>CM038707.1:12358361-13090861 GCA_021613375.1 Megaleporinus macrocephalus | reverse complement strand
ATACAACACCACACAAACAACTCCACACATACAACACCACACATACAACTCCACACATACAACACCACACATACAACACCACACATACAACACCACACAAACAACTCCACAAATACAACTCCACACATACAACACCACACAAACAACTCCACACATACAACACCACACATACAACACCACACATACAACACCACACATACAACTCCACACATATACAACTCCACACATACAACTCCACAAATACAACACCACACAAACAACTCCACACAAACAACTCCACAAATACAACTTCACACATACAACACCACACAAACAACTCCACAAATACAACTCCACACATACAACACCACACAAACAACTCCACACATACAACACCACACATACAACTCCACACATACAACACCACACATACAACACCACACATACAACACCACAAATACAACTCCACACATACAACACCACACATACAACACCACACAAACAACTCCACACATACAACACCACACATACAACTCCACACATACAACACCACACATAGAACACCACACATACAACACCACACATACAACACCACACAAACAACTCCACACATAAAACTCCACACATACAACTCCACACATACAACACCACACAAACAACTCCACAAATACAACTCCACACATACAACACCACACATAGAACACCACACATACAACACCACACCTAAAACTCCACACATACAACTCCACACATACAACACCACACATACAACACCACACATACAACACCACACGTACAACTCCACATATACAACACCACACAAACAACTCCACACACATACAACTCCACACATACAACACCACACATACAACTCCACACATACAACTCCACACATATTCAACTGCACACATATACAACTCCACACATACAACACCACACATATACAACTCCACATGTACAACTCCACACGTACAACTCCACACATATACAACTCCACACATATACAACTCCACACATACAACACCACACATACAACACCACACAAACAACTCCACAAATACAACTCCACACATACAACTCCACACATACAACACCACACATACACCACACAAATCACTCCACAAATACAACTCCACAAATACAACTCCACACATACAACACCACACATACAACTCCACACACATACAACACCTCACATACAACTCCACGCATACAACTCCACACATACAACTCCACACATACAACTCCACGCATACAACACCACACAAACAACTCCACACATATACAACTCCACACATACAACACCACACATACAACCCCACATATACAACACCACACATACAACACCACACAAACAACTCCACAAATACAACTCCACACACATATAACTCCACACATACAACACCACACATACAACTCCACACATATACAACTCCACACATATACAACTCCACACATACAACTCCACACATACAACTCCACACATACAACACCACACATACAACTCAACACATATACAACTCCACACATATACAACTCCACACACATACAACACCACACATACAACACCACACAAACAACTCCACAAATACAACTCCACACACATACAACTCCACACATACAACACCACACAAACAACTCCACACATACAACACCACACATACAACACCACACAAACAACTCCACAAATACAACTCCACACATACAACACCACACATACAACTCCACATATACAACACCACACATACAACTCCACACATACAACTCCACACATACAACTCCACATATGCAACACCACACAAACAAATCCACATGTACAACTCCACACGTACAACTCCACATGTACAACACCACACAAACACCTCCACGCGTACAACTCCACACATATACAACTCCACACGTACAACTCCACATGTACAACACCACACAAACAACTCCACGCGTACAACTCCACACATATACAACTCCTCACATACAACACCACACATACAACTCCACACATACAACTCCACACATATACAACTCCACACGTACAACTCCACACACGTGCAACACCACACATATAACTCCACACACATACAACTCCACACACATACAACACCACACGTACAACTCCACACATACCACTCCACACATACAACACCACACACACAACACCACACACATACAACACCACACACACAACACCACACACATACAACACCACACATAACACTCCACACATACAACTCCACACATACAACACCACACATACAACTCCTGTTTTGACCCCTTGGTCGTAATAGCATTTTTTAAAGTCTGTTAGTGGCAATGTTGTTTGTGTATGTTCTGTGACCTTGTGTGCAGTCCACTACTGACCACTAGGGGGAGCCTTGTGGTATATAAGATCGTCAAGCAGCCATCTTGGGAGACCAGGTCGTACAACTCCACACGTACAACTCCACACATACCACTCCACACATACAACACCACATATATACAACTTCACACGTACAACACCACACATACCACTCCACACGTGCAAGACCACACATACAACACCACATATATACAACTCCACACATACAACACCACACATACCACTCCACACGTACAACACCACACATACAACTCCACACATACAACACCACACATACAACACCACACATATACAACTCCACACGTACAACACCACACATACCACTCCACACATACAACTCCACACATACAACACCACATATATACAACTCCACACGTACAACACCACACATACCACTCCACACGTGCAAGACCACACATACAACACCACATATATACAACTCCACACATACAACACCACACATACCATTCCACACGTACAACACCACGCATACAACTCCACACATACAACACCACACATACAACACCACACATATACAACTCCACACATACAACACCACATATATACAACTCCACATGTACAACTCCACACATACCACTCCACACATACAACTCCACACATACAACTCCACACATACAACACCACACATACAACACCACTTATACACCACACAAATCACTCTGAACATGCTTTCTTTCTCTCTTCTACATCTTTGTCTTTCTCTTTCCCTCCTGCCTTTTTACTCTTATTCTTTCTTTTTATTTCTCTTCTCTCTCTGTCTTCCTCTCAGTTTCTCATTCACTCTGTTTCTCAATCTCCTTTTATTCCTCTTCTTTTCTCTCCCCATTTTTTGTCCTTTACTATCTTTCTCATTCTTCCTTTACTTCCTCTTCTTTTATTCTCTTCATTTGTTTTCTCTTTTCATCTTTCTTTCTATCTTTCTTCCTTCTACCATCTCTCTCTTCCCACTACTCTCTCTCTCTCTCTCTTTTATTATAATAGCTTGTTATCAGAGTTGTTTCCTGAAAGTGTCTCCGTGTCTGAGATGTGTGAAAACATTGTGATGGGCTGATTAACGCTGGAATTTCTAACAGGTGCTGAAAGGAACGTGGCATACACGTCTTTCGCTACACTGCAGGAAACTCTGTTCACACAGCCAGAATGGTTCGTTAATTCTGTGCATCACGCTTCTGCAGAGACGCTGTTTTTGGTAGTCCTGCGTAGATGATTTACAGATGCTCACTTTGTTGATTATGAACAGTAATTGGGTCAGGACTGTTCTCAGGATTAGGCTTACATTTAAGGTTTAAATTTAAGAATGTTCACTGAAAAACAGTGCACGATGACACTTTAAAGCAATGTCCTGTCTGTTTACTGTGTTCAATGTCTGTTTAATTTATTGTATTTATTTTTTCTAGGTACATTTTTTGTTGCACACTTATGTCTGCACGTTTGCACTTCGTACTGTTTGTTCTATGTTCCACCGTGTTGTTCCTGGAGGAACCACTGTGTACTTGTACGTAGATGGAATGACAATAAAAGCCTCGTGACCTTACTTGAGAAAAAGGAGAACGCCATTGCAGGTGTTCAACTAGCAGTAGCACATCTGCTGCTGCACAGTTTGTCAGCCCCCCCACTACCTTAATCATCACTGGTCAGTTTCTCACCACAGGTCCACTGTTGGGCAGATATTATTTGGGTGGCAGGCCATTCTCAAACACAGCAGTGACAATAAGCAACTCTGTGGTCAGAAACTGATTGTTAATGAAGAGCTAGAGGATGGCTGACACAAACTGTGCATCAGCAGATGGGGCACGTTCTCACTGCCAGCCCAAATCCGATTTTTGGCATGTTAAGATTGTGTCCTGATTGGCTTTTGATAGTCTGGACAGCAAAAAAACCTAACAAACAAAAAACACACATAAAATCAGACAATTCAACACAAATTATTTCCAAAAATGTCTGGAAAAAAGATTTTCTGTCTCCTGTGTCACTCGCAACGCATCAGTAGCTGCTTTCCATTCTAAAGTTCTTCCCAAGCAGTATTGTTGTATTCCCTACACACTTGTGTGCAAGATGTTGGTTAAGGAAACTGTGGTGGATAAATATGTTTATTCAGAATGTCCTACAGTATCATACTCCAACACACCTTCAAAAGATGACTAAAGAGAACATTATTAGCGAACTGGAATGGATTATAGTCAATATTTCAAACAAGACTAAATTTGGCTTCATATTCGCCAGCATCTGAATGTGAACTGAATGTCCCCCGTCCACCTTAAATGCTGCAGCTTGTACAGGCATAAATGTACCTTTTCCATGCTGCAATGGCATGTTGGCACTTTTCATACCCTTTCCAAGGAATTCTCAATGAACTTGGATGATGTTTATCTTTAGGTGAGTTTGAAGTTGGCTTCATATTTACCAGCTTCTCAATCGAATGTTCTGTTTCACCTTAAACACTACAGCTTAAAAGGGTGCCAGTGTGGCTACAGCACTATGTAAGGTGGAACGCAAAAAACAAAACAAAAAAAACACAAAGAAGCCAACATTAGCTCCCACATCTTTAACAAGACCCTGGACACCTTTAAGTCCTTCGCTCAGCGCTTAACACGGAAGAGACTGAACGAAGGAGCAGTTCCAGATTTATTAGCATTAAAACCCCAACAGTAACACAGTCATGCTGTGACTTTATCAGTTTGCTGGTTGAAGTGGAGCATCTTAAACTGAAAGCTTCAGAGTGAATAACCCAAGGGTGTGGAATTAGCATGGACTGAAGTGATGTGTCCCCACCAATATCCAGCAATTATTGAATTGTCCCCACTAATAAAATTGTCCCCTCCCAAAAAAACCCGAGATCAGTAACGTCTCATTAACCTAGAGGTGCAGAAAGGGTTAATAAGGCCAGTCATAAGGCCAGTGTGATTGGCTGTGCCTTTCCCTGCTGTCACGTGAGACTCTGTAGCTACGTTTGGTTGTTAGCGGTGCCAAAACTGGAAGGAAACTTTCCAGTCACAAGCAAGACTAATCTAGTTTTCTGATGAAACAAGTCCATCTTAATAACGTTAATGGCGATGCTCGGCTTTGGCGCACAGCATACAGGAGGCTAACACCGTCTGTAGCTATAAATAACAAACAGCGCTCCTACTTTATCAATGCTAATGTATTAGAGATGTCAGCTGCACTATGGCTGAAGTAATGTTGATAAGTTTTTAGATGTAAACTTACTGTTTACTGGTTTGAAACGGGTTGAAATGAGTCCATGTCTTGTAGTTTTAAGATAATTTTTTTTTATGGGATTGTTACTTTGATTTTGTGGACAACAGCACCAGGTTATGCAGTGCTTCATGTACTAACCCTGATGTATGAAACCTGTTTCACATCCTCGGGACCTGTTTATGTTAGCTGGGCTTTCATGGACACATTGAGAGAGTTTTTTTCTGTGATTGTTACTTTGTTGGTTTTGTGGAGATTATGCAGCTCCATCTACATTTATTAATTGCTGATGTATGAGACCTGTTTCATTTGAACTGAAGTCTAAACTACCTGTTTGCCAGTCATTAGTGTAACATGAATTGAACCTAATGTAGTTCATGAATTAAATTCTAACTTGTTATTCTGAGTAGGTGAAAAGCACGTAGAATAGTGTGGCCAGGTAGATTCATAGATCCCAACCAAAGTCAAGAACAAATCTGTATGTCGAGAAGGAAAGTGAGTAGCTGATATTGGTAACGTTTGCTACTAGCAAGCTCCAAGTAAACAGCATAGCTAGCTAAATCGTATGAGGGCTGAATTTAGTTGCCCAGAGCTTCATTTTATTTTGTTTACTTTGACATTTTTGTTTATCCGTAATCTTTATGGCGTCTCCCTGCAAACCAACCAATTAGAGCAGAGCTCATAAAATTATTAATGAGCTCACCAAAGAAAAGGAAGACAGCTCATTTCATTTCATTTCGGTTCTTGGCATTTTTCACCCAAGCTCAAAATCTTATACTTTCAATGTATGTCTTGTATTCAAGACCTCAGACAATGGATGACGAGAAATTTTCTAAAACTAAAACACCGATAAGACTGAAATTTTATTTCTTGGCCCCAAATCTGAGGTTGTGTGACTATAAAACCTTCACCAGTAGTCTGTAACTTAGGTGTACTTTTTGACTTTTTTTCACACATTAAAGCTCTGGTAAATATCAACTTTTTTCCATCTCCGTAATATTAGACCCTTACTCTCCATAAAAGATACTGAAAATCTGGTCCATGCGTTAGTATCATCATAAATAGACTACCATAACTCTCTTCTTATTGGCATTCCAAACAATGCTATCCATCCCCTTCAAAACTTACAAAACTCAGCAGCTAGAAAAAAAAAATCAGTTCATATCACCCCAGTTCTATTACAGTTACACTGGCTACCTCTCAAGCTTTGAATCCAGTTTAAACTCCTCCTGCTAACATACAAATCCATTCATGGTCTAGCTCCTGCCTACTTAGCTGAGCTGCTGCACCCCTACTGCCCTGTTCGAACTCTTAGGTCCTCTGATGCAGGTTGCCTGGCCGTTCCAAAACTCAGACTGGTCACTGTTGGAGGGAGAGCTTTCAGCGTCATGGCCCCCAAACTGTGGAACACATTGCCACAAGCTCTTCGTGACTGTCACTCACTCTCCTCATTCAAAGATCAATATAAGCTCTTGATATAAAACATCCTTGGGTATGAAAAAAGGCGCTATACAAATTGAACTTATTATTATTATTATTATTATTATTATTATGTTTAATGTACTTTCATCAGAGAATAATAATACTAATAAATTAATTACTAATTAACACATTATATGACACTTTTAAGATATCTGAACACCCTGTACAGGGAACTGCACCTGATGCCAAATCCAGAGTGATGGAAGAGCTGGGATTTCTTACATAGTGACTGACACCTACGTCATTGCCACAGCAGCCTATCCAGATATGGTGGTGATGTCCAGACGCACAAATCTGATCTAATCATAAAAAAAAGGGGACAGTCATTTCAGAACATCTGGTTTGAGAAACAAATGTGATTTGCCTGCAGATAGAACACAACCTAACTCTACACCAGCAAGTTGGAACTCCAGAGAAGGAGTTTTAAATAAAGAGGCTGTAGATAAACAGGCCCAATAAACTGCCTCTTCCTCAGAGGTAGAACACCTTGTCATGGGAACCTGTGCTGTTTGTCTCTATTCAGTGTAATAATTTGTGTCGTTTGAAGCCGGGCTCATGCATTTCTGCTTGTATACCAGTTTGAATTCAATACGACTCTGGCTTTTTTACCTCCGTAACATCGCAGTCCAAAACACCGGCGTTTTCTTGCGAGATATTACGAGTGAGATGAAGTGAGCGCCTACTCCTTCCTCTCCCTGTCTCCCTCCAGGTCGTGGCTGGATGAACGAGGGAGCGGCGTGAAAGAGAGAAAACGAGTGGGGCGGGCGGCTGCGGTGGCGGTGGGGGAACAGGGGGCGAAATTGAAAATCTGCTAGAAAATGAGATTTCAAATGAACTCCTACCATGGGAATGAACATGGGGTGGTTTGTGTGCCTCCAATGATGGATTGTTGTGGCTCTGTTATTAGGATCAGTCACAGACACAGAGCCAGGCAGCCTCTCAAAAGTCCGCAACGCGCAGCACAGATGGGCAGATGCAGACAGACTCTTGGAGGACTTATTCATCCAAATGCGCTAGCATGGCTAATGATGGATGTGTCGCTAGTTGCTAGCAGATAACGCACTGTTTAAGATGCTGGTCAGCAGAGGCCGCATTAGCTCACACATTCGTTTCAGTCAGGGGAGAGAACGAGACGCAAAGAACAACAGAGCAACAGACAAACAAACAGAAGAACAGACGAACAAAAAGATGAACAAACAGATAAAGAGACAAGCAAACAGAAGAACAGATGAACAAAAAGATGAAGAGACAAGCAAACAGAAGAACAGATGAACAAAAAGATGAACAGACAAACAGACAAACAGACCAACAGACAAAAAGATGAACAGACAGACAACAAACAGATGAACAGACAGACAGACAAAAAGATGAACAGACAGACAAGCAAACAGATGAACAGACAGACAGACAGACAGACAAAAAGATGAACAGACAAACAAAAAGATGAACAAACAGGCTGAAGAGACAAGCAAACAGAAGAACAGATGAACAAAAAGATGAACAGACAGACAAAGAAACAGATGAACAGACAAACAGATTAACAGACAAACAGATGAACAAAAAGATGAACAGACAAACAAACAGACAAACGTATGAACAGTCAAACAGACTAACAGACAAAAAGATAAACAGATGAACAGACAAATAAACAGACAAACAGATGAACAGATCAACAGACCAAAACACAAATATTCCAGACCTGAGAAGGAACAAAATTTAAACAGACTTGATAGAATCATTGCTATGGTATTGAAAGTGGCTGCTATGGGGTTGCTATAGAATCCCAGGTGGTTTCTAAGGAGTTGCTAGGGAATCCCAGGTGGTTGCTAATGAGTTGCTAGGGAACCCCTGGTTGTTAATGTGTTGTTAGGCCATTGTTTTGGTATCCCAAGTGGCTGTGAAGAGGTTTCCAGGTGCTAGACCATTGCTATGGTATCCTAGGTGGTTACAAAGGAGTTGCTATGGTGTCTCGGGTGTTTGCTAAGGAAATGTTATGGAAAACCATGTGGTCGTTAAGGTGTTGCTAAGGAATTCTAGGTGGTTGCTAGGGTGCGGCTAAGCCATTGCCATGGTATCCCAGATAGATGCTAAGGTGTTGCTAGACTATTGCTGTGTTACCCCAAGTAGTTGCTAAGGTGTTGCTAAACTACTGCTATGGTATCCCAGTTATTTGCTATGTTGTTTCTAGGCTGCTGCTATGGTATCCCAGGTAGTTGCTAAAATGATGGCAGCTGTTGCTAGAGAATCCCAGGTGGCTGCTAAACAGTTGCTAGGGTGCTGCGTAGCCATTGCCAAGGTATCCCAAGTAGTTGCTAAGGTTTTCTTTGTCTATTTCCATTGTACCCTAGATGGTTGCTAGGTCAATGAAGCATTGCTCCAGGTGGTTGCTAACGTGTTGCTAGGCTATAGCTATGGTATCCTAGGTGGTTGCTAAGATGTTGCTAGGCCATTGCTATGGTTTTCCAGGTAGTTGCTAAGGTGTTTTTTGGTCAGGTATGTTAGGTACTTCTTGCGGTCCAGCTCATTGAGTCAATTAACATCATCCTCTGCTGCTCTATGGTGTGGCTCAAGCACATCAGTGATATATCTCAAAATGAAATTCTGCTACATGAACAACCTGCTGTACCAGCTCAGTATCCTCCCACACGTTGAACAGGAAGCCGTGGGTGCCAATCAGGATTGTAATTGCACATGAAATCAGTGCAATTCTACATAATTTCAAGATCGCTGCTCTTGATAAAAGAACAAAATTGATGTTTTTAATAATTTTTTTTGTATTATTATTTTAAAATATGCAAAACAATAGTAGATATGCCCAAACATTTGACTGGCACTGTATGTTTTTGTGCTATAGTATGCAGTTTGTATTGCCCTGGATAAATTGTACTGTGAAAGTCAATTTCTGTGCACTGCCAAAGCCAATAAAGCATTACTGAAATGAAAATGAAATGAGGGAACCGGAGTGAGGACGGAGAGAGAGTGAGGGAGCGAGAGTAAACAGAGAGGGCCAATCACTGTAACACCGTGAGGAGAGCTTCACTGACCTCCAAACAAACGGCGCTGTCCAACACCGCGTACCATCACTATGGCAACACGGCCCAAGGGTCCGGAGACTAATAAGACAGACGCAGGACCGGTGTGCAAAGCAGTGGCTTTGAGCGCTCGGGATCAGCTTCCACAGTTAAATATGCATGGAGGGAGGGGAAAAAATGCAAGACAGCAGAGGAGATCACTGAACCATCTCCACACACTCTGTAGCTAACGGCACAGTGGACACAGCAGCCCACGCCTGACTTGAACTCAGCTGTACAGGCCGAGAGCAGCAGTAACTTTTTTCCCCAAGATTTCAAGAGATAACAAACAATAATATGTTTATTATCTTAAGACTATGACTAATGCCAAACGACCTCATCACTATTCCTTATACCGAGGAGGCCTGTTTACATTTACATATTTAAACTCTATATAGAGCTCAGTATCGATTCTGGGGATCTAGGCAACTTCTAGGAGTGTCCAGAGGTTTCAAGTAACAAAGTACAAATACTTTGTTACCTTACTTAAGTAGAAATTTGGGTTATTTTTATTTTACTGGAGTGATTATTTTTCAGCTTACATTTTTCATCCTTACATTTACACTCCATTATCTGTACTTTCTACCCCTTACATTTACACTCCATTATCTGTACTTTCTACTCCTTACATTTACACTCCATTATCAGTACTTTCTACTCCTTACATTTACACTCCATTATCTTTACTTTCTACTCCTTACATTTACACTCCATTATCTGTACTTTCTACTCCTTACATTTACACTCCATTATCTGTACTTTCTACTCCTTACATTTACACTCCATTATCTGTACTTTCTACTCCTTACATTTACACTCCATCATCTGTACTTTCTACTCCTTACATTTACACTCCATTATCAGTACTTTCTACTCCTTACATTTACACTCCATAATCAGTAATTTCTACTCCTTACATTTTAAAACTAGCCTCGTTACTCCTTGTTCATTTACAGCTTGTTTTCATTCATGTACATTTACATTCCAGTAAAGGTTATTGATAACATGCCTTTGAAGTTAGATTTTTTGCACCATTACAAAACTTATAGACAACTAGTCATCATATCTTCTGTTCCATGAAACACATGTTAATGCTCAGTAGTACACAGATATGCTTCTTTAATATATTTATTTTATATATTTACATTGTACTAAAATACATTCATGTTCAATGGGCGTATATGCGGCTGAAACAGGAAGCCTAGCTCATCCCAAATTTATCAACATCAACATTTGAATATAACATTATAGTCATTATAGCTTTTAGAATAATTATTTTTTGGGGGAGGTGGGCTAGTGCACTATAGACCCCTGTGGTGCAGCCTAAGCTTTTGTCCTTAATGGCATTTTTTCCTTGCATTACTTTTACTTTTATACTTTAAGTAGTTTTAAAAACAGTACTTTTACACTTTTACTGGAGTAAAAATACTTTAACTTGATACTTTTACAGAAGTATTTATAAACCCTAGTGTCTATACTTCTACCTGAGTAATGAATGTGAATACTTTTGACACTTTTGCTCCTGTCTACGCTACAAGAAAGAGGCATTTGCAGAAACACACTTTCTAAGCTGAAAAAGGAATATTACCCCATTTCATAGCATTCCCAATGATCCGTCAGCAGGCAGGGAGGATGTTCATCTTCATAAGAGGCTGAAGTCGGCTCCCTATTTACCATTTACTAGCTTCTTAATGGAATGTTCTGTTCCACCTTAAACACCACAGCTTGTATAGGCACCAGAGTGCAACTGCAGGACCATTTCAGAGATGTTATTTGTTCTGCACATTTCACTACAGACAGTTTCTCAAATGTTGGACCATATCGAGCAGCTTTATTCAGTGTTTAACACTGAATAGACTGAAGAGACTAAAGAAAGTAAAGAGAGGACTAGTTCCAACTTTAGTATCACCCCAACCCCAACAGTAACCTGTACGGTGGTGAGCAGTCATGGGCTGAAGGTTAGAGATCAGGACCAACAATCCATGACTGAAGTGCCCTTGAGCAAGTCACCTAACCCCCAACTGCTCCCCGGGGGCCATGGATAGGGCTGCCCACCACTTCGGGCGCGTGTGCTCGCTCCCCCTTAGTGTATATGTTCACTAGTGTGTAAATATGGGTGTTTCACTGCACGGATGGGTTAAACGCGAGGGTCAGATTCTGAATAATGGCTAATTCTAAGTTGCAGCCATGCTGCATGAGTGTATCGCTGGTTGAAGCAGATTATCGTAAACTGAAAGTCTCACAGTGAGCAGCAACAACTTTAACTTACTTTGTGTGGGAGTCGAGGTTCATATTCATTTCCTGTCTGTGTCAATATTGACATGTTGCTTCTGTGTGATCATCGTGGTGTCTTGCTGTAAAAGAGACCCCAATACTGTTCACTTGGTCTCTGCTATATTATATTATACTATTATATTATTTATTCTGATATCGCTGCTTTGGATAATATCACTAAGTCACTTTAAATAGATGTATCTTCTTAGATAACCTGTCTATGCAAAAGTTTTTACATGTGTCCTCCTGTATATCCTATGTATATATCTTGTGTATGTTTTGTATAGTCCTTTTATATATTTCAGTTATAACTATATGTATATATTCTAGCTTATTTTTACTTTAATATTGTCTATTTATTGTATGTTTGCATTGTTTTACATATATAATGCTGCCCTGCTGTAGAGTTGTATCTGAGCCTCACCCCAAGCATTTCAATGCATGGTATGTCCTGACATGATGTGCAAATGACAAATAAACTTGAAACTTAAACAGGCCAATCAGAGCAGAACTCGTTCAGTTATTCATAACCTCACCGCTCATTTCATTCCAAGGCCAAATCATAAGCAGGTTTTCCATCCGCCAACACCCGAATATCTCAAAAAAAGGTTTTACATTACATATGTTTGTCCAGCAGGATGTGAGGAGCTACCCCTGTTTCCAGCAGCTCTGACGGGAGACCACCAACGAAAGGTACGAGGTTCTGTGGCTAACATCTGCAGCCAATCCCAACATCTCACCTGCTCCGGTGGCTGCACCACTCCAGTGGATCTCCCGGGATCCTCGCCCCTGTTTTGTGTTCATTTTGCCTTCGTTTGTGTGAATAAAGCCTTGCATATGGAACAGTTACAGGAACATTCCTATTGGTCCATTCATCATAAAACTTTCACAGAGCAGCTGTCGTGTTCAAACGATATAGAAAAATGGAAATATATGAATGTAGAAGATAGTTTACAGTATAGGATGCGTTCATTAATATACTTTTAAAAAACAGCACATCAAGTCAATTGAGCTGGAACGCTCCACATTCTCCGTACGCCAATAGTGTTTGACCCTTCAGCACGGCAGGAGTGAAAATAGACAGTAGTAGCGTCAACCGAGCACGTTTGTTAGTGCAGTTGGGTCGCTGCTTGCGTCCGTACCTCTGGGCTGACGTGTAGATAATCATACATTTACGTTTATTACACCGTGTGTTCTCGCTCGTGTCATTGCGAGCGTGATTATTCATTTCACTCTTTTGCATTTTTGTATTTGTTTGTCGGAGCGACGTGGCTCCTCTGTGAATGAGATTTCAGTCTCTGTTGGGTTTCCTTGAATAAATAACTGCGCGTGTGAATAACTAAGCAGACAGATGAATTGATTTAGAATGCTTAAATGAGGCTGTGATGGGAGAGAAAGCGAGCCGCTTTGTGGGTGCGCGAGAAAGTAATAACTATTTATGATCCCAACGCAGCACGCAGACAAAGTTGCGGTCATGCTGTAGCACTCACTCATCATCGCGGGCCTGATCTAATATCATAACTGATGAAAGAGGGGCTTCTGTCTGTGCAACTTCAATCTCCAGCCAATTTATGCCAGAGAGAGTCTATTAGTGCTTATTGACGAGCACTTATCAAACCTACGGGGGACAGAAATCAACATTTTTATTAGTGTGTGGGGGGAAAAAAAATGTTGTTTTTATTGAAAACGAATTACATTTTAACAGCGTCTCACTCGCTGATTGATTTCAGGCCATTAGACTCCCATCAGGTCGCCGCTTTAACGAAGACACATCAAACTTCTTCCTGTTCGGTAAAAACTGAATGATAGTAATGAAACTGAGGAGCACAGTGTCATTCACACTCTAGTTCATCTGTTTCTCAGCAGACTTTGTTAACCCTATTTTTACCTTGTTCTAGCGTGGTAGGGCCCATCACAGGACCACCGCAGAGCTGTGGACCACTACAGTGACACTGACGTGATGGTGGTGTGTTAGTGTGCGTTGTGCTGGTGTGAGTGGATCAGACACAGTAGTGCTGCTGGAAGTATTAAACACCTCACGATAAAACTATCCAACAAAAAAGGATTAGAGGATGACCAAACCCAGAGGACTAGAGGATGACCATGCAGGACATGGTCAAGCTTTTTCTCAGGAGACCCTAGAACCGAAAGCTTAACCTCACATCTCTGACCTCAAATGCATAGGCATCAGAAAAAGCACACACACACTAGCCCACCCTCTTTAACGCAACACACACTAACACACTACTATTGGGTCAGTGTCACTGCCGTGCTGAGAATGACACACCACCCAATCATACCTGCTCTGTGGCGGCTCTGTGAGGGTCCTGACCACTGAAGAACATTCCTATAAAGTGAGGTGTCTGAGTTGTGTACAGCGCTGTATGTTGTTAATAAATTAGATCTTATAGTGAGTCAGGTGTATCAGTATCTATAGGAGGAGTCTAGTAAAGAGCCCAGTTGAGTTGCAGGGGGTCCTCCAATGCTATAGGAAACAAGGCACAGTGCAATTGCTCTCCACATTCACCCACCATGGGAGTTACACCACTGAGCAAGAGAGAGAGACAGAGAGAAAGAGAGAAAGAGAGAGAGAGAGAGAGGCCGACACTAAATGGTAAGTCACTGTCAGGTGTGGACTCAGTCAGACTGGACCAGGTTGGTGAATTCAGCGTGTGCTTTAAAAAAGTGCACTGAGTGAGTCGTGAGGAGAATGCAGGGTCCTGTCTGCTCTGGGCTGGAGACATGTGTCACCTCCTCACTGACACCCAGAGATGGCTGGTCTGATGTCTGTGGCTATTGGCTTTTCACTCTTTTGACAGTTTTTTTGGCTCAAGGACAGAACACACACACACACACACACACACACACACACACACACACACACACACACACACACACACACAAACACACACACACACAAACACACACACACACAAACACACAGAGTCTCTGCCTTTGAATCAAACTGACCCCCGTCCCACCACTGACAAGACTGTCAGGGTTTTTTTCAACCATCTGACAGACAGAAGGCGTTCAGTTCTGCACTCGATTCAAAGCTCAGATAGAAACAACACACAGCAGAATGGCTGGATCTGTTCCTTGTTGAAGGGACAGTCCAGCAAAAATTAAAAATACTTGATAAAGGATTATTATTATTATTATTATTATTATTATTATTATTATTATTATTATTATTATTATTACTATTATTAATATTATTGTTGTCATGCAATGGACTGGCAAACGGTCCATGGTGTACCCCGCCTTCGGCCGATGGCGCTGCGATTGGCTCCAACCCCCCCGTGACCCAGACTAGCGGGATTAAGTGCCAGATAATGGAAGGGTTATTATTATTATTATTATTATTATTATTATTATTATTATTAATCAGTAACTAATGTTTAATAATCAATACATGTAAATAGAATGAGAACTTATGTACATAATTGCATATAATTTATGACCCTTAATGAAAAGTGTTACCTTCTTTGTTTCTTATTTATTTCTTTTTGCTGTCTCTTTTACCTCTGTCTGTTTTTCTCCTCTTTCTCCTTTTTCTTCTTTCATTTCTTTTTATTTTGTTAATCTCTTTTCTGTCTCTTTAATCTATCTTTTTTTCTCTCTTATTTTTTCTGTTTTCTATATTTTTCATTTTGTCTTTTTATTTTTTTCTTTCTTTTCTTCTTTTGGTCTTTCATTCTTCTTTATGCACTCTTTTTTCATGTTCTCATTTATTTATGTGAACTGGTCTGAATACTCTATAGGTGGTTGACAAGCTGAACATCCAGCTAGATGAGACAAAAACTATATTATGGTCATCCAGTTGGTTAAGATGATAAATCAAGCAAGCAGGGTTAGTGTCCTATGATATGTTTTCATTTGAGTTCATGTTTTTATTTGATGGTTTAGCTGGTTTGCCAGCCTGACCGAACCTGTCAACCAAAGAATTCCATTGCGTAGTCACTGCCTTACGTCCTAGTTAAATATTAATCAGAAAGCAATTGTGCTTATTTATTTATTTATTTATTAGCATGATAAATATAATAAACACAGCATAATCCAGGTTTTGTGAAATATATATATTTTTTTGCTTCCTGTAGTTCTAATGTAGCTTGCTGTTTGTTTCTGTCCAGTGATAGAGCAGATCTGAGGGCCTGATAGTGAACATGTAATAAGTGTCTCAGAAGAAGTGCACAGAAGAGTGAAATGCAGTGTGTCGCTACTGCATACCCGTGAGTACTGACCCACTTTATCACTGCTTACCATACATTTCATACAGGAGTTGCAGGTTTTATTTAAAATATTTTCTAAATGTTTGTGTATTTGTAAAAAATGTAGTAGAATAAAAGTGTATTCATTAAATTGTGAATACTTTTTGATGATGACCATCAAAGTGCATGTGCGTGCAGAGCAGAGTTTGAAATGATGTAACCTAAACAGCAAGTTTTGCAGCGCCAGCTTTGTTAGATGACGCGTTTGGAAGAAGACATCAGCTCTGATAGGAACCGACAGAGAAAAGAGTGGGGGAGCAGAGAGAACAGAGAGATTAAGACAGAGCAGGGAGAGAAAGAGGGAGGGATGGAGAGATAAAGGGAGAAGGAGAGAGGAGGGGAGACAGGAGTGGAGGTGTGGAGGGAGTGCTATGTAAAGGTGAGGCTCCACCTCCCCGATCTTCTCTCTGTTCTGTGTCTTCCTCATGAGAGAGATGAAAGAGTTGAAAACATCAATCAGATATCACGGCCCGTCAGCACAAACACACACACACACACACACACACACACACACACACACACACACACACACACACACACACCTGAATAGATCTGTCAGCAAATACAAATGACCACATCAATAAAGACACATACACACCCACGTACACATATGCAAGGTAGAGCACTCCTTGTACCCCCCCAAGTCACAGTCAGCTAATAGTATTTACACCACTGTGCAAACATCAGTTGCTGAATCTCCAGTTAAAACTAAGTAAAAGGGAGTCACTTTTCGGGAGATCAGATTGTCTAAATCTGGAGTTCAAAAATTATTAAATGCTAAAGAATAATCAGGACCACCTAGAAGACCTGGTAGACCACCAACACTGTGACCCCATCAGATAAACAGCACTTTAAGCCTTCATCTTTGAGAAAAAAGAAGAACATCAAACTCTATTATTGCTTCAGATCTTAACATTTCCACAGGCCTTTCTTTACATCATTCCACTGTGAGAAAACAACATTTAGTGATTATCTAGAACCAGTTGGATGTGTCAGTGTAATTTAACTAATCTGTCTTGGTACATATCATTAACTTGTAGCTGAGATGTGTTGGTACTTAACATAAAGCCACTTAAAACAATTACCAAGTATGTTCCACACATACTGTACTTCCAGAGATTATCTATCTATCTATCTATCTATCTATCTATCTATCTATCTATATATATATCTATCTATCTATCTATCTATCTATATATATATATATATATATATATATATATATATATATAGAACATTCCACACATAAAATACTTCCAGTGAATATCTAGAACCAGTCAGACACTTAGTCGTGTTACAGTGTATCCAGAAAATATTCACAGCGCTTCACTTTTTCCACATTTTGTTATCTTGCAATCTTATTCCAAAATGTATTAAATTCATTTTTCCCTCAATTTCTGGGCAGTTTCTCCCAATTCTTTTTTGCAGAACCTCTTAAGCTCCGTTAGGTTGGATTGGGAGCTTCGTTGCACAGTCATTTTCAGATCTTTCCAGAGATGTTCAATTGGGTTCATGTCTGGGCTCTGGCTGGGCCACTCAAGAACATTCACAGAGTTGTCCCGAAGCCACTCCTTTGTTATCTTGGCTGTGTGCTTAGGGTCGTTGTCCTGTTGGAAGATGACCTTCGCCCTAGTCTGTGGTCCAGAGCACTCTGGAGCAGCTTTTCTTCAGGCATGTCTCTGTACATTGCTGCATTAATCTTTCCCTCGATCCTGACTAGTCTCCCAGTTCCTGCAACCAAAAAACAAAACCTCACAACATGATGCTGCCACCACCACGCTTCACTGTAGAGATGGTATTGACCAGGTAATAAGCACTGCCTGGCTTACTCCAGACATGGTACTTTGCATTTAGCCCAAAAAGTTCAATCTTTGTTTCATCAGACCAGAGGATTCTGTTTCTCATGGTCTGAGAGTCCTTCAGGTGCCTTTGGCAAACTCCAAGTGGGCTGTCTTGTGCCTTTTATTAAGGAGTGGCTTCCATCTGGCCACTCTTCCATACAGGCCTGATTGGTGGTGTGCTGAAGAAACGGATGTCTTCTGGAGGGTTTGCACTTCATGGCTTGGTTTGTGCTCTGACATGTACTGTCAACTATGAGACATAGAAAGGTGTGTGCTTTCCAAATCATGTTAAATCAACTCCAATCAAGTTGTCGAAACAACTGAAGAGTGATCAGTGGAAACAGGAGCACCTGAGCTCAACTTTGACTTGTCAACATTGTCATGGCAAACGCTGTAAATATTTATTTACATGCGAATTTTGTTGTTTTTTGAATATTTAGAACAAGTCAGACACTTCAGTATAATTCAGCTGTGTTATGTTTTTGCTTAACATTCCTTACTTAAAACAAATAGCTAGCATGTTTTACATATACTATGCTTCCTGGGAATGGCCAGAACCAGTCAGACACTTTAGTATAATTTAGCTTGTTAGATGGGGGCTTACCATTTAGTCTTATAAAACAATTACCTAGTACATTCCACACATACTGCACTTCAAGTGAATATCTAGAACCAGCCTGACTGTATAATTTAGCTGTTATGTTAGTGCTTACCACTGAGTCACTTAAATTAATTACCTAGTACATTCTGTACTGTAGTTATAGTAAATATATCTAGAACCAGTCAGATACTTCAGCAAAATTTAACTGTGTTATGTGGGTGCTTAATATTCAGTCACCTTAAACAATTACCTAGTACATTCCACACATACTGCACTTCAAGTGAATATCTAGAACCAGCCAGAGAATATAATTAAGCTGTAACGTTAGTGCTTACCATTGAGTCACTTTCACTTCCGATAAATATGTAGAACCATTATGTTGCCTAGTATAATTGCCAGGTGTGTTGAAGCTTATCACAGTTAATCAAAATCCCTGCATGTTGATGGAAAAATCGTGTCTTTTAAATGATATGATATAACGAATCATTCCAAACTTCTGACCTGAACAACAAGGTTTAGTTTTAGTTCGTTCAGTCCTGCTTTTTATAAGTCCTGAAATCTGAACATTCAAAGTGTTGCCAAACCTTTGATGGGCAGCATACCTACATAATAGGAACTGATTTCTGTGGATACCAATTAGCAGTAAGTAGGTCTGCAGAAAAGCAGAGCTCACCGACAAACAGCCTTAAATTATCAAGCACCCCGAAATAAACCATTTCAATTTAAGCTGCCAAGAAAAAAAAAGCTGTTCGAAACAAACTGTAAACGACATCAGAGACGAGCCGAGCACACTTAATCAGCACTCACACTCAGCACGCATTCAGAGATTTTATTCCACTTTAGGCTTTCTTTTTTAAAAAAAGAGAAAATCGTACAAAAAATAAGGGAACTGAAAATACGTATTGCAGGCATCGGCGAGTGTCGGGCGCCTCCACGAACAACGATCACGAAGACCAGGACCGAAGGTCCGCCTTGTTCTCCGACGCCCGCAGTGACTTTGACCAGAGAGCCACTGAAAGAAAAAAGGCCCAGAGTTGCATATATATTTTTTTCAATAATGAAATGAATTTGCAGACATAATATATATTCATATATTTATATGAGTCCAGGCAAAATGGCACATTGTTAAAAAGAAAACCAAAACAAAGGCAGTCCGTTCTCGAGCATGGATGAAATTCGAGTCTGTGGGGCGCGTGGTCAGAGTGAGTGGTCCCCCTAAAGCCGCTCGATGTCCCTGTATTTCTTGCGTAAGATGGAGACCTGATCCTTAAACAGGACGGGGTCCAGGCGGAGCTGGGAGTGGAGCAGTGGCATGAACCCGAACCAGCTGGTGAAAGAGTTCATACAGGACTGCCTCTGAGCGAAGTGGTCCGGGTCTGCCCACCGGGATGACTTAGAACCCTAAGAGATGGTGAGAGACAAGAACATGAGGTGTTATCACACAATAACATCTCATGCATCTCCAAAAACACTTTACAGGAGAGGCCAAAAACTGTCTTTACTTTCAGTGGACGTCAATGGAGCTATCCAAGCTATTTTGGAGCATTTCTATTGGTCCTTTAACCATGAAATGTTTACACAACGTAAATAACAGCTGCTGCATTCAAATAATGTAGAAAAATAAAAATCGACCAAAATTGAGATAACATGTTTTTCTATGGACGTTGACAATGGTAAACATTGAAAATGTCAATTTGAGATAATGTCAACTGAACATTGTCTTCAAATACACTAGGAGGAGAGAACTCTGAGAACCTGAGCTAAGTTAAGTTAGCTACGATAACTTATTTCAGATGCTGCTTCCTACTTGTGTTAGCCCAACGGTGTAACAGCCCTTCATAACAAGAACTGTTAACAAATATAGAACAGCTTAAATAACCGACTTCTGTCTGGGACTTGGACAGCGGACAGTTGCTGTAGGTGAGGGAGAAGACCGCGAGTAGCTGATGTATACATACTGCTAACTCTGATTGGCAGATCTGACGTCAGCTGGGCCAAATTTACCCCGACTCAAAGCCAAGTGCAGAAAATGGCAGGGCAAAAAAAAGGAATTTTAAGCAACAGCATTCTTTCTCTGCCAGTTCAGAGCATAAACATCACATTAATTATGAATACTACATACAAGGAGATCAGGAATATGACTAGACAGAGATTTTAAAGGATAGAACAGACACATGCATGGTTCTAACTCAGGTTTGAGTAGAAACAGAACACATGTAATAATGATATTTAATTATGCAAAAAAGTGTAACTGTATTCTATTGTAGTCACAGTAACATTACAATATCTGTATAATAGTATCTCTACAATATTGATTACCAATTGGATAACATTCAAACCACATCTATATAGATTTAATGTTTTTATTTTAGTTTATTTAAGATCTGCAGTGTTTTCCCAAAGATATTTTAGTCATAAGTTAACTCTGATTTTGCATATCATGTGAATCTACACTAGCAAACTGATTTGACAGTAAACTCCTTTATGCAGCACTTGTTCCTCCATAAAATCCTACAGTTTGATTGTATATAAATCCAAATCTTGCAAACAATAGCCTGCTAGACTTGAATGCTAAAGTGAGTTACTTTTAACCTCAGTTCTGAAACATTAAAGGAGAGTCTGGTGAACAGTGGAGTTTCTTCATGAGCGTTTGGAAACAAAACATTGTTAATACCTATAAATCATCATTATTTGGAAGTGTCTACAAATTAAATCTAAAGCACAATCAACAAAAGTCAAGCAGGGCACACTAACATAAAGCTTCATGATTCAGTACAGCTGTTTAGCAGATGCCCAGTTAGAGTTATTAGAATAGACTTGTTGACTGGTTGACTCAACAGTTTGGAGATGAAGCATTAAGCTTGATGTTGACTAGTTGCTGATCACGTGATTAGGACACTAACAATGATGAGCAGTTTGATTTCTGGGTCTTCATCTAAGCTTTCAATGAGATCCATGGCTTGATAGAAAGGCCACATCACACTCGCCTGAGCTGTGGAGTTTGGCTTAGTTGTAACATTTCCAGGCTGATCCATAGAGCTGAAAGCAATATGCAGTGTAAACCCTGATAAGTTCCGTCTACTCAAACTATTAGAGGTAACTTGTTGCCTCAAATGAATTCATTCAAGTTCTCTGACAATATATATAGAGTTTCTATGAATATACATCACAAAAATGTTTTCATTATGTTGCTGTTGTGAAAATTCATAAACATAAACATCACACTACATACAAGGAGATCAGGAATATGACTAGACAGAGATTTTAAAGGATAGAACAGACGCATGCATGGTTCTAACTTAAGTTTGAGTAGAAACAGAAAACATGTAATAATGATATTTAATTATGCTACAAAAAGTGTAACTGTATTCTATTGTAGTTACAGTAACATTACAATATCTGTACAAAGAATATGGGGGGCGGAGCAACCCAGAATTCCCAGCACAGGTGGGAATATTTGTCCATTATCTTTCGCTTTGTCCCGCTAGCCGGGGTCACTGGAGCCAATCCCAGCGTCATGGTGCTAAGGCAAGGTACACCATTGACAGGTCGCCAGTCCATTGTATTGCCAACACACACTCACACTCACACCTACGGGCAATTTAGAGTGACTGATCAACCTAACATGCATGTGTTTGGACTGTGGGAGGAAACCGGGGGATTATCTATTATTTCTCAACAACACATTCACAGGTTGTATGTGTGTCCTAGCCAGGAATGTGTTTAGTGTCTCTACTAGGCTGTCAGTTTAGTTGTAACAAGGCTGTTTGTGTTATAGAATGTAGTTCGGAAGAGTTTGTGAACCAGTTTGTGATCATTTTCATTATGTTGCTGATGTGAAAATTCATATATATATTAAATTATATATATATATATATATATATATATATATATATATATATATATATATATATATATATATATATATATATAATACCTCTTATAGTTTGAGTAGACTGAACTTATCAGGGTTTACACTGCACACTGCTTTCAGCAACTACAGCAGAATTCCAAAGGGCCAGTGAAATTTAAAAACACTGTAACTTTGCCAAAAAATGAGAGTAGAAGATGTGGTACGAGCTGTTATGCCCCCTCTCCAGTGACACATGACTTTCTATTGTATATCTCAATATCTTAGTATTGTATATCTCAATATCAATAGTTTGCTTTACTCAAGAAAATAAGTGCACCTACATTTTCAACCAGGCCGTACAAACAACTTGCCTACACTAAATGATTAAGCAACTAATGACATCAAATCAAGTAAATATAACTTCGCATACAAATAATATGAGGGCTTTTAGTGCTCTGCTGACCTGTGGAGTTTGGCTTCGTCATGAATTTTTAAAGTTGCTTGTTGCCACTTTAGGTGTAAACAACATACTTTTTTTCCTATTTAGACAAAACAGTAACGAAACCACAGACTGACAGACTGACAGCCCAACAGCCAACGCAACATTTCCCAATAAAGCATGGCTGAAAGATGTTAAAACTAAAAATAATGGAGTGCCGCCTGGACAGAAGGAATGCGGGATTGGAGGGTGGTATAGGAGGGTCACTGGAAGAGAGAGGAGAGAATCAGCCGAAGCCTTGCTGCTGCTGGCTGAGCTCCTTCACTATTGAGGCATTTATCAAAAGACTGATACTGCTGAGTAAGAGAGCAGCTACAGAGCCACGCGCTCTGCCCGGGGGCCATCTATCCATCAGCACTGGCATTCTGCTTCTGACCGCAGCACAGGACTCACCTGGGACACACACTCGTCTGTCTAAACACACAAACACACACACACAGAGGAGCGCACGGACCTGTTGCATCATCGTCTCCTTGTACTGTTTCTTCTGCGTGACTTTGATTGGCGGGAGTTTGGTTACCGCGGAGACGAGGAAGTTCATTAGAATGTCCTCACAGTTGGCCAGCTTGTCCACCATGGAGAGGAGCCGAGAAGGAAGATAGTGAGTGTACAGATAATTATAGTACCTGAGAGAGAGAGAGAGAGAGAGAGAAAGAGAGGGAGGGAGGGAGAGAGAGAGGGAGGGAGAGAGAGAGTGAGAGAATAAGAACACAAGAGAGAGAGAAGATAGAGAAAAGAGAGGAAGGAGTACGTGTAAGAGTGAGAAAAAAGAAAAAAGCAGAGAGAAACAAAAAAGAAAGAGAAGCAGTAATAATAAACAAAAGAGAGAAAGAAAGAAGAGAGAAAAGATAGAGAAAACAGAGAGGGAAACAAAAAGAAGAGATAAGGAGTAAGAATAAGACATAAATAAAAAAAAAAGAGTGAAAGAAACAAACAAAAGATAAAGACAATGACAGAGAGAAAAATTAGAAAGAAAGTGAGATACAGACAAAAAGGAGAGAAGAGAAAAAGAAAGAGAAAAGTGAGAGATAGAGACAGACAAAAAGTGGCATAGACAAAAAACAGAAAGACAAAGGGAAAGAAAAAGGAAGGAGTAAAAACAAAGAGAGTGAGAAAGAAGGAGAGAGAGAGTAAAAAAGAGCAGGAGAGTAGGACAGAGAAATAGAGAGAGAACGAGAGTGAGAGAGACAAAACAAAAGAGAAACAAAAAAGCAGAGAAAATGGGAAAATAGAGAAAGAGTAAAACAAAAAGAGGGAGTGAGACAAAGCGAGAGAAGAGGAGCAAGAACAAGAGAGGAGGAGGAGAGAGAAAAAAGGAAAAGAAAGAAAGGAGACAGAGAAGGACAGAACAAGAGACAATGGAGAGTGACACAGCAAGAGGGAGAGAAAGATAGAGTGAGAGAAAAGAGAAAATGAGAGAAAAAGAGAAGGATGGGCATAGAGAGAGACAGAAAAGGAGAAAGAAACAGAGAGAGAGAAGGGGG
Organism: Megaleporinus macrocephalus; assembly: GCA_021613375.1. Taxonomy (NCBI): domain Eukaryota; kingdom Metazoa; phylum Chordata; class Actinopteri; order Characiformes; family Anostomidae; genus Megaleporinus; species Megaleporinus macrocephalus. The sequence goes on along the minus strand of CM038707.1, from coordinate 13,065,931 downwards.
AGAGAGGTAAAAGGTGAAAGGGGGATGGAGCGGGATAAAGACAGAAAGAGGGAGACAGTTTTTAGTATAACACATACTGTAACAGTGTTATAGTTTAGGACCATTTAAGTTAATACAATATCATTTACTTCATAAAACATCTTATGCTTTGTTGAATGTGACTAGCTGTGTGGACCAGGCTCTCTCTGGCCCCTCTGGCACTGGTCAGTGTCATACCTGTGGTAAAAGGCAGCCCCTGTCAACACCATTGAGTACTCGTTCGTCCATTTAGAGGTGTAGCCCCACCTGGCCTTCCCTCCATCCCAGTAGTGACTACGTGCAGGATAGCCCACGATCCGTTCTGGAAAACTGTGCCACACGATGAAGGCAAAATCAACCTGCACATACAGACACGACAAGACAAAACAAAACAAAACAAGACTGGTTTGGTCAGGAGGTCAGATTATATGTTCATTGTCCACTTTGCCAGAAAACCCCACCTTATACTTTCACATTACGTGCTCCTCCTTTTAGGTGTACAACTATAGATTGTGGCCCATCTGTGCAGTGATTCATTACTGGTGAACTTCTGGCCACAGGACCACTGCTGACCAGATACCATTAATCAGCTGGTGGATTGTTCTCAGGCTGATGGTGCTCCACCACCCACGGATGTCCAGCCAAGAGCAGATCTATGGTCATAAACTGAGCATTGATGAAGAGCTAGAGGACTGGCAAACAGATGGTCCACAGCTGCAGTGCTCCTGGAGATCTACCACCCTGCTGACTTTAGCTCCAACCAGAATTTAGCAAATAAACATAATAACCAAGTGTGTTGGATCTGACCTTTCAGGGTGGTAGATCTCCAGGACCTAGTTTGAGTATCCATTGCACAAAGTACCAGAACCTTTGGCACAGTGTCCACGTATCCTGTGCTGTTCTGGTTTTCTGGATTTGGTAGCTTTTCAAAAAAGCTTTAGCAAAAGTTCTGCCAGGAAGACTCCAATACTACATAACTGTCTCATCCATTACTCCAGCCAATCGCAGGCTGCCACCTGTCTTTAAAAGCATTTAACTCATGCTCCTTCCTTGCTGATGTTTCTGCACGCTCCCTCCTCCTCCCCACCACCACAAGTTGAGTCCCAGTCCTGCCGTCCTGGGTGACGGCTTCGCCCCCCGCTGTCCATATTCAGCAGGATCTGCGAGGGTCTGCATGGTTGCAAAACCTGGACCTAGGACTGGGCTTATGCCAAAAACTGTTTCTTCATGTTCTACAATAACTAACCTTCTAATTGCACAACCTATCTAAGATTAAACCTTGTTTTACATTCCTCTACTCCTGGAGTCTTTTTGGTAGAACTTCTGTTTTTGGTAGTAACACTTGCAGCTGAAATAAACAAGAACTTTAAAACATCATTTGCTTTTAAAAGCTAAAGTGAACAAACGCTATTACAGAGCACCAGAATGTGAACTAGGATGGTGTGTTCATGTGCCATAGGCATGAGGCAAACAGTGAGCAATGCTGCAACCTATTGTTTCAGCTAACTAATAAGCAATACATTCAATATTTTGGCAAATTACATGCATTAAATTACAAAAATGAAGAGTTCCAGTCTGATTGGTTGAGCTGCATTGGAAGCCACTGTAAGTTATAAATTTACACACTAGCTTTAGGCACCAAAAATCATTGTTTAAAACCATTTATTTTAACATTAAGAGTATTTTCACCAGTAGGATAACCAGATATCAGTAGCATATCTTATCTAGTTTATTTTGAAAGAAGCAGATCATATCTTGAGCTCCAGTTTGAAGAAGCGTAGTTCCAGATTTCTCCTGGACGCCCCAGACATTGTATGAATTTATTCAGTTCCTTCAGCAGCAATCTTGATTTAGCTTAATGAGTAGTCAAAGCAAGTATTAGATTAGAACTGTAAATAATACTGGGTTGGAAAACACACTGACACATGTAAAAACACTGCTTCTTGTATTAATACTATTTTAATATTTTGCAGAGCAAATAAAAGCTTCATGGAAAACAAAAGTTTTTATATATAATAAGGTCCCCAAGTGCCTAAAACCTTTGTACAGTACTGCATATGTGTCATTATATTTAAAAATATATAATAACAGTAGACTCATACATTTAACCACCTCACAACAACAGAACTAGAACTCGGCTGGTCAGCCAGCTAACAGGCTAAACAGCTCCATCATTATTATTACAGGCTTGAATTAAAGTACTTACAATATGTCTCACTATAAAGAACATGACTTCAACATCTTACATGCTTCAAATGTAACTATGTCCAAGTCAAAAGCAGCAGTAAACCCAGGCTGAGTCTCAAACGTTTGACCCCCGGGACCAACAGGCCACAACTGAAGAGCTCTTGAGCAAGGCACCTAACCCCAAACTGCTCCCCAGACCCAGTGCACACTGCCCCGTAGCATGTATGTTCACTAGTGTGTGTGTATAGGAGGGTGTTAAAAGCGGAGGTCAAATTCCACTGTGTGAAAACACAAGTAGCAAACAGGCGAATCCTGTATGTGTGAATAGTAATAATAAAGTCTGCCAAAATAATAGCGTGCAGTTTCTTTCTGGAGAAATTTCTTTCATTCATCATGACGTAAAACAAAAACGCCGGAAAGAAAAGCTGGAAATGTCAGGTCTTTCCAAGAAAAAACTTCTCCACATTCATCACGAGACTGATTAAAGGTTCTGTTTTCCGGAACGCTGCGGAGGAAAGCCTCCTTTGCTCTGTCAGCGCCGGCCTGCGTAAGGGTTGAAAAATGAGGCGGCAGAATCGTAGGGAAAGGCTGGAAATGTCGCTCTTAATGTTACATTAAACCCGTGGCGGTGTCGGACGCCACCTCGCAGCAAGATTTACGACGGCGATGCAAATAAAGCGGGACCCTCTGGAATCACACGCTCATCAAATCCCCAGCGGAATGCGGGGTCGCCCTGAACAGCCGCCCATTCGTTTCGTTCGTAATGTGTCTGCTTTAATTACAGCGTTGAGAGAGGGAAGGAAGACGAATGACAGACGGAGGGAAGGACGATCCAGCCAAGGACGGGCTCTCTGAGGGCCGCATCGATCACAGGTGGGCTCCTGTCTCCAAAGTCTGGCTGAGGTTTGTCAGGCATGTGCTCTTTAGAGTATAAAAGGCTTGTTTAAGCTTGCGTTCCAGGGGTGAGAGGTCTACTTTAAAAACTGTGCAGGGCACTTTGAATGGTGGGGCCAGCCAATAATAATCCATGCAACAGACCACTGCATCAATAATGCCTTGTTCACACTACATGACTTTGAATCGTCGGGTCTTTGTGTTTCCAGAGGACACTTACAAGATGTGAGACCATATGCGGCGACGCAATGTAAACAGAACCAATATTTTTCAACTATTTGCGAAGGCCTCTTGCAACGTTGTCAGCATGGGAACAAGTATATACATAAAACACATTAATTTCAATTTCTGTGGTTAATTCATTTGTTTATCTGATCTGTGTTTGATTGTGTGGGTCTGTTAATTAAAAAAAATACCAGTGTGATTTCAGTCAGTAAATAAATCCAATAGGACGTGAGATATTGATGTTAAAACTGTTGCAGTGGTTTTAAGAGATGGGACAGGGATTGTGCGGTGGTGATGACTTTAATTTTTATTAAGAAACAATAAATCACGCCAATACTCGATCACGTCCTGAGACAGCGAGGCTTCAGACATCATCAGTGACGCCACTCGCCCTAACGAAGCAAGCCTCGATACGCGCTTTCTGGATTTCTCGACACAAGCTCCAAAACATTGGTATTATTTGCCCATCACTATTAGACGCTACTGCGGCTCGACGTGGTTCTGTTTACATTGTGTCGGCATATGTGGTCCCACGTCCTGTACGTGTCCTCCAGAAACACTTGTGTTGTGGATGGTTTTGCAGCGCGTTCGTGAATTTGCAGCACATTGAGTCTTTTCGGCCACCGGAGGATACCACATAGAACATTCGTTATTTCAAAAATGGATGTCAACAAACAAGAGATACAAGTTGTTACTGCACTGTTTTGCAGTGACGAAAGAAAGAAGAAAATGAAAAAAAAATATGGATCAGAAGATGGATGAAGGCACGGAACCAGCGGTACTCCTCCTTGATTGTCGCGCTGCCCGCAGCCACAGAGAGATTGCATCAACGGTTGACCACTGTTTTCTTGCTCTTTAACAACTTATGGAGTAACCTTTGATGGAAATGTGTATCTGCAAGCAAACCTAATGTTCACCTGTGTAGCAAGTGAGCAAGTCAGCAAGTGAGCAACTGCATGTGTCATTTGTAAAACAGTATTATCTTGGCAGGACCATCTTTGTGAAGAGGTGTGACCATGGCAGTCTCTTTGGGGAGCAGGAGTGAATTGTTTTTACAGTGGGGGTGTAAACCCTAGTCCTTTCAAACCTCACTGCTCACTAGCAGCTCAACATTTCTTATACAGAGAGCCAACAATGTTCTAGTTAATCTGATAACAATGGCACCCTAAAAATTTTTGAGGAAGTGTATGGCCTTTAGTCCAGCTTCTGACTTTCAAACCAATGGGAGAACTCTCTTGGATTGATTCGGCTGACTAGATATCACAAGAAAGCACTGAGGGTTCCTCTACAGTGAAGGCTTTTGCTCGTTTGCAGAAAGATTTGTTTCTGAACACATTCTACATTTTAGAACACATAATTTTTGTGTGTTTTTCATGATTAATAAATATCATGGCTCGATGAGGCACTGGAGTCATACGTAGCATAACCCCTCCCCTTAACACTATAATAACTATATTATCATAAAAACTAGAGCACATTAGCATCAGCTAGATCAAAACCCAGTGAATATGGGTTCAGCTATGTGGTACTTTGAGTAGCTGAGCATATCTGACTCAAAGACCAAGTGTGTTATATTTATATATATATATTATAACGGCTGTTTACAGAACAAGGCCAACAGGCTATTAGCTTGAAATACCTACGTTTTGCCTGAATAAGAGACAAAAATGACTTAATTTTGTTCCAGACTATGAGGAACGAGGTTGACTCTTGGGTAGGTCAGTGTCCTTGTCTTTAAATTGCATTCTGTCTCTGGTGGCTCAAGTATGTATGTCCAGAGAAGCTGCTAGAGAGAGCATTAATATTTCAGGCTGTGGTAATATTTGACACTTGAGAGAGGTTGCACATTTCCCACAATTAGGCATGTGTTTAACACAATATGGGAGACTAATGACCTGTAATGTTATATTTGTATCCTAATATATACATAGTGGAAAATTTAATAGGTGCAAAAGAGATATTACCTGCAAGTAGACATTACCCTACACCAGACTGTGCTGGAATCAGACACCCTCACACCACACATTTGCTCAACCAGCAAACTTTAATAGAAAACCTTCCCTTGCAGCTCCACCTTGGCGGTGTAGAAACTCTAGGTCGTCTTTTGATGCACAGCCAGTGTTAACCGTCTTCTGGCTCGGTAGGTCTCCAAACCCAGTCCTGGAGAGCTACTTTGCATGCAAAGCCTAGATCCAAACCCAATGTCCAACACCTGCTCCAGGTAATTAACTTTTGCAGGATGAGATGTATTCCAGTAAAGTAAGGGGGGTGGGGCAGCTTTTATAGGATACAGGTTGAGATTAAGATTTGTAGAAAAGCAGCTCTAGCTCTTCTACAGTGGTCAGTTTCTGGGGGGATAATTTATTGATGGTGGCCCACTCAACCTAGCGGTGCTGAAAGTGATCAACACCTAATAATACCTGGTCAACAGTGTCCCTGTGGTCAGAAATACATTAACAACGAAAGGGTTGGAGTGGGGGGTGGGAGTATAGGGTGGTGTTGGGGGCTGACAAATTGCGCCTTAACAGATGGACAGCAGTCTGTGATTATATGCCCATATAGTGGACCTAGAAGGTAAGTAGAACTCATAAAATGGACAGCAAGTGAAAGTACAAGGTGGGGGGTTTCTTCTAAAGAAAGAAAAATATGGAACAAACATAACTAATTAATGTTTTCCAGTCGATTCCCTAGATGATCCCTCAACAGGAGCAGGAGAGAGGCACTGGGATTTTCGTTGGGTTTAAGCATGAACATACTTCTGGTGTAATGATCCCTCACTCCTCATGAAAATTTAAAGCCCAGCATTACATTTCCCATTTTAATAAGCTAATTAATGAGTCGCAACAATGTAATTATCAATTCTGAGGAGTTCACGGTTCCGTGCCGCACCCACAATCAAAAAAAGAAACCCTTATTAAAAACCCAGCAGTCATTTTTCAACACTTTTCAATTATTACGCTCCGGCTGTATAAAGGGCAATCGCTGCGACAGATTTTTAAACAGACGGCAGCTTTGTTCCAGACGTAACAGGATTTTCCTAAAGCCGCTGACGCCGTAGCGACCAGGGCCAGATAAAACTTCGGAGGCACGGCTTCTGTAATCTTGCGCGTCTATAAAAGTCAAGTGGATCTGGAGGTGCAGAGCGACCGGGTGCGGTTAATAAAAGATCAGCAGGATGAATTATGAATGACAGGCTTCAAACACGCACTGGGCCTTGTGCCGCTTAATGAATTTGAGCCGAAGGAGCTGGAAGCTTTAGGGAGACGATTTGAGCAAGAGGAGCTCATTGGCTGATGTCTTGATGGGCAACTCCACCATGCTGTCTTCATTACCTACTCCTTCTCATTAGGGGTCTGCTGCGTTTGGTCTTTTCAGATACATACATGTATATTATGGGTTGAGGAAGTACAAAAGAGAAGGCCAGCCAAAATTATTTCATCATTCTTGTGTTGTCTAAATCATTGATTCTTAAACTGGTCCTCAGAGATGATCTGTAGTTTGATCCCAGTGCATACAGATTTTTGTGTAAGGTTCTAGGGGTTGCATGACACATCATAAGATGACAGTTATGAGATGAGTCCAATTGCAGATGACATCATGAATAAATCCACAGTAGAAAGAATGATTTGCAGCAAGCAACTTTGACGTGCCCTGGAAATTGCTAGTCTTACTGGAGAACTGGAAACCCGTAAGTCTTACAAATTTTCATCCAAACCGTGGTGCACCCTAGGAAGCCTTGCAGTGAGGCTCACCCGTTGTGGAGGTCCGGAGAACCCAAGAAATTTAGGGCACCATAACAGTAATCAACTTTAAACTTTACATTATGTTTGTCGTTAGTCCTGGATCACATTACAAGCCTTCAGGAAACCAGAGATACAGAACCAGAAATTACAAGAAGTTAAAGAGTTAGCTGTTGTGTTCTGTGATGTTATATTGTTATAATCATGTGACCAGTGACTACTTGGCATCAAGCTTAAAGCTCCATGACCAAGCGAAATAGTCCATGAATTAACAAGTCTGCGCAATCCCTAGTGGAGACCAGGGTTGTGTTTTTTCCCGATAACGACTGAGAACCCCAATTTTGTAAGTGTTTCCCAAAAGCCTTCTTAGTCTCCAAACTTACCAACTAGTTTCAAGTAGCCCTTCATTGACTCCGCCCCCCGCGTCAGCGTTAAATAGACACTGCCAGTCGAGAACTGAACCACCCATTTACGTAAGTTTCCTCATTACTATGCTACACATGTACCGTTATGTAAATAATTACAATAAAAAAAAACAACAAATAAGGATTTACATAACTTTTATGAATCAATGAAAACATTTTGCTGTTGTCTATAGCACGCCAACCTTTTAAACAGGAACACGATTAACCTTTCTGGCACAGCATACTGGCCACGCAAACACAATTTTTCTCAGGATGAAATAAAAATAAAATAAATAAAAAAACATAAATAAATAAAAAGGTAAAATGTACATTTATGCGCTGTATTGAACTCAGGACCTTCAGAGTGGTGGGCAGTTTGCTTCCCACTACACCATGATACAAGCGAACACCTGTTTATTCTAGAAGTTTACTGTTTACATAATTCAAGCTGTTGGATATGATATTTGTTGATGTTGGATGTCATTTCCGTGATGCAATTACGCTTTGAAAATTGTTTTAAAATCTTCATGTATTCATGTTTGTATAAATACATGTGGTTGCCATGCACAGAACAATGCATTTTTTTAAGGATGATTTGCTGCCTCTTTTGTTTTTGAGACAGAATTGCACATGAGCTTCGAGTTAAGAAGAACTTACCGAGTTACGTGTGGGTCAGATTTCTCTTACATTACTCTTACTTTGTTAGTTACGAAGGCTTTCAGGAAACATTAGTAATTTTAAGAATGTTCTCAAGTATGAAGTTACGAAGTACTTAGCCTTACGAATGTTTTGGGAAACGCATCCCAGATTGGTTTGAGAGATATTGATGGTTTGTCTGGTTAAAGGATCTCAGAAATATAGTTTCAGAGAATATGGATGTCTACTAGATGATTACATAGCTACCCACAGGATTTGGCGAACCAACAAAAAGTTCAGTTTTAGGGCCACCTCACACCAGAAACAATGCATAATGTAGCACATCATCACACGGTAGAGCAGTACTGAAGAACACCTGCGAGCTCATAAACGACAAGTTCAGTGCGACGTCTAACTCTAACCCAAACCCTAACCTTCATTAAAACAAGATGCGATGCTCCTGGTGGCCTTTAGAAGTTGATTTAGCATGTTCTGTTTCTCCTGATCCAAGTAATCCCAAACTTATTCCTTGATGTCGAGGTCTCAACTTTGTGGTGGTCAGTCCATCATAATCTTCTTTTTTTTAAACACTGATCTTCTTGAACAGCTTAAAATCCTTTTACACCCACAGCGTGGAAGGATAGACAGAATCACCTGTGGATGTTTTCAGGTCTGAAGAGCGGAGCCTGATGTTCTCCTCACTCTCTAAAAGGTAAAAGCTTTAAGTGCTGTTTATCTGACAGCTTTTCTGCGCCCCCATTACACGAGTGGATCATCTAAACCATCTCCTGAATCATTTGTGCTAAATGACTGAAAATGAACTAGATGAAGGGTTGTCCTTGAAGAAGATTATGAAGACTATGGACAATGGACTGACCACCACAAAGTTCAGCGCGACATCTAACCCTAACCCAAACCCTAACCTTCATTAAAACAATACGTATAAATTTTCTCACAAGATGCGATGCTCCTGGTGGCCTTTAGAAGTTGATTAAGCATGTTCTGTTTCTCCTGATCCAAGTAATCCCAAACGTATTCCTTGACGTCGAGGTCTGAACTTTGTGGTGGTCGGTCCATTGTCCATAGTCTTCATAATCTTTATTTTAAACCCTGATCTTCTTAAACAGCTACAAATCCTTTCACACCCACAGCATGCAGTTGCTTTCTCACAGTGGAAGGATAGACAGAATCACCTGTGGATGTTTTCAGGTCTGAAGTCTGAAGAGCGGAGCCTGATGTTCTCCTTACTTTCTAAAAGGTAAAAACTTTAAGTGCTGTTTATCTGATGACAACTTTTCTACGCCCACATTACGCGAGTGGATCATCAAAACCATCTCCTGAATCATTTGTGCTAAATTACTGGACATGAACTAGATGAAGGGTTGTTCTTGAAGAAGATTATGAAGACTATGGACAATGGACTGACCACCACAAAGTTCAGCGCGACATCTAACCCTAACCCAAACCCTAACCTTCATTAAAACAATACGTATACATTTTCAGATTCTATCTCACAAGCTGCGATGCTCCAGGTGGCCTTTAGAAGTTGATGTTCTGTTTCTCCTGATCGCAAACTTATTCCTTGACGTCGAGGTCTGAACTTTGTGGTGGTCAGTCCATTGTCCATAGTCTTCATAATCTTCTTTTTTTAAACTCTGATCTTCTTGAACAGCTTAAAATCCTTTCACACCCACCGCGTGCAGTTGCTTTCTCCACAACCTGTTGATGTTTTCAGGTCTGAAGTCTGAAGAGCGGAGCCTGATGTTCTCCTCACTCTCTAAAAGGTAAAAGCTTTAAGTGCTGTTTATCTGACAGCTTTTCTACACCCCCATTATGCGAGTGGATCATCAAAAGCATCTCCTGAATCATTTGTGCTAAATGACTGGAAATGAACTAGATGAAAGGTTGTCCCTCTACAGTGCTGTACAAAGTCAAGGTTTCTAATAGAGCAAATGAATAAAGATTTATGGCGCTGTGAGGAGTTGAATGCCTAAGAATTAATCTCGTCTGGTATTTCTATTAGCCTCAGTATTGATCACCCTAATCAAATGTTTTACCATTACATAATTTATAGATACATTCTGGCTTTCCTAGCAGCTTAGTGGCAAACTGCGTATATATATATATATATATATATATGCACTGTAAGCATTTCATATCAGCCACAGACATTTCTGCGGTTAACGCTGAAATGCTTATTAGGTCTCCAGTGCTTTGCTGCCCCCCCCACCCAAATGTGTGATGTGTAATGAATAAACGCTAGCCATGCGTCTCATGACTAGCCAAGAAAATGGGCCAGAAAAACATGGCTCCTTTGTTTCAGACTGACACAGCGTGGGCCAAGTGATGTATAAACAGAAAATTACTGCGTTTATTTATCGCCGCGCTCGCCAGCGGATCTTTCCCAGACTCGTTTTCTCGCCTCTTTATTCGCGCTCGTACTCCAACCCCAGAACTCTGCTCTCTGACACTGAGACTTTACAGCTCTCGTACTGCGCTTGGCTGCATTGGCTGGTGGTCCTGCCTCTGGTGTATCCGGATTGAGAGGCCATGTTTTCTCAATTGACTTCTTCACATCTTTTTTTTTTTCCTACCCAGCCAGAAAAGCACTGCTTAATAACCAGAGGATCATGACCGACTTCTTTCTCCCTCTGCCTCTGCCTCTGCCTCTGCCCAAGGTTTCCGTCAGCCAGTATTTTAACAAAATCTGGCTCTTGCGTGACAAATCACATCAAGATGTTGCAGCAGTAAGACGTGACGTCAGCTTTAAATAAAGGCACAAAGAGGCTTCTGAGGGGCTCACTGGGGACAGCATGGCTTCCGGGCTTAACTGCAGATCCTACATACACATTAACAGTTGGGGTGCGGGGGTTGGAGGTGGGGAGTCACCAAACAGCTTAATAACCACTTTAGCTGGCCCTGATGGACACAGAGGTGATTTAATGCACAGGCTCAGGGGTCCCAAGAAATCCCAATCCTCTGAGTGGTCAGTCTTTGACTTGTATTTACTTGATATTATGGCCAATCAATTCACAGACTCTTTTTTCAATTCTCCATTCGCTGCACAGCAGCTGTTCCTATACCTTGAGCCTTTAGTTCTTCACCAGCGTACAGGTGTTTGAATCTAAAGCTCTAGCTGTGCTCAAAAGAGAGACCCGTGGGGGCATACTGGAGCAGGACATGTAAAATAAATAAATAAATAAATAAATAAATAATAATAATAATAATCACAATAATTATCATTATCAATTAACACAAGGGCAAAAAAGCTCATACTAAATAGTTGAAAAGCAGCCAATCACTACAACGACACATGAACTGTCACGCTTTGCTTCTCCTCCTATCTGTCTTTGCTTTTCTTGTCATACTTTTGTCATGATCCATGTGCTTGTGTTTGTTTTGCTTGTTTGCTCCTCCCTGTCTCCACAGTCTTGTCCCGCCCCTCACCTGCTCCTAGTTTGTGTCTCCTCCCTGTTCAGGTGTTCCTTATTTCTTGTGTGCTTATATATCTTTGTGTTTGTTCACCTACAGTTTGTCTACCATTGTACTTATGTGGTGTCATTGTGAAGATACTCTTAGTTGCTCTTTGTTGAAGTAGTTATTTTAATAAACTATTAGTTTGTATGTCTGTTTTGATACACCATGGCATGTCTGTCCGCCTCTCTCGCCCGCTTTAGCATTACAATTACTGTGCTACAGAAATGGTGGAGCCTTTAAAGGGTCAGTCGACCTCAGGTGTGGAAAGGGCACCACAGAAAACTGACTATATCCCAGTTAAGCCCAGTAAAGGCTAATCTGACATAGGCAGTCATTTTGAGTCATAACCAATTCAGGAGCAAATCTAACAAAGCTCTGAAACTCACCATTTTCAAGCTAAAAGGCACATGTGAGGCTGAAGCTGGCTTCTTATTGGCCAGCTAATTATTAAAATTCTCTTTTCCATAATTATTTTCTGGGTTTACGTTCATGCAGGAACGGATAACTGTTATTAATGAAGGTACACACACTGCTCTTGCCAAAGATTTGAAGTATATGCTATAAGATGCTATATATGTGACTAGACCCACAGGGCTTATGACTACCAAGCCCTACAAGACCCAGCCACAAACACACACACACACACACACACACACACACACACACACACACACACACACTTACCCAACCACATAAACACACTCACATACAACACAAATGTACAAAAGTGTATGTTGATATTTTACTGTATGGATGTGCTAAATGCAAAGGTCAAGTAAACAGAAAACTCTAAATTCAAAATTCTAAACAATCTGCTGGAACATTCTGGGGGTGTGTGAATTTGATACTGGTAGTCTTCTTAACTGTAGGGAGGTGATGCAACTCCTTCCACCTGATAAAGCAGCTTCTCCTTCGGTGCTTCTATGTCCACCCTATCTCTCTCTCTCTCCCCCTCTCTCTCTCTATTTATGGCAGTGAGCATACACACCCAAATCAGTAACATGATTTGAATATTGAAAGTAAAGAAGTGCATCTTCTGAAGAAATTGTGCAGAAAATATTACATGAATATATAATATTACATGAATTACTGGCAATATATTCAAAACGATTAACAAGTTCATTTAAACAAGTTAATAGTAATCTAAATTAAACATGTAAGCTACATTCTACATCAAAGAACACTACACAATCAAGATACAATATAATCAATATTCAGAATGGGGTTGTTATGGGGGCTGGAGCCAATCCCAGTGCTATTGGGCGAAGGCAGGGTACACCATGGACAGGTTGCTAGTCCATCGCATGGTGAACACACACTCACTCCTGCAGGCAATTTTGCGAAGTACGGACCACTTAAGGCGAAGCAAGGAAGGGGAACTCTGAGGAGCTTGGGGCTGGAGTTCTGGGCAGCTTCAGCTGCTGGGGTTGAAACCAGGCCCCCCTTTGCCAAGCAAAGAGTGAGGATGGTTTGGAAAGAGGGAGGAGCTGGGGAAGGTGGTGGGGTGCAAATTTTCGTCACGAGAAGGTGAGGGCGGAGGAGTGGTTTACATGGAGTGTAAAATGGTAGAGGGGTAGAGTTAGGGTGTGATCCTTCTCCCAAACTTGAGTTATTTCCTAACTTCATTTAGATTGAGTGATCAACCTAACATGCATGTCTCTGGACTGGAGTACCTGGAGGACCTGGAGGAAACCCACTTTCCGGGGAGAACATGAAAAATCAACACAGAACAGCCCCGCAACAGTGCTAACACAATATCTACAATGAAGTTCTATTAACATCTACATCTAGAGTATATATAAATATATATTATAGTATACATCTCTCTCTCTCTCTCTCTCTCTCTCTCTATACATATATATATTAAACATCTATAACAACTTCCTGTTGACAAAATCCTTAAAATATTAAAAAACAATCAATAAATGTTTAACTGAGTTTACTATCCTGACAGTAACGCACGTTTCTACTCTAAAATAGAACACTCTGTTTTTATTCTCACTTCTTGTCCTCTCTAAGCCTCTTCCTCTCATCCTTTGCCCACTTTTCCCTTTTGCTTTTCTTCTCTCGCTCATCCCACACCATACCCACCCCCCCAGCCCCTCCCTCCTCATCTCTCTGTCTCCTTCTCAGACACGTATTATTGTCTTATTAAATTATGCAGCCAAGAGCAATTAAAAGCGAATCCAGCAGCTCGCTGATCCTGCGCCGGGTAAATATCATGGCTGCTCTAATTGAATCTGAGGAGAGAGAATTGACATTAACGAAGTGCGCGCACAAATACAAAACATGGCAACAAGGGAAGGGACAATATGTTCTGCATGACAAACAGCACTGGAAAAACACAAAAATATAATAAGCTGGTTTTTTTTAATCCTTCGATTTAAAAAAAGAAGGATAAAGAGAGAGCGAGAGAGATTGATCAAGTATTTTTAGGTTGTGGGGTTTGTTTTATTTATGAAGAAGAGAAGATACTCTTCAGAGTTTTGTTTTACAGTCTAACAAATCCTTCAAACAAAGGAGGTGCAGCTTTCTCATCAAAAGGAACTGAAGATCCCCAGCGGTGGTATGAGAGAGTGTACGCAGAGATGAAGCGCTGAACAGAGCAGCTACGCACCTGTTCGACAATAAAATACCAAGACCTGCTGTTACATCTTCATCATTACAGAACACTACAAGTAATGTTTCTATACTCTCCATTAAGATTGTTCTTCAAGTGTTCTTTACTAAAGGCCACAGTTATTTATAGAACCAAGAAAGCCCAAGGAACCTTAACTGGTTCTTTGTTCTTAGGCACTTGAGGACATTATTATACATGAAAAGCTCTTTATCCAGACAGGAAGATTCTATTTATTATTATTTTTTTTAATATTCAAAGAGTGTTAATACAGAAGATGCTTTTACATATTGTTGCTGTACATATCTCCATTTTTATTGATTTTTATTTATCTACTTAATTTTAATGCAGCAGCTGCCATTTACATTGTGTAAGGATTTCATGATGGACGGACCAACAGAAATGCTCCAAAATAACTTTGAAATAATTCTGGTTCCATTGATTTACATTGAAAGTAAAGACAGTTTTTGTTCTCTCCTGTAAAGTTGCCATTTTACAGATACATATTTCCTTTGGACGGCGACGATATGTCAGTGTGTTTGTTTATCCCTTTCTAAGCTTCTCCTTGTGTAAACAACCCAGTATTATTTAGTTCTCATCTAATACCTGCTTTGACTGCTCAGTACTTCAATAAGCTAAATCAAGATTGCTGCTGAAGGAACTGAATACATTCATACAATGTCTGGGGCGTCCAGGAAAAATCTGGAACTACACTTTGTTCTTCAAACTGGAGCTCAAGATATGATCTACTTCTTTCACAATAAGATATTCATGTTCCTTTATGTTGTATTTATACTTATTTTCATCTGCTCTAATGATATCTAATGCTAATATTTATTGCTAAGAAAACGGCTTTTAACCAATCAGCTTAAGACTGCGCAGTAGTGTACTGTATATGGTTCTATACAGAAGGTTTTTGAAAATGGTTCCTTATTTTTGTGATGAAAGTCAAATCAACAAAAGAAAACTCTTTGCAACAAGCGGCTTTAAATATCTGACTTTATGAAATAACACTTGAAATACCATCTTTTTTTAAAGTGTAGAGGTAGAGTTTAATTGAATTTCTTCCAGTGTAGGCGCAACACCATACTTGTGCTGTATGCTTATGGTGGAGAGAGTTTACATTTCTCTGGAGGCCTTGATTACTTGGATCAGATGTGTCAGATTTGGGTTGGAGCTGGTCTCCAGGACCAGGATGAACAGGATGTTATATACAAGTGAGTATCAGTAGAAATGTATGGGTTAAACCATATTAAAGGTTCACCAGCAGCCCCAACTGGCATTTCATGTTCCACCTGTTTCCAGCACATGAATCGGAGGAAGAATTTTCCTCACAACAACAGTTCAGCCTCTAATGTGACCAAGTTTCATTATTTTCATTGACAGAACTAAGATCTGTTGTCTTAAAGACATCTGAACCAGTTGTTTTACCAGATTCTACAGCAGCAAACTGACCTGAAAGACTACTCTTTGTCTAAGTAAAGCAGATCAGATCTGAGCCATTGTCATATATCAGTTTAGTGGGCATGCAAGCTTATTAATTACAGTCAGATCTAAGTTCTTAAGTTTCTCCAGTGTTAGCATTGCAGCAGTGCTGAAACTGTGCCAGCAAATGGTGTAACAGAATCTGACCCCTTTTACGCCTTTGTCTTGCTCTAATAATGAACAGCTGAGAGCTGTTTAGAGCTAATTATCTTGGTTGCGAAAGCTTGTTCTGCTGGTTAGTTTGTTGTTTGTGCTTGTGGTTCTTTCATGTGGTTCTTTAATTTGACATGTACGATGAAGATGTGCGCATATGGGTTGTTCACATCAATGGTGGATACGTCACGCATTAACATGAAGAAAGAACTGATCGAGAGAAAAAGAAAGCTTGTAAAGAAAATATGGCCTTTTATTGTGATTTGTTGCTCTGAATTATTCGGCGGTCTGGTTGGCTGTAACGTACTATGTTGCAGTTAACGTTGATAAAGAAGAATAACATGGAATCAAAGAGGAACGAAACAAGAAGACTTAATAGGAACATTACAAGTCAACCTATGCTGTAGTGTTAGTGTACAAGAAGTTGTTTAGCTTATTGATGGAAGATGGGACACATTCTTACCTCGTTGGTGGACAGGACTGAGTCTTCATCCAGGCTGAGCACCGCATCCGTCCTGATGACATCATGAGGGAAAAAGCGGCCGCTCATTGTCTGGAGGAATAGAAAGAGGTAATGACCTCAGAGATGGTCGGTAACTATAGTGCTGTGCAAGAAGAGTTACCTTTCATTTCCATATCTTTTCACTTTTTAAACATATTTGAGAAGATTTCTGAGATTAGATAGAAAAATAAGTACAAGACTCTATAACCATCTGCAAGACCTAGTAAACCACCATCAATGCATTCATCTTTGAGAGAGAGAGGAGAAAACTAAGCTCCAGTCTTGCGTCAGATCGGAAAACAACCACAGAAGTTTCTGTACATCCTTGCACTGTGAGAAGACACCTCAATGCTACATGGCTCTTCAAGAAACTCCCCACTGAGAAAAGAAAACTAATCAAACAAAGAAGCTGCCAGTGTTTTCAGAGCAATGGACTTTCCTTACCGAGGACTTGGCAACAGTTGTGACATCCACTTATTCATCCAACTCCATCACTTTGTGTTAACCTCAGAAAATCTTTGTTTGTTTTTGCTTATATTTAAATGTAACCCAAATTACGTTTGTGCAATGTTTCAGTTTCGCAAGTATAATACTACTATTACTGCAACACACTGTATGGAAGTACTGGGATTTCAATAAACGGACATACGAGTCAACTGTACTTGATGCTTCCTCATCACTAAAGTTTTCTAATGCTACTCAATACAAAACAGCAAAAGTGTTAAGGTTGCCAGAATATCAGTAAAATGTATATATCATATATACACGTATTATATATACTGTGATAAATTTACCACTTACATGATAGACTAGCAGTACAACATGGCCGTCTGAAATCTTTGACTTTACAAAATGCACAAGGATCATCTAAACACAGCAAAACACTCCCCACCACCATTGACTCCTACGTGAAGGAAATAAAAAACTCAAATTCATCTTCACCTCGCCATTCATTGCCTTCATTATCGAGGCATCTGTTTCCGTCGTTTTGTTTCGGTCATGTGAAAAATCGCACCAGCATGATGTGGCAAACTGCAAACAGCTCTAAGCTGTAAAAGTGCAATATCTCCTTCAACTTATGACAACCTGCCATAAAAAAACAGCAGCTCCGGAGAGCTAGTCTTCAGCACCGCTGTTGCGACATTAAGACCCATTTATTTCCCCAGACTTGAGACAAAACCTGATGAAGACTGAGAACCTTTAAGACGGAGAGCACAGAGCATTGCTCACATCAAGTTCGCCTGAGGAAATGACTCTGTTCACTCATAGCGGTGAGTTGACTCTCTATCGGCTCACATGGGGAGCTGGTTTAGTGATTCTGTTTTTGGTTTCCTCCTCTGGATTTTTGGTTATAAAGTCAACTTTGCCTTAGCATTCCTACTTGAACTGGATTTATCTGGAGCGCGAGCTGCAGTTACAAACAGTTGCTTGCGTGTATCTAAAGTTGTGGGAGTGTTTCACACAGAAACACAACAGTGTGGTGCTCTGTCAGCTTTGCACAGTGGAGATGATCACAACAGTACAGCTGCTACACACCAGCACTTGAAGCTCAAACACCCCGTAGAGCTTTATCAATACAGCAGCAGGACAGCACCTGTTTACTAGTTGTTATTATCTTAGCAGATTATTGTAAGATTATTAACACGTGTAACATGTTACTTTCAGTAGTAGTTAACATTTTCTGTCGTCGTTTTCTCTTATTTTATTGTCTCTGCTCGACTATGACGCTTGCAGTAACCAGATTACTAGCAGGTGGGTTAAGCTGCCTCTACGCCTACACTCTGTACTGTGTGCTTCAACCAAACACGAAATGGCTGGAACCTGACTGGTTTGGGGGTGGTGTTATTCTCATTCTCATTGGCTGTTCGTGTTGTCTCTCAAAACATGCACGAAAGTTAATTCTATCGACTTTCTATTGACTACATCTTATAGTTCTATCGAGGAAAAGCTAGTTCGCGATAAATATCGTTATCGTTTTATCACCCAGCCCTAGCACAGGTATTAATATAATCTTCCAAAACGGGTTAGGACAAATAGAAAACTGATTAATTCCAGTGCTACTACGTATCGTTATCTAAAGAAAAACATGCATCTGCAAAATGCAACTTCACAGGAGAGGCAGAAAACCTTCTTCACTTTTATTGCAAGTCAATGGAACCAGATGTTTTCACAAGATATATATATACCAGTTTCACATGAGTTTGTACTCAGGCTTGCACACAATGTCCTCATTAAGATCTTAATTAACAATAGTTAGTTTCAAACCACCTACCTGCAGGTCATAGGTTAACTAGAAACGACCAACTCATTACTGTAGCATACTGTTCATAGGGCTACATGACACCTACACAAGCAGGTCAGTGCAACTAACATAACCCTACTGTACATAAATGTTTATAGATGTGACTTTTTCCAGTAGCTGTGATCTGACTTTGAATTGCCAGACTTAACCTTCATAGCAAATTATGCAGTAAAATGCTGCCCATCTACCACATATGTTGCTTTAACATGATCAGATCATATGTTGCTTTAACATGTACCAATCGATAAACCTGCTGCTGCGGAAAAATAATAGCAGGTGTGACAGCAGCCTCAGTTTAGACATTTCACTACACTGACAGTTGTTAGCTTCATATCTGAAAGGTGGATTTCCAGACATTTGCAGGCATTTGAGATCGGTGATAATTTGAGCTGTAAGCAAAATCTCAGCATGTCGTTGCTCCTCAAAAGAAAAATAAGTTTCTTTACAAGACAGGCCAAAAGCCTTCTTTAGTTTTAATGTAAGTCAATGGAACCAGAATTTTTCCAAGATATTTTAGAGCATTCCCATTGGTCCATTACTCACCCAATAAGTTCATATAATGACGATACGTTTTTTGCTTAATTTGTCATGTTAATGATCTCTTTTGTACCATCTATGAAGTTTCTGTTGGTTTACTAGATAGATAGATAGATAGATAGATAGACGATACACTTTCCATTTTCTTGTACAAGTAAATCATCCTTGATCTAATCTTCTAATAAATATCTCCTAAATGATGCAAACCTCTTTTAAATATAAATTAACCAAAAGAAGACCTGTAACTTTTGACAGTACTAGATGCCTTTAAATTCACATACTCAGTCCTCTCATAAGGAAAGAGAGAGAGAATCAGACAGGTATATGTACATGCGATCAGACAGGAATAAGTACATGCGATTCACCCTGACTAATCTTTCCCAGCACGTTCCACATTCCCTCTTTCAAGTCCTCTCACTCCACTACAGCCTCTGATTAGTGTGTTACAGTGCCGACGGAACTGTCAGTCACTGCTGCTCAGCACTGGAGGTCTCTCTCAGGTCCTCTTTCATGTGCCATTGCTTCACTGTAGATAGTCTGATTAAGCTTCGGGCTCTCTTGCAGCGATCCAGCATAACACCTCTTTAGTAGTTGGTTTTTGGCCGACTGACATAAAAAAGAGGTGCTCAGACTGTTTAACCCTCACTAGAGGCAGCAATTACTGGCCATAGGAACAGCAGACTTAGTTCAACAGAGTTTAAATCTAATTGTCACTAATGATGTCACAGTGGAGCCTCATAGACATTCCAGACAGATTCACACACATACAGTATATATACACACTTATTAGCAATACTTTAGAGACCAACTGGTACATAGTAGCAATGGCCTAGTAACACCTTAGCAACCCCGTGGGACACAGTAGCAATGACCTAGCAACAGCTTGGTAATTGCCTGGGATACCATGACATTTACTTAGCAACACCCTAGAAACCACCTGGAATCCCATAGCAATAGTCTAGCAACACCTTAGCAATCATTTGGGACACAGTAGCAATGGCCTAGCAACACTTTACAGAATGAGCAGTATATCCTTCACCATGTTTTCTCTGTTCTCTGAGTTCTGAAGCACAACTGTTCCAAATGTTCTTCTATGCAATTTGTGCAATTACACATTTCCACCAGAGGGGTCCCCAAATCCCCAACACTTACATAGTGTAACATTGATTATAAAATGTTGTAACAGTTGAATTGTTACTGTTGTTATTGTTATAGAACAACATTATCATTATTTTGTTCACTCACTGCAAAATATTATTTGAAGCTTCCACTTATGATGTAATCCAATGATGCTGTAACATCAGATATAACTGGCCAAAAACGGAAACAGAAAATATCTGTAACTCATAAATTCACAATGCGCAACAACACTAAAACTCTGCACCCACCAAAATGCCCAAACACGACACTCCCTGTTATTAAACCTAGAGCTGGGCCGGAGAAAGCAGAGCTGTTTCAGCAATTTCTAAATAGATCTGCCCACATTCATTCCACAACACAAGTTAAGAAGTACAGTACTGCTGTTGCAAATGAGCCCAGGCCCTAGGGGCACCGGTGCATACCCCACTACCCATCAATCCACAGGCTAATGTGACGGGGTAGTGTTAAATCATTACAGTCAATAGGGGCTTGAGGGAATCACTGGGATAATTATAGTATTGACAGATTTTTTAAAAACCTAATTAGCCAGTGGGCACCTGAAGTCATAGAATATTTGTTTCTATATTAGATTATAAGCTCATATTGTGGACATATTTCAACAAATCAGCTTCTATGAGTGCAATCAAGAAAGCAACTTCCTTATTAGCATACAGCTTGCAAATGACCCACCCCAATATGTCTTTATATACAAATACTTTACATAATTCAATATACACTATTTAGCCAAAAGTATTCGCTCGTCTGCCTTCACACACATATGAACTCGAGTGACTGGGAAGGCTTTCCATGTGGTTTAGGAGTGTGTTTATGGAAATGTTTGACCGTTCCGTCGGACACTGATGTTGGACGAGAAGACCTGGCAGTCTCTGCTCTAATTCATCCCAAATGTGTTCTGTCGGGTTGAGGTCAGGACAGTCAAAAACTTGCTCATCCATGTCTTTATGGACCTTGCTTTGTGCACTGGTGCACAGTCATGTCGGAACAGGAAATGGCCGTCCCCAGCTGTGCCCACAAAGTTGCAGAAATTGTCAAAGCATTAAGAGTTCCTTTCACTGGAACTAAGGGTCTGAGCCCAACTCCTAAAAAACAACCCCACACCATAATTCCACCTCCACCAAACTCTCGGCACAATGCAGTCAGACAAGTACTGTTCTACTGGTAACCGCCAAACCCAGACTTGTCCATCAGATTGCCAGACAGAGAAGCATGATTCATCCCTCCAGAGAACATGTCTAGTGGTGGCACGCTTTATACCACAGCATCCAATGATTTGCATTGCACTTGGTGATGTAAGGCTTGGATGTAGCTGCTCATACCATGAAGCTCTCTATGCTCTGTTCTTGAGCTAATCTGAAGGCCACATGAAGTTTGGAGGTCTGTAGCAACTGACTCTGGAAAAAGTTGGTGACCTCTGCGTACTATGCACCTCAGGATCCGCTGACCCCGCTCTGTCATTTTACGTGGATACCACTTTTGTGGCTGAGTTGTTGTCATTCCCAATCACTTCCACTGTGGAATATTTAGTAGTGAGGAAATTTCACGACTGGCATCCTATCATGGGACCACACTGGATTTCACTAAACTCCTGAGAGTGACCTATTCTTTCACTAATGTGTGTAGAAACATGCATGACTAGGTGCTTGGTTTTAGACACCTGTGGCCATGGAAGTGCTCAGAACACCTGAGTTTAATGATTTGGATGGGTGAGTGAATACTTTTGGCAATATAGTGTACATTGTATATTTTAATGCTTTAACCTCCAAGTAAATATGCTTTAGGCTTCTTGAATTGAAAACTATGCACAAAGATAGTGACTCCTGCATGTCAGTGAATCAAGACTGGACACAAACTTTAGAGACTTGAAACGCAAATCTGATCCACATCAAAGAGACTTGGAACTCAATCTCAGGGACTTCAGACTTGACTCACACCTCAGCATCCAAGGACTCAACTGGGCCTTGCACCTAAGGAATTCAAGACTTGATAGTGTCTTGCACCTCACTGACTCAAGATTTGACTCAGACTTACACCATAGAGACTCCACACTAGACTCTAACTTACAACTTTTCAATTGAGACCTACATCTCAGCAACCCAGGACTCAACTAGGCCTTGCATCTCAGAGACTCAAGGCTTTACTCAGACTCACACCTCAGAAACCCAGGTCTTAACTAGGCCTTGCACCTTAGAGACTCAAGACTTGAGTCAGATTTGCACCCTGGTGACTCAAGACCGGACTTGCACCTAACATGCTTGAGAACTGATACTGTTTCACACACTTCAAGAAGCCGAGACTTTAGATTTGACTCACTTCAGAGGCTTGACTCAGCTTTTCACTTCAGAGACCTGAAACTTGTCTCAGACTTGCATCTGACAGACTCAAAGCTTGACTTAGGCTCACCCTTCATGGACATAAGACTCGACTTCAGAGACTCAGAACTCACTTCAGACCTGCGTCCCAGATTCTCATAAAGTAACCTGCTCTTTCATTTCAGAGACTCAAGAATTGCTCAAATTGTACCTCAGACACACAGTACTTCCCTTTTACTCGCACCTTAGAGACTTGAGACTTGACTTGGACTGGCATCAAGTGACTCATGAACATCAGTGCTTCCACCAGGCAAAATGTTTAATAATTAAACAGTCTATGCCGCTTTTACAATAAAATGTAACTGCGCACATTAAAAATAGACATCACTGACAAACATTAAAAAGCTTTCTCCTGGTTCTGTTGGTTCTTTTGGTCCATCTGTCCGGAATTGTTGCTAAATAATCATTTAAAATCATATACAAACTAAGAAAGCTTTAAAGATTTATCTTTTGACTACAGTGTATCTTCAAACCTTATTGTACTATTGTAAATGAGTAGTCTTATAGATTAAATTTACAGTTTATGTACCTTTAATAAGTTTTATTTTCAACATTTTGATTAACTTAAAATAAAGTGTTTACCTTAAAAGATTGGCATTGTGTGAAATGTTAAGTGGTGTTTCCAAACGGTGTTAAAGAAAAGAAGTTGCATATGTGTTCCTGTTATATTTCATGTATGATTGTGTAAATTTGGCTTTAAATGTATTATATTCAAATATTTAGCAAGTAAGCAAGTCAATCAATTAACTGTTTATTACATGTTTAATAAGCAAGCTTTCAAAACGAATATGTTAATAATGAGTTAATAAGTTAATAAGCACTGACTAACCATAAAGTTGCATGTGTGTTGCATGATCACAAGCTGTGTGTGTGTGTGTGTGTGTGTGTGTGTATGTGTGTGTGTATTAATTATGAAGAGGCAGATTCTACCTGACTCAGCACAGTCTGTATCATCATTTCAACTGAATTCAGTCTCTTTCCATCTCACTGCCTCTCTCACTCACTCTATCTCAGTCTGTCTATCACTCCCCACATATCTTCCACACATCTCCCTTCCTCTCTGTATTGTTATATTGTCCTCTCTCTTTTTCTTTCTCTGTTTTATTTTCTTGCTTTCTCTCACTCTCCATTTCTCTTTCTATCATTCTCCACCTCTCTTTCTATCTCTCTTACACATATTATTTCTCCTTTTCTCTCTACCTCAATCAGTCTATCATTCCCCACATATCTTCCACACATCTCCCTTCCTCTCTATATTGTTATATTTTCCTCTCTCTTTTTGTCTCTCTCTCTCTATCTTTTCTTCTTTTGGTCTCTCTCACTCTCTGTTTCTCTTTCTATCATTCTCCACCTCTCTTTCTATCTCTCTTTCACATATTATCTCTCTCTCTCTCTACCTCAGTCTGTCTATCACTCCCGACATATCTTCCACACATCTCCCTTCCTCTCTGTATTGTTATATTGTCCTCTCTCTTTTTCTCTCTCTCTGTTTTCTTTTCTTGCTCTCTCTCGCTCTCCATTTCTCTTTCTATCATTCTCCACCTCTCTTTCTATCTCTCTTACACATCTTATCTCTCTCTCACTCTTCCTCAGTCTGTCTATCATTCCCCACATATCTTCCACACATCTCCCTTCCTCTCTGTATTGTTACATTGTCCTCTCTCTTTTTCTCTCTCTCTGTTTTCTTTTCTTGCTCTCTCTCGCTCTCCATTTCTCTTTCTATCATTCTCAACCTCTCTTTCTATCTCTTTTACACATATTATCTCTCTCTCTCTCCCTCAGTCTGTCTATCATCCCCCAGATATCTTCCACACATCTCCCTTCCTCTCTATATTGTTATATTGTCCTCTCTCTTTTTGTCTCTCTCTCTCTCTATCTTTTCTTCTTTTGGTCTCTCTCACTCTCTGTTTCTCTTTCTATCATTCTCCACCTCTCTTTCTATCTCTCTTACACATATTATCTCTCTCTCTCACTCTACCTCAGTCTATCATTCCCCACATATCTTCCACACATCTCCCTTCCTCTCTGTATTGTTATATTGTCCTCTCTCTTTCTCTCTCTCTCTGTTTTCTTTTCTTGCTCTCTCTCGCTGTCCATTTCTCTTTCTATCATTCGCCACCTCTCTTTCTATCTCTCTTTCACATATTATCTCTCTCTCACTCTACCTCAGTCTGTCTATCACTCCCGACATATCTTCCACACATCTCCCTTCCTCTCTGTATTGTTATATTGTCCTCTCTCTTTTTCTCTCTCTCTGTTTTCTTTTCTTGCTCTCTCTCGCTGTCCATTTCTCTTTCTATCATACTCCACCTTATTTTCATCTTTTATCTTTCAGTCTCTAGCTCTTTTTCTCTCTGTCTCTTTCTTTCTATCTCTCCTACACATATTATCTCTCTTTCTCTCTCTACCTCAATCGGTCTATCATTCCCCACATCTCCCTTCCTCTCTATATTGTTATATTGTGCTCTCTCTTTTTGTCTCCACCTCTCTATCTTATCTTTTTTGGTCTCTGTCGCTCTCTGTTTCTCTCTCTATCATTCTCCACCTCTTTTTCATATTTTATCTTTCAATCTCTAGCTCTTTCTCTCTCTCTCTGTATCTCTCTTACACACATTATCTCTTCCTCTTTCTCTCTGTCTATTTACCTCAGTCTGTCTATCATTCCACGCGTATCTTTAAAACATCTCCATTCCTCTCTATACTGTAATGATGTCCTCTCTCTTTTTGTCTCTCTCTATCGTTCCTTCTCTTGGTCTTTTTTCATTGCCCTATTTCTCTATCGTTCTTTTTCTCTCTGTCTCGCTCTCTTTCTCTCTTTGTATCTCTCTTGCACACATTATCTCTCTCTCTGTCTCCCTCATTCTCTCTTTCGCTTTTTCTTTCTCGATTGTAGGTTTAACTAGCCCAGGTGAGAGGCCGCATCACCTGATTTAACAGGTATCGCTGTATTAACAAAGAACACACACAAACACACATACACACACACACTAACAAAAGAAGAAAAGAGAGAAATAGGCAGAAGGGAGAGAGAGAGAGAGAGAGAGAGAGAGCACAAGAGAATGGGAGAGATGGAAACAGAGTGAGAAAATGCATGAGAGAGAGAGAGAGAGAGTGAGAGAGAGAAAGGGAATGGGAGAGAGGGAAAGAAAGAGAGAGAGTGTGTGTGAGAGAGAAACCTTTACTAACCTACATTAAAAATGAATCAGTGCATGCACACCCCACCTGTAACCCTTTACCCACAATTCCCTCACACCAGCCTGGCCAGATTTAAAAAACTGGTGACCAGCACATTCGTTCCACACAAACATAAAGATCGCAGCCGAGCTGCAGTTACTTTTACAAATGAGTGATTATGTTTATTATTAAGCCAACTCATGAACATGATATATTTTATTATGTAGCAGGGATAATAATGTGCTTATTAAAATCAAAGTCATTACGGAACATGCTACTAATTAGATTCAAACCCAGCCATTACAGCAACTTAAATGAAATGTCACCACCATAATGAATCTCTGCAACTAATAAAGCAAGAAATTAAACATTCCTTTTCAGGACTCATCCAATCACTATGACCTTTAGTTATGTGTATGTGTGTGTATATATACCTATATACAACTAAAGTGCAGACAGGGAAAATAAACATGTTCTCCAGGTTGTAAAACAGATGGATTTGACAAAAAACAACTTTAGATTCACTCAATTTACATCTAACGGTGTTGCAACAAAAGACCCTTAATCATCTTAATTACCAAGCTGAAAAGACATACAGAGAAATACATAGAATGACTAATGATAGAAGGATACAGAAATAGATAGATAGATAGATAGATAGATAGATAGATAGATAGATAGATAGATAGATAGATAGATAGAACCATTGATAGACAGACAGATACACATATAGACAGACAGAACAACAGTCAGATAGATAGATAGATAGATAGATAGATAGATAGATAGATAGATAGATAGATAGATAGATAGAACCATTAATATACAGACAGATACACATATAGACAGACAGAACAACAGTCAGATAGATAGATAGATAGATAGATAGATAGATAGATAGATAGATAGATAGATAGATAGATAGATAGATAGATAGATAGATAGATAGGTAGATAGATAGATAAATAGAACAGACAGACAGAAAGATAGACAGATACACATATAGACAGACATAACAACAGTCAGATAGATAGATAGATAGATAGATAGATAGATAGATAGATAGATAGATAGATAGATAGATAGATAGATAGATAGATAGATAGATAGATAGATAGATGGAACCATTAATATACAGACAGATACACATATAGACAGACATAACAACAGTCAGATAGATAGATAGATAGATAGATAGATAGATAGATAGATAGATAGATAGATAGATAGATAGACTGACAGAACAATAGATAGATAGATAGATAGATAGATAGATAGATAGATAGATAGATAGATAGATAGATAGATATATAGATAGATAGATAGATAGATAGATAGAACAACAGACAGACAGAAAGATAGACAGACAGATACACATATAGACAGACATAACAACAGTCAGATAGATAGATAGATAGATAGATAGATAGATAGATAGACAGATAGACAGATAGATAGATAGATAGATAGATAGATAGATAGATAGATAGATAGATAGATAGATTTTTTTATTGGTGTATAGCAACTTCAATTAATGTTAAAATGTGAACCAACAACTTTAAGAAATTATTTTTGGAACAAATGTAAACATGAGCTTTAATGTGACTACTGCGAGAAAAAGAGACACACAACTAAAACAGATACAGATATTACTGACAGTGTAGCCTCAGACTGTGGAACAGTGTAATCAGCTGGTGAACAAAAGAACAAAGAGGAATAAATGAATGAATGCGGTGATGTTTCTAAATTGAACTATACATTACACAGTAACCGGAGTACGTAATTACCCTGAAATTAATCTAGTAGAAAAACTCCTCATCAATTTCAATTAAAAACATCATTAATGATGTGAGCGATGATGACCGTGAGGATTTCAAGCATCCCACAACAATCAGGACAAAAGCTCAACAGGAGAGAAACACTCTTCATAGGCAATAAACTCCAGCCTACTTAACATATATTTACAGAGAGAGAGAGAGAGAGAGAGAGAGAGAGAGAGAGAGAGAGACAGGCAGTCAGGCAGTCAGACATAGACATAGAGAGATAGTTAAGGAGAAAGAGAGAAAGAGTAAAGACAGGGAGAGAGAATATGAGATGGAATGAGAAAGATAGATAGAGAGGGACATGGAGAGATAGAGAGAGAGAGTGAGGGATGGATTGTGAGAGAGATAGAAAGAGATAGAGAGATATGGACTGGAAAAGAGAGATCGAAAGGGACACAGAGAGATAGGAATAGAGAGAGTGAGAGATAAGGAGAGAAAATGGCAACTTCAAGAGGATCTCAGAACTTCACACATCCGCCCACACACAGCTGTGTACACACACACACACACACACACACACACACACACACACAGAGTGTAATACAAAAGTGAAGGTCAGTGTATTACAATATCTCAACATACAGTAAAATAGAGGAGATTAATGAATCTAAAGTCTCTCTTTCTCTCTCTCTCTCTCTCTCTCTCTCTCTCTCTCTCTCTCTTTGTGTCTGTCTGTCTGTCTCTCTTTCTCTATCTCTCTATTAATCTCTGTCTGTCTCTTATTTTCTCTTTATCTTTGTTGGATTGAGAATAAAAATTACAGTAAAGCAAACAAACAGACAGACAGAATGTCTTCAAATGTCTTTCAAGTGTCTTTGCTCATAACAGTGTCACACAGGGACATTGGACAGGCTACTCTCCATTTCGAAAAAGCATCTAATTCAGGAGCTGAACTCTGAATATTACTCTGCACACTGATAACCCTGAAAAGTTAGGACTACTCGAGAGTATTGGAGGTAACTCTTTGCCTCAAATGAATCAATTCTATTCTAAGTTCACCAAAAATTCACATGGGTTTAAACACACTCAGACCTTTAAGTTTAACAAACTATAATTATACACCACACAAATTATACCAATGAAGAAACTTAAACTGTTAAGTAGTTTTTAAAATTTCTCAATATTGACATAACGATAATGATCACAAATCGCTTTTAGCATCAAAGTTACAGTAGTTGTTAAAATTGGCAGTAGTTAAGGTGTTAACACATTTCTGGCTAGGACACCTAAAACATGTAGAGTGCATCCAACTAACCCACATGCAACCTGTAACGTTGTTGATGAAACTCACTAGGAATTCTGGGTAACTCTGCCCCATAGTTTGCTTTACTCATTAGAGTAAGTCCACTTGAATTTTCAACCAGACAATACAAACAACCTGCCTGGATAAAGTGATAGCAACTATTTAAGTTGAATTAAGTAAATAAAACTTTATAATTTAAATACAAATTACATCATGGCTCCAGTTTAACCCAGTCTGAGCTTGGCTAATGCTCCTTTTGGACATGCTACAGCTTTTCATGATGAAGCAAAGGATTCATCATCTTGGTTGTCGCCATGCCAACTTATATATATTGCAACAAAATTTGCAAGACATGCAAAACATGAAGTTGTCATGGTGAAAACCAAGATGGTAAATATATATCTTTGTAGATATTTCAGAAATTCTCTGTTCAACTGTAAATTAGCGTTCACTGCACAAATCTAAGGTATCTTTCCTTATTATAAAAATCTGCCTGTAAATTGAAGGTATACCAAAATCAATGTCCAGGCTGTGTGGTGTCAATCCAGATTATCCAACCATGATAATACTGAAAAATTCCACAAGTATTTCGTCCCATTTAAATAGTCCAGTCAGACGGACCTCCTCTGCTTAAACTAATCCAACTCTAATTAGGCTTAATTCATTATCTAATACATGTAAGCACATTAATTCCATATCACATGCTGTAATTACCAGCGCGTCATCATGTAATATTATGTATACGATGTAAATGGAATGTAAATGTAATTCATGATATAACTACCCATCTAAAATGCTAATTCTACACCTATAAGTAAAATATTATTCATACATACAGCAAATCTAAGTGTTAATTTTGATTTTTCACTCAATCGCACCCACACACTTCTTCCGGATTCTCTCCATACCTTTCTTTCTCCTTCGATGATCGTGAGAGGGACGGTGGTGGATGGCCATTTGCTTCTGGGTGGAGAAGGTTTGTCGCAGTTCCACAGCACGATGATCTGAAAAAAGTTAGTTGTGCTGAATAAATTTCACCCACATGCATATAAAGTAATTAATTAACAACATATCATATTGTATAATCAGTTTAGGCTACCACAAGCTTGCAACACAATCAGCTTGACTGCACAAAGTCTTTTTATTTAAAAAAAGAAATGCAATGTTAGTTGGTGTATTTATTCACAGTGTACATACTAAACACCCATGAATCTACAGATTTGAAATTAAGGATCTACTGTGCAAAGCCATATATTAACATCTAGAAACACAGCTGACTTAAAAAACTCAAAGCCAAAACATGTGCTATATTGTCTTTATTTCAAATTGCATTTGGAAATCATAGATATTCTACAGGCCAACAAGGAACAACACCATCCTAATTATTACCAGTCAGGCTCTGTGGAGGGGTGTGCTATTGTACTATTTACCTTTCATCTGTGAAGGGCCATTAGTGAGCATTTTGGAGAAACGTCTGCTGCCTTCTACATGATGTCTTTCAGTGACATCCCTGCTTGTAAGTTAGCTCTCAATGTATGTCCACCTACATCTAGCTGTATATTAAAAAACAGCTGGCCTACTGAACTGAAAGCATTTAGTGGAAAACTACAGAGGGCATTATGTAAATGACCTACAGTGAATTCACACACAGTCATTGCTATGTTCTCTAGGAACAGACTGGTTCCTTTTGCCAGTTAACCAGACCAAGAATCATCTACTACTGTAGGAGATCTGACTGACACACAAACAAACCAGTCAGGCTGCTATTTGGCATGACATACCAAAGGACATAGTTTTGAAATCTGGGACTACTGTTTGTTAAGCTAAGCTGCTAAGCTTAGCTGGAACTACAAAACTCTGATTCTTCTCGGACAAGTGCAAAATGATGGAAGTGCAGATAGCCACAGTGCTTATAGCCACGATGCAACAGGCCAGGTCAACACATTAATGATACCAGACTTTCCATCTATGTGTGGCCACTATCTAACACCTGACCACACACCATGCATGAGATATGTAAAGATTTGAACACGCCCAGTCAAATGACTTTGTTTTGTTGAAAACTAAGTTAGCAACCCCCCCCCCCCACACACACACACAGAGAACACATTTATTTTGAAACACATTGCTTTACTATGAACATTACTGTATTGAAATTATTAGGTTCTCTCTGTAGCTGTCTGTTTCACTCACACATGCACATACCTGTGTGCAGAACTTGGACTTGGCCACGGCGATGATGAGCTTGAGGATGGGTTGCAGTGGAGACTGGAGAGGAGTAACAGCCTGAATCACAGCTGTGAACTCCTGCAGTGGAGTCTTACCTGCACACAACATTAAATATGCATGAATTTCCATATTCATACAATTCAATGACACAATATCAGGCTTATATTACTTATTACATGTATATTACTTATATATATACACTTATCAGCCATAGCATTAAACCAATCTCCATGTACACTCATTATCCATTTTATCTGTTTCTCTGCATACTTTGTTAGCCCCCTTTTCAGCTTGTTCTTCAATGATCAGTACACTCAAAGGACCACTACAGAGTAGATAGTACTTGGGTGGTGGGTCATTCTTAGCACTGTAATGTGTGTTGTCAGTGGATCAGTGGTCTGAGAGGATCAGACACAGCAGTGCATGACCACTAAATAATAGTGTGAAAGGGAATAAACAAGGTATGCAGAGAAACAGATTGAACAAGCAAGGGTTCCTATATCTGGTTTTGAAAAGGCCTCTTGTCTTCTACATTGTATGTAGGTTTCATGATGAATATCTTCTTACCTTAAAAGTAGGTACAGCAAGTAAAGTATTTTTTTAAATTTTCCTTTTAAGTTATTATTTGAAAGATACGAGATTTAGTTCCAACAACAGATATATATACCCACCCACCCCGTTACTATCTCATTACTATCTGCATTAAAACAGATAGTAATAAGATAATTATAGATAAAATCATAGAATTATGAATTGTGATAAAAATATTAAAATATTTTTTTCATTTTCTTATTTTTTGAATGTCTTTTAAAATGAAGGTTTTTAAAATACAAATTTATATAAATAACCACCCTACGTTTTCATGTTACTAAGTGATCTAGAGCTTCAGTTTGTAGGTGTAGGCTTGTTTTAGTCATTGTCCCATATTTTAGACCAAGAACTAAGACTGCATCCCAGTCCCTCCTGGCCACATGGGGACAAGTTAGATCTCATTGTTTTAAAATAAACAATGTCCCAAAGTCTGAAATTCAGTGTGGAATATTGGGAATTGTCATCACTGACACACAGCTCATTACCTGAAGCTCAAACTGTCAAGCAAGACTGTGCTGCTGTTCATCCTTGGAACTACAGATCCTCAGCAGGATCTTGCCATCTCATTCGAGAACTCTTTGATTGTTCCGTCTGAAGATGCAAGAAACCATGGTGTGATTCTGGATGACCAGTTGTGGTTCTTAACCCATATAGCAAATCTGATTTGGTTATGCAGATACATTCTCCACAACATCAGACGCATCCGACCCTTCCTCTCTCAGGAGGCCTCCCAGGTGCTCCTCCAGTCCCTTGTCATTTCAAGGCTTGACTACTACAACTCGCTCCTGGCTGGTCTTCCTCTGCAGGCCATCAGGCCCTTACAACTGATCCAGAAAGCAGCAGCACAGTTTGTCTTCAATCTCCTCAAGTTCACTCATGTCACTTCACTGCTGCGCCCCCTTCACTGGTTTCCTGTAGCTGCTCGCGTTTAATATAAAAACTCTGATGCCTACTAAGTCAAGAATGGACCAGCTCCTCCTTACCTTATGGCAATGGTCAAAAGCCGATCCGCACCTAGAGCCCTTCGCGCTTGAAGTACACTGACTGTCTGAACAGCAAACGCTCTGACGGTCTTCAAACGCAGAGTGAAAACCACCGTTTCCTGGTGAAGCACTTAAAAGCACTAATCTACTGAAGCATTGGTATGAATCATAATTGCACTTAAGCGCAGCTGCATAACTCTTTATCTTCTAGGAACACTGGCTAAGTATTGCACTTATACAGTATGCAGTCTTGTATTTATTCTCTTCTCTGTAGGTATTCCAGTCTTGCTAGGTATTTATATAAGATATTATTTATAATATATTTATTGCTTTTTTAGGTATCAGCACTGGCTCTTGTTTATGGCAGTGTTTGAGCTTGAGTAGTTTGGACTGAAACCTATTTGTACTAGATAGAGATACATATTCTGACTGAACACAAAGCACTTATGTAAGTCGCTCTGTATAAGAGCGTTAGCTAATGCCGTAAATGTAAATTTATTTTAATGAGACATATGATATGTGTATTACAAACCTGCTTTGCTTGCCAAGTACCGGCTAGCAATTTTTAATATTACCCAAAATAGTCTCTACTGGAACAATCACTAGCAAAACATTCTGCAAGAACACTGAAGTGGTGGTGCCATGTTAGTGCATGTTGTGCTGGTATGCACAAGACGCTGCGGTCTGGATGTTTTCGGTTGGTGGACAATTCTCAGTCCACCGAGACATTGAGGTGTTTGACAACTCACACCAGATACACGGAAGAAGATACAGGGAAGCGTACTTAATGATGAAGTGGCCCAGTAGTTCTCTCTTTCTCTCTTTCTCTCTGGAACGTGGGTAAGAAGTGCTGCAGGGAGTAGACATCATTAGTGAAGGCCGGACAGTGGCCTGTTGTGCTGAAAACACTAAAAGATTCAGCCGATGTGCTGATAATGTAAAACGTGGTTCTCCATTCTTGCCCTGCAGGATCTCGTGCACTCCACTGTTTCCCTCCTCCACACCTGAGATTGCTCATGAGGAAGATGAGGGCTTGAATGGTTAGAGCAGGAGCCATAAAAGATCACTGGCCATGAACTGCCACCATTTGAAAAGTCAACACAGCATCTGAAATAGAGTGTAGCTTTCATTAAACAGCAGACTGAAAGCATCCAGATGTTGGACCACAGTTGGTTCAATGGTAAATCCACCATCATGTATACAGAACTTCAGAGTGGTTGGATTGTTCAATACAGAGAATTATGTCAGCTTGGGTCACTTTACAGTGAAGGCAACAGAAACCAGGTATTTTTGTATGTGCAGAGATTTTCAATCACTGGTTGAATTACCCAATAAACGTACGCCGTGTTCATGCCAATAAGAAACAACCACGTTTGCAGTCAGGCTTTGCAAAACATAATTCTTAACATGGTAAACTAGAAGGGTAGGTTGATGTTGCACTTACTATATTTACAATTATCATTAACTGAAGAAAGCATGGACGTTGTGGCTCTTTCTTTAGGAATGAACCCAAAATCCTCCACCATGTTTGTAAATTTGGAACCAGAGTCAGAACCACAGCAGAGGTAAGAGTCAAAGTCAGGTATGCCTACTCAGTATGCTCACCCCCTTCTCCCAATACCGAGATCAAGTGTGTTACAGGCTGCCTTCATTGAACTTGCAATGACAGCAACAGAGCAACACAGCCAGAAAGCAGCAAAATCAAAAGGCACTGGTAAATGTTTAGTATAAACAATAGAAGTGCAGATCATGACAGATATATATCTTAATGACCTATTAGGTCACCTTATACTTATGAATATACACAATTTGCTAAACTAATGTTACTAACTAATGCTAGCCCAGTGTTGCATATGCTGGAAACCTTGAGGTTAGATTAACTTGTAGGCCATCTCTTCCAGATCAATATTATTTCTGTCTTCACCACTGATGCTTAATTTTTAATTCATTAACATGTGAGACAGATACCTGTGTCAAATTTTCCAAGTACAACCCCAATAACAGAAAATGACTTGCAGATCTAATAGAGCCCCATTTTATTCACAACATTTTAACATTTGATGAAAATTATTCACTCATTTAGACCTTGATGGCAGCAACACATCTCAAAAAAGCTGTGACAGGGCAAGAAAATCCTGGAAATTTAAATGGCACTAAGAAAAAAAAACAGATGGAGAAGCAATTTGCAACCGAGTCACATAACTGATTATGAAAATCCATTTGAGAGAAGCAGAGTTTTTTAGTACTCACAAAAGAGGAAAAAGAAACTGTTGAACTAGACACTACAGATAAATATAAATATGGATACATATAGATATAGATATAAATAAATCCGATGGACTATTTTGTGGTGATGGGTGGAGCTACACATTACAGAGCTTTCAGGTTGGAGCGGAGAGCATTGAAGCACTGTAGGTTTCAGTCTATTATGAAACAGCTGGTTACATTCTATTGTTGGTTAACTTTATACATATGGTCTACCATAGACATTTTGGTCTATGAACATATGGGTCACTGGCTATATTACCTTAACCTGCTTTTGTAGATCATGTTACCCGATCCACTGCTGCTGACGTTACACTCTCTGTACATTATTTATTGTAGTTAAATGTAAGAAGTACGTGTGTATATGTATGTATATATATGCATGTAATTATACACTTGTACATACATATAAATATGACTGTTTATATGTATGCATGTATGTTTATTGATATTTTTGGAACTTTCTGTCAGTGTTGGCTCTGCCTTACTATGGAAGTCAAGTCACTTTATCCTTATTTTAATGGCACTGCATGTTATTGTGCATCTATTTCAGCACAGTATGGGGTTTTCTCTAACTAGTCTCCATATACACTATTTCATGCAATTTTCATACAATTTACAAACATTATTGTCCATTTCACAGTTAATGTAGGTGTATCAGATGATTTTTAAAGAATAAAAATGTTTGTATTAAAGCCTATTTTTGTATAGAGGTTTATTTTGCATATAGTCCTATTATCAGCAATTCTCAGTCCTCTGTCTAAATCTCCTGGTACGGCCACCAATCCAAGTTAAGGATGTTATTGGGCTAATTGGTTGTTAGGACACTCTTGCTCAATTGTGATGCACAGCTGAAAAGCATTCTACTAATAAGTGAGCATAAAAGGGAGAACAACATTCTAGGTTAGTTTAGTATCTAAAGCATCAGCAATTGATGGCTTGCTGACCGGCTTAAAATGACCAGAAAGAAACAACTTTCTTTAGAGACCTGTCAGTCCATTGTTGTGTTAAGGAAGGAAGATACTCCATTGAAAACAAGAACATTTCACTGTGATTCCAAACTTTTGAGTTGTAGTGTATATAAGTAATAGTCTAAAGGGGCTACTTTTGTATACCCGTGTTTGTTCAGGACTGTATAATATTGTATTGTTTTGTGTACTTGTGTTGTGTATAACCTACTGGGTGCCTGAATTTCCTTTGGGAAATCTATAAAGTGTCTGTCTGTCTGTCTGTCTGTCCGTCTATTTATCATTATACTGGAGACAGCCAGCAGGTGCAGTAGACCTGTGGCTGCTTAATTTTTTAGAGATGTTTAGGTTTTTTAATACAATTATTCGAGTTCTAACTTTGTAAAAGTTCACAAAGTAACTCATGTAAACGTTAGACATAAATATATAGTTTGCCTTTGTAAACAGGCATGTTATTTTAATGTAAAACATTTATTTTCAAGAAAAAAAAACTATAGATGGCTTAATGTTATGAGACTTTTTGCCAGTTTTAGATGTAAGTTAGGTGCATTCAGTCCACATGTGATGTACAAAAGTGGCACATATGCCTGAATGTGCAGTTAATGGGTCACATGAATGATATAGTATAGCATATTCATTGGAGGATAGAATGCACAGAGATATTGGTGGTGCAGCTGATTACTTGTGGGGGACGATTTTGCATGGATTGTTCTCTGTTTTAAAGCTAGACCTAAAAAGTCTCATGTTGTTGAGAGGCTTCCTTTAACACTGGCATCAGGCACAGTGGCTAGACAAAGATAAATAATATTAACCATCAGAATGACACTCAATCAACACATGCACGTAGTGCAGGATGTGTCTTAATGAAGGCTCACTATGCACAAGCAGACCTTTCATATTCTGTTTCTTCTGAACTCGTTGACAGTGTCATCATTTCATGCAACGTTTTACACCTGGCCTGTGAATCAGCAGGTAGCTCATGTGATTGGCTGCGGGAGACGCATTGTTTGCACATGTTGCAGCCCCATCAGGGCACTGCAGTCGGCGCTCTCTTGCAATCATCTGGCCAAGCATTTCTGTTCCACACTTTTCTGGTGCGTAAAGTTCTTCTGTAAATTACAAAAGAAATCGGCCAGATTTATGAGGGCCGGGCCGGCTGTGGGGGCCGCGGGCTTCGTGGGGCAGGCCGTACATCAGCGCATAGAGCTGTTACAGCAGCTTAGAGCTGCTGACAGGAAGTCTAAACTGCAGTGTCATCAGAATTATGGAAAGTGAGACTAACAGTGTCGCTGCCACTGGAGAAACAGGCCATCCATCACTCCCGCCGTGCAGATTTACTGCACTGAGATACAGCACGGGGACAGCGTGTGC
This sequence comes from Megaleporinus macrocephalus, assembly GCA_021613375.1. Lineage (NCBI taxonomy): Eukaryota > Metazoa > Chordata > Actinopteri > Characiformes > Anostomidae > Megaleporinus > Megaleporinus macrocephalus. The sequence continues at coordinate 13,028,577 of CM038707.1, read as the reverse complement.
TTTACTCCACACACACACATGAGCACAGGCACACACACTAGACAACAAACCCACACACACCTACAAATGCATGTCATACATGTTGTGTAAGGCGGGGCGGGTCTTAACCTTTTTCATAGCAATACCATTTTATGGGTTCGCATAGACTCTTTAACTACCTGCCACCAGTGCACCAAGACCACCGCGCCAGCCCCCAAACGTCAATATAAACATAATATATAAAAATTGGAACTCTATGCACTTATTGGCCATAGCCACGCCCCACAAATCTGTACGCTGGTGCTGAAAAAGAAATGAAGACCCTCTCTCAGTAACAAAGTCACTCACCATCACAAACATTAGCTGCTTGGTCATACATGGCCTGTAGGCGGAGCCATTCAGCAGAGCTTCCATGCACTTGTCAAAACTCATTTCTGCGTTTGATACGATACATGTACCCTATAAGCAGCACCACTCTTGAGTCTCCTTGGGACTGCATCATGACCGCTGAGGGGGTCTCGAACCCAAGGTTTAGAACCCCTGGTGAAGAGTATATGGATCAAGTCACCATAAAAAATGCATTTGGGACTTTTAACACACATGGACTAAAATCATTTTCACGTAAATGATCATATACATCAGTTTTCTTTACTTTATGAAAATAAATGATTAAATATTCCACTGTGTCACTATTAAAACAAGCTGCTTCAGTAGTGATTGTTTTGGTGGTTAGCTCATTCTAAGCAGAATTTAAAACACTAGCCAGTACATGACTAGCAAACACAGCTTTAAACAGTTCTATGTACATCAAACAATCATATTTTTCATTAAAACACAAAAAATACTGAAGTGAGGAAAATATATGTTTCCGTAGTGGCAATTCTTGATGGTACACATTGATTTTCAGACACTGGGACCTGTTTGCTTCAAAACAATGGGATTTAACTGTTGACCAAGTGGCCATGAGGGACTGGGATGCAGTGTCACTTCCGTGGATATGGACTTAATTTAAAATTGAGTTAAAAAAATTAAGCTTACATCCAAACACTGAGGTGGTGTGTACCACTACATATTCATTATTAAATACTCTAGACTCTCTGCTTCCAGTGTTGTTGTTGTGTGTTACTACAGCTGTTTCGCTGCAGCTAAAATAAAAAAAAATCTGCTAAAATCTTATATTGATCTTCTCAATCAGAAAACTTCACAATTGACTGCATGGAGTTACGTTTGTCAATGAATCATAAGCATGAATTAATTTTTAATGTTATGGTTTTTGAAGTGTTAAGCATTTAAAGCAGTTTATCACTATGGCTTAAAATCAGATTTGAACACTGTTATTGTTTGGGAGTTGAAAAAGGAACTGCACCAATGATTTCAAGACAAGTTCTGCTGCTAAAGTTGACAATGGTGTTCTCTCGATCCCTCACACACACTGAGAATTCATTTAACCCCCTTCACTTCAGCTAATAAAGCAAAAGAACAGCCCTGAAGACAGTGCTTTCCCTTGAGGGAGAATGTTGCGGCCAAGTTAGTCCCACATTGCTAAGCTCACTAGGGAGAATCTGGTAGCTTTCTCCAGTTAATGCAGCCAAGAACCACCTACTACTGCAGGAAAAGAAAATATGACTGACACACAAAACGACCAATCAGAAGCCTGCTGTTCTGCATGACGTATAGAAGGAGGTCCAATATAGAAAATTGGAGTCATGACATAAACTGTCCGTCAGGGAACACAGAAAAATGGAGAATGAGGGTGCATCCAAAATCGCCTCTTAGGTCAGTTTGTACTAGATTGTATCCAGTATGTACTGCTCGAGTGGTAGAGTAGTAGGGTGTTTCAGTACACAAGTGTTTAGTATCTATGTAACCTTGGACGTACTGTGTTTGCCATCCTACCAACATCTTGTGACGCATGACGTCAGAGCACGTAAACGTCCCGCTATTCATTAAAAGATTCTTTTACAGACATTATTTTAGATATTGTTTGTGACACAGACCTGAGTTTCTGGCTGAATCTGTATTTAAAAGGTGTTGAGCTGTCAGAGAAGATGAATCAAGAAAAATTTCTTAATTGTTTACCTCAGAAGAAACGTATATAACCTATATAGCAGCAAGTTGGCCACAAAAATGGCCACTAAATATTCTGCCATTGCAACTGATTCAGTAGATAATCCGGGAATCATTTGAGCAGTACTTGATAACTACTTTTCGGACATACTAACCACTCTCGCTTACTGATTTTGCCTACTGAATAGTAGGGAAGTAGGCAACTTTGGACGCACCCTAAGTACTGTTCACTACTCTGAACTTAACTGGAACAATACAACTTGGATTCACATTGGACCAGCACACAATACATGAAAGTGCAGATAGCCAATCAAAATGCAGCTGGCAGATTCTTGACAGTGTGATTAGGTTAATGCATTAAAGCTGTCATACTCTGTGTCTACACACTCTGTATCTGTTTGGGTGGGCCAAGCCTCTGTGGCTCAGACTAAGACCATGTAGATGTGGGCTTGTTGTACACAATACTAATATGGGGGGATAATCAGTTGGGTATATAGAATTTTCAGAATGTTGGGAGCTGAAGTTTGTCTTGCAAATTCGGTCCCACCAAAGTGTGACTGGTTGATTCCCCTGTCACTTCCTGATGATATTGGTTAATTTAGCATGTAATGCCTTCAGTACAGCTCCTGAACCAATGGAAGAGTTCTCTTAGATGTAACTCCCTCAATTCAATGGGCTTTTTTTCCACTGGGTTTAAAAAAAAATCGAACCTTTTATTACCACAACACTGAAATACATGTATTACTACAGCAGTTGCAAAATTGGAAAACAAATTCTCTAAACATCTAGAACATTCTGACTGGCTTATATCTTTTCTCATTGTTATTGTTATATTATTGTTAACAAAGATGATGCAATTTGTTTTATTTAACTTGGTTGACTGACATTTTATATATGGACCACATTAAACTCTGAAACATCAACTTTTCAGGTCAGGCTTTCACAGATTCCCTAAAGCTTCAAATTTAAAGTACAGTAACAGAGTAACAGGAAAACAGGCACTGAAAGCTTGACAAAGCAAATAGTAGTGAAATGATGAAAGTTGAGGAAAAGATGTGGAGAGCATCCGGAATCGACTGGAACACAATGACAAGTATCAGTCCAATTCTTTCTGCTGTGCTGCTAGTTCAATTCCCACCAAAGAGAAGCTTCCTCACCTGCCAACCTCCGGAAAATAGTTTGCATATCACACTAGTGTAACAATGCTGTGTTTACATGTATGCCATCTAAAAAGAGTTACTCTCTAGAAGTGATTGGCATTGCAGTGCAGGTTGGCAGATCTGTGTTTAAATTTTCTCATAATTGCCCACAGGGGCCCCCTAGTGGCTCGGCCCCCTGCACACGCTCCTATAAAATCCACTGCATGATTCGGGGGTAGTTTTGTCCCAGGTGTGACTGTACGCTGGTAAAGTAAACTTTAACATATTTGTTCACACACACACACACTGCAGCTCTGAGACAGGTTGGCATTTATCTGAGTTACGGTTTCATTTTTGCTGCAACAGACTTTTACCGCTTTGAGCAGACGATGCTCAGGAGAGACGGAGACACAGCGTTTTTGCTCTCTCTCCTTCTCTCGCCTACACACACACACACACACACACATTTAGCGACACAAACTCTGCTGAAATCAATAATACAGTCACAGACGGACAGACAGATACCAGCCTGCATGTCAACATCCCAGAAAGCTGACACTCACCCAGGACTCCGTAGTAGAAGGGGAAGTGTGTGGGATCAGAGGAGAAGTGTGGGAGTGTGTACAGTCCGCCAGGCAGAAAGTTCCACATCAACCTGCTCCTGGAGATGTGTGTGTGTACCCTGTCCTGGATGATCTGTGGAAAAGAGACAGAACACAGTGTATTAGAGCTCATTTATACACATACTGGTGGATAAATAAAACCAACAAAGCACAAATAAGATACTTGTTAGGCTTCATTAACATGTGCTAGTACATAACTGGGGGTCTATTACTTGAAAATCTTTAATAAAGGCATGATTCATTGATTAATAATAAACTAAATTATATATGTTGTAATTATTACAATTAGCAACACTTTTTTAAAAGATAATTAAGTTACATCTGGAGTTGATTGCTTAAGAGCTAATAAAAGCTTTATAAGTCACTAATACTTCAAAGAATTGTTTCTATATTTACTGGAGTCGTTATTAAAATCATTGAAGTCACTAATTGTGTTTTAATAAGACAAATTGCTTTCAATATTCTAAAGTTCCTTGTAGCAAAAAATTCTTTAAACTCGTATTAGCAGCCTAATATAAATACAATGAAGCTCAAAATATTAAAAATAATATATCCATGAACTGTATGCATGTCATTGCTGTCTAATGAAAAACATCTCCATTTTTGTCCATCTCTATGTTTCTACAGCATTTGAACAAGACAACTACTGTTTATGCTGTGGGAAACTTTCATGATGAATGGACCAATAGAAATGCTCCAAATTAGCTTGGAAACAATTCTGGTTCCATCGACTTCCATTGAAAGTAAAGACAGTCTTTGGCCTCTCCTGTAAAGTTGCAATTTTGTAAATACTTGTTTTTCTTTGGACAGCGGCGATTATCAGCTTAGAACCTTCCTGAACTCTGCTTTAGAATATGGACCACACCTTGCGTCTGGAAGCTACCTGGTACCTACAAAAAGGAATTACTGAGATTTATGCACTAATAAGAATAAATACATAAACCACATAAACCACAAACTACAGAAGTGTCTGCTTTGAACTTTACTAAACAAATAGCGGGAACAAACCTCCCGATAGCATTGTCCTACATTCTGGTTATACTTGGCCACATAAATGATGGTCTGGTTACTATGGAGATATCAGTGCATCCGTGCTGCTTATAAGCAAATGTCGACTGATGTGAAAAAAAGTACAGCAGTTTATTAACAATGTACAAAATGTAGAATATGTAAATGTAAAAACACATTCAAAAACAAATACAAACACCCCACAATCTGTCTGTTTAAAAAATATCTATCAATGATGCCATCTTGACATGAACATAGTGCAGAGCGTAATCAAGCAACCACCAAGACTAAGACTTCTGCCAAGCTACCCAATGCTCAGTTCAGAAGAGCTTAATTCATTGTACGTATGAGTAATTGTATTTGTACTTGAGTACAGATTTTTAGTAACTTGCTCTACCCATCACTGGTACTTTGTCACACAAACTAAAGTTCACTGTAGATGGAAGTTTAATATTCAAACTTTTCAGCTAGTTGACACGTTAGAGACAACCTTCACGTTACATTTCATTTCAGTCAACAGTTCATGAATCAGCTAAATCAGCTAACGTAGCTAACAGCACTCCTCTACAGTCATTAGAGAAACAGAGAAAGACCAGCACGGAGTCAAAGCTTAACACATTCTGCCCAGTTCAAACACCCAGAGTGAAACATTAGTTAACGTGAAGTGCGCGCTGGAAGCTGATAGTCATCTGTAGAAGAAATGAGGTGTAACGTAATGTTAACGTTATCTTGATACTTGTGGGTGAATTGACATATAACACTGTAACATCAGCAAAGTTAAACTACAAGAAACGATCTGCTATCTGAACATAACAGTGACTTTAAACAATCACTCTGACTATTTCACCATCCATCACCAAGTAGACTGCTGTTCTTCTCCCTGCCGCGACATCTCTCTCCTCTTCTCCTCCTTCTCTTTAGAATTGGGATACATAGCGCCAACTACTGCACAAGAGGGACCTAGCAGTCAGCAGGTATTACCGATTACAAAACACAAAGGGCTCTTTTCAACAAGACGTGCAGTGCTGTGACATGTCAGTCATCTGGGGTGGCACCTGGGGAGTCCGCCCCTGCTCAGAGAATCAGTTTGCTAAATGTCATTAGCTCTCATGTTTTTGACCTGGACTGTTTCTTTGACCACTTTTTTGGATTGCTCTACTAACAAACCACACTCATTATTTTTTATGCTCACAAGTCTGATCCGTTCCTCAAACCTGAGAATCAGCGACTGGTGGACATCTGTGCAATCCCTAGTTTGAGCCAGGCATGCTTTCCAGTCTACAAACATAACAATATCTGCATCAATATAAAACTGCTATTTATATCTATATTGTCAAGTCCAGTCAACACAGAGTTTATATGTATATGTGCTTTTTACAGTAGATGTGGCTTCACAGAAAATCCAGGTCCAAGCCCCCAATGAGCAAGCCAGGGAAGACAGTGGCAAGAAAACTCCCTCAGGTAAAGTAGTAGAGAACCCTTGGGAGGAACCAGACTCAAAAAGGGGAACCTATCCTCCTCTGGTTCACACCGGATAGCAAAACAAGTACAAAAGTAAAACAAAAAGAGTAAGACTTACAAGTTGATGCCTCATCTTTTGTGCTCACTAATATCACTTTTTGTCCCACCCATCACTTTCTTCATTGACTTACATACCCAATACAAAGGTTGCCAACTCTTTTGAGACTTGTTGCTGGCATCAACTTCAAAATGGGCCTATATTTAATTGTTTCAACATCTGATCTGTTGTCTTTGTACCATTTTTAATTAAATACATGGTTTAAATGATATGCACACCATTGCATTCTCTTTCTACTCGCAATTTATTTACATCTTACTGAAAGAGGGTTGCACATAAACAAGCCGTGTTACTTCTTACCCCCTGTCTGGTCGTGCCCACTCTCCCGGGTTTCATTTGGGAGAAGAACAGATTACATATGCTTGGAAAAAAGCTCCATTTCCACTCGGCTCCCAGCATCTCCGATATGTCTCGAAACCACCTTCTGAAGTGCCTGAGTGATCAGACAGCAATTCGTCTGCAGCGCGTCTCGGTTGCATGTACGCTCGGCTTTTTTTCCGACAGCACAATCAGCCCGAGACATTTTGCCTGTGAATGTGTCATACACAACAGAACGCTGCTGGTCCGTTGCCTCGCCGCGTGTTGTCACTGGGATGGAATTCAATTTAAATCGGCTTTTACTTTCACTACGACTATATAAAGGCCATCGCAGATAAGAGCGACTGTTCTATTCCTCGCGCAGGCTAAATAATGAAAAAGAATCCACACGGCCGACCTCTGACATTCCTGCGGCCTGCCGAGAGGAAGCTCTCTGCTAATGTTCTTCAAATGGGGGAAATTTTAATTAAGCAGATAACTCTCCTCAGTGCAGCACTAATTAATCAAGCTCATCTTAATCAACAAAGGAGGTCAGGACTGGATCTCATAAGGAGCGACCCGTGGCAGGTTCTGTAAATAACCCATATTAAGCCACATGCAGCCTTGCATTCACTCACTCACATGCCCTTGTTCTACTGTCTCCTTTGCTAAAGTTTAGGCACCTCTGCTCAGGTGACACATTCATTACAGTATATGAAAATAGGTTACCATATCTTCTTCAGCAGTGGTTCCCAACGCTGGTCCTGGAGGACCAAGAGTTCTGCACATTTTCGAGTTTTCCAGCCAAAACATGTCCACTTTAACTCAGGAAGGGCTTCTTAATTAGTCTATCAGTAGGATCAGGTGTGTGGGAAACAGACAGGGGGTCCTCCACCACCAGGGCTGGGAATCACTGCTCAACAGAGCAATCATTTGTCTACGGTTTAATGCACAATTTCTGTTTATAAATTTTTTTTTATAAAATTCTTACTGATTTATGTTAGTTTTTTTTTTCAACTTGCTAAAAACTGGTGGAAAAGTGCCATATTTGATTTTGCTCCCTGTAGATGATGAGAAAAACAACAGAACATGTAAACTGACACAAAGCCATGGACACCAGTATATTGTTGCTATCCAAAGGAAACGAGTATCCGCAAAATAGTAGCTCTATATGAGAGGCTGAAAACATTCTTTGGAATTAATGTAAGTTTAAGTATTTTTACATGGATTTTGGAGCATTTCTATTGGTCCATCCATTATGAAAGTTTTGCAGGATATAGAGAACAGCTGTTGAGGTCATGTATCAATATGGTGCACTTAGCTAAATTCTGCTTAGCTTAACCTTTACTTCGCATTTCTAAAGCAATTTGTATTTTTTTGCAAGAGCGTAGATTTGCTCGACATTGGTGGGGATGTATGAATCTACCCCCACATAACACGCACCCCCAACCCCCGCCCCCTTCACAGAAAAAAATCTCTCTCAATGTGTCAATGAAAGCCCAGCTAACAAAAACAGGTTCCGTGGACATCTGTGAAACAGGTCTCACACATTAAGGTTAATATATGGAGCACTGCATAACCTGGTGCTGTTGTCCACAAAATTAAATAACAATCCCAGAAAACAATTCAACCTTTCTTAATGTTTCAATTAAACTACAAGACACAGACTCATTTCAACCAGTATCAAACCAGTAAACAGTGAGTTTTCATTTAAAGACTTATTAACATTACTTCAATCATTGTGCAGCTGACATCTTTAATACATTAGCATTAATAAAAGTAGAGACACTGCATGTTATTCATAACTACAGACGATGTTAGCCTGCTGTATTCTGAGCGTCAAAGCCTAGCATTCTCATTAACGTTATTATGATAGACTCCTTTCATTAGAGAACAAGACTTCAAGTGTCTTTCACGTTTATTAGTAAAATAGCTTTATTTGCTGCCATCCTCACATGCTTTTCACACCCACGTGTCACCCACGTTGCACCTGAGTGTTGCACAGTAAGTCTCTCATATGACTGGAAAGTTTTCCTTCCAGTTTTGGTGCTGTTAACAACCAAACGTAGCTACAGAGTCTCATGTGACAGCAGGGAAAGGCACAGACAATAACACTGGCCATATGATTTGAGTAGAGAACTTGATTTAACCCTTTCTGCAATTCTAGGTTAATCAGACGTGGACTGATCTGGTAAATTTTTGAAGGGCATCAGATTATTGATGGGGACAATTCAATAATTGCTGGATATTGGTGGGGACACTTCACTTCACACACACGTCAGTCCATGCTAATTCTACGCCCTTGTTATTTTGTATTAAAATGTTATGTTTCTCATTTGAACTAGACAAAAAGTACCCCAAAAAAAGAACAACAATAGGAATAGGAATATTCGAGTGAAGCCATAAATAAATACGACAAATCATTGCTGAACTAATATGGAACTATATGTGGGGGCCGAATGTTCGATGACTTTGCTTCATCATGGTCAACTTTACTACATACTAAACGAGTAGTAGCCCGCAGTAAGCACCAACACAGCTCAGTTCAAGCTCGCACAATCTGCCCCTGATGTGCACACATACAAACTTGGTCTGAAATAACAAGCACTGACACACAAACTGCAGCAAAATATGAATTCTCTGATTCCTGCTCTTCTGCTTCTTGCAAATTAGGGACTGTACGGAATACACACTCTCTCTCTCTCTCTCTCTCTCTCTCTCTCTCTCTCTCTCTCTCTCTCCTACACACACTCTGGGGCCAAACCTTAACCTGAATTACTATAGCCTAAGCCTAATTCCATCCCCCACCATACCTTGCATGGACTAAATTGTAGAGAAATAGTAAGCAAGCACAGACACACACACACACACATACACAATAGTACTGATATTCATTAGGTTTCTGTTGGGTCCAAATTAAGAAAACATTTAAGTTCTCAGAAATACAAAACAAGGACCAAATACTAGTGATATTTGCATAAAACGAAACACAAACATGCACACACACAAACTGCACACACAAACTGTTTTGAAGCAACAAGCAGTGACCCACACACACAAAACCACTCACTTTCTCCTTTGGTCCTCATAAAGTAATGAAAAATTCAATGTGGGCGCACTTAACCTTGGGCAAAGTTTAGTAAAGCAGGGTAAGAAAACACACACACACACACACACACACACACACACACACACACACACACACACACACACACACACACACACACACACAAACACACACACACACACACACACACTCCCCTTCTCAACCTTTGGTCCTTGTAAATAAGTGATAAGCCCAAAAAAGGACTTTTGAGTAAAACATATTATACACACAAATACACACAAAGCACTACCGATACGAGACACACAAAACACCACCCCCCCTTCAACCTTGTAAATAAAAAGCCCACCCTGAGCACTGCCGTGCCCCTCCGTCTGGTCTGGCTCTGCTCCCCTGAGTCCAGGCACACTGCTGCCTGGAGCTCTAGCTGCCAATTAGGATCAACTACAGGGTCTCATTAAACCACCCCAGCATACAGTCCACTAGGATGGCCAGCTGACCTGTGTGTGGAGGAATGTGTATATACACACAAAGAGGTGGCCTGCATCTCTCATTCTGTCAGTGACTATTTGGTCTTTCACCACAGGTGACTGGTGGGGTTCATATTTTTTCTTTGGAATGAAATCTTCAAAAGGAAATTCCATTTTTTCAAAACCTCCTGCATATTTCAGTCTTTATTGTGTTTGAGGCTGTAATGTTGCATGTTTTTGGGGAAACAGGGTCCATATATTATTATAATGTATTAAGGTGCTCCATTTTTTGTCTGTTGGGAAAGACAAAAAATATCCTCATATCCTCCATCAGTTCTGTTTATTTTATATTTATATTTTTTTATTTTATAATTGAATACTACAAAAACATACTGCCATATTTTAAAGCTTTGTCATCCTCCATTGTGATTCTACTGCTAAAGTGACTGGATATTACCTAAGAGCAGCTAGCCTTGAGTATTTTTAGAGTAAAAGGCGTCTCCTCACTACCATCTATGGCCAGAAAACAGGGCCATTTATCATATTTATCATCATTGTATTTACACTTCATAATGATACACCCATTGCTAAGTGAAGGATAGATTTAAACACCCAACATTTCAGTCTCCATAGAACAATATCTTCTGAGGGTCTCAATGGCAAGGCACTTATGGCTTCATCATAACATGGTTTCTTTGTCTCAATTTTTTATTAATTTTTATGGCCCTGCTGCATCTGCCCCAGCCAATTGTAAGTGTTATTATTGTGAAAAACAACAGCAGTTCAACTAGTCATTAGTCAGTAGACCACATTGATAGAGCAGGGTTCTAAAAGAACTAAATGGTACAAATACACTTTTATCTAAAAGAAAGGCCTTTAAACAATCAAACTTTGAAACAATGAGATTTGGCATAGTAGGGCATATATATATATATATATATATATATATATATATATATATATATATATATATATATATATATATATATATATATATATATATATATATAAAAACCACCCTCCCCTTCCCAAATCCCAGCAACATCTTCTCTGAGCTTCTCCTGCAAGCTCAGAAAGGGTACCACAGCACTGATATCATCGCAGTAGCTTGTTTCTTATAAGTGGATGTGGGGGTGTTACAACCTCCCTGGTCTTCCCTTGTAGGATGCAGGAAAATCAATGCAGTGACCTTTTATTACTGTTAATTCTATTTTGGGCACAAAGGCATTAATACAAAACAAGACCAATTCAACTTCTCACTACTGTCTCAAACTGCACGCGGGTATGTGAGCACACTTGTGCCGAGGCAGATGGAGAGAGCATTTGATGTATGTGGAAAATTAGCCAGCATTTACAAGAAGGCGCACACGCACACGTCCCATGGGGTGTTAGGGATGCCTCATTTACCTCAGTGTCAATGCACAAGTTTCTCCCCTTGTTTAGAGCATCTGCCATACACGCGCGCGTGGACGAGGGGCTAATTTAGACTCCGCAGGGTTTCGCTATGCACCTGGTGACGTTCGCGGCGGCAAAACACCAAACTAAAGCTTTGCTTTAATCCAGGCACAAAGCAAAGAACAGAACGCTCTGAAGCGACCGACTCAAGTGCTCCCTTTCATTTTCAACCTCTTTCTCTCTCTCCCTCTGTCTCTGTCTCTCTCATTCCCTTTCTCTCTCTTTCGTTTGTAAATTCACCCTTTTTTGTTTTGCTCTTCACACTTTGCCTTCTCATCTTCCGTTCTCTCATTCGCTCCCTTTCTTGCTCTCCCTCTGCTTTTCTCTCTCTCTCTCTCTCTATCCCTCTCTCACCCTCTCTGTCTCTTTGATATGAATTGGCGGGGTTTGGTTTCGGTTTGTGGAATTGGCTGTGGAATGATGCTGAATTTCACACTGACTCCACTTCAAATGCTCACGTCAAGACAGACAGCAGTGGTCAGAGGGGGCCGCGGCTTTAAACAACAAGAAACGGGGCCGTCTCAGTGGGACCACTAGATACAGTGTGACCACTAGTTGGGAGGCACCTGCTCATTCATCGATTCTTCTGAAATCAAGAGCATTAAAGGGAGTTTGTTCCTTCCTCTTTTACTATGGTAACAGCTTCTACTCTTCTGAGAATCCTATAGACTAGAAATTGCTGTGAGCATTTGATTGCATTTAGCCATTAGTGAGGTTTAAGTACTGATGTTGAATGATCAGTTCTGGATCACACATACTCAGCCCAGAGTTGCTGGATGGAGCTCCATCAGTTCCACTGCTTTGCGGCAGTCAGTGCTGGGAGGCTTTACACCCCTGTAGCTGATGGGCGGCATTGAGCACAGTGACCTTAGGCACGTGTGCGGCTGCTTCAGAGTGCCTCGTTATATTGATACTTTATATTATAATTTATATCATTTATATTAGTACTTTTGAGCTGCTGTTAAAACAAAAACTAATATTTGTTTTATAGGAACAGGAAACAATATACTTTTTATGTAAGTCTATGGAACCAGACTTCTTTCCAATTAACTTCAGGACTTCCCTTTAATCCATTCGTTATAATTATTAATATAAATTGCAGCAGGCATTTTTAAATTAGATAAAAAAAATTATATAAAAAAAACAAAAATAAGGTTCCTACTCATGTATGTAATGTAATACAGTGTGGGGAGTTACTTTTGTATGAACTACTCCTTTTTTACAACTTTTTTTTACAATTGCTGACTTTGTGTGTAATTATCTATATCATAGTATTTATCATCATCATCATCATCATATTTATACTGTATCTGTACAAAGAAAATGTATAAATGCTACACTGTAACATTTAGCTACACACATTGCCAAGTGAAGGATGGATTTATACACCCAGCATTTCATTCTCCATACAAAATTATCAGCTAAGGAGCTCAGTGACGTGGTACTTATAACTCTTTCATAACATGGTACCTTTGTCTCAATTTTTTATTAATTTTTTTTGGCCCTGCTGCATCTGCCCCAGTCAACAGTAAGTGCTATCATCGTGAAAAGCAGCAGCAGTTCAACTAGTCCTTAGTCAGCAGACCTCACTCACATTAGAGCAGGGTTCTAAAAAAACTATGCATCTGGAGGATCATGAAATAGGTTTCTGAGCCTGAGGAGCTGCAAACAAGCCTAAGATCACTATGCACAATGCACACCATTGGACTCTGGGGCAGTGTAAACCTGTTCTTTGGAATGATGAATCCCACTTTGCTATATGAATCTGGGTTGTCAGGAGAATACAACCTTCTTGAAATAACAGTAAAGGGATATTAGTCCTGTTGCAGTATGACTGGGCACAAAGTGAGATTCACAAAGGACCTTTGGTGGCCTGACCTTAACCCCACTGAACACTTTTGGGATGAACTGGAGACAGTTCTTCGTGTTACTTTAAAATGAGATGCCTAACAAGCTGCTATGGGTGCACTGCATAGGTGTCCGCATACTTTTGGCCATATAGTGCACCTCAAAATCCATTATTAACTGCTAAATGCAAGCTGATGTTCTGGAATGGCCCTTACAGTCACCTGACTTGAACCTCATTCAAAATCTGCAGGTAGACAAAGAAGGAGATGGATCAACCATATGTTAGAACTAGTAACACTTGATCTTGATAGCCTTATAGATGCTTTGTAGAGGCTTCCCTGCATCTATGCTACATTTAACTAAACAAGTTTCTAATCTTGGCCCCCTAACCTTAACCTAACCCTCTTCCTGGTCCTAAACCTAAACCCATTACCTTCCAGTCACTGTCTATTGTTACGTGAATGGAGTGCAGTTGAACCAGAGGTGTTAAGGGTACTGGCTTTGAGGGTTTGGATGTGAGATACATGTGATGTATGTGAGCGGTTAGACGCCAGCCGGACCGCCATGAAATTCAACCATTTGTGTGTGTGAAAGGTGTGTGGGGAACAAATTACCGCGACACCGAGCCGTTCTTTTTTTAACCCACTACAAAATAATCCATCCGTTCTCCATTCGACCTTTCGCACTCCGTTTTCTCGCTCTTGTCCTGCCGTAAACAAGCCCCGCTGCAAACTCACCTCTAATGTAGTTAAGACTATTTTCGAGACAGAGGAGAAGTAGGAGTCCCAAAGGAACTGGGTCTGCTGTCTCAGAGCCAGGATACGGTCCGCATCGACAGACCTGGTGATTGAGGGGATCTGAGAAAGAGAGAGAGAGAGAGAGAGAGAGAGAGAGAGAGAGGACATAAGGAATGACCTCAGAACTATAGACCATCCTGTGCTTGTATGCATTTTTGTGGGTTAAACCCTTTAACAGTAACGTTGTCAATGTTAGGTCTTAACTGCAACACTTAACAGTCCTTTATACTTTAGGAATGAATGGCAGAAAAGTTTGTGCACCCCCTTATATGTCAACATGTTCCAGTTCATGAGCTTAGATCTCCAGATACTTACCTTCTGCACATCCTTCCATAAAATATAGAAAATATGGAGAGACTCTTTCAGTGTTTCTGCTTCTAAACAGTGGAACTCAATTCCAGTTTTCAATAGACAGTCATGGTCAGTGCTCACTTTTGAGGAACAACGAAAAACATATTCTTTACCAATATATGTATATATTGTTATATTAATATCCATCCATCCATTATCCCGCTAGTTAGGGTCACAAAAGGGGGGGGGGGGTTATGGAGCCAATCCCAGCATCATCGGGCAAAGGCGAGGTACACCATGGACAGTTCGCCAGTCCATTGCATGGCCAACATTCACTCAACATTCACTTACACCTACTGGCAATTTAGAGTGACCAGTCAACCTATCATGTTTGGACGTGTGGGAGGAAACCCATTCAAGCACGGGGAGAACATACACACTCCACACAGAACAGCCCGGACCAGGAATTAAACCCAGATCGTCTTGCTGTGAGGCGACAATGCTAACCACTACACGATTGTTATTATGATTATTATTATTACAAAGAGCTATCTAGCTGCATCTATACATTTTTTATTAATAAATTTGCAAGACCATTACTAAAGTAGAACTTCTTTGTTATTAATAACCACAGCCTGATCCTTAGTAAGTGCTTATAAATAACAATTCCAGGTTATAAACTGTTAAATATGGATATTATCTCTCAGACTTTTAAGAAAAATGCTATAAAATCCTGTAATATATTGTATATATGTATTTTAAGTTAAGTGTTAGTTTACAGGATCCAAGTTTCCACAATTTATGAAACATGATTGTGTACATTTGATCATTGTTATTAAGATAATTCAGTATTTGCATTTTTAACTGGATTACAATGGCACTTAAAGACAGTTCGAATAGGTTTTACCTGACAGATTACAATGACTTCATTACTCAACTAACACTTTATAGCTAATTTGCAGAAGCATTTTAATATATAAGTAAGTTTATAACACATTTCTACACTTATTATCAGACGCAAAGCGGTTCTAGCATCCGAAGCTGTGCTGTTTGAGGTGGAACGGGAAGACTGGGCTGGCTAAGAGGAGACTAGACGTCAGTGGGATGCAATACTCTAACTTTGTTTTTTTGTTTTGTGAATATGTTACAGGAGCAGGAGTGGAGAGATCTGCAATATAGAGCAGCAGCAGAAGGAATACAGGTAAGTATAAGTACAGGTAATTATAGGTACAGGTAAGTATAGGTAAACCATATTTTGGTCCAAAAAAACATAAAAAATATATAATAAAATAAAAATATAATATAGTGTTACTGACATACTGTGTACGAATGCATTGTGGACCACAGGAACACGTTAGCTGTTCAGTTTTTACCAGCCAGATAAATAAGTAAATCAAAATATTGTTGTTATTATACAATTTATTACTGTATAGAACTGTTCTCAGATTTTAGAACAGCTCATGGGATGTTTAAAATAAGCTGCCTCTGTGAAATTAAATACCCTGAATAATTCTCTTATACCCCACGTTCAGTCTTCTCAGATTGGCTGGAAAACATCATGGCTGACAAAATGAAACTGTCACGCTGATGAAGAAACTTTATCCTCGATGTGTGTATATGCGAGTGTATGCGCATGCATGTGGCCTGGAGGCTTTTGGGTCATTAATAACAGTAATTTCCAGTCATGTCCCCCAGTGTAAAATCTCTGGGTCGAGTTTCTTGTCTTTGGTGACATTTTGGCCGGTGATATTTCAGCCGTGCTGCGATTGGCACGTTAATGACTTTGCTACCCGCAGCTAGGAAAGGGCAGGCAGGTAGCAGCCATTAATAACCCCCGTAATTAACGAAGATAAATACCATATCACCTCTTACAGCATGTCAATAATGAGCTGTGGTGACTCACGTGTGCAGGCGAGTGTAATTTGGCCTGGTTTGCTAAAGAATCAATCCTGAGCCTATTCAGAGCAGAGCAGATGTCTAGACCTCTGATTGTATTTGCTGTAGATTTGAATTATTTTTGCATCAGATTTGAATGTAATTGCATATCGTGCACATGTAATAAATTAGTTACAGTTACATACATATGTAAATAATGTTTGTAACCTTTTTTAAATGTTCTATATTTTTGCATAAATATATATATGGGATCATTTTAGAATTTCATTTCATGCAATTCACAAACAATATTGTCTATTTCACAATTAATGTAAGTGTATCAGATGATTTTTAAAGAATAAAAATGTTTGTATTAAAGTCTATTTTTGTATAGAGGCTTATTTTGCATATAGTTCTATTATCAGCAATTCTCAGTCCTCTGTCTAAATCTCCTGGTACGGCCGCCAATCCAAGTTAAGGATGTTATTGAGCTGATTGGTTGTTAGGACACTCTTGCTCAATTGTGATGCACAGCTGAAATCATTCTACTAATAAGTGAGTATAAAAGGGAGAACAACATTCTAGGTTAGTTTAGTATCTGAAGCATCAGCAGTTGATGGCTTGCTGACCGGCTCAAAATGACCAGAAAGAAACAATTGATCCCAAGCTTTTGGGTATATATATATATATATATATATATATATATATATATATATATATACAAACTTTCAAGCACCACATTTGATCCCAAGCTTTTGGGTATATATATATATATATATATATATATATATATATATATATATATATATATATATATATATATATATATACAAACTTTCAAGCACCACATGCCATTAACTAAGGGTTACACCACAGACTAGTCAACTTGTCACACTGGCTACTGCTTGGCAAGGATGCTTTAAGCTTCATTTGGACTGGTCACTGATCACATGATCACAGCACCTACAACATGAACACCTCAGAGAGGAGGTACGGTGAGGAGCCTTGTGATTTTGGGGTCAGTATCTCTGGTTTCCTGAAGGCTAGCAATGTGATCCAGGACTCTTGGAACCATTTATTTTATTATTTCTTATCTATAGTGCTTTAAATATCAACATTTTGTTGATATCATCTCTGATTATCCAAAGACTGCAATTAAAAATCATTGGTTTGGATGAAGACAACATAGATAACCACATATGTTTCTAGTAAAGTTTGTGGTTGTTTATTATTGTTGCACACTTCTCTGGCTCCCAGGAACTCCAGAGGCCTTATAGCTCAAACTAGCCCAATGGGCTCCGCATGTCGAGTTTCTCTGAAAGCTAGTAATCAGAGATTCAGTGGTAGTCAGAAAGGGCATATCTCACTCTACTGATCTATAGAGCTTGGCCTTGTGACATGTTTTTACAGGGGGTTGTTACAAAGCATTGTACAAGCATTGTACAAAGCCTCCCCCTGTGATTTTACTGATGATGTCATTCTCAATACGCCACAGATTGTATTTACATTATGTATTTATCACAAGGTCACGCACAAGGTCAAGGCTGCCCTGTTTCAAAGGTGTCATGTTTACCTGCAGGAGCAACCTCTCGTCTCCGATGATGGCGGCTTTGCTCCAGTCAATCACCTCAGAGAACGGTAGCTCCCATCCGTTACTCAATAACACAGGAATACACGCCGCCTGAGGAGGACATATAGACACAATTACAGCTTAATATATAATCTGCTTGTATCTGTACAGAGAATAAAACACAGGTCCAGTTAAAACTACTGATATTTTTAAAGGATGGCATAAATACATCACCGCCACATCCTAATCCCACATTATCCCAGTTTTGATGTAACACCAGATGGACACTCCAGACGCTAACTGATCAGTTAAAGATTATGGAGTATGGGAATACTTACAGAGTCTAATGTTAAGCAAAGCTTATCCCTTAAACGCCAAGTGAATCATATTTGATACACAAGTTTTTCATAAACCTTAACAGTATGCAATGTATGAAATACCCCACTAATTGTCAGAGGGTCCCGGGCTACTCTAGTGTTATAATGCTGGCTAACACTTTCTTATAATACAGGTTAAGAAAGTGTTAGTCTTGTTTGTGACTATTTTGGAGGCTTTCTTGTTAAAAGACAAGCACAGTATCCTCTTTCTATGGCAAAGTTTTCTGAGTGACAATAAATTCATTAAGAAAACAACTTCAAGGAGCATTCACGTGATATTTAGTAACACGGGTGTTGTTATTTTTACTCATTTATCTTAAAAAAACAAAACAAAACTGAAAATACACAGCAGTCAGGTGAGAAGGCTGAAGGTTTCTATGTTTTTTTTATTCAAGGTTGGCCTTACTATAAACAACTGGGCCTGCATCTGTGTGGATAAAACATTTTGTTTCTTGGAAAAAAACAACAACAACAAAAAAAAAAACGGCTTTAATACATATTTACCAAAACAGCGCACAGGCAGAACAAAGCCAAGGTTCGCTTTAAAGTCCCGCTGAAAGAGAACCAAGGACAGCTGCCACTCTGTGTGCTACGCTCGCGTGGAAGGGAAACACACATACAAAAGCTCATCAAAGAGAATAAAAAGCTCGACTCAAGGCTTCTCGCGCACATAAAAGATCAAACAGACGCCGCTCTGGGTTGACGCTACTCTGGGTAAATGCAGTAACGTTTTAATCAAAAGAAACTGTCTTTAAAACATATGAGTATATTCTGCCTTACAAACTGCATCTCTCGCAACTGCTCTTATGGCTGAATTGGCATGTATTCATCTGAAGTGTGGAGGGTTTCATGCATGAAGTCACTGTTTTCTCAGTGTAATTATCACAAACAATGCTACGTTTCAAGGTTAAGGAAGAAAGACCCCTAGAGTGTGCTGGAATATTAACAGAGTGAATGGAATTGAAGGGGCTTGACTGTCACATCCTGAGCCCTACTGGACCTGCAAGCACTGCACGTGACTTTTCCATGTGCTTTTGTTTTTCTTTCCTGCTCCACCTTGACTCCACTCTCTCTTATATCCTCTGTATCACACCTGCCGTTGGTCAAGGACTCATTAAGATTCCCATATCTTCGCTGTCCAAAGAGAAACAGGTATCTATAGTATAGCAACTTTACAGGAGAGCTCAAAACATTCTTCAGTTTTAATGCAAGTCAATGGAACCAGAAAGGTTTCCAAGCTATTTGGGAGCATTTCCACTGGTCCGGTAACCATGAAATTTGAACATGATGTAAACGGCAGCTGCTGCATTCAAGTGATGTAGAAAAAAAAATTGAAAAAAAAAAGAATGTTTTCACTGGACAGCAATGATTTACCCCCATGTGTTCTCCCTGCTTGTTTGAAAATATTCTGTGTTTTCTTTCCTTTCATTGTGTTTCCAAAATTTCGACCCCTGTATTTGACTGCTGTCAATAAGCCACTTCGCACATATACCTGCGTCAGCTTGCAACTTGCTTCAACTCCTATGTTACACCAGTACAGTTTATTCTGATCTGATTGATACATACTTTCAATACAGAGTATCTGTAGATAGCAAGTCCAGTCCAATCTGATTCAGCTAGTCATAGCAGTGCTTACATTGTAAGCAGAGCAAGTAGGTGCCTGGTACACCCTGGCAACCACCTAGCAACATGCTAGCAACCACCTCGCAACATCTGACAACCGCAACCTAGAAACATATTGGAAATACAGCATTAAGCTGTACAATCACATTTTTTTTTCTCCACGAAATCCACTTTTCTAGTTTAACACTGTCATAGGTATTAACAGAAATACACACAAAAGTAAATTCACACAAAAAAAATCTATTTTAGACACACATGAGATTTTGCAGTTGTTACTGTTGTTGCTATTATCATGGTGTATAACACAATAATTAGATAAAGTAGTGAAACTGTTGAGTTTCAATAAAAAAATGTATTTTTAATTTTTTTTAAATTTTTAATCTGTAATTTTACAATCTTTTACCATTATTGAGAAAAAAACACCATGCCATGATGTCATATGTAAACTAGTTGTATTCAACTTAAACAACTTTGATCAATCATTTCCGCATTAAACTGGTTCGTGGAGTGACAAATAATGATGTCCTGAAGAACCAATAAAGAGCAGCTTTTTAAGAGGTGTAATAATATCTAGTACGAAGTACCGTTGCAGATGTTCTGCAGGGCTGTGGAGAGCAGGGTCCTGCTTCCCTAATCTGCTCTGTGCTGCTCTGCTGGACATGCAGCGAGTGAAACAGTGAGACTCCTCCAGCAGAAGGAGGAGGAGAAGTTTGGATTTCACAGTGCGCTCGGATGACCCTCAGGGAGAGGTGAGGATCCTCTCAGGAGCTTAGGGAAGCGCAAGAGTGTGTGGGGGGGCTTAAGGAGGTTTGAATTAAATGTCATGCGCAGGGTCCGCCGCACTGGTAATCCCTGCTGAACTTTAAAGATGAGACCGGCCACCTGACCACCCTCTGCTCAAAACACACACTTACCCCTCTCTCTCTCTCTCTTTCTCTTTTTTCTCTTTCCCTCTTTCTTTTTTTTCTTTCCCTCTTTCTTTTCTCTCTTTCTTTTTTTTCTTTCTTTTTTCATTTTCTCATTCTCTTTGTCTAGTTCTCTCTTTATTTCTCTTTCTTTCTACCTCTCTTTCTTTCTTTCTTTTTCATTCTCTTGTTTTCTCTCTTTTTTTCTCCTTCTCTCTTTCTTTCTTTCTTTCTTTCTTTCTTTTTTTTCTCTCTTTCTCTCTTTCTTTCTTTTTCTTTCTTTTTCTTTCTTTTTTCATTTTCCCGTTCTCTCTTTTTCTCGTTCTCTCTTTCTTTCTCTTTCTTTCAACCTCTCTCTTTCTTTCTTTCTTTTTCATTCTCTCATTCTCTCTCCTTCTTTCTCCTTCTCTCTTTCTTTCTTTATTTTTCTTTCTCCTTCTCTCTTTCTTTCTACCTCTCTCTTTCTTTCTCTTTTGCCTTTTCTCTTTCCCTCTTTGCTCTCCATCTTTTTCTTTCTTTCTCATTCTTTCTTTTCTCTTTGTCTCTCTCTCTCTCTTTCTCTTTTTTTCTCTTACTCTTGCTTTTTGTCTCTCTTTTTTCTCTCTCTCTCTTTCTGTCACTTCCTCTCTTTCTTTCTCAAAATTTCTCTTTCCCTCTCCTTCTCTCTCTTTCTTTCTCTCTCTGTTTCTTTCCTTTTTTACGCTCTCTCTCTTTCTCTAGCTTTCTTTCTCTCTTTCCGTCTTTCTCTTTCTCTCTCTCTTGTTCTCTATTTTTTTCCCTGTCTCTCTTTCTTTCTCTTTCTCTTTCTCTCTCTCTCACATATACACACATGATCTGGAAAATGGACATTAAAGCCGGTTCAGGCAGATTTCTGTTTGTACCCCAGTATATGTTGCCACTGAAAGAAGATACGATGGTTGCCATTTCACTAAACATACTTACACAACAAAAACATTCTTGTATACAGCTTTTTGATCGTACAATTTTCACAATTCTGTAGATTAGAAGGATTAGTAGGAAAACGTTTATCTCCTTTTATGAAGATTATCATGTTGACATTGTATAAAATGTATATAATATAATGCTCTACATTACACATTTATTAGGCATAACATATACTATATAACATAACATAACATATTCTAGGTATATTTTATATCTTTTTTTTTTCATTTAGCCACTGTTCCTCATCTACTGGTTTCCTATTCCAACCACTACTTAAGGTCCCCCATTACATGATGCTACTTCATGCTTCCTCCAAGGGACCACCACATCTTTTCAAATAAACATGACAGGATAGCTCCACTCGCTTGCAGGAGAACACTAATCACTAAATCTGTTATATCAGCTAAAGTTCACCTGTGTTAGGAGGACAGTTAGTCTTGGTATGGATATGCGACCATGCATGGCCGTGGCATCGCTGGAGAGCTCCCTATCCCCTGACAACAGAGCCAGTGCTAGATGGTTGTGCCAGTCAAACCTCCTACTTGGTTATTCAGGCTATTCACCCCTAATTAGACAAGTGTCATAGACATAGAGAGGAACTAAATGAAAGTTGATTAAAGCTGAACATACTGTGGCAAGTACACATAAAAAGGAACTGTAGGTGTTTCTAGGACAGCTTGCACTGTTAGAGATGCTAAATACCTTTGAGGGGGCTGAAAGCAGAGCTGATGCCATGAAATCAAAAGGACCAATAAACAAACAGCAATGGTGCTTAAGAAAAAAAGATGGAATGCATCTGAAAAAGGAGGCATTTTAGCATATTTGGCAACAAAGGAAACAACATCAACCAGCCAAAGAAATGACTACTAGTGGCAAAATAAAGGTTTACACACAGGCAATGCACATTGCATAGCTGAATTATTTATATATCAGATCAGATTCAGTGTTGGGGGTTAAACTAGACCAGGTCTTCATATGCACACCCCTCTTTCCAGCTCTATCTCAGTTTTCTAGAACACTGTACCGGCTAATGACAGAGGGCTTTCTTGAGATGGCCCACTGCTCAGACAGCGGTCCGTCTAAAAGCCTTTTGATGTAGCTTTCTCTTCACAAGCGTCCAGTACTGAAAGCCTCCGATTCGCACATGAAAGGAGTGGAGAGATTAGAGAAACAGAGAGGCAGGCAAAACAACAGGACTTGCCTTTCTGTCCCCTTTATCCTCTTAGAGAAGTGGGCAGTCCAATTTGTGACTTGTTACCTGCAATTCTGCCCACCCTCAACCCACATTAGCCCACTGCGGTGAAAATCAACTCCAACAGTTTCCACAGCCACCTCGAAATGTCCCACCATTCCCTTTTCTGCTGTTGTTTTTAGGAATTCATTCATTTCACTGAAAGCTCGTCTTTCTGCATTCACTTTAGGAGAACCTTATATTAGATTTAGGAGTAAAAGCAATAATACCTATATTAATGTGTAATACAGTTGGAACTACAATGTTATAATCTAAACAGCAGATACATATTCAATGTATTGTGTGTTTGTAATGGTCGCAGTGGTTTTTAAGCAACCAACAATTTTATATAGTCTGTGTAATTTTTTTAAACATATGTTGTACGTTTAATATTGCACCTTGCAAGTCAATGCAATAACTGCACAAGTCTAATTTAATAATAATATAATATAATAATAATATAGTCTTATAGTTTTACACACATTGTTATTTTCATTAGATATGCTTTAATTTTAGCTACAAGTCAATGCAACTACAATGTAATTATATAGTTATTACAGATTGTTATTCCACTGCTATTATTGCTTCTGATGCCTTAATTATGAATAAAAGCCAATGCAATAATTGCTTTTGTTATTGCTACACCCGTGAAAGCCTCTCTGCAAAGCAATGCAAGAAAAGTAAAAAGTTGTTGCTAGAATTTTGGCAATAAGGGTGCAAATGTAGAGTTCCCTTGGAAACAAATGTTCCAAAAACAAAAACAGTGCACACCATTAACAAAAAACTCAAACCACAACAATACTTAACGGAAACAAATTATTGATTAGATGTAATAAATAATGCATGAGTTTGCACTTACATGCCGGAGAAAAATGCTAAACTCTTTCAGTCAACAGGAGAACACAGAGCGGGACTATTGCTGAAGTAGTTTCTCTTCATTAGTTGATACGCGGGGCAAAGCTTAAGTTAATTTCCTCTAAACAATATGGGCTGCAGCTCTGCTCCGCGCCTGCTAATGAAAAGATTTACTGTTTGTTTATGAGACACAGACATTTGTTGGGAAATTTCTGAATTTCAATGAAACTCCTGTGTGATTAGTTAATGAAGATCGAGAGAGAAAGAAAAGAAAAACGTAAGATTTATGAAAAGAAGTAAGATCAAATAAACTGAAAGAAATAGAAAACAAGAAAGAAAGAAAGAAAGAAAGAAAAGTAACAGATAGAAAGGGATATAAATGAAAATAGAAAAATAAGAAAGAGAAAACAAGATAAAAAGAAGTAAGACAAAAGAGACTGTGAGAAACAAACAAAAGAGAAGAAAGTAAAAGGAAAGAAATGAAGAGAGAAAGAGAGAAATAGAAAAGAAAAAAGTGCAAAAAATAAAGGAAGTGAAAGTGTTTTAACAAATGAGAGAGGAAACGATATAAACAAGAACGAAAAGGCACGTAGAGAAAGAAACAACAGTACAAAAATGAATAAATCAATGAAAAGAAAGGGATAGATAGATGGATAAATAAAAAGCCAGTGAAAGGGGAAAGTGAAGGCAGAAAGTGAGAGACAGAAAAATAAAAGGAGAGAAAAATTAGAGAAAAAGAAATATAATAGAGAAATAGTAAGAAGGAATGAGAGAGAGCAAAAAAGAGTGAAACATCAGTAAAAGAAAAAGAGAAAGAGAGAGAGAAAGCAAGAGAGTGAGCAAGATGCGAGAGAACGAGTGTATTAGTAAGCAAGAGAGGGACAGAACTAGAAAATGAAATGAAAATTTGGAGGACAATAGCCAGAGAGAGAGAGAGAGAGAGAGAGAGAGAAAGAAAGTGAGAGAAAAGAGAGACAGAGAGAGATGCAGAGAGACAGAGACACAGAAATAGACAAAGAGAGAGATGCAGAGAGACAGAGACACAGAAATAGACAAAGAGAGAGAGGAGAGACAGAGAGAGAGAAGAACAGAGAGAGAAGGAGAAAGAAAGAGAGAGAGAGAGAGAGAGAGAGAGAGAGCGAGTGAGTAATAACTCTTTCCTCAGTGCAGAACACGAATCTTCTTTAGCTGTTTTTGAAAAAATGACAGGATGTCAATACCAATAACCCAAACATCAGCATTCTGTAGCCACAAGACCCTGAACGGCCAGGCAGCGCTGGTTGCCATGGGAACGGCAGTGTGTATATGTGTGTGTGCGGGGTGCGAGTCCTGCGGGGTGTTTTCATTAAGGCCAAGTTGAGAGCCGCCTACCTGCAGGGCCTCGAGGAACCGGAAAGAGCCGAGCCGCCGGCCGCGAGGAACCAGACAGAACGTAGAGTTGTGTAGCAGCTCCTGGTAATCAAATCTGCAGGGACGCAAACACACACACACACACAACAACAACACACAAAACACACACACGTCAAAAGAGATCAGAGCTGGCTTTCTGAAGAACGAAGTAAAAACACGAACAAAAGTCACACGAACAACAAAAACAGTTCCTCCCTCCAGTCAACACGGCAATAACCATTAAATAAAGTTGTCAGAATGATGTGCCGCTACCGCACGTAAAAACAGTCTCCCTCCTCCTCTCCTTCTCTCTCTCGCTTTCCAGCTCTCTCTCTCTCTCTCTGATCTACAACACAGGTTTAATAAATTATATTGAACTTAATATTAACAGTAAACTTGTACAGAGCTTAGTTATACAGGCAGCAGCTCACAGTGCTTTACAAACATAACATAAGATTAAATACCATGTAATAACATCAGAAAACTGAGAGACTGAGAAACAGAGACTGTGCAGGTAAGAGTGGCCGTACTGGTCAGTTAGGCCATGCGCCCTCTTGGTCAGCATGAGACTGAGAGAAGTACTTAGGAAAAAGAAAGATATAAAAAAATAATAGAACACAGAAGAAGAAAGAAAAAAATATATTAGGGAGAGAAAAATAAAAATCTGAAAGAGAGAAAGAAAAAGAGAAAAAGAAAAAATGTCAGAGAAAGAAAGAAAGAAAGAATGAAAGAAAGAAAGTAAAAAAAAAGGAAAGGAAAAGAAAGAGTTGGAAAAAAAACAGAGTGGGAAGAAAACAGAGAGATAAAAGAAGAAAAAAGACAGAATGAATGATATATAAAGAAAATGCAAGCGAAAAAAAGAGAGAATGAGATTTTCTTAATTGAGAGAGAAAGATAATGAGAACAAAAAAGGGAAAAGAGGAAAAAGGAATAGAACTAGAAAGCACATTAATAAGTTAAAAAGGGGAGAGAGTGAGGGAGAGAAAGAGCGAGGCAGAGAGAAAAAGAAATAAAGGATGCAATGAAAGAGGAAGCGAGGAATGGGACAAATAAAAATAAAGAGAAAGCAAGAGTGAAAGCTAAAAATAAGAAAAGATTGATGAAAAATAGAAAGATAATAATATAAACACAAATAAAACAGAAGGATTCTTCTAAGAACAGAGCAGCTTGTTAGTCAGCACTGCAGAGAGAGAGAGAGAGAGAGAGAGAGAGAGAGAGAGGACATCGTGCTGGGCAGTGCTGCAATCCAAGGCCAGCAGCTGGATGGATGCCATCCAAGAGGTTTACCGGCAGCTGCAGACTGTGGGTTGAGTGCAGCATGGACAGCTCATAGTGCTCGCCATCATGAGCTTGTCAGTATCTCTACAGTGGCCAGCTGTGCTCATGTGCATGTCAAATGGCTGGCTTAGGTCTCTAGAAGTTTGTAAAGCATGACCATTCCAGGAGGATCATAGGAGGCGCATGTCTAGCAGGGATGCAGGGTTATTATGTGGCCGTATACTGTTGAGTGACTTCTCTTGTGAGTTTAGCAAAATCATGACCATATCTGTGACGCTACCACATCATTGGAGGAGCGGTTTAACCTGTTAGTCTAGTTCTTAAAATATTAGGCACTTCTGATTAAACGAGACCCAACAGTCCATTCACAGCACAATGGCTTTATCGTCTATAGAAAGATTTCCACAGACATGCACAAACCAAGTATTTAGAGTACTTTGAATCATTGTGTTCTATACAGTCTATATCTTCTATATGCATTTAGTGAGGTGAGGCTCAGCCTCGGCTAAGGAATAGATCTAGTTGTTTAGCTAAGCTTCCAACAGCTTCATCATTCTAGGGAGCCCCCTCTGGTCCAGAACTGCCCAAGCCACTTATAATATAGATTTATTAACATCTAAACTATTGGCAATATAGGGTCCTGTGTTAATGTGCGTTGAGTGGTCAGGAGGTAACCTGAGAGATGTCGATGAGATGTAAATCGAGGCTCAAAAGGCAGCTAAGTTTCTCTTTACCAACATAATTATTGTAAGGACACCAACATTAAACACACCGAAACACAAAGGAAAATTTAAACAAAACAATATATACAAAATATACACCTATGCACACTTTTACACTGGCAGAAGCTGAGCTTTGGTGAATCATCTCCTACCTCCTACTGCTGTCCACAGTAAACGTTCAGTTTCTCTGTAGTAATACTTAAACAAATGCTGTCATAAAGGTCTCCTGCAGTCTCTCACGCATAGACTCTACCAGCGTGCGCTGTGCTTACCTGCTGTTTTATAAGTTCAAGCCCTCCCTGGACTAGATCAATCAATAATTAGTACCGCCAGCAGGTGCCCTGCCAAAGTTTCTAAATCCTCAAATAAAATATTTACACTTTCTAATACTTACACAGCAGCCATGCGATGGACTGGCGACCTGTCCATGATTTACCTTGCCCTCCGCCTATGATGCTGGGATTGGCTCCAGCCCCCGTGACTAGCAGGATAAAGCGGGTTGGCCTTGCATGCATGTGTAGATGTTTAAATAACTATATACAAGAATACAATGTTAGATGTTCTTAACACTGTTTCTGTTTCTTCTGCCCACAGGACTGGAAAACCTGGCATGTCTAGTGTTACTGTCTTAAAATAAAACTTTTTAATATCCTGGAAAATCAATGTCGTTCCAGTCTAATGTAATAGACGCAAATGAGAAAGTGATACACATGTTATTACATAAGACATGTTACTGTAGTCCATCTGTAACAGTGGCTACATCAGTAGTAGTTACATTGTTGTTGCAAGTGTTGTTAATGTGTAACCATACAGTTATTATAGACCCTTAATATTAAATGGAATAGTACAGACAATTCATTCTATTAGCTATGTGATGTTGACATTCCAGTTTAAAATGCTACACTATCGAGATGGTCTATGAAAACTTCAACTAGTCAATGATGAATTGGCCACCGTGCTGGCTCAATTACATTACAAAAAGAAAAACACACTCAGTCTATTCTCACAGTGTAACCGTTCCTCATCAGTTGACCAGAATAACACTTTCTAAAGTTGGAAATTCTGACAGAAACTGATTTGTGCATTGCAGTTTCTCATTACACTGCTTGGGATTTGTGCCAGCATTGTGTAAAGCTTTGCCAACCTAGCAACAGTTTCTACAAAAGCATGCATTTGTGGGTGGAGCGTGGATTAGTCAGTCTTTGTGAAGTACATCACTGGAAACAAAGCTATCTCAGTCTGGAATCCAATGGAGTGGCGTTTCATTCTTGCCTGGCAGCACATTTGAGTGACAGCTCTGTGTTTAAATCTCTGCTAGTCAGTTGAGGCCATTTGTGTTTGTTCCTGTAGTTCATTAGAACAAAATACCTACTGTGTTGAAATTGATGTACCCCCCGCCCCACCAATTTCCCCCCACTGCCACCCTGAAAAAAACGAGGGCTTGAACCTGCTGTGAGACCAGATGATGCAATCACCAAGAAATCAAGGCCAGGCTTGCATGAATGCTACAAACTGGCTACATTAACAGAGTCACAATGGCAAACAGCTACAGTGCAAAAATCATGTAATTACAGGAGAAGAGTAGATTAAAACAACGTAGCTGTTAAAACCTGTATTTCTCAGTAGCTCCACACGCTGAAGCACCATTTCTTCAAGTGTGGTTGGGTTAAGGCCATTGTGATCTTTGGCCAGGAGTCCACAAGAGCATTAGTGGCCATTCTGCCATTGGATGGGAAAGGATGGCATAGTTGACACAGAGCAATGCAAGCCAGTTTAGGGCATCTGTTTGGCACACAGGTCAGTGCTCTACTCCAAGCACATTGAGCTGTCTTCTGCTGATGTGTGGCCATCAGTTTTGAGAAGATGCTTCTGATTTCTGATTGGATTGACTTGGACTTGTCAACATGTCTTAGCGTCAATGCAGCTTCCAGAGAACATTAGCTAATCTCATCTCAAAAAATATAGTTGTCACCATTTTAGCTCTTGTTATCTAAGGAAACAGCAATGTTTCCTTAGATATGGCATTTCAATGTAACGTTAATTAATTGACTATATGGTGGAGAATTTCATTACATTTAAGATGCATTCTCCAGTCCACAATAAACATTTCTTTCTGCAAAACAAGACATGAGTAAATATACATATAAACACAAGCAGCAGATATGCCTAATTGGCGCTAATTAGCAAATATTGCTATAGCTCACCTTGTTGTTCTGAGTTCACTATTCTTTGCAAGATCTTTCAACATTTCACTTTGAGTTGTTTTATAAGAATCAGGCAAAGCGTTTTCATCAAACAGCTAAAGTTAAAATAACAATACATCTAAATACTGAAAGTCAGTGCAATTTAGTGAAGCAGTTAAGCTGAGTCTAAGTCTAATAAGCTATTTAACATCACTGAGATTTCTGTATTGTAAACAGAGCAAGAACAATTGCAGTCATGCCTAACTGCTACAGAGTTAGTGTACTGTATTGTTCCACAGAGATGGACTCCTATCAGATGACAATCATCTATTAATAACTTTTGAAGCTGCTCAGGAAACAGTAAGTCTCTGCTCTGTATATTTAATTTATAGCAGTAAGCTAGATAGCTCACTAAAAAGCTAGCAAGCTTAGCAACATAATGATAAACAACAGCTAATGTGAACAAAGCTCTCTCCCTCTGTTCATCCCTCCTAGATATTCCACCATCCACTGAGAACTTTACTGAAACATTAAAGCATTTAAGAAGCTCAGCGTCTCAGACAGGAAGTGTTCAAGTAGTGCAGAACAGTACAAACACTGATCAGTCCATGCAGAGCTACTGCAGAGTTCACACATGCTGTTAGAACTGAAAGACTCGTCCAGATATTAATGCTTATGTGTTTAGAATGTGATTATTAAAGTTCCTGTAGGTGTAATGTGTACTAATACTTCTATACAGTGCAATGTTTCTCAGCCTTGGCCTTCGAGGCCCACTGCCTCACATTTTAGTGTTTTTTCTGTTTCAACACCTGTTTTAACTCTGTAATGAACTGGTAATGAGGTGATTAGAACTGTTTGAAATGATCTAATTTCATATGCAAGTTATTTTTGTTATAATACAAACTTTAAAAAGGTTAATGTTATATTAATATCAGTTTTAATACTGAAATGATGGTACATTCGGTGACTTGACTAGGACTCAAAGTTTTAACCTTGGGACTTGACTCAAGACTTGCTTGTATTAACTTGAGACTTGATTCGGGACTTGATTGTCAAGACTTGAGACTTACTTGTTACTTGCAACTTAGTGACTTGGTCCCATGTCTGCTGACATGTCAACTAAATACTTGGTACTTATTGACACAATATTTCTATTGATTCATTCACAATGAAACACCACTGCAAAGGCTCTCTTCAGCCTGCCTTCCAATTCCCATTCCACACTTTATATGAACAAAATTCTAATTCTATTTCAAATATACATGCAGTAAAAACATATATCGTCGCTATCCAAAAAAAACTTGTATTTGAAAATAGAAACGTTAACGTGAAGAGGTTTTATTCCAAATCATTTTGGAGCATTTCTTTTTTTTTCTTTCACAGGATATAAAGGGCAGCTTATATTTCATGCTACAAGTCACCAGCCATTCACACTAAAAGGTGAGAATTTCTAGCATCATGGCTACAATAACCAAAAGGCACAACTACAACAGGACATTGTCTATACATTATACATGTAGCTTTAGATCCTAAATGTCAGCAAGAAGCAACAGACAGAGACAACAATGTGTTGGAGAACAGATATGACACAAAGCAAATCAAAGCTTGAAGGTGAGATAAGAAAGAAAGAGAAAAACAGACATAAAGAAAGGGATGAAAGTGAGCGAGAGAAAGAAAATAGAGATATCTCCTATCCTTATTTGCCCTGACCCTTCCATCCTTACTTCATAACTAAGACCACCGAAACCCTTTAATACCACACAAAGCTCACACTCTTCTATCTAATTATTTCTTCATTACAGGACACCCGCGGCTTACCCTCTACACCACTCTCTCTCTCTCTCTCACCCACCCCCTTCTCTCACTTTGACACACACATTTTCAAGACCTCTCTTGGGTCTACTCCATTTTTCTCTCTCTCTCTGCACTTTCTCCATTTTCTACCACTCAAACTGTCCTTTGTCCTCAAACTTGTCTCTTTTCTTTTTCTCAACATTGTTTACTCTATTTAGGGAGGGCAAAGAAGCTTTAGTTCTATTACTGACAGTTACTTCTTTCTGATCCTCCACACAGCTATGCCAACATAAGTAAATAAAGAAGGTGGCAAAAGGTTTGTTGGAGATCCCCCTTGGAACACTTAGGTGATGGTGTTTTCCTGTCTTTACCTGTTACATTTTTTATACACCATGGATAATCATTTCTATGAATAGGCATATAAATTATATGCCTTTAAAAAATTATAAAATGTTTTATTATAAACATTTTTTTTGTATTCATGCAGAATGTTTGGTGTATAAAGCCAATTACCCCTAAACTGCAACCATAAAATGCTGTTCTTTGACTTCAGCTCAAACTTAAACATGGTCAATTCCAACAAGGGCACCAAGCTCAGAGCCCTTTAAATCTTGAAGTCTTGGACTTCCTGACAAACAGATCCCAGTTTGGCTTTCACCCTCACCCTGAGCACCGTGTGTGTCCCACAGTGCTGTGTACTGAGCCCTCTGCCCTTCTTTCTGTTCACCCAGGACTGTGTTCCTCTGCACCAATCCAACATCATCGTCATGTTTGGAGGCGTTGGTGTACTGCCAATAACCTCTCCTTGATCCCTCTTTGGAACACTTAGGTGATGGTGTTGTCCTTTCTTTACCTGTTACATTTTTTATACACCATGGATAATCATTTCTACGAATAGGCATATAAATTATATGCCTTTATAAAATTATAAAATGTTTTATTATAAAAAAATTTTTTGGTTTTCGTGCAGAATGTTTGGTGTTTAAAGCCAATTACCCCTAAACTGCAACCATAAAGTCTTAGCTTATTATGCCAATGACCATCTAAGTCTTATTATTTAGTAACTACATAGACAACAGACATAGTCCTTAAATTACAGGGGTAGGGAATGGAAGACCTGGACCTGCTGGCAGGAATTTAGGGGTTTTAGTAACTAATTTAATTTAAATTAAACTCAAATTTATTTGTATAGCACTTTGGCATTGCACACAAAAGCATTGTCACAAAGCAGCAGCAGAAAGAAATCCAAGCTTTAGGTGGCACGGTATTTATAGAAAGTGTTACTGAAACCAAGACTACAAGAAGAAAAGAAGGGAAAGCATTAGGAAGAACCACGTACAAGTGGCCTCCAAAGGAAAACACCCTTAAAAGAACCGAGAAGAAACACTGAGAGGAACCCGGACATTACACACACATACAAAATTGTCCCAGGTCTTCACTGACATCTTCAACCCATCACTGGCCGGACTGCTGTTCCCACTTGCTGTAGGGCAGCCACCATCATACCAGTGCAAAGCGTTCTTCTGCAGCAGGTCAGACCAACTTCCACCCTGTCACACTAAACCCTATTGTGATAAGTTCCACCATCACTGTATCCCCACCAAACAGACTGACAAAGGTTGCCATCGGAACATCTACATTTAAATGCTGTTCATTGACTTCAGCTCAACCTTAAACATGGTCAATTCCACCTAGGGCACCAAGCTCAGAGCCCTTTAAATCTTTAAGTCTTGGACTTCCTGACAAACAGATCCCAGTTTGGCTTTCACCCTCACCCTGAGCACAGATGTCCCACAGTGCTGTGTACTGAGCCCTCTGCTCTTCTTTCTGTTCACCCAGGACTGTGTTCCTCTGCACCAATCCAACATCATCATCATGTTTGGAGGCACCTCCTTCAACACCCACAAAATCAAGGATCTTATTGTGGACCACCGGAAAAACAAAAGCTACACACACTATCCAGTTTAAATCAACAGAACTGAGGTAGCAGGTTGTGTCTAGCTTCAAGTTCTTGGGAGTCTACATTTCTAAAAATCCTTAATGGCCCTTTAAGGCCTCGCACTTGGTCATAAAGACAAAGCAGCGTCTTTCTTCTTAAGTAAAGAAGGACCATTTGTCTCCTCAGATCCTCACAAACTTCTACCGTTGCACCATCAACCATAAACAGAGTGTACTGACCAACTGTGTGAGTGCAATACAGCAGATTCACTACGGCCAACAGGAAGGCCCTCCAAAAGGTGGTGAAGGCCACCTAATGCATTGTTGGCACACAGCTCCCTGCCATTAGAGACAGTCTCCACCAGCACTGTGTGAGCAGAGCATGCAGCACCATCAGGGACTCCTCCCAGCCCAGTCTGCTCATGGCCTTGCTTCCATCCATCTATCATACCTCTGCTGAACTCAACACCTCACCACTAAAATTCCTGCTCATATGCTGAACACTGAACAAACCTAGCATTTCCTATAACAGACTGTTCATTGTTTATTGTTTAAACATATTTGTCTAATCACATAATAAAAATATGTAATACATATTTTAATACTGTGAACATATGTTACAAATATATTACAAACATGTGTACAAATATAGACATACTTTGTACATTGTGTATATGCTGCATAATTCACATTTGCACAGTTTTGAACTATTGCTTCTATTGCCTGCATTTTCTTGCCCTGTACTAGTACTGAGTAATGACAATAAAGTTAAATCTATCTTAAGGAAAAACACACTAAAAACATGAGGAGGAACCACTGCAAGGAACCAAGACCCTAAAGGAAGAGCTCCTTCAAACCATTAGGAAGAACAACTGTTAAAGCAAAAGTCCCCAAAAAGCACAAGGAAGGGAAGAAACTTTGGGAGAATACCCCAACGGGGAACCTGGTTTTCCTCCAGGTTCCTCCTTTCACCACATTAAGAGCATCCAAAGTGCACCAAGGAACTCCACAGACATGTTTGTTCTCACAAACCAATCGTAACAAATGAAGAACTTGTGCTATTAAGTGAACGGGGGCTTTTTTATACGCGCACAACAAAGCCCTTGCCAAAAACGCTTCACTGGAAGCTAAGAGTTAATGCAACGCTGTTTTTTTTTACAGTGCTAATGCACTGGAGGCTTCATCAGTGGGCAACAGCAATAAAACTTCAGCTAAACCTGAATGGAATGAAACCTATTTAATAGGACTTTTAAAATTAGATTGTTCGGGGATGGAAATGTTGCTGTTAAGAGCCCAGTACGAATCAGGTTAGAACTCATTTTCTCCAGGGCCAAACCTTTGCTGGATGCTAATGGTGTTATCTACTTAAACAACAATCAAAGTTTTGCAGCAGGGACTGTTGTGAGTGTGACTATTCCCTTTATTGCAAACCCTAGCAAAGCGCTGTGTCTTACAAAAAAAAAGTCTGGTGCTTTTGAGAAGCAACCTTGCTGTGAAAATAAAGAGAATGGAACAACCTTTTATTAAAATAGGTAGTCATATCCAGCCCACCTCGCAAACCCTAAACAGAAAAGGAGAATATGGGACGGAACACTCTAGACTTCTAAGGATGAATGTATGTGTTGTTTGGCTATCGCTTCCACACCTCTCAGACCCCACACAGAGAAGAGCCACTGTCTGCTGCTGATACTGCTGTCTGTATCTCTTATACAGATGGGAATGAAGTAATCCATATTCAGGGGATGTTTGAAGGGCTGGACGAGGACCACGGGCAGATACTAAGCCGAGAAAGTCATCATGCAGCTGTGAGTGCTGTGGCAGTGATCAGCCGGGGCCATGGGTCCTTCAAGTGCGGCACCTCCTGCATCATAAAACACTTATAAAAGCAGCCAAGCTGAGAAGAACTGTAAGATTACACTGAACTAAAGCATAGTGAGTTCTGTGAAGATGTGAACAGCTGAAGTGCTAAAAGCAGGCCTGCAATATTTGGTATATGCTGTAAACAAAAGTTCTTAAATAAAAGGAATTTGGCAAATTGGTGGTATTTAATTTCAAGTCAGTTATGGATTAATTGGAACACTAAACCAATCCCTGTAGATCTATCTATCTATCTATCTATCTATCTATCTATCTATCTATCTATCTATCTATCTATCTATCTATCTATCTATCTATCTATCTATCTATCTATCTATCTATCTATCTATCTCTTCAACTTGACATTTTTCTTCTGTGGACACATGCGGCTGTAGCTATACACACCCTGAGAGGACCCTGGGAGAATGCTGGACATACAGTAAGAGAGGATCTTAAATATTGTAAGTATTTGGAATTGTTTTTATTAGATATATACACCTGTATGGATAGGTGTGACCTGCCTGCTATCATGGTTGTTCAGTAGTGCTGAACAATGGGCCTGCCC
The DNA here is from genome assembly GCA_021613375.1 of Megaleporinus macrocephalus. Taxonomy (NCBI): domain Eukaryota; kingdom Metazoa; phylum Chordata; class Actinopteri; order Characiformes; family Anostomidae; genus Megaleporinus; species Megaleporinus macrocephalus. The sequence continues at coordinate 12,992,853 of CM038707.1, read as the reverse complement.
TGCTGCCATGTTCAATAAAAGAGCATTTGATTGAAGCTTGTCTTACATCTCTGCACTGATGCCACACTGGTGTCAGAAGTGGGATCACCCTCTAGCAGACTACAGGGAAACAGCAAACCCAGTGGTGAACAGGCAGAAAGAACCTGCCAAGGACTGGCAGAGAGACGCAGTATGTCAAAGATGGGCAGCAGGCACAGTGGTCAAGGCAGTGAGATGAGGGGCTTACAGCACATTCTACTGGCCAGAAGTGCAAAGCAAAACCCCCATATGAGAGCACCTGCAGGACCTGCAGGAAGGGCTCCCTTCCACAGGAATGACTGTGAATTGTTTTCCTGTGAAGCATTCCCTGTACAAACATGAGCTACATGAAAGAACTTCTAGACAGGCATTTTGAGGGAAAAACAGAAGCAGCATTTGATGAAAAGAACTCCTTGCGAAGTGTTAAGCTCAGGGGTGGACATATGATTTGGGGTGTGTGGCAGCTAGTTAACACAGAAAACATTATGTAGGCTAACTGAAGAACGGATTTCTCTTGGCCGGTTAAGAAAGAAGTTGAACAGAGGCTGCCTTCTGCAGAAGAAATATGATCCAAGGCACACCTCAAAATCCATTATTACGCCAACCACTTCAAGGAAAACCATCTAATGCTTTTGGAATGGCCAGACAAGGAAGAGTTGTTAAAAATAGAGATGGAACGATTGATTGGCATGTATCGGTATCGGCTGATTTTATCAAAATATGCGATCAGTGATCGGCCGATATTTCTCTAATTCAGCCAATCCCGAGAGTCGATCGATGGCATTTAACAAATGAGCTTATTTCTGTATTTCTGGCTAGTGTTTCATTAAAACCCCAACCAGCCAGGTCCTTGCAATTCCTATCTGAACCACTAGGTGGAAACACATACTCTTTTATTTTCGACAGACTGACTAAAGCAGCGGCCTTGTGAAAACAGTTTGCGTTCTCACTGCACTTATTTAATAAGCTTTTTTCGCTTTAAATTGAGGGTCTAAATTGAATTATTGCAGTATTGTGGATATTTGTTTGATTTACTTTGTTTATTCACTGCTAAATTTGTTAAAAATATCATGTTGTTTCACGTGAGCTTGTTAAAAATGATAATAAACCAGTTTAAACCATGTTTCATGACTTGCCTGCGCTAATAACTACATGTAGCCCTGTCGTGGCATATAGCCCCGCCCTCGAACAGTATCGGCTATTGGCGATGATCCGCGATCGGAATCGGCCTCAAAAATGCTGATCGGTCCATCTCTAGTTAAAAAAATCCTAAACTAAGAATAGAAGGACTCCTAGCTGGCTACACAAAGCCTTAGCAAGCTGTGATGTCCACCAAAGCTGTGTATCAACATAATCCACAATTACATATAACTTATATAAGAAAAGAGTTTGTTTCAGAGGTTGAGTTTACTTCTTCTCTCTTCAAACATTAGCACATATATTGCGAGCAACTACCTACAGGGCTTCATACTGAAGAGCTCTTACATATATTATGGGAAATATCTCAGAACTCAGCTTTGTGCCTCTGGAAGGATGGACAAAAGAGGAAGTTTTCCTCCTTGCCTCCTCGGAGCAGCAGGCAAAGGGCAGATGTTAGAGGAATATAAAGGGCTCTGACAAATGCAGCATCTGCGAGGGCCCGCGCTATGCATTTTTTATAAGCCACTAATCCATTCCTTGTATAACTCAATATAAATCAAATTACCAGGCTACAAATGCTGTCACTGACTATAGTAATTAGATAGAGAAGCTGTTGCCTTGAGCGCCGCATGCCTTAAGGACGGGGGTGGGGTGGGGGATGTGGAGAGTGACATCGTATTTACACTTGCGTTTTCTCCAATTCGCTGCCAGATGAAGTGCAGGTATTGGATTGCCCTTAGAAAGAAAAGGGATGAAGCATTTCTCTCTCGTTTTCTTTTTTTGGTGCCAATTACTGGTGAGAGGTTTTCTAGAGCACATTTGTTAATTTAGACCCTTTTATGCCCTTCTGCGTGTTGACTTTGAGAGCAACAATAATAAAGAAGGGGATGTCGTTCCCATACCTTTTCAAAGACGAAATTCGAAAAACCTATCCATTACTACCTCAAACCGTTTTTCACAGCTTCGATAAAAGTTTACCGCCTTAACTACTGGATGTAGGGCTACTTTCAGTGCTCCTGTTATTAAACTTCAATTTATCAGCTAGCCATAAAATGTGGGATGGCAAAAGAATACTGAAAAACTTTACATTCATTGCTGCTCAGTCGATAATCATTGAAATAAGCCGAGAAGTTCTGCAGAATAAATCGTTTCTAAACTTTCATGCTATACCACATACACTACCGCTCAAAAGTTTAGGATCACTTTAGAATTACATTTCATGCAATTGTCATGCAATTCACAAACAATATTGTCCATTTTACCATTAATTTAAGTGTATCAGATGATTTTTATCAGAAAAAAATGTATCAGAAAGAATATAAATGTTCATATTTAAGCCTATTTTGTATAGAGACTTATTTTGCATATAGTCCTATTAGCAGCAATGGCCGCCAATCAAAGTTAAGGATATTTTTGGACTAATTGGTTGTGAGGACACTCTTGCTCAATTGTGATGCACAGCTGAAAAACATGCTACTAATAAGTGAGTATAAAAGGGAGAACAACATTCTAGGTTAGTTTAGTATCTGAAGCATCAGCAGTTGATGGCTTGCTGACCGACTCAATAGGACCAGAAAGAAACAACTTTCTTTAGAGAGCCGTCAGTCCATTGTTGTGTCAAGGAAGGAAGATACTCCATTGAAAACAAGAACATTTCACTGTGATCCCAAACTTTTGAGTGGTAGTGTATGTGTTTGTGAATAGAAGAGAAGATATTTGGGGTGATGCCACTGGGGAGCCACTTTTGGCTCTCTATTGTAGCATTTATCAATCAAGCTCTTGGGAGCCACCGCCACATTGTTGGTCAGGCCTAGAATATTGGGTTCAAATGCAATGATTTGTCTCTACAAACAAACATCAGACCAGGCTATGGTCCTTTCTGTAGTTCCTTATTGATCTGAGAGCACCTTGGACAAGCAAAGAAAACAAATAGATTATAAAAAAAGACTCTTGACCAAATCAAGCCTTGCCTTTCACTCGAAGCCAAGAAAACAAAACTCAATTGGTCTTGTTCTGGCTATATTACAAAGAACCAATTAATTGAAAATGTCGGAAAATAGGTATGTGAGTTTAAAAAGACTCAAAATTAACAAAATTTAAATCAAAATATGTAGAAATTACCATTTTGATGGTCATGTGTACCCTGTCGCAGAGTTATCATGGCTAGCTGCCAACCAGCTAGCTCTGGCCCATCCTATTTCGTAATACCACACTGTACCTCAAGTGGTGATAGGAAGTCACAGTAGCATCAAGCTGTCAGTTCAATATTGGAAGATGAAAAAAAGGGGCGCTGCCCCGGCAGTGTGTTGTAGCCTCTTGTCAATTAGTAAATGTTTTGCGCTCCTGGTTGGATCATTTAAGCACATGCAGCCAATGAAAGGCCGTACAAGCACAGGAACGAATTCATGCTGTTATAACTAGATCTGCTGGAGTCACCGGCCACACTCTGAAATTTTGCATGTTCTCTATAGTCATTACTATTCCTGAGATAATGACTGCCCTTCTGTCCTGCCATCAGGGCCTCCTCCTCACCTAACACCAACCAAAGTTCTCCTCTTCATTCTTGCCATCTGCTACAACCTCAACTACATCACTGTGTCATCCAGATGTACCAGCATTAATCTATGATGGGATTGTTTCAGTTCACTCTCAAAGACACAAAGAGCCAGCCTCTACCTGTGCAGTTTCTAAAGTTTCTACCATTCACACTTTAGACAGAGACCCTCTCAGCTGTAATTTTTAAATTTAGCTTAATAAATAGTAATACACATTTTGACCAGAGGAGGATGGGTCTGCCCTTGTGAGTCTTGGTTCCTCCCAAGGTTTCTTTCTACAGTCTTTAGGGAGTTGCCACCATCGTCTCTGGCTTGCTCACTGTGGGATACATGTTGTAATTGTCTGTTTTCAAACGTGTGTAAAGCTGCTTTGTGCCAACACTGTTGTAAAAAGTGCTACACAAATGAACTTGAATTGAATTAATTTGAATGAAACGTTTAGCAATTGACCACCGCCGTTGCCCACTTCTGGCAGGAGTCCAGGTTTGTTTTTGGTGAGTAAAGGGATGAAGTTTGATGCTAAATTTGCATCGTTCCTTCTAGACTGGTAAGGAGTGAAAAAAGGAGGAGGGACTAGGCATTTTCTTGTTTCTTATGATAGGGCTGGACACTGAAACTTCCTGCTGGTATGTTGTCTCCCTGTCTCTTTTGTTTTTGGAGTGTTTGACAGGTTGCACCTTCTTAATTAGTGCTAATAAACCATTTTAAGATTTCAGGAAGCTGCACATAATGCAAAGGATCTATAGCAAAGAGAGATTTTCCTAGATACCATAAAATTAAGTGGTGAACCATTTAAGAACCTTTATCTGCCACTTAATCCCACTAGTCGGGGGGGCTGGAGCCAATCCCAGTGGCATCGTACAAAGGCAGGGTACACCATGGACAGTTCGCCAGTCCATTGCATGGCCAACATTCACTCATACCTATGGGCAATTTAGAGTGACCAATCAACCTATCAAGCATGTGTTCGGACTGTGGGAGGAAACCGAAGTACCCAGAGAAAACCCACTCAAGCACGGGGAGAACATGCAAACTCCACACAGTGCTAACCACTACACCACTGTGCCGCCTAGGAACCTTTATTTTTAAAAAATAATGTTTTTTAATATAATTTCATGCCTGGAATATGGAAGCTGGACATTGAAAGTCACAATACGTTGCATATCGTCGCTGTCCAAAGAAAAAGGTGTCTTCATTTTTGGCGATTTTCACTACATCTTTTGAACGTGACAGCCGTTCTGTATATTGTGTGAAATCAATTGTATGATCAATATAAATGTTCCAAAAATAGGATGGATAAAATTCTGGTTTCATTCACTTACATTCAAAGTAAAGTCCTCTCCTGAGAAGTTTTGGAGATACATGTATTTAATTGGACTGTGCTGATATATAATCCACAAGCAAAAAAAAAAAAGGGAAAACTGAATAACTTTTATTAAATCTGTGTCCATATCGAGATTTAAATTCTATCACAAAATGTTCAATATGTCTTTAAACTGGCTGGCCATATGTTAGACATGCGAGATCCGCCCATATATCCTTTCCTGCAGTACTTCAGTGAAATAGAAACCATGACACTCCATCAGACGTGCAAAAGAAATCAAAATGAATTAATTTGCTTACTCGGTGCTGCCAAGTAGATAATCAAAATATCTGATATGCTTTGGCAGTTTTTTGCCATCAGAGAGTCAAAATCAGGCACAAAGACATGCTGCTACTTACAAGGTAATAGGCAGAGGTGTCAAGTAATGAAGTACAAATACTTCGTTACCTTACTTAAGTAAAGATCTTGGTTATTTATACTTTACTGGAGTGATTATTTTTCAGCTTACTCCTTACATTTACACTCCATTATCAGTACTTTCTACTCCTTTCATTTTAAACATAGCCTCGTTACTCCTGTTTCATTTCAGCTTGTTTTCATTCATGTACATTTATATTCCAATAAAGATTATTGATAACAACCTTTGAAGTTTGACTTTTTGCTCCATTACAATACTTATAGACAACTAGTCATCATATCTTCTGCTCCATGAAACACATATTAATGCTCAGTAGTACACAGATATGCTTCCCTAATATATTTACATTAAAATAATACATTATTTTTCAATGGGCGTATATGCGGCTGAAACAGGAAGCCTAGCGCATCCCAAATTGTTCAACATCAACGTTTTAATATAACATTATAGTCATTATGGCTTTTAGAAGAGGGGAGGTGGGCTAGTGCACTATAGACCCCTGTGGTGCGACCTAAGCTTTTGTCCTTAATGACATTTTTTTCCTTACCTTACTTTTACTTTTATACTTTAAGTAGTATTGAAAGCAGTACTTTTACACTTTTACTGGAGTAAAAAGCTTAAGTTGATACTTCAACTTCTACAGAAGTATTTTCCAACCCTAGTATCAATACTTCCTGAGTAATGAATGATAATACTTTTGACAGCTTTGTTAATAGGAATTTGAACCAAGCCAACAGTATTTCGACAGATACAGTGTTTACAGAGACCAGGATGGGCAACAGTTAACATTAATACCACCCAGATAGGAAGGCCTTTAACTATTAACTATAAACATCAGTTGAGTCTCTAAAAAAAATAGATGAATCTCAGCCATTGTGCGGGTAGCTTTTCATTCAAAACTCCAAGCTCTTAGAGCTCCTCCGCAGTGAACGATTGCTTTTTAATTTAAAGGTTGCTATTATGCCTTTCAGATGAATGTATTTTCTTTGTGCACTGCTCATTTTATTTTTCAAATTGTGAAAAGCACACAGATCCTTCATGCATAAAAGCTTTGGCATTGAAAACATTCCAGTATAGCATATGAAATGCAGTGCAGTGATAATAAACAGCCTGTTTTTAAATGCTCTCCTGCATCTTCCTGAATTAATGACCACTGTGAATAAACTGAAAAACTCTTTTATGTGGCCTAAGCAGAAACTGACCAGTACTGACCAGTAGGTAGTTTCCCCTACTGCCCCAAGGCATGTTTGTTGTACAATGCTTGTATCTGTAAATTTTAATCTGTAAAAAAAAATAAAAAAGCATATCCAATGACTAAAAACCGTGGTGGCCATGTCTGAAGCTCATCCTCCTGTAAACTGCTGGGTGGTTTCTTCTGCCTTAATGCTAGGTTGAGCCTTTGGGGTCATTTTGTTGGACCATTTGCAACGTGAGCAAAGTTTAGCCACAGGTTCAATTAGTTTTGTTGGGTTACGTTAGTTTTAGCCACTTGGTTTGTGGTTTATAGTAACAACCCAGCCTTTGGTCAGTTTTTCACATGAGGAGACTGGACTTGATAGAATTTCATTAATTGAAAACATGTAACCAGGCTATAAGAAAAATCCAGGAACTACCTGCATTTCTGTATTAAGTACTAATAAGATATGCTCTGATCGTTATCTAGATCACAATTATAGACTAACTCAATCAAACAGCTGTACTTTTCATGTCTTTTATTGGGCACACTGAGTAACATCCACAAGCTAGAGCAGCACCACCTTCTCCAACTGTCGTCTGTAGCTGCAAATAAGAATTGCACAACACTGAAGAGAAATGTTGGACCATTCCTCCTTGAAAAAATGTTTCAATTGTAACCATATGTTTACTTATTTTTACTTATAACTTTTTTTTGTTATTATTGAGTTTATGTGTATGTATGTGAATGATATTCTATTAGGCCTAGAATGTAGAACTTCAGTTTTTCACATGCTAAATTCCAGGTGGCTGTAACCCTGCAATTAAGTTGTTTTGCAGAACAACCCAGCGACTGGATCAAACCGTCAACCCAACCCTGCTGGGTTAAAACAGCTCATGCTGGGTTAGTCCATCAGTGCTAGGCTGCCAAATTGACCCAACTTATTTTCAAAGGGTACATTTGTCCATATTCATAGGTAACAGTAAGCCATACAGCATCATAAACCATGTTAGCACAAGTCTCCATTTATTGGCAACATCAACTGTTTACACTCATAGTTGAGATGAAAAATTTAAGAAGCAGATATGTCATGATTAAGCAGTTGGATTGGGAATAAATGTGTAAATCTGTACTACTGCACTCTACAAAAAGATGGTTCTTCAAAGGTAAGTAAAGACACTGGTTCTATATAGAACAATGAAGACTGTATTTGCATGGTGCAATGGTTCTTCAGACTGTGTTGTATATGGTTCTATGTGAAACCTTTATGAAAGAAACAACAAATGTGGAGTATGGAATGGTTCTAAATAGAAACATTCTTCAAGGCAAAACACTGGTTGAGGAAAACATCATGCAAAATGAAAACTCAGTAACACTTAAGTATTGGGACGGATATTGTCTTACCATATATTGCTCTTAACAAGACTTAGTCATTATCTTAGTGAGCACAAATCTGGGTGTTAAACCTGCTGCTACATCCCTTCTAAGACCCACCTTCCTTAAAAATCCCACTCCCACCCTCCGCCATGTAACACTGATTCTCTTTTAATGTCTAAACTACAATTCAATTATCACTACCAGACTTGTCTGAAGTTTCAGTCGCAAGCTTTCCATCACATCCAAGGGCGAACGACAGGATTGTTGTCCTTTGGATGACGTTGATGTGCACACAATCACACATTACTTTGAGGTCTGCCTTCAACAGATGTGTAGAACATTTTACCCAAACAATTCTGCATTCTCATGTACATTTAGGTGAAAATGTCTCAGGGTTATCCCCAGTTCTCAAGACTTGATCATCATTACCTCAAAAGTAGATGATTAATTAACTAATAAAGATATACTTACCTTTTCTGAAGTGAAGATTTATAGTTAGTATGTACTAAGAAGGTATTTTCTGGTGTAAACATTGGGGTCTACTTAAAATTAGAGATGGAAGAATCGATCAGCTGTGTATCAGTATCAGATGATTTTTAATCGAAATATGTGAACGGTGATCTGCCGATATTTCTCCAGTTTAGCCGATCCCAAGAACCGATCGATGCTATTTAACGAATGAGCCTAATTTGTGTATTTACAGCTAGCGTTTCATCCAGAAAGAGGAGCCCTCCATGAAACCCCCTCCAGACAGCTTCCTGCAATTCCTATATGAACCGCTAGGTGGAAATACAAACCCTCTCATTTTCCACAGACAAAGCAGCAGCCTTGTGAGAAAAGCATGCACTGATAGAAAACATGTCTTTCGTCTAGCAGTATTTTACTATATGTGACGCAGACTCATTCAGGGCGTTTTATAAATATTTAAAATCAACGTGTCTCGTGGGGGAACCAAATACATTTAACTCTACTAATCTGATACGGCACTGCACGCGGCTGAATACAGTGAGTATCAGCAGAGCTAGCACGAGCAGCTAGCACAAAACAAATAACCCCAAAAAAAATGTACGGTACAAACAAAACAGCAGAAAGAATTCAAGATCTACATTTAACGACTGCAGTTTTGACTGCATGTATTTAATTTGCTTTTTTCATTTTAAATTTGAATTTAATGATTGCAGTATTGGCAATATTAGTTAGATTTTAGATTTACTTTGTTTATTTACTGTTAATTTGTTAAAAAAATATTATACTGTTTCACATAAGCTTGTTAAAATGATAATAAACCAGTTTAGACCATGTTTCATGACTTGTTTGCGCTAATAACTACATATAGCCCCACCCTCGATCTGTACCGGCTATTGGCCGATCGTGCTGAAAGGTGATCGGTGATCGGAATTGGCTTAAAAAAACGCAGATCGGTCCATCTCTACTTAAAATGTTTCTACATTAGCATGGTTTCTAGTTAAAGCAGTAGCTGGTCTTCAAGCAAACCATCAATGTTGGATGGTAATAAGGATGCACAGTAGGCAAAGGGTGCTGTGGAAAAGGCCAGGGTAAGAATTTACTTGAAACCTGCTGCGTAACATTGATAAGTAACATGTAATAAGCATTTCATAATCATGACCTATGCTCTCAAGCTTGGTCGTAACACATTATGTCCATTGTTGTAACAGTTCCATGTTATCATTGCCAGCAAGTGTCAAGGCAAAAGGTTATGTCATGAAATCAATGTAGCAGGATTCATGTAAAGAGTTGCACGTTTTACTTACTGCTTATTAAAGCAGTAATAAACAGTTAATAAGCAGTTACTGGCTTGAAAAGATTTAATAAGTGCATAATACTGGCTTAGTTACTGATTGGGTAAAACTTAACAAGAGCAGTATAATGTCCTCCTTTACTGGAATGTTAGCATTATGGGAAGCCTTTTCTCAGTTACAGCCCACTTTGATCAGTCCATTATCTAAGCTCCAAGCTTCCGCTTTCACCCAGCTGTTGTAGTCAGTGTTGAGAGAAGAATCTGTAATCAGGATAAAGACTGTTTGCTTGCGACCGAAACCACAAAAAACAACCGACTTTGCAGTCAGACTCCAGCTAATTCTGCTAAAGTGCAGGGTAAACTCCTGAACTCTGCAGTTACCCTCCGCTCGCTTCTTGAGCGTATCGTTGTCATCATCGCAACTGACCAAGAGCGCAGCGCCCGTCAGCTTCCGCAACCACTTAAAAGGACTTCAAAGTCCGGCGAGAGACGACACTTCAGCCAAGCGCAGGCTAGCAAAACCCGCGGCGCGCCTACCTCTCAGCCGAGTTCAAACAAAGGTCCCTCTCTTTTTCCATCTGCTTATTAATCTTTAATGTTACAACCTGCTACTGAATATTTATCCTGTTTCAGAGTCGAGTCTCGCACTGGGAGAAAAGCATCGATTACCCCTCTCCACTGTCACTGAGTGGAAATACCTGAAATAAAGCGAAAGAGATTTTCAAAAAAAAAAAAAAGGTGTGAAACACTTTCAACCTACTGTCAAGAGGCGGCGAGAGCTAGTTTGAAAGAAACATCAATACTGGTGGAGCTTCTGCACTGGAGCTCCGTTCTGCTCCTTTAAACAAGTGCGCTGACCTCCCCGTGATTCATTCCTTCATATGCTATTCAAGGCAAGATGCCGTGTGCTGCCCCTCAATGGCCTTGGTATTCATGACCAGCGTGCATGGTTTGATAGTGGTGGTTCCTGCTGTCTTCATGATAAATGGAAAGTCATAAATTATTACGAGCGCACAAAATGCTGAGGAGAAAACAAGTCTTTCAGAGACGTTTTATTTTTCTCCACCGTAAAGGCCACCAACGCTCATGTCCCTCTCAAACTGACCCTCAGTTGAAGTAGTGATGGAGCACAATGGGGTCAAGAGATGTCAAGGATGGTGTGTAATATATCAAGGACCTTTGATGCTTGACCAAGTGTAGGACCAGGCAGGTGGTCTGCATAACTAATCTACATTAGAAAGACCCATATCCTAGTTTTCTTCTGTTTTCTCTTTTCCCCCCATGTGGCCCACTTACAATATTTGTGTGGCTTTATACACCAAAAATGATCGTACACTATATTGCCAAAAGTATTCGCTCGCCTGCCTTCAGACACATATGCACTCGAGTTACATCCCATTCTTAACCCATAGGGTTTAATATGATGGCGGCCCAGCCGTTGCAGCTGTAACAGCTTTAACTCTTTTGGGAAAGCTTTCCACATGATTTAGGAGAGTGTTTATGGGAAGTTTTGTCCGTTCTTCCAGAAGCACATTTGTGAGGTCAGCCACTGTGTCATGCCTACCATCCATGTGCCTTTGTTTACATCCTGTCCATGTGTGTTTTGTCACGTGCTCCCTGTCTCCGCCCTTGCCCCGCCTCGCACACCTGTTCCCCATCGCTGTTTAGTCTCGTCACCTGTTCCCTCTTGTTGGCCCGTGTATATATATACCCAGTGTTTGCCCTATATCTTTGTTGGTCATTGTCTTGGGATTTTCTTGTCATGTGTCATTGTATCCAGTCTGTTAGTATTTTTTTTTGTGTTTTGTTTACCCTCCGTTTATGTTCGTGTTTATTAAAAGTACTCTTTATTTTCAAAAAGGTCTGCGTTTGTGTCCGATCCTGCTGAGACCCCCGTGACAGAATGACCAACCCCTTCCAGGACACAGCGAGCTTTTATGGCTCGAGGCTCGCGGTTCGCCGGGAGCCATTCGGCTTGGACGTTTTGGCCCACGTCGTCGGACGATATTCCGAGGAGTCTTGCCGGAGTAGAAACCGACGACATGGGCGCACTTCAGAGGCTCCCCTCGCTCGGGATAGCTCGCCCAGAGAGTGAGAGCAGGCCCCGCAGCTCCCGCTGCCTCGGAGAGCGTTGCCACAGCTCCCGCTGCCTCCGAGGGCGTCGTCGCAGCTCCCGCTGCCTCCGAGGGCGCCGCCGCAGCTCCCGCTGCCTCCGAGGGCGCCGCCGCAGCTCCCGCTGCCTCCGAGGGTGCCGCCGCAGCTCCCGCTGCCTCCGAGGGCGTCGGCGCAGCTCCCGCTGCCTCCGAGGGCGTCGCCGCAGCTCCCCCTGCCTCCTCTGTGGGCGTCGCCGCAGCTCCCGCTGCCTCCGAGGGCGTCGCCGCACCCGCTCCCCGGACGGTGATCTGGGCGGCTCCTGACTCCACCCCCCGGGCGGCTCCTGACTCCGCCCCCCGAACTGTGCCTCTTAAGACTGGCTTTGTTTTTCCCACCCGCCTGCCCTGTTTTGTTTCTTCTGTCCCTGGTCTGTTGCCCTTGTCGTCTTTTGTTTTCCCTGTTCCTATAGTTGTTCATGTCCCTGTCCCTGTTTTTGGTGGTTTGTGTGTCCCTGTTCCGGTTGTCGTGTTGGTTCCGGTTCCCGTTTTTGTGTTTTGCCCTGCACCCTGTCTTCGTGCTTGAGTTCTGTCTGGTGTTTTGTTGTTGTTTCCTGGCATGTCTGGTTTCCCTTGTCCTCGTCTCCCTCCTCCTGTGTCGTCTCGTCATCCTCCTCCTGCGTCCTCTCGTCGTGTTCCTTGTTTCTCTCGTCTCCCTCCTCCTGTGTCGTCTCGTCGTCTTCCTCCTGTGACTTCTCGTCGTCTTCCTCCCTGTTCGTCTCGTCGTCCGTACTCGTCCTCGTCTTTCCTGGTTTTGTGTTTGTCCTGGTTTGTCTGTTTTTTTTGTTCCGGTTCCTGTCTGCCAGTTTTTCTGTGCCTGTTCCGGTGTTCCTGTTCTTGTTTGTGTTCCTGTTTTTCTGTTCCTGTGTTCCTGTTTGCCTTTGCCTGTTCCTGTTTGCCTTTGCCTGTTCCTGTTTGCCTTTGCCTGTTCCTGTTTGCCTTTGCCTGTTCCTGTTTGCCTTTGCCCGTTTCTCTCTGCCCGTTTCTCTCTGCCTGTTCCTGTCTGCCCGTTCCTGTCTGCCCGTTTTTCTCTGCCTGTTCCTGTCTGCCCATTCCTGTCTGCCTGTTTTTCTCTGTCTGTTCCTGTCTGCCCGTTTTTCTCTGCCTGTTCCTGGTCTCCGTCTCTGTCCATCTGGTCCGTTCGTCTGTCTGTTCCCGGTCTGCTCCGTCTGCCTGGTCCGTCTGTCTGCCCGGTCTGTCCCGTCTTTGTCCTGGCCCTCCTCTGGGGCGGCTCCTGGGGTTGGCTCCCCGGGTGGGTCGCTTTGGGGGGGGGGGGGGGGGGGGGGGGGGTGCTGTCACGCCTACCATCCATGTGCCTTTGTTTACATCCTGTCCATGTGTGTTTTGTCACGTGCTCCCTGTCTCCACCCTTGCCCCGCCTCGCACACCTGTTCCCCATCGCTGTTTAGTCTCGTCACCTGTTCCCTCTTGTTAGCCCGTGTATATATATATGTACCCACTGTTTGCCCTATATCTTTGTTGGTCATTGTCTTGGGATTTTCTTGTCATGTGTCATTGTATCCAGTCTGTTAGTATTTTCTTTTGTGTTTTGTTTACCCTCCGTTTACGTTCGTGTTTATTAAAAGTACTCTTTATTTTCAAAAAGCTCTGCATTTGTGTCCGATCCTGCTGAGACCCCCGTGACACACTGATGTAGGACGAAAAGGCCTGGCTCTCAGTCTCCGCTCGAGATTATCCCTAAGTGTTCTATCAGGTTGAGGTCAGGCCAGTCAAGTTCTTCCACCAAACTTGCTCATCCATGTCTTTATGGAGCTTGCTTTGTGCACCGGTGTGCAGTCATGTTGGAACAGGAAGTGGTTGTCCCCAAACCCTTCCCACAAAGTTAGGAGCATGAAAATCTCTTGGTCTGCTGAAGCATCAAGAGTTCCTTTCACTGGAACTGAAGGGTCGAACGCTCTGTCATTTTACGAGTTGCTCTCGTTCTCAATCGCTTACACTTTCTTAAAATACTGCTGACAGTTGACTGAGGAATATTTAGTAGTAAAGAAATTTCAATGGACATTGCACAGGTGAGCTCCTGAGAGCAACCCTTTCTTTCACAAATGTTTGTAGAAGCAGTCTGCATGCCTAGGTGCTTAGTTTAATACATGGAGATAATTGGAACGCCTGAATTCAATGATAATAGTGAATAATGAATAATAGTGAACACTTTTGGCAATATAGTGTAGATCATTATTGCATGATCATTTGGTAAACTCTACTAATCCTGTAGAATGAAACAGCGTGTTTTTATTATTGTGCCTCTGATTGGCTGCCATGTATTGTACCTGTTTTGCAGCAAAGGCAGCAACTTCAATGTAAATGGGTAGCATGCAAAAGTTTGGGTGAGCTCCTTTATCTCTTATTCCATGGACGTCTTTATAGTGACCATGATGAAGAGAGTAATGCTGTGAGGTTCCACAGGACTGAGACTCAATGATGGAACTAGCATCAAATTCAAAATAAGCATATACATCTAAAAAAAAAAACTTAAAATTTCTGTTTTATCATTTAATGTTTTAGTTGTACCATTTTCAATACAATACAGAGCTTAAATGAATAAACTTGTGCACTAATATTTAATTTAAATATTTACATTTTCATATAAAAAACAAAACATGCAACTTGACCAAAGGTGCAAAATTTTTTGCATACCACATGGTATACATCAAATTTTGTATGATATTTATTCCAAACACTGTCGTAACTCAGTTCACATAGACCAGGGAATGAATGTTTTAAAAAATGTTAAAATGTTAATCTACTGCCGTAAAGTCTTTTGTTTAAAGCAACAATTAGTAATGGTTGGGGATTTGGAGACCTCTCTGGTAGAAATGTGTATTCACACACAATCATTTGTGATGTAGGACATTCTTTAGACCCCCAAGTGGATGAATCTAATGACTGAAAAAGAATTCAGTCATTATCAGATGTCATCATCATCATTTTTAGTATACCCTTAATCTCAGACCAGGCCCTTATTTTTAAGTGTGTGCAACATTAATACCTAAGAATACATGATATGTTCTTAAAATTCCCACCAAATCCAGCCTGATGGCTCTGGCTTTTAAAGGATTATTTCAGGCTTCAAAGCTCTCAGCAGCACATGGATATATTAGCATGCCTTTTTTCTTGACTCTTTTGAAAAAGCAAGACAAAATAGGTTTTCCATGACTAAAGGCTTTAAATGTGTAAATATTTGGTTAAATAACATATTTAAATATAAATATATGTTATTTTATACTAGGCTGCGGCATAGTACTGCAGTGCTTGTGCCTTGAAGTGTTTCTTCTTTACCAAGATGTCACACTGGTGTCAGAAGTGGGATCAAACCCTAGGTGACTGGACCATAGTGGTACCAGAAACTTATAGAGCAATCCCAGGTAATGACTTTGGAAGAAAATTGGTGAGGACCAGCACCAGAGGCCAATGCAGGATGATGAAAGAGGTTTGAGCTTGAATGCTTGGACGTGGACCTGCTGGAAGAGTAACATGGAGGCAAAGCATTTTGGCATTAAACAAGGCAGCACGAAGCAACTGTGGATAAGCCAAAGCTCATGGGAAGCGCAATGCTCACTGTAAGAGAAACTTTGTTTTTGTAAATAGCTGTGACTGTGAGTTTAAAGTTGTGTAAATGCGCTACTGCAGTTATTCTGGGCTGGGCTGTGGGGTAGTAGTGTAGTGCTTGTGTCTACCAAGTAAGTGGCTATTAATGACCTGCCAGATAGCATTAGCGTCACAAGATTAAGACTATTTAGGTTCAGATTTCCACACAGTGGCGGTGCTACATTTGAAACTTCTGTACTATGGATAATAGTAAAACAATGGAAAAGCCCCAAATGGGCTAAAACCTTTCCGAAAACTATCATAAAACAATGTTTCAGATATATATAAATTTTTAATCGAGGGAGATATTAGAGGCATTAAACGCTTCAAATGTCTGGTTCCTATCACCGGAAATCTGAACGGAAAAGTTCTTCAGGAAACCAAAAGTGGTTCTTCTGTGGTGTGGCTTAATCAAACCAGGTCCTTCAAAAACAATCAGCTAGTCAAAGGAGCTTTACTCAGATTTCCAGCTCCTGGATTGATTAAATCGCCCCAGAGAGCCAATCAAAGCCACATTGCTGAACTCCATCACAAACTCTCTGATTAGATTAGAACTTTTAGCCATGTACGTATCACAACAAAGCTCTTGAGTGTAAAGTGAAACTGGAGTGATGGATTACAAACAGCTGCTTGGCGAGGTCTCCTGCGAAATCAAAGTACACCGCAGCTCCTCCAGCATCTCCTGCTGATATCATGCCACGGGGTAATGCTAGCACCTTCCACAACATCCTATTCCAGGCTAACAGCGGCACCTGCAACACAACAAATTAATCCAATGCTGCCTGCTCACATCAAAGTCACTACGGAAGCCTTCTCGCATGGTGGGGTGATGTTCGATGTTTAATTCAAGTTGTGGCACTGTCACCTGCGTGATACAACACAGGCATGGGTGGGAACAAGGCCGCCCTGCGCCAAGCTCCGAGGCATGGCTCAGGCAGTAAGACGAAAGATGCTAATTAACTGCTAGCACAATTTGTTTTCCAAACAGGTTAGAAAGATGAAAGGTCTTGGGAAACAAGCAATTCGTCACATTAAAACATGCCAGCGTCATCATAGAGTCTGCTTTAACTCTGAACATGGACAATATACATATTTTTGCTCAGACATGGTTAGCATTACCGCTAGTACACCAGACCCATACACAGAATGTAGAGTTAAAATCTTCACAACAGGTAAAACCCTGTAATGCAAGTACGGCAGCAGGTTGGATCTATCAAGCCTTTCCTTTGTAATTGCAAGTAATTCAAACCACTGGGAAGCTGCCTGGCAAATGGCTTAGCACAGTCATGCCAACACACCTTGAAAAGAAGCCAGGAACAGAAGCATTAAAGGATATAAACACAAAAGAAGTCATTCAATTCAAATTAAAACATGTTAACTTGCACTCGATCATTTTGACACGTTTCAATTTGCTCCCGAAACACACTACACGTCCAACTGATCATCCGGCCATAGTTAATTACGGACCAGCTCCTCTGTAAATCTCTGACAGCCGTAATGAATTCTTCAGATGAGGTGAAATCCTACTACTACACACTCCAGCTAATGCGAGCAGACAGGAAGCAGCAGTTTGGATGCATAGATCCCCTCCGCGGTAATGGTGAAATATTCTAGGAGCCTCATTGGGAAGCTGTCGGGCTAATCGCTAAGCAGAGTCTTGCTAACGCACCTTAGACATAGCCGCCCGCTGCCGCCTGGGTAATCACTATCATCAATTTCAATTTATCTCAGGGAAATTCAACAGTTCCTTAAGTATTCAGTATAGCGCCTCAGCCATACGCGGGATTGGTGGTTACTGAGGCCCATCACAGGCCTGGTTTAAGTTTGATTAAAGTGAGGGTTCAATTGAAAAGACTGGCTGCAGAGAAAGCATTTCACAGCACAGTGCCACTGTCACAGACCTTGTATCTCTGATGTAAAGGCATTTGTGGATATGTTGCATATTATGTTATATGGAACTATATGTTCAGCCTATAGTGAATATAGAAAAAACAACTTATGAAAATCTTTTAATGAAAATAAAGATGTTCCAATAGATTTCATAGAATAGCATATTTAAAGAGCTGCATAGCAGAACATGCAATTCATCAGTTTAAACTAACATGGGACCTCAAAAATGACTTTAATAATAATAATAATAATAATAATAATAATAATATCGCCCCCCCCTTGTATCTAGAGCTCACCTAATAGTATCAGGAGCTCACCAAATAGTGTTCGGAGCTCATCTGATGCTTACCTGGTAGTGTATAAAGTTTCCAAGTAAATATATGGTCCTCACTTCATAGTTTCTGGTGCCAACTAGTATCTGGTATGCACTAAACAGTATCCAGTGCTCAACAAACTATATCTGGTGTGCACCAGATGGTAACCATGGCTCCCCAAGTATTATCTTGTGCACACCAAATCTTCCCTGGTGCTCACTATATAGTGTTTGGAGCTCATCTTAAGCTTACCTGGTAGTGTATAATGCTCACAAATTAATTTATGGTCCTCACTTGATAGTTTCTGGTGCCAACTAGTATCTGGTATGCACTAAATAGTATCCAGTGCTCAACAAACAGTATCTGGTGTGCGCCAGATGGTAACGACGGCTCCCCAAGTATTATCTACTTGGTGAGGACCGGGTAATATTTGGTGTGCACAAGATAATACCTGGTGCACACCAAATATTACCTGGTGCTCACCCAAGTAGTATTAGGTGCTCACCAGTGTTTGGAGCTCATCTTATGCTGACCTGGTAGTGTATAATGCTTACAAATAAATATATGGTCCTCATTTAATAGTTTCTGCTCCCAAATAGTATCTGGTATAAAATAAGTAGAATCCAGAGCTCAAAAAACAGTCTGCAACAGATTGTGACCATAGCTCATCAAGTAATATCTGGTGCTCACTAAATTGCATCTGGAATAGTGTTTGGTGCTCACTTAATAGCATCTAGAGCCCATAAGATAATGGCTGGTGCTCACCTGATAATATCCAGTGCTCACCAAATAGCATCTGGTATGGCCCAAACAGTATCTGGTGTTCACCAAATATTTTCTATATTTCACCAAATAGTATATAAAGCTCACCAAGCACTATCTGGTGCAAACTAAATAGTTCTTGGTGCTCACATGATTATGTCTAGTGCTCACCTAATTGTACCCAGTGTGCATCTAATAGTATATTGTGCTCACCAAATAATATCTTGTGTTTAGTGGATAATACTATGTGATGCACACAAGTCACAGACTCTGAGGGTTTGTAAAGGACTTTAGGTTCATTAGTATCGTCTCCATTTTTGCAGCTTTGTAGCAGCTACAATAAAGTCAGGCACACCTGGACTTTCACTTCAGTGGTGCCCTCGTGTGCCAACTGGCTTCTGAGCGTTTAGTTATTCCCACCCAGTACAGCAGATCAGTACACAATCTAAAATTTGTGGTAAAAACAAAAATTATGGAAAGAAAAAGAAAGTTTTTCAGAACATTTTAACTGTAAAATGTCATACAGAAATGCTTTAAAGCGTCCATGCTTTGGTACCAAGCTGGTAAAACTAACTGTATCCACACACACAAACAGATATGCATCAATACTTACGCTAGATCTAATCTGCTTCTGGGGAGCCTGTTTACCAGCTCAAGCAAGCTCAGCCTCGTCTCTGCACACTTACTCCTATTTATTTGAAAGCATAAAACTGCTTTTCCTATTTGCCTCCATCTCAGTTTACTTTCCCGAACCCACAGGAGAGACACGTGTCCACACTATCAGGTAAAAAATAAAAAACTCTGTCGCTTCTCATGAGGGCCCGACAGACCAATGACAAACACAAGCTTTTAATCTAACATGTGTGCTGGTTTCGCTGCGAATGCTCAGAGGACATATAAGGGTTCTGTTAGTCCTGGAGGAGGCACTTTTAAAAGGTTGCAAATGGGTTTCTGTTGTTTGAAAAATATCTGTGACCCACTGGGCCTGGAAATTGGAGCATCCTAGGAAATACACAGAAGTCATCTTTGCTGAGAGTCGTTTAGAAGTCTCAACACATGAGCCAAAGTAAAACTTACCAGAAATAGAAACTAGACAAAGTCAGCAAAAGATAGATTTAGATCTTAAAGAACTTAATATGAGTTACACTTATAGGTCATTTTATTAGAACTCCAACAGTGGGAATAGCAACTATAATATATATATATATATATATATAAACTTTTGGCAGCAAAAACTCGCTTGACCAATCTTGGTTCTCTCTGAAATTTATATGACAACCAACCAATGTCCAAGCAACTAGATCATTTTGACAAGTAGCTAAAGCATAAGTTGTAGTCCTGGCTGTCCAGAAACATCTCAGATAAGGCCAAGAGACACTTTCACGTTCTTCTTTTGTTTTTCCAAAATGGAAAGATGACTCAATGCCATTGTTTGCTTGTTTTGTGAGGCACAACACCACCGTTTTAATGCTTGAACAGTGAATATCCATTTTGTTGCATCACAAACAACATAGTGAATTTCTACATAAAAACTTATGTGGTATATATTATTCTGAAACTGGAAAATCATGTCTGAGAATTTTGCATTTTTAAGTCAATAATTCTCTCAGATCAGTGATGCTATATGTGACAGCAGAGGATGTTGTTCAATGCATGCTAGAGACTTTCATTTTTCCCAACAGGGTAGCTTTGTTGCATTTCAATGTAATCCAGCCTTGAACTTCTGGAGTCTTAAAATAAACCCATGATAATAAATCCAACACTGAATGTCTTCTGTGGTTATTTATCAATATTCCTAAGTTGAAAAGAGTCATCGTTGTTGTTAGCATGGGTGTTTAACATCCACTGACAATCTGGAATAAGTGACAACCAGATGCTGTGTTCCTGATTGACTGACCAATCAATCAGAGGCTGCATTCCTGACTTGTTGACGAATCAGAGACTGTGTTCGGGACTAGTTCATCAATCAGAAGTTGTCTTGCTGACTAGTTGATCAAGCAATTGCTGTGTTTCTGACTTGTCAACCAATCCAAAGCTATGTTCTTGACTTATTGACCAATCATAGGTTGTGTTTTTGACTTGTCCACCAACCATAGGTTGTGCTCTTGACTTATTGAACAATAAGAGACTTGTCGACCAATCAGATGCTGTGTTCCTAAAGTGCTGACCAACCAGAGGTTGTTCTCCTGACTTGTCAGTGCCACCTTTTCAGTAAAAAGCTTCTTTAACATTAAGTGCTCTTGAGATATTATATATATATATATATATATATATATATATATATATATATATATATATATATATATATATATATATATATATATCAGCTGTACTGACCTCTGGAGGGCTGTCCCCTTATAAAGGAACACTAACGATACCAGAAAGGAAGACACACTGATTTAGGCAGCGTCTAGGTTTGCCATTACTTCTTACCCCAAATATAAATTATCTTTGTAGTTGATGTCTAGTATATTAAGCATGATTCATCATATTTTATCATTTAAAGGACTGCTTTCCCTTAAACATGTTGCTGGGTGAGTGGTATAGTACATAACGGCAACTATATTGTGACCAGAAGGTTGCCGGTTCGATCCCCTAGACCAAGAGAACATGACTGAAGTGGCCTTGAGCAAGACACCTAACCCCCAAGTGCTTCCAGGGACACTGTGGATAGGGCTGCTGACCTCTCTGGACAAGTGTGTCTACTAGTGTGTGTTGTGTAGTGAGTGTTGTTGTGGATGCAGGTCTGAACTCTTGAATCATTTTGGAATTTTGTATAGTCCTGAATTGCCCATACCGCCCAGGCCTAGCAGCAAGTTAGCCTGGGACTAAATTAGATGTTAAACTATATTTATTTTTGTACTTTTAGAACATTTCACACCTCAGTCCACATCCAGTACCGATTCTTGGCTTATTTGGGGGAAGAGCTCATTCGATCCAGAGTTCAGAAGATAAGCCAAAGCAGTCACATTACAAAATAGAAAAAAAACTTCACTGTAAAAATGCCCTTGAAGTTCTCTGGTTGGATAGAGTCACCCATACTACTGCAACATGAACTGCTAACACCTTGTATGACCATAGCAGCGGATGCAAGACACCGAAAAAATCTAAAAAAGTCCTGTTAAGTCAAACAAGCTTGTTTAATGATATAAAAAGTGCAACACCGACAGCTACAGCCAGTCGCAGGTGCTCTGCAACTGATCTTTCTTTGGCAGAGGTGTGAAAACGCCGTGAGCCAGAGCTGCGCAGGCGGTCTGCGGACGTATCAACAGATAAATCAGGCGGTGAATATGAGGATAGGTCAGACAGACGTGTGACATTTCATCTGTTTCCTTCTCCTGTCCTTCTGCCAAACATGCAACCTGCCACCTCCCAAATAACACCGTTATCACTATTTGAATAAGTCTGCTAACCTTTTGAGTTAAATATCAGTAGAATGAATAGTACACGAGAAGAAACTGTCTGAATGTGTCACATGACAAGAAACGGCAATATCTGATCTCGTTTGCAGAGCACAGCGGATGGTTTGAACAAAAGGACACTGACTTTTTGCTCAAAGATGGTAGGTTAAAGAGGCACTCGGGCCTCATTTTACCATTTAACCACCACTATATCTGCAGTAAATATGCCATTCACCTCCTACAATGGTGCTGCGATAGACTTTCCAGTTGAAAGATTAGGAAGTCCCGCTTCTGATGATGTACATTAAACATGGAAGGAACTACATGTGCTTTGAGCTGAATACAAAGGGTCTGGTTCAATATCTACCGAGCTGCCTAAGTAGGCCCTGCAGCATTCTATCCTACATCTCTCCTCATAAAACAAATTATTGGGACACTCTAGTTATAGAGAGATTGCGTCACGGCTTGTTCGCGCCTACTGCAGGGTTTCACCAGGGTTTACTGACCTCAGCTGCAGCATCTCATTAGTGTTTAATAATTTTTGCTCTGGAGGAGTAAACCACATGTAGGCTTCGATGTGCTGCATCCATGTTTAGAAAGACGAGCGCTGGTAACATATATTTGAAAATTCAAAAAGTGCTTATAGGATTGATTTCTTACAATTGGGCCAAAGGAAGGAACCTCAATAGAGAGCATATTTAAGGTATCTAAGAATCCGGACAGCCTACATGTCATGAGTGCATATTCTATGACATAAAAAGCTACCTATGTAGACACTCACTAAGCTTTGAGACAGACCCAGTGAATGAAGGATGATTGAATTGCTGTTTGCGGATGCTAATGCCAACTGCTAATGAAATTTTCAGTTCATGAGTGCTGGATATTTGGGGAGCTAGCTCTACTGACAGGAAGATGTGGGAAGCCCAATGGTTTTAGAGCACTTAATCAATGTTGGGTCCTGTAGTGACAAAACCACAATAATAAAAACAGCAAGCATAGAAATGTAGTTGATTCAGGATACGCTCTTGTTATTGAACAACTATGGACTGTTGGAGGAGGACAAATCTTTTCAGTCATCCATCACTATACATATTGTTTACCTTCTTGTAATGAGAATGGCTGTATTTAATGCAGAAACCTTTCAAAGCTGTGTCAGCATTAAGCTAACAGTGCCACTGATACATTTTCCACATTACGTTTGGTATGCTTTAAGGCAATCTTAGAAAAAAATAAAGATATCTGAAGTGTGTAGATAATGTTACTTCAGTTCAAAGCTCATGTTAATGAAGGAGTGGTTTACTACTACTAGGTCAACTCCTTAGTTTAAACAAAAACTGGGTTCCTACCTATCTGTATACTTGGTGGTCCATGTAAGCAGTCTACCAGTCCATTTACAACATAAAAGTTTTTGTTTTTGAAATCTGGTGCTACAATAGAGAATTCAGGTGTTGTGAGGTCATATATGTGTGTAGACTGAGTACTGTACTGACCCTCTACTGACTGACGCTGGCCTCTAGAACCTTGTATGGCCAGGTGGATCATGGAAGCACAGCCTCTAGAGAATATTATTCCTGCTAATTGTTGGTATGTAGTTTAAGTTGTGGGTATGTTTTTATTTTTGTGTCAGAGAGTGGGTTTAATTAGTGTGCTTTGTGTGTGGGAGGATGACTGGTGGTGAGGTTGCCAAGGGTTTGTTCTGCAGTATGTGCCAGTTGTGTTTAATAAAAGAGCACTTCTCAAAGCAGAATCATAACCTCCCCAGTGGCTTCTTGCTCTACACCAGTGCAGTGGTATCAAAAGTGTGATTCGATCCCACATCTCCACGGGGAGACTTGTGAGGTATGGTGCTTCAACAAACTCAAAGTCCGACGACGGGAGAGTAAGAGCCCGGTAAAAGACATGTGATGATGCAGGACAGTGCTGCTTCACAGAGAAAATGAGACCGTGAGACTTTATGTGGGAAGGCAAGACAATGGGGTTGGTGCGGCAAAGCTGGAGGCAGGAGTTGGCACGGAAAGGCACAACAGCATCGGCAGCAGAAAGGAGGCTGGTGTAAGTCTTCTGTGTGGTTGGTGAGCCAGTGTGTAGCAGAGAGAGAGGACACTGGCAGCTGGAGGTTCCAGTGGCTGGGAGGTGCACCAGTAGTCACAGACTGTGGATTAGGTGCAATGTAGCTGGCACAGCCGATATCTCTACTGCAACCAGGTGTACTTGCATGCAACAAGAGAGACATCAAATGACTGGAAGGTGACCATCATCCAGAGAAAGCAGACAGAGGCTGGGTAGGGTGCCACTGTTGTTGGGACTTGATGTGGGATGCTTTGGGATGTTTCTCCACAAAGGAGGAATCATGACAGCAAGGACAAGACCCTGAGCGAGGACTACCACCAAGAATGGAGTACCTTGTAGCATTTTTTTACCTGGCTGAGACTCCAGGTGTGTCCAGGGATTTGGCTCAAGCTGGTACTTTCACAGGGATGGTCAATCTTTAAATGACGGGCTACAGAGCACCCTGCAACTGGCTGCTACTGGCCTCTAGAAGCTAACATAATAGACTTCCCTGTGTCTTACTCAATGTTACATCTACAGTATTTTACCATGCCTATGAACACTTCTCAGCCAATCAAATTTTAGGACTGTCTGTTTTATAATGCTAGCTTGAAATTCTTCTTTAACACACCGCATCCAGACCAGCTCCTACACTGTAAAAAATAAAGCATCAAAAAAGCAACGAAAAACATTAAGGCACTGTTGCTTGAAGTTCAGCCAATTGCTGACAGAATTATATTGATCCAACAAAGTACCGTAAATCAGCTTTTCAGCCATAGCAAGTGTTTTTAGACAATATAGACTTAAGAAATGTCAATAAGTCCTACAGAGTTAATTGTATTACAAAAGTAAAATAGCTAGTTGGGTCATGAAAAACATTTTTTAACAGATACATCAACAGTCTATGACAGGCTTCAGCTGGCTGGCTAGCTAGCTAGCACAGGTGACTAAACATCTAACAGGCTCCTAGCTAGATCATTAGTTTGTGTTGACAGAAATTTGACACAGCTGCAAAATGAGCAGTATTATATAAAAAATAGCTGTTTAAGTCATAAAAATGTTTTTTTAACAGATTCAACAACTGTCTATGACAGACTTAGGCTGCTGGGCCAGCTAACTAGCATAGCTAACAAACATACTAGCTAGTTAAATGGAGCAAAAGACAAATATCATAAAAAATATTTATAAGGGATGTAAAAAAACCTAACTTAACATAATCTAACCTTAACCCCGACATTAACCCTAACCCTCACCCTAACCTAACCTAAACTAACCCCAACACTAACCCTAACCTAACCCCAACCCTAACCCTAATCCAAACCTAACCCTAACCTAACCTAACCCTAGCCCCAACACTAATCCTAACCCTAACCCTAACCTAACCTAACCCTAACACTAACCCTAACCCTAACCTAACCCTATCCCCAACATTAACCTAACCCCAACATTAACCCTAACCTAACCCCAACATTAACCCTAACCCTCAACCTAACCTAACCCTAACCCCAACACTAACCCTAACCGTAACCCCAACATTAACCCTAACCCTAACCTAACCCTAACCCCAACATTAACCTAACCTAACCCCAACATTAACCCTAACCTAACCCCAACATTAACCCTAACCCTCAACCTAACCTAACCCTAACCCCAACACTAACCCTAACCTAACCTAACCCCAACCCTAACCCTAATCCAAACCTAACCCTAACCCTAACCCTAATCCAAACCTAACCTTAACCTAACCTAACCCTAGCCCCAACGCTAATCCTAACCCTAACCTAACCTAACCCTAACCCCAACACTAACCCTAACCCTCAACCTAACCTAACCCCAACACTAACCCTAACCTAACCCCAACCCTAACCCTAACTCCAAATAAAAAAACCCTAAAAATGATTTTGAATTTACAATGGCTTATGTTTAAGGCCATCTGAATCAATTTAGAGTGTAGTGCAAAGTGTAGCTTATCTACATGTGAGCTGATAAACTGCATGTGTACAGGTTTTTTTTCAGGTAAAGAGCTTTTTGACTCTGCTTGGCCCCTGTAGCTCCTCTACAGCAGGGCACAGCACTGTAGATTGAATAATGCACTCTCTAGCGCAACAGGACATGGCATCAGTCATTCACCGCAAATCAAAGCCTGCCAGCACTATTATTTCATGATGAGCTGGGGACACGGGAGAGAGAGAGTAAGAAAAAGAGGGGGCAAGTAAAGCTCATTTAATACACAGTCTCTCAGTGGAGGCAGCAGCTAGCCTAAGGTCAGTCAAGGAGTCAGCTGTTGGCCACTGACAGGACATTGCCCATTGTTTCTGTGGTGTATCGAACACTGTTTGCTCCAATCTGATTCTGTTAGTTCCTGCTTATCCAAGTAAGCATGTTGGTGAGGGGATCTGGCTCTAGATCCACAATTTCAGCTGTTTATATGTCTTTAGTGCATAACTACATGTTTTTAGGTCAAATTAAATGTTAAATCTAGGTGTTTGGGTAACTATTGACTTTAAGTGTTTCCTATAGAAGCCTTGCAGCTCCAGTGCTAAGCATGTAATGCGATACAGATGAGAAACAATTCATTTAAACATACAACTTATGACTTTGAAGCCCACCTGACTGCTAATTAATGCCTGTAGGCATAAGAACAGAGGGAGTGAGCTACTGCTCTCATGTTTGTTTACTGCTCTTTCAGTGCACGTTTGCATGCCTGTTTGTGTGTGCTTGTAGAAGATCAAACCAAATCCATGTTCTTCTCTGAAGGTACGTTTCTGGTTTCCTCTGCACTGTTCTGTTGCCTATTTGTCTGTGTCTGCTCTCTCAGCAGCTCCCTGTGTGTGTGTGTGCACCTGAGTGTGTGTGTGACTCATACTCAGCAGTCAGGAACACTGTCAGTCTCTTTGAGAGACAGATTGACTCATTTTAGGGGGCGATGGATGAAGACACAGAGCTGTCAATCATTTCCGGTTGGTTTGGAGCTGAAACAGAGAGTGATTCTCATTCAGACACTTCAGACAGCAGCCCATGCAGGCAAATCCTCGACACTGCCTTTTCCATAACAGACCAAACCTTATACCAAAAGATATGCAACCTTATTCATTAATACACAGCTCTATCTTCTACATACGAAATGGCTTATGCTGGACCCAACACACAACCATACTCATTACATACCAAACACTGCACATAGCTCTCTCCGCCGTCATTGTAAAACATTTACACATACTAAAGCCATTAAACATGCACAACCTTATTCACTACATCGGCATACTAAACCCCATACCCATTACTACCCACCAAATACTATACATGTACACACTAAATCCCAAACAAAACCATATTTTCTACATAATAAACTTCTTATGCATACTAAACACTACACACAACCGATTTTCTACATACTAAACTCCTCACACATACTAAACACTATACACAACCCTACTCTCTACATACTACCATATGCTACCAGACCCAACACTTGACCACCAAATACCGTACCTCGTACACATACTACATCCCCAACAGAACCCTATTCACCACATACTAAACTCCTTACCCATATTAAACCTTAAAGACATCCCACTACATATTAAACCCCATTATAAACCCTATTCACAATATTTACGACCCATAAAACCCCAGACCCAACACTGCCCACCAAATACCATACCTTTAAACATACTAAAACACAACTGTAATTACTACATACTAAGCCCCTTAAATATACTAAACACTATACACAACCCTACTCTCTACATACTAAACTCCTTACACATACTAAACCTTAAACACAACCCTATTCACAACACATACTAAACACTATACACATCACTACTCATTACATACTAAACTCCTTACACATACTAAACACTATACACAACCCTACTCTCTACATACTAAACTCCTTACACACACTAAACACTATATACAACACTACTGATAACATACTAAACTCCTTACACATACTAAACATCAGACACAACCCTATTCACTACATACTAAACACTTTATACATACTAAACACTATATACATCACTACTGATAACATACTAAACGCCTTACACAGACTAAACTTGAAACACAACCCTATTCAGTGCATACTAAACTCCTTACACATACTAAACACTATACACAACCCTACTCTCTACATACTAAACTCCTTACACATACTAAACACCACACACAACCTATTTTCTACCTACTGAATCCCTCACACATACTAAACACAATACCCAACTCTACTCAGTACATACTACCATACGCTACCAGACCCAACACTGCCCACCAAATACCGTACCTCGTACACATACTGCATCCCACACAGAACCCTATTCACCACATACTAAACTCCTTACCCATACTAAACCTTAAAGACATCCCACTACATATTAAACCCCATTATAAACCCTATTCAAAATATGTACAACATACAAAACACCAGACCCAACACTGCCCAGCAAATACCATACCTTTAAACATACTAAATCTCAGACATAACTCTAATAACTACATACTACAAGCCCCTTAAATATACTAAACCCTATACACAACCCTGCTCTGCTCACTACATAATTGACTCCTTACACATTCTAAACACTATACACAAAACTACACATACCATACTAAATGCCTTACACAGACTAAACTCTAAACACAACCCTATTTACTACATACTAAATTCCTTGCACAAACTAAACCCTAAGCACAACCCTATTCACTAAACTCCTTACACTTGCCGAACACAATACAAACCTCTACCCATACTTCTTCATACTAAACTCCGTCACATACCTCAACATTATCAAAAATCCTATCATAACAAAGTAAAATCTCAAAATACTAATAACACTCTCAAATCCCATCGTTACATACTATAACTCCCAACATCTAAGACATATTAACATCCCTACTCCATTACCTACTCAATCCTCACCACATAATAAACCTCTACACAAATGCCTACTAAATTCATAATAAACTCTAACATACTAACATATACCACCAATACTATCGAAATACATAATAACTCCTCCCACATACTACCACTATACAAAAAATCACTAATACATACTACAACTAAATCCCACCACCCCTAACACCCCCCATTCTACCTCATTACATACTAAACTCTCTCACATCTACTTAACACTATACAAATCCCACTCCATTATCATACTAAACTCTTACCCCATATAAACACTATACACATATCCTCCTCATTACCTACTAACTCCTCCAATATAACAACTATACCCATTAAACCCACTCATTACATATAACCTCTACACTCCTAAACCATAACCCCCCCTCCTACTTCTAACATATAAACACTACCACATTACTATACACACTCTACACCCCCAATCTTCCATATTAAACTCATCCCCCTCCTAACCACAAACCCCCCCCCCCCCAACCCCAATAAAAAAACCACAACCCTACCTCTCTCCTTCCCCATAATAAAACACTATACACACACCCACTCATTACCTCAATACCTCCTCACCCACAAACACACCTCTCCACAACTACTCTATACCCCATATCCTACCCACTATTACACATACTCACCCACAATCAATCATTACATATAACACATCCAACCACATACTAAACCCTAAAACCACATAAATAGACTCCTAAATACTCACTATACCCCCTCCTTCCCCCACTTACCCCTCCCCACCCCTATCTCTTTACGTATGGAACAGTGTGCGGCAGACGTCACTTCCTCGCCGCTAGTAACAAGAATACACACATCATCTATCGACCTTCTCTCCGCTCTCTTAGTCGCCTTAACCCTGAGCTAACATCTTTCCTGTTTGAGCCCTTTTAGTCCATGCTGTACGTAATACTCCTAATTCCCTACTACCACGCTCCTTCCGAGATATTGTAGCTAACAACTATCGTACACCTAAGTCCTAATCTCTACCCTACTAAAGCGTCGTCGGTCGCATCACAAGACAAGCTCCACTCCCTAATACACCGCAGATCCTTCATAGTCTCAATATCGTAACTCCATCTCACGCCATCATACTAACCACTAATTCATCCAAACAGCCCCGATACCTCGTCTACATACTAAACTCATGACGCACATATGGTGTCAAACACTCTACCCGTATTCGAGATTTAGATATACTTTAGATAGCTGTTTCACACATACTAGCAAATCATATAGCTCAATGAACTCCTTTAAAGTCTTACTCTCGAGGTCTGGATCTGCGGGCAGGCGAGATCATCTTGAAGCCCAGTTCTTAAATCCTGCGTGTGAGATTCTGACGGCAGATCTTTACCTATACTAGAGAATCGCTAGCTGCTTGTACTTACATGCTTATCTCGGTAAGAATGAGGGTCCGATGAGCTGCAGAGCGCGCACTGTGAAATAATTAAGGAACATGTTGTACTACCGCTCGTGTCCCCGTAGCCGTAAAGCATGGTAGGAGGTGAGCACTACCCCCTGCGATTTTTGCTGCTATGACGCTCGATAGTACGTCCCCCCTAGTGTTAGACTCACATCCTGAGCTCAGAATGAATTATAGACTCATACACTCTCTCCGCTTAGCGAGTGCATTCTAGAGCACGCGTCTTTAACATAGAGTCTAAACCTATACTAAAACACTACGGTCTTGTAATATCGTAGCATGGGCGGTGTCAGGCTTAATCAAATACTTAGAGACTAGAGGGCATTGTTAGACATCGCAACCGTATATCTGACCTGAGAGGAGAAGGAAGAGTGATTCTCGAGTCGTGTAGAGCTCGACGCCGTACTAAAACACCACACGCAATATCGTCGTATAGATTCAATCAGGTAACTCCGTTAACACTTTCTGGTAGTTGTGCAGCGACGCGAGCAGTGAGGAATACGATCTATAATCGAGAGAGGACCCCTGTTAATCTGTGATGTAGACTAGTACTAAACTCATACCGAATACACCCATATACACACACCTTCTCTAGCTTCATGACTAAAAACGCCTTCAATAATGTGAAACATATTACCAAACTACTAGCTACAGGATGTATAAAGTGCCGATTTTATCGTCGATCTACGAGAGAATAGCCACTACATTCCTGCTATTCAGTTATCATACTATTAACGTACTGTCACACGCTGATAGCTAGCAGAACACTATACACTACCTCATGATCTAATACTAGAAACTCCTGAACTTGACTAAAACATCTATAAACAAGTCCCGTATCGTTTCATTTAATAGGAGACTGATACTCAAGCCAGTACTCAGTGAAATAAAAGTATACACAGACCCTGAGCGTTCTACAGTTGATCGAACCGCTTGGACACAAGAATAAACACTTACACGCCAATCCTAAGCTGTCTACATATAAACTACCGACCACATACAGTTATACTCTAGAACAATAATAGACTCTATTACATATAAGAACTCCTGTACATTAACGAAAGATATACACAATTCTCTTACATAGACGAATAGCGTGCGACGGATCATTAGGGTGAAGAGACGACGCGGTATACGAGAGATATACGACTCTATGGACTTACGTTGAAAACTCCGGGCATCGTTGGGCGTTACAAGATATTAGAAGTGACTGACAGATACTCCAGACGCAGACGTCTTTAACAACTGAAACGCGATAGTTACCGCAAGATAATCACGGATCCCGCAGAGAGCGCGATTCGGTTATATGACTGTTCGCGACGCGAAACGCCGTCGACGAACGATAATAAAACAGAGTATCACTCTAACGACATAGACTCTGATCTACAAAGTGAGCTAAAAACGTTCGATCATTACGTTATATCCGTGTATATGCTCATCTACCTCCGTACTGTATGTATCGAGTCCTAAAACCTGCGCTCTAAACGTATACTAAACACCGCACACGCCGAAAATTACGTGGCGAGGTGTTGACATACTACAGCTGCTATATCATACTAAACATGAACAAAGTCTATAGCTGAGTTAGATGGTAAATATAACCATGCTAAAGACCGACCATACAAAACCTATTCTACATGACTATAAGCTCCTGTACGCACATATTAAGACACTTGACACATGAGATACGCGCGAACTACGCTTTACATACTGGAGAGAAGACGCGGACTACCATACTAGTAAGACGTATAACATGCTTAACTCATGGACGATTAGTGCTTGGAAACGTATCCTGATTTAAACTACTGTAAGAGAGGCTACTATGATCACTCAGAATGTCTCGCAGTCTGCGATACAGACTATAAACTAGGTCACTAAAGACAAATATATAACAAGTCTTTCACTATCTCCTACGTCTCTGTAGAATGAGCCATAAACGTAGCCTCATGATTACGCGTAATAGCTATAACCCGAAGGACCCTGACTGTTGTAGCGATGTTTGCTCTAAATCGTGTCTAGCAGTATAGAGAACAATGATACACGCAACCCTCTCTGGAATACCTATAGTAGCACTGCAGAGAGACAATATGAAACACGATACCAGATCCATACGCTGTTGGGACATACCAGCAAGAAGTTCGTCCAATTTGCTAAACACTATCCACTAACGATGACTCGCGTGTTCTGACGATGTGTTAGAGCTGAAATTACTCAAGTTAGTAAACACTATTCTGCGAAATACTCTGATACATAGAATTACTCATTATTCGGCGCGAGAAGTCGGCAAAAACAAGATGGATAGCGAGATTTCTATGATAGGAAAGATCCGGCCGGCAGATCCTTTATCGTAAGACACTTGAGGACACATACATATTCTCTTACATCAATGAGATCTCGAGGGACTACCGTATGGGGCTGGAACAAAATATGGGAACGCAGTGTGACTTCGTAAACTTACTGCAACAGACTCGAAACACTGAGGACACAATCAGTTAGATGTACATACGAAATCCTCATGCTTACTGAACGGATTAACGTTTACTAACATTTCAGATTCTGCATTCATACGTATCGATAATAACGAATAAAAACAACTTGACACATAAGCCGGATTCTCAGGACATAGACGCAGAGGGTGAAGTCGTAACAGCAGATCGATAAAAAAGGACATAACAGAGTCGAGGAAGTTTGAAGAGTTTAAACATACTTAAGCATGGGAATAGAGCATCAAGATCGACTCTAGGAAAGAACGAGATGAGCCGACACGAAGTTTGATAGTGTCATTATGACTCATGCATTGTACAGAATAAACTCCAGCAAATACGATTTAGAGGCGTATGACATTGAAGAAATAGTTCGGTATGGACGATTACTTCGTTCAAAGTAGTTCTCATGTGAATAGCATGAAAGTAGATATAGAACCGACTAAATGCCTGTCATGCAATACTCGAGACAGAAACCGTTATGCTACGACGCGAAATCCCTTACTCTAGTAAGAACATTTTTACACCATACCCGGTACGTGACATGAAGAACGCAGATCTCCAGAGAAACACGTGTCTCAACGAAGCTGATACTAAGTCGAAATAGGGATCTAAGTCCGATTATAGTGATATATATAGAGTATGGGTTACAGAAGGAGTCGAGCCGGATACACATGTTAACACGTGTCGAACAATCACTTAGAGCGTAAGTAGTTTCGAAGAACTATGAGGTTCACGTGTCAAACGACGATAAGAGACTTGTAGTATCGGAAGTGCAATAGTGAGAATAATACGAGACACTCGAGAAGCGAGAATGTGTGTGAGCAGATACTATGTCGTAAACTTGACTATACCGACGCGCGTTGGTTACAAGGTGATTAGAGCTATAAGACGTAACTCGTGACAATAAATCCGACGGGTAGAAGTTACTGCAGGTATATGTCAGTGATATAGAGGTATTTGTACAGGTCGATAGTATGTATGGTTTAGTCCAGGTATATGTGTATGCTCGTGTATCATAACTACTTTGATCATGACTAAGTCGTACACATACTATTCTCATCATACTTTAGTCGGAGAGGACTGACTAAATGACGTGACAATGATAAAACTGAGTCAATATTCGACTAGCTACAGTCGTTTACTAGCTTGGAACATACCGAAACACAAAACACATCGGATTGTATCAGAGTAAAGGCTTTTAAAATTACGTACTCATCATGGGGTCTCAATGGATAGCTATGTCTGTAACGTTGAAAGCAGTACATCATGAATAAAAAAGAGTCACATTAACACGTAGCGGTATAGTATAAATTTACAGGCACACTAATACACGAGTACGCGCGATATAAGACATGATATGAATCATATAAAAGGCTCACAAAGAAGTGTGTATGTAGACTAGATTCGTTGATGTCTCATGAAAAGGCTCTCAGGGTCTTGAATGATAGCTTCTGGAAAGATGCTTAAACTGGTTATAACCTAGAGCGTTCGAGCGTTAGTGAGATATCTTTCAACTGAAGTTGTTATAGGTGAATAATTCGACATGTCGATCGATGTCGATACCGCCACTTCGCATGATATACACTGATAACATCCGACGGCGAAAGACTGATAGCGGACACTCAGATCTGTTTATCGTGTCTATATTACCCCTTACGCTTACTACTAAAATCGGACACATACTAAAAAACTATACACAATGCGGACTCTGTACAGACGTATCGAAGTTCGACAGTGAATTAACTGACACTACATGAACTTCGGGTTTTAAGTCTATGAGATACTAGACGACAACATGTGTATCTTGTCGTAGTGGTCATTACTTTTAGTCTCAATCATTCGTTACAAGAGAAACTAACATACTTCTAATACTAAAATATGAACATATAACATAAACAATTTATCAGGAACATATAAAACGTCCAACATTACGATAATCATAGTTTTCACACTCATTCTGGTTACTTATCCTTAGAATCTTACATACGTATAACAATATGTATACCACCGAGCGCTAAAAGACGTATATCCAGATCACATGTTTCATACGAGACAAAAACACTTCTCGTTCTGTCTTTTCGCAGTATATAATAAACAATGATGGACACAACCCGAATCTGAGAATATCTGAAATCCGGACAATATGAAAACACAAATCGACGGAAGTATTATTTAATACTTACTAAATCTAACATAAGAAAAACTAGATCAATCCGTCGCTAGACTTTCGAATAGCTCACTGTCGTATACATATACACAACCAGTTCGCGGAATTACGAAATCTCATATATGTCGAATCAACTATAAAACCGACGCGGCACTGTCGAAAGCCTGACACTGAATTTACACGAGGACACAACCGTACTCTGTTATACTATAACTCTTATCTGTCGAAACACCACAAATTAGCCGACGGAGGATACTTTTCGTAATCGATGAATCATACGAATCCACTATACAAACCGTATGTAATGTACAGAAACTGTACACATTTTAACAGTATACAAAACACCTATTCTACATGAATTAAAAGCCCTTATACAAATTAGTAACACTATAACTCACCGTACGCGTATTTGAAGAAATTCAAGGGGACAATAATTACAAACAACACATTCTATTAGTACATATGAAACGTCGGTAAATGATAATCACGAGACATATCACGTACGCAGTACAGACTATAAATATAGTAAACATTCTGAAACCACTATACAAACATACTTATACATATATATTCACAATAATAAAATAGATAACCAGTATATTAGGACATACTCAACTTTACAATATGACATCTATTCGCATCTATTTAGTACATACTGTTTATCTCAGCACAACACGAAAAACGATACAAATCCATATGGACGTTATATCCTGACTCAGATGAACCACGAGACACATGCGTTACGACAGAACGACTGAACCTCGCACCACATGAATGAAACACGATGACACTATCCCGACGTAGAGTCTGAATAAAACCCCTGTTGTTTGGGGGGTTTCTTACCTTGATTACGAAACACTGATACACCACTACCTTGAAGACTAAATGGACACGTAGCTAAACATCCAAACATCCTACTTATTTAATTATGAAAAGCTCAAATATTCGTAACCTTTAAAACCTACTCTTACATTAGAAAAAGCTAGCAAAGTGCGTTTCCTCGAGTAACAAAATCTTTAAAATAAATAAAATAATAACTGAAGAGGATCAGACGTACAGCCGAGATCACATACGAATCGCTTCTAGAATAAACACACTACTCTCTAATCTAAATCTTACACATATAAGACACGTGTGGAGACACCAACAGACTGCGTTACATTCTAAAAACTCCTGTGTCACAGTCGTAACTAAAATTCGATTGTTGTTACTGTTATTTCGCCGACACGAGAATTACACTAGTACCCAACCTCTTTTACATACTAATAAATCCTCACTCATATAAACTATACAAATAATCTTAATACTAAAATCTTTCACTACTAAAACACTGATAAACACCTATCTTATAATAAATTCCTGTTACACATATAAACACAACATTCCGATTATGACATAAGGAACGCCTTACACTTTCTAAACACTATAAAATGATACTATTATACTAACTACTAAACTATACTAAAAACTAGACAAAAACTACTGCGAATATAAATCTACACTTATTTTATCGTATTCACCGTTACTTTGCTTTGACAGACTATCTCACGCCCTCGCTGAACATACGATGCCTATAGCTAAGTATTTTTGTCAGTCGTTATTCAGAATTAAACTATACAAAAATAAAGCTTTGATATACTAAATCGGACACAGACTATACAGAGAACAATCCGTTGACTCATGTACGAAGTAAAGACGCAAATCTAAACATATACATACAAGTACGAGGATTCATTACGAATAACGTACTGTAGAGTTGACACCCCCCACCCCCCACCCCCCCCCCCCCCCCCCCCCCGAGTCTATAATCCAGAGCTATTCAGGTGCTAATACTCGGCATCATAATTATAACATCCAAACAGGCCGATTGTCTGAGATCGATTACATATAGAAAATATACACATATATCTTAAGTAGTAAATCGACACTGACTTAACGAGACATAATCCACGCTGGCGACATACGTATACGACGGATAAAGATGTTATCTACGTATTTAAGTTCCAGTCGAGCGGTTCAGTAACTAAACGCACGGTACATACTTAGTATCAAAAAACAATCCGACGATGGAATGATCTAAAGATACACATATAAAACGCGTTTACACAACTTCGCTTCGGTCTACTTTCCTTAAAAATACTAAAATCGATATAACAGCCTATCTGACATATAAATAGCAAAGTCTGTAGATATCGTGACTAAAGCTGATGCAATACAGCGAATAGCTGACTAACTTGTCTGATAACTTAGTAAACATGCGACTGCAGTGAAGTACGCTTTAGACGCTCTTTTACGAAAAATATGCGAAAT
The DNA here is from genome assembly GCA_021613375.1 of Megaleporinus macrocephalus. NCBI lineage: Eukaryota > Metazoa > Chordata > Actinopteri > Characiformes > Anostomidae > Megaleporinus > Megaleporinus macrocephalus. The sequence goes on along the minus strand of CM038707.1, from coordinate 12,955,594 downwards.
TAAATAGTTAATTACTTAAACTCCGGACTTTTTTAAACAACGATAAAAACACAATCCTTTTTGGTAAGTCTTAAGCCTGATTGTACGTACATATACAGCATACCTTAATCTATTGGCTAAAGCAGACTTAATGAAGTAACAGATTAAAAACCTGACTCTCAGATACTACTAGCAATACACATACTAAAATTTTCACACAGAAGGAGTTGTCTATATGTTTACAAATATAAACACACAAATCCTACTCGTACTGTCTGTATTCGACGGATATGTACGTTTACCAGTCATCTCATGCTGGTACTCATTACATACTAAAGAGCAATAATAAACTTACCACTAAGCGTTACATACTAATAGACGCGTGACACTTTTGTTACCACGTATCTATGCCGCTCTTACATACTAAACGTCTCACACATATAAAACTATAACAATCATACTATTAATACTAAACGATCTCACCATATAGCGGAGAATTCTAGCATGTCCTACGTGTCAGTAATGTATAAACGCTTACTCTGATAACACTGGTAACAAGAGTAGCAGCGTAAGTCGTCTAGTTCACCTATATAAAATGAGAACACAATTTAGTGGTATGAGTAATCACGATCAGAGTAAAATATACACAATATCACATTGTCATGAATGAATGTATAGCAGCTATCTCGTTGTTAAAATAGTTCTTATACCTATGGAGATTCGTAAGCATTATTTCAAAGGTTAATTATCATTTTAACTCAAACTACGCGTGAGGTTGCACGACTGCAGCACCTGTCGTATTATAGAGAGATTTCACGTGCGGTTGAAGTTAATCTTTGGTCTACAGACACGAAAAAGAGAAAGATACGATTTCGCGCGGTCAGAAGAGAAGCAGTAAACAACAGATACACTAGACTCAACGACGCGGGTCATATAAGACGAGAAAATTAGTTAATAGTGTCAATAAAAGTTCTTGTAATACGAAATCCGCAATATTACGTTTCAGTATATTAACGTTCTCGTGTAATGTTAGTTTGCATGACACGAGATGTGTAACCAGTGATTTATCCCTACTCTCTTTCTGTCGTTTTGAAGGTCACAAGTTAGGATCACTCAAAAGACCGACTTAGGTACAGATGAAACGCCTGAAACAGACTAAACACGTGGAACATTTACACCGTCGAGGTCCCTGGAACGTTACGAAGGTACAACTGGTATATTACACTAGACATCAAAATGACGCGATAAAGATCAGTTGTGTCCGATATCTGGTAGATACTAGTGAAACTAGCGTAAGACAATTAATACTAAGCTCGGACTCAGTCTTATAATATCTGAGAATATTCCGTCGAGCGTCTGTAATTAGAAGGGTCTAACTCGTTTCACGAGACTCAATGATAGCTGTAGCGTAGCAGTAACGTTTTCGCGATAACAAGTCGTACAATAGACAAAACGTAGGTATGTAGTTGACGCTAACAGTATGAAAATTTGTACAATTTTAGGCGTACGCGTTATGCATTTCGGATACTGTTATTTTCACGATTAAAAAAAGACTTGAAGGATCTTTCGAAGCTAATCTGTCGTATTACACTGGACTCATCCGAAGAGAGTAGAGTAACGAGAACCACGTAGAAACACGATACTTAATGTAGCCGATTCTGTTTGTTATATAAGGTCAAATGAGATAAATTAATGTGTATATGCCGTTAGGCGACGACTTTAGTCTTAATCCAGATAGATCTAAAATTCATATGACAGTAGGGTTTATAATGTACGTCTATGAATCGGACTCATGTCTAATATTTAGCATCATTATTAAGAAGGTACAAGAAGTAATAGCGCAATAAGTCTGTAAATCACGTTAAAAACAATGTAGCGGAGTCCTGAAGTATGCCTTCAAGTCTATAAGTTAACACACATTGACGTAGAGTACCTGTGTTTCGCAGAATATAGTAGTTATTAGTGTATCATTACAGAGAGAGTATTTCTTAAAGCACGGAAAACTTATAGTTTACAGAGACTACTATACATGATAGCGAGGGATCTAGTACGTAAAAGCGCTTAGAGGCTTATCACCGCGAGAATTTTTAACCTAAGCTAGTAAGTCTAATCTATGATCACACTGATGAAACAGTTTAACAAACCGTAGCTATACATTACTGATTAGAATTTCACATATATACTCTACTAATCCTAGGAGTTCTGAATTAGTGACGTTAGAAATGATGTTATTAGAAGATACACTTATAACTATCTTCAACAACGTCGTGCTCAACATATAAAGAATCCTGCACACTGTGTCTAAACCAATAGTCATACTACAAGACTAGCGAAGTCGTAAACTCGATCTAAGTATGTGAAACACTTAACAAAACTACGTCTACATAATAAATCCTGAACACAGTCTAGAAACTATATCACAAAACTACTGTTTATTACTAAGACGTACCAGTACTAAAACACCAGCACAATCCTACTTATTACATTCGAACACCGCACAATTAACTAAACACTATACACAACCCTTCTTTCTAATACTAACTCGCACTAACATACTAAAACACTATTAACAACACATACTCTCTACAGTACTAAATTATACAATATTTACATATACCAAAAACCCGACTATTAATACTAAACTCCTTACACAGTACTAAACACTATAAAACCCTACTCTCTACTGACTAAACTCCTCCTACAATATAAAACCACCCATCTAATTACATACTAAACTCTCACACATACTAAACAACTATATCACAACCTATTCTACGATATGGAAGAAAATTTCCTCAACATTATAAACGCCTATAGAAAAAGCAATACTTTACCCATATCGTAACTCCTGTACACGCAGACTTACTGACTACTAGTTTCACATTCCCTACTCTATACTATAAATCCCGCACACATACTTAATATATACAATAACATCGCAATAGAGATCAGAATCAAACTCCGTAACATATAAACATTACACACCCTACTTTACATTAACTATGACGGACAATACTAAAACCAACCAATCTACTTAGTTCATATAAACTGCAATTAACATCTAAAAATATACAAAACATATCATTACATACTCTAATATTAGCAACATACTAAAAAATAGTCAAAAACAACTTATACGTGTCTAAACTAAGTAAACGGCAAGAAATACTAATAGATATACACAACCTATTGACCATCAGAATACTCTAACACACTATAAAACTTATATCATTTGCCCAAGCATTGTACATACTAAATACATAGACTCATTACTATACTGATTGTCTGCATTATACCGTAGCTAGTTGACTTGTAACTAAAGCGACGAATCTCATGTACGAAAAACTTCGATTACTAACCTAAATCTTACATTACTAAACCTCTTACATATACAATACACCTACTCCCTATACTTAACGCCAGTTACTCAGACGAAAACACACCAATAGACGCATGGTCTGAGTGTATATCACAGACAATACGAAACACGTATACATAACCTTACTTCTACGAGACTAAAATAGAAGGAGACAACACTACGTAAAAGATACTCAAAACGACGCTCTACACTTCTAAACTACGTTTACAATGACTAAAACACTCATACATCAAAAAATATGATAGACATTACGAAATCAGTAACAGATAAACACCACACATTCAAGACTTACATGACGAAACGACTCACATTATAAACCTATAAAAAACCCTACTCTACATATGAATACGCCTTACACATACTAAAAACGATACACCAATCCTACTTGGTCTAACGACTAAACCTACTCACACATTCATTAAACATATAATGCAGCATATAATTAATACTAGAATTCGTACGTTTCACAGTCGGCAAAACAGGTACTACAGCGACGTTTACATACTAAACTTCCTATCATATAAACATAGACGGAAATACTCAGAACAGACTAAATTCGAAGACACATGTGTTTAAACATATACACAATTACTATAGTAATCCGAAATCTTACACAAAATAATAACACTATAAACAAAGTACGCTTACTTCATCGATAATAGCCTGCAACAGACTGAAACACGATTCACAACCCTGACTCGTTACTTGACTAAATTTACACATATAAACAAATATTTATCAACTACCTATGTTGAGCGAGACGTAGATAGGATGATCTTACTATTAACATCTATCAATCTTTCGAAAGTACTAGACGTAACTCAGGTACAAATACGATACAGACACAAATCAGATCAGGACATGTCGAAACTTATCATCACATGATGAACACGTAACACAACCATACGCGGTATCAGACTTAAATACCGGGAAACACTTTGTTAATCTCGATACACAATCACCGTAATCTCTACATACTAAACTCACGCAAAAAGTACTAAAATCTATACACAACGAGACTCATTACAGACGAAAACCGCCGTGAGATAGCCTTAGTATTACTAGTATAAACAATACGGACGCTTACAGTGACTAAATTCCGGACTCATCACTTTATACAACTATGCAACAAAAACTATGCGCTACTTACTATATTCCTAGGTACACATGACGAAACAACACTCTATCTACTGTTGGGACAGTAATAAAATCCGGGTTTATTTACTAATAGGACGAAATAAAAGATACTCAATTCATAGCAGTACTACTAAATACGTCACACAGAGTTACACGATACACAAAATCCTCCTCGAGTTAATGTCTATAAGGCCGCTTCACTATAATGAAACAGAGGAACACATCTCCCTTACGTGCGCGAAATAATAATATGAGCGACAAAGTTACGATACACGATGACTCAGAGCAATAACTCATAAAGCACGAAACTCTTTCACTATACGGAATCCTATAAGCAATCCTATGTATTACATAACTAATACTCTCTAGACACTACTAAACATATTCAAAAATCCCATCATTATCATATATGTATATGCCTCTTACAAATACGAACACTGAGACTAATGACTTACGATGTAAAGTAGTACGGAAACTCTCACACATACGTAAACATAGACAATACAGACGCTTACATATAAACCCTTTACACAGACGAAAAACACGAGACTATAAGCCTTCGAGAGTAAATGTAGTAGATTATACATAGGATATTTAAACTATGGATAGTTAAAGAGTCAACGTCGTCGCGACTGACGTAACACTGACATCCATAAATGTTATTTAAAACTATGAATACACACAATAAGCTGACATACGTACCGCAAGACAGACACACGAATTTCGATACAAAATGCCCATAGTTTGCGCATACGTAATTAGCCTTATCACAGTCGAAACCAATATACAATATGACGATAAGATTGTATACGTCGTTACGATAGTGAAATTATGTCAGAAAAACAGTAGGTACACAATCCGTATTGATATCTCTGCCAGTAAGAAACACGGAAAGTCGTAAACAATATGTAACAATAAAGACGAGTGACGACATTAATGTAATGGGCAAGAGGTGTAGTCTGTAGGATAGTCTAACAGGGCAGTTATGACGAATGCCATGACAGATCTGAAAGAGACGGAGGAATTACTATGACAGTAGTACGAAAGGATGAGCTTGCAACCGGCGTACGGTCGTAATGACTTGTCGTGACACGCCTCACACAAGACGTAACACTATGAACATAACCGACGCGCTTACAATTCTAAAAGCATTACACAGACACGTAAAAAAGGTAATAATAAGTTAACGAGAGACAGTAGATATACGCGGTATAGCGGTGTTTTTACACCTGCACTCGCCTGACGGAGGATAAGTGAATAACTCTAACACATACTAAACAACGATACACACTCCTAGCTTACAATACTAAACTCCTCCACCATTTAAACATATTACACAAATCCAGCTAGTCGCTAATACTATACGGATACGGTTATCAATACCGATAAAACTATTCACAACCCGCTTCTCTTACATACTTAACTCGTCACACTCTAAACTGATATCAAAACCTACTCTCTACATACTAAACCCTACACATACTAATACAACTATACAACATACCTACGCGCTTCATACGAAATGCCTTTCTCATTCGAAACACATCACAATCCTATTATTACATAGACGAAAATCCGTGACATTTAGTAATACATATACACAATCATACTCATTGACATTCTAAATACTCAACATACTAAAACACTAGACAAGACCCTTTCTATCGAATATGAAAGTACTCTCACTTGTACCTGAAAACACATTACACAACCCTACTCTGGTCATACGAAACTCCTCAGACACACTAAAACGATACAAAAATGCCCACTGCAGGATGACATTAAACAACTTTCACATACTTAAACACTATTATCACGAATGGGATGCGCCTGCTTGTAGACTAGTCGAGGACCAGGACTTAAGCATAATCTGAAGATTAAATGTGACATCAAACCAGACTCGCTACAGTGTTAGAAACCCTTACACATAATAAACACGATACACTAACCCTAGCATCTCTATACTAAACTCATCGGAACATAAAAATCACCACACAATCCTACTCATTACATTACTAATCCCTTACACTTGATAAACACGATACAAACCCTACTCTCAACCTTACTTAAAACTCCTCCACCTACTAAACTTATTGCCTTATTATACAAAACCTACTCTTACTATACTAAAACTCCCTCTAAATACTAAAAAGCACTATACACAACCGTCTTCCTACATAGTATAACTCCTTACACACTACTACACCCCCCAACAATCTACTATTAACATAAAATCCTCACCACATACTAAACAATACACAACCCCTACTCTCTTTACATACTAAAAAATCCTCACATATAAACATATACAAAACCCTAATCTTTCATAAGCAACCGCTTTACAAATTCTAAAACACTGTACACAACCCTAGCGTCTAACATACTAAAATCCTCCACCACATACTAAACACTTTACAAAAACTACTCTATACCATTAAAATTCCTGACACATATCTGAAACTATGATCCACAACCATACTTTCTACTTACACGAATATTACACTGAGTAAACAGATGACTAAAACCACACATGTCCTACTTGATTACCAACTATAATCCTTACACAATACCTAAACATAGACCACAGTCATATCTTAATTTCACCTACTAACCATACTATAGACACTATACAAATACTCTTACCTAGCTAAATTGCGCTCACCACATACGTGATGATACTAGTACACACCTTACACTCTAATATGAGGGACTCATCAGACAACTACACACATAGACAAAATCAGTCAGGTTACAGTACTAACACAGTTTGTACATACTTAAATGCAACTATACACAATGCTACTCATTATACTAAATCTCACACATACTAACAATATAACAAACCATAATAGGCTACATTACTAAACCCTTACACATTACTAAACACGATACACAAACAATACGCTCGCGTTCATACTAAACTCCTTACACTACTAAAGCACCTACACTCCTCATACAGCGATTAAATACTAAACTCCTTACACATATCAAACACTTATTAAGCGACACCCTCTCTACTTACATACTAAAATGCCTCCAATAATACCACCTATTACAAAACTCCCTACTCTCACTAACAATACTGAACTCCCTTACACCATACTAAACACTATAACACCTACCATTTCCCTCTCCTACATATAAACTCTACACTTACCTAAAACACCACACAATCATACTCATTACATACTAAACTCCTCACACATACTAAACACTATACACAACCCTACTCTCTACATACTAAACTCCTTACACATACTAAACACTATACACAATCCTACTCTCTACATACTAAACTCCTCACACATACTAAACACTATACACAATCATACTCATTACATACTAAACTCCTTACACATACTAAACACTATACACAATCCTACTTGCTATGCGTAGCTATAAAACCTCATCCCATATACTAACCACAAAACGACAGCTCTCATCTCATTCCCATACTAACTCATACCCATCTTAACCGACTATACCACCACTCTACTTATTACTACTCACCTCCCCCTTCCACTACTAACCCACTATATACAAACTTATTCTAAGCTATAACATCCCACTCACACATACTAAACGATCACACCTACTTCTCTACATACTAAAGACTCCGTACACCTACTAACCTTTGTCTCAACCCCTCTCTTACATACTTAAACTGCTTAACCCCATACTAAACACCACACAATCCACTCCAAGTTACATACTTTAAACGACTCTACACATACTATAACCATACACACAAACATACTCATAACATATATAAACTACTCAGAATACTAAATCTACTATGACATCAGCCCTATAGCTAGACTAGTAGAATCCTTACAGAAGTATTAAACATTAACACAATGCCTTATTGCTCGAAATACTAAACTCTCACACATACTAAACAACTATACACAATCATATCATTAATTAATGCAACTTCCTTCCACCATACCTAACCCTCTACCAAACCTACATCATACCTACTCAACTCTCTTACAACACTTAAACACTATACCCAACCTACTCTTACCATACTCAATTCGCCTGTAACATACTAAACCACCCAATCCAACTAGAATTACATACTAAATCCTTACACCTACTTAACCTAATACCACATCATATCAAACATATAAAATATTTCAACAGTTACTATACACTATACAAACTATCTTCTACCCACATATAACTCCTTCACACATACTAATAACTCTACACACACCCCTATCTCTCACATCCTAAATCCTCCACACTATACCACTATACAAGTCAAACTCATTAATATCTAAAACTCACTATTCATACTGAATCCTATACGCAATCCTATTTATTACATACTAAACTCCTCCGAAACTAAAACACTATACAAACTATGCACCACTATTACATTACTAAACTACCTGAACACTTATAAAAATCAGTACCAACAATCTATCATTCCGACTAAACTCTCACAATAATAAACATTTATACAAACCCTACTTCTCTAAATACTAAACATTAACTTATAAACCATTCCCACCACTACATTCCATACTACCCTCCTTCCACTTACCTAACATCTACACCAACCCTACTCTTATACTTAACTCCCTCACAACTCAACACCTATACCAGCAAACATACTTTTTTTGACCTACATACACGTACTCAGACACACTAAAACCACATATACAAAATCGGCATCGGATTACAACTAGACTAAACTTGTCTCTTACCACATAGGAACACGTATAACAAATCACTAATTTCCTATAAAACTTGCCTGCACCCATACGTAACTCGACTAGTAACCAACCCTGACCTCTCATACATACTAAACCCCTTAACAGACTAACACTATAACACAACCTACGTCTCAACATAGCTAAACTACGGTTACACCATTACTAAACACACACAATCTACTCTGTTTACAGTACTAAACTGCCTGTCTCGTTTACTGTAAACACAGACACTAACCTACCTCTCCTACATATAACATCAATTATAAAACATCCAACACCTACTTCTCCATATAAATCTTAACATCCTACACTATACACAACCTACTTCTACAATATAATCCTTACATATAACAACTATACAAACAGACTCTCTCCATACTAATCTTACACATATCAAACTATAACAGTCATATTTAATACTAATCCTCTTAACCTATAACTCACTAACCACCAATTTCTCTCTACATACTAAACTATCCCAATATAAACATATACCCAATCATCCTCGCTTCACCAACTAATCTTACAATACCTAACCACACAATACCCATCCTACTCTCTTAATACTAATATCCTCACACATAATACCTCACTATACGAAATCCCACTCATTACATACTAAACTCCTTACACATATTAACAGTTTACACAATCAAATTATTCAAACTAACATCCTTACAATACTAACCACTATACACCAACTTACTCTCTTAACGTTAAACTCCTCAACATATTAAACCTATAAACCCTTAACTTTCTAAATACGAATACGGCCGCACCATAAAACAGATTCACAACCTATTCTAATAATAAATGCTTACACCTATATCGAAGACACACACCTCCAATCATTACATATAAACTCCTTACATTACTAAAAACTCACCAATAGATCATGACATACTAAACTACGCCAACAGATAAGACCATATACATATCAATCTAGACTTAATACTAAACTTAACCCATATTAATCATATACACATTCTACTTCTGACATACGTAAACTCCTCAACATTACGTTAACTATAAAATCCCTCGATTACATTCTAGAACTCTGACCCTATAAACACTATACAAATTTACTTTAATACTGAAATTTAACATCACTAAACACTATAAAATACCATATCTACTACATCGAAATTCTTACACATACTACACCACCAATCTAATTAGTACTTATCGTAAACTCCTTACACTTACTAACATTACACAATATACGCATACATACTAAACTCTACACAACAAACACTATACAAAACCTACCTCTCGTACATACTAAATTCTACAAAACTAAACACTTATAACCTCATATATGACTTACGTAACTCTTAACATGACTAAAATATAAACCACTCTACTCTTAATACTAACTCTTCCCACATAAACATATACACAAACCCTATTACTATAACTCCTACAAACTAAACTTACACCCAACCTATCTCTCCATACTAAAACTACAACACTACTAAAAAAATATACACACTACTCTCTACTATACATACCAAATACTAAACCTAATACCCCAAAACTAATCTACATATACAACATTAAATACTAAAACTATACACAACTATCTCTCTCATACTAAAACACTACAATATAAAAACCACAAACCTCTTATTCTACTTAATATTATCAATATTTAACATATAACCAGTATAACCATACACCTACTCAACATACTAAACACTCACATACTAAACACGGATACACACATACTCCTTACCTATTAAATTCACACATCTAAAACTATACCAAAACTTCTCTACATATTAATCTTTACAATACTAATCTATACAAACCCTATTAGACATATAAATCATGTACACGTACTAAACACCACACCAATCTATTATTCATACTAACTCTCACCATACTAAACATATAAAACCTAGTTCTACATATAAACTCCTAACACATAGAACTTTACCAAAACCCGTACAGTCTAATACTAACCTCCTCACACTACTAAACCACTATAATAAACCATATCGCTAATACTGTAAATCTCCTTACACATACTAAACCATATACCACAACCATACTCTCAAATACTAAACTCCTTACTAAATACTAAACCACAAATCCTACCTAGGAAGTATAAATCCTCACAACATACAGCGAAACTATATACAAACCTACTTCTACATACTAATCATACACATACTAAACAATATACAAACTACTTATATTTCTATAACTCTTAAATACTAAACACTATACAAACCAACTTCTACATACAAAATTCTCACCATATAAAACAGCTATCCAAAACCCTACTATCTACCTATCAATCCTCTTACACATACTAAAACATATACAACACATATTTACATAATTAACTTTTTAATTCCTTACACCATACTAAACACACACAATTACTTAATTACATACTAAACTCTTAAAATACCCTACACCACAATATACTATATAATATGTAAACTACACCACAGATATTACGCATGTATACAACACCTTATCTTACCTAGCTAACAATACCTGCACTACCTACTAAACATATACACAACCCTACTCTCTATCTCCATCCCTCCCGACAATAACAAAATACAAAATACCACTCATTACCCATAAACTCCCTGTACATAGCTCAATATACCCCACTCTACTCATTACCTTACTCAAGTCCACACACATACTACTAATATACCACCCCTCACACTTATTACTAAACCCCTACACATTACTAAACACTATACCCTCGTAACCCTACTTATACATACTAGAAGTCTGTACACTATAAGACACACCAAACATCTATGCATATACATAATATATATTTACACATATAAAACTATAAGCACACCTCAATACATATAAAATCACTCACCCTACTGAAACACTATACAAATACCCTACTCGTCGTACATACTAAATAATCTGAACTTGACACAGTTATAGAGAAACACGAATACACACCCTATTTCCATACTAAACTCCTTACAATATAATACAGCAACAAAAATTATTACCGATCACCTACTACCCACAATACTAAGACATATTCACACCTACTCATTACAATACTAACTTTACAATAATAAACAATTGGACACAATTACTCTTACATATAAACTACTAAATTATAACACAATATACCACATCATGAGCTCTCATTACTTAGTACGTAAGACCTGCATAAATACTAAACATATACAAATTACTTAAATCCTACAATTCTCTACACATACTAAACACTTTAGGAAATACGCAGTAGTACGATACTAAATCCTGTTACCCATCAGTTAAAAATATACATTCCTGATTGTTTTACATACTATAGCCTTACACAGACGAACCATATACAAAAAACTTAATCGTAACGCTAAACTCCTCAACTATAACACATATTGCACAACCCTACTCTATTACTCTACATAATACTCGTCTCACATACTAAACAATTTATAACAACTCTCTCTTACATATAATGCTTACACAACTAAACACCACACAATCCTGACTGCATTACATACGAACTCACCTAATACTAAACTCTACACACAATATACTCCTGTCATATAAACTATCACACATACTCAACATAAATCACAACCTTACTTGCATACATTGATGAAAACATCACTCATAAACATCATACCACATACCTACTTTCATCCTCCCCATCGTAACTCTACACCATTATATCACTCATCTATTACCACCTCACATTTCCCCAAATCCCCAAATCCCCCCTCTTACTCTAACCATACTCCACATACCACACTCCCCCTTAGCCCCCCACAATAGTCTCCGTTACTGGAGACATCCTACACCTTCTCCACCCCAAACATCAACTCCACACCCCGTCTTACACATAACTAACCCATAAAACATCCTATACGTATTGCTACACACATATCTCGACACCAGTACTCAACATCTATAAACTCTTTTTTTTATATAAATTCCTCACACAATACTTACACTATACACAACCCTACTCTCAAATACACAAACCCTCTCACCACAAACTAAACATAAACTTACCACAAATTACTCCATAACCCACCGTCCTCAGTCAACATCACCTGCACCTTCAAACATACCCATACCCAAACATCCTCACGCAACAAAACATTAACCCACTTCCCACACCCTTCCTCCACCCCACACATACAACACCACACCCCAACGGGTCTCAATCCGTATCCATCCCACCAACCCAACCACCCTATAACTACTAAAACACCCCTGTAACACACCCCCACACCCCCGTACTATACCTACTAAACTCTCCACCAAATAAACCCTATAACAAACCATCCATAATTAACACCCAATCCATACCCCCAACACCCATACACACCTAATTACTATACCCAACGGCACATACCCCCCCCCCCCCCCCCCCCCCCATTCACACCCCACCTCCCCCCTTGCATTCATACTAACGTCATGTACACGAGATCTCCATTATTAAACCCCTCGTACAGTATTACCTACAACACTCTCCCCTCCTACCCTAAACCTCCACCACAACACCATAATAACCCAAACCCCACAAAACCCACAACCCAACCATACTCAAACCATACCACACCTTCCCACTCCCCCCACCTCACCACCAAACTCATCCCAAACTCTAACACAAAACCCACCAATCCTCACCCCCCAACCCACACACCACACTCCCCCACAAACCAACCAACCACATCCCTCACCCTACACCCCAACAAACCACACCCAATACCCACAACACACACCCCCAACAAACGAAACCCACACCACACCCAAACCCCTAACATTAAACAACATACACACAAAACCTACACCCCCCACACCCCCCACACAAACCACACCCACACCATCACCCAACCCTCACACATCCAAAACCACAACCAACCTAATTCCCCCATGATCTTTCTTACGCTCACTACAACCCTAAACACACACCAAACCACACTCGTCCACACCAACCCCCAACCACACCCATAACCCCAAACCCCCACACCCCACTCTATAACAATACTCAATATTACCCAGAACCCCCCACGTACCACACCCAAACCATCTCTACAGTCCATCCTACCCTACACAACACCTATCACCACCCTAATTGCCCCTCATCCCACACCCCAAAACCCCCCCAAAACCCCCCACATATACAACACCTGTTCCCTACTCCGTCCACCCCCAACATCATCAACCAACACCAAACCTCTTTCACCCCACCACCCCATCACAACAAAACACCATCACCCCCACACCCCATACTACCCCACAAACAACTCCTCCTAACCATCAACCACACACACCCCCACACAATACCCTACAAACCAACCCCACCACCCCAAACCCCCTCACAAAACCAAACCCCATACCCATCTCCCCACAACAACCAATCCACACCAATACCCACCACCCCACACCCCCCAATACCACAAACCATCAACCCTCATCCACCCCAAAACAAATACCACCAACCACAAACTAAAACCAAAAACCATTCCCCACAAAACCTTACCACACCCACACCACACACCCATCACCCCCCTCCTCCAAACACCACCAACACCCCCACACACCCCCACATACACGCCATCACAAACAACACAATCTTACCACACCACTCTTCCCACCCCACCCCCCCCTCCCCCCACCTCAATACCGTCTCAAACTCACCTCATTACCCCACTAACCCTACTCACCAACCTAATATGTTCCTCCTAACAATTCTGTACGACATTACTTATAGACACACCACACCAATCTACTTATTACATCCATATCGCTTAACACCTACTAAACATTCCGCACCAATTGCTTAGACTCCATACATACCTAGACCTACTCGCACACATCCTAGCTCCCCGTATCCCACCCACCCAAACCTCTCTTACCATACTACATCTCCGTTCCCCTAAACAACACTATCCCCCATATATTCAAACCAAAAACACTCCCAACAACCCCCAAACCCAAAAAAACACCAAGCCTACTACCATCCATCCCATCATCAACACCTCATCCCAATCTAAATTACATACTAAAACCATACCCCACATCTCCACCTCACCCACACCCATCCACTCATAAATACTAACTTTCCTTTCCATCACCAACACCCCTCACCAAAACCACACTACATCCAATCCTCCATCTGACCCCTCACTAAAACTATAACCATCATACACCTAACATCTAAACTACTCAACCAAAAACACATCAAACAACCCCACAACTAATAATACCACCCACACCTACTAAACACTATCACAACCCTCCACTCATACTACTACCCTCTTCCAACATCTCAACCCATATAAGTACTCTTCAATAATACTAAATCTATACACTCTCCTAGATCAAAACTCACTCCCAAATATTACATACTAAACACATCTCAGCCATGCACACCCACCTCATACCCAAATCACTCTTGGCCTAGTAAAATTGCTTTGGTTACACATACTAAACACTAATCACGCTTAAGTATGCTCCTATTACGATACTTAAATCCACACCCCTCTCCTCACGCTCTCCACCCCTCCACACACCAACTACCCCTTCCCCCAACTAACCCTATCCAACCCCACTCTACTCCCATATCTACATCTCCTCAAATACACTACCCCCTCACAGCGTCCCCCTCCTCCTCTCCCACCAATCCCTACACCGCCCCTACTCCCCCATACCCACCAACCGGATCGTCTTCTCCATCCTTAACTCCGGATCCGCACCCCCTCATACCAAGATTATCGCGCCACCGTCCCACTCTGTCAGTTTACGATCGCTACAAACTTCATTCCCCTATCTACCCCCTCAACAAGCCCTGCTATATACCCCACCCACCCTCATACCCCATCCCACCCATATACCAACCCTCCCACTTCTCTCCTTACAACTACCTCCTCATACTACCCACACCCCTACCACACAACCACACCCCCACCTACCCAACCACCCCCACTCCCCCCTGACCCACCATACACCACCCCACACACCCCACACCAACCCTCACCCCCAAACAACAACCACACCCTCCAACCCACCACCCCACTCCCCAAACACAACCCACACCACCAACCCCCACCACAACCCCACACCTCCCACCCACCACCAACCTCTTCACCCACCATCCCCTACATCCCACACTACCCACACACACATCCCTCCTCCCCCTCCAACCGACCCTCCCCCTACACTCCCCCCATCTACAACCCTCACCACACACCCCCCACCACCACCCACACCCCCCACAACCACCAACCCCAACCCACACCCCCAAAACCCCACTAACCCACTTCCGCTCATATCCCTCCTACACACCTCCCCACAACACTCAACCACCTCCCAAAACCCCACCACACCCCATTCCCCTCCACACCAACCCTAACTCCACCACCCCCCCAACACCCCCTCCATAACCCCCCCTATACCCCAAATCCAACTCCACCAACATTTCCCCCATATAACTACCACATACCCCCCAAAAACCCCCCCACCACACCCCCCCAAACCCATCGACCCCACCACACAACACATACCCCTAACCCCACCACCCCCTCTCCCCACTATCAAACCACACCCATTCCCCGCCCCCACCCCCACACTCCACCCTACACACATCCCTACCACACCCTAACCTTAACACCTCCCACCCCCCCACCACCATACATTCCAACCCACCCCTCCATACCCCATGACGTCCCCACACACCCACATCATCTCAATACATACCACCCACAGACTCCACCAACCTACCACACATCATACCCACACCCCTACTTAGCTACCAACTACCATCTCCACAACCACTCACACCACTACCCAAACAACCTCATTACAACCTCCAACCTCATCACGATATTCCCACAAACCCAATCCACCCCCCCCTACTCTATACAGTGGCACACCTCCCTTACACCACTAAACATTCTCCCCCACCCCCTACATCACACCTCCATAAATTCTTACCAGTATACGAACCACACAATTCCTCCTTAATACATACTCACCTCTTACACATACTTAACATATACTACTCTATCATCCTAAATTTCCCCCCTACTCAATCCTACCTCACACATGCCTCAAACCACTTTACCCACCCCTCCTCTACTACATACTAACCTTCCTTCCCCCTCTTACAACACCTAATACCCAAACCAACTCACTACAATCCTACCCTCTACCCACCTACTAACCCCTATCCCACCATATCAATCAACCATCCTACAATCCTTACCCCTCCTCACCCTATACACGCAATCTCAAACTGTTACGTACCTCCCCTCCTTCACACATAAACACTCTACACCCCCCTCTCTTAACCTTTATTCTTAATTTCCTGATACACTTCTTACTCGCCCCCCACCATCCTTCTCTTATTACCGGTCCTACAACTCTTCCACCTCCCACCACAACCTCTACCCTCCCATACCACATCCCTACACCCAACTCCACTCCCTAACATCCCCACACCCTCCCTCATATACCACACCTTAATACCACCCACCCCCTCACCCCCCCCACAAACCCCTACCACCCACACCCCCCCATCCACCCCCAAACCCCTACCAACCATCAACCACCACCCGACAACCAAACATCAAACCCTCCACCACCAAAACTACCCCACCCACCCACCACTCCCCCCCAACCCCACACCCCCCTCCCCCCCCTCACCATACCACTCCACCAACCCCACACCCCCACACCCCACCAACCACCTACCCTACAACCACCCACCCCCCAACCCACCCCAACCCCCCCACACAAAACCACACCCCCAACCACCACCCCCCACACCCCCGCAACCCAACACCACCCACACCCCCAACCCCCATCCACCCCCCCACAACCCCCCCCCCCCCACCAAACCCCACACCCAACCACCCCCACCACCCCCCACCACCCCCCCCCACACAACCCCAACCCCACCACCCTCCCCACCCCACACCCCCCACCCCCACAACCCCCACACCCCACCAACCCCCCCACCCCCACACCCCCACCCCCCCCCCCAAACACCAACCCACACCCCACACCCACACCCCAACACCCCCACCACAACCCACCACACCCCCAACCCCCACTACCCCACTCCACCCCACACATTGACCAACCTCCATTTAACCATCCTCACCCACCCCCTTCAACCTACCTTCCATACCACACCTCCTTACACATCACCCCCACACCCAACCCACCTCATACCTCCATCCCCTCCACCCCAACAACAACCACTTCCCCCCACCCTCCTCTTACCCATCACACACCTCCTTCACATCCCCACACCCCTCTACCCCCCCCTCCCTACCCCATCTATCACCCTCCAAGACCCCCAACCACACACCCCCCCCATCCCCTCCTATACCTACCCCCTCCCACCCCTCCTCCCACTCCACCCTACTCCACCCAACCTCCTCTATCACTCCCCATACCCACACCACCACAACCCCCCCCCCACACCTAACACCAACCCCACACAATCCAACCCCCAAACCCCCCCCCCACCTAATTCCACTCTCATCTCTCATCCCACTACCACCTTACCCCTACCACCATCCCACTCCCCCATCACAATCTCTCCAACCTACCCCAACAACACCTCACCACCCTATACTCCTCCCTCCTACCAATACACCCTCTTCAATCTATTCACACCCCCATCTACCCCAACCTCCTTCTTCCCAACAACCACCCCTTACACTATCACCATCTCCCCCCTATACTAAACCCGCTCCCCTCATCCACACCCCAACCCCCTATTCCCCCACCCTCATACCCAAACACACTCCACCCCCCCCAAACCCCCCCCAAAACCTCCCACCCCCCTACTCTACCTCCACACCTTGATCTCCCCAACTCCCCCCCCCACCCCACCCTCCTATTAACATACAAAACTCCTACCCCATCCTATACCCACCTCCCCCACTATCCTTCCTATCCTACCCAACTCCCCCACCCATACAAACCGTACTCCAACCTCCTTCAACTACTCCCACCCATCACCTTAAATATACAACACTCATCCCCCAATCCTACCTTCTCTCCCTCCTAGCACATCTTCCCACATACTAAACACAATCCCCCCCAAATCCTACTCCTAACCAACCACCACACCATACACTCTATAACCACACACTCACCAATCTCCTCTATAACACCTCACACCACCTTAAACACTATAACCCATCACCCCCCACCTACTTCCCTCCTAAATCCACCCCCACCACCACCCCACCATCCTACAACATCCATACTAAACCTCCGTCCCCAAACACCCCCCACAACCCCAATCCTATCTTACATACTCAAACTACTCACACAAACTACCACCCTATACCCAAACCCTACTCACTCCACTCCTACACTTCTCCCCATATACCACCCACAATACCCCCCTATCTTCCCCCTCCAAACTATACAACATCCACATCTCAAAAAACCCAATCCAGCACGTCATCCTCCATTCCAATACACCTCCCCCTCCCCCTCCCCCACCCCACCCTCAGATCCTATACGCAATCAATTTTTTAATACCTCCACTCCCCTCCGACACACTAAACCTATACCAAAAATCCCACTCGACTTCATACTATAAGACTCCTTAACACATATACAACCCTATACAACAACTCTCTACTCATTACCTACTAAGAACTACCCTAACATACTAAACATATACACAACCTCCCTACTCTCTCTACTACACCCCACCTTAAACATTCCCTAACCTAATACCCCACCAACTCTCTCCATGACTCAACTCTCCCCCTCTCTAAACAGTCTACCCAACCTACTCTTTCCTACTAAACTCCTTACACATGCCTAAACAACTTCTGAAACAAACCCTCCTCTCAGACAAACATCCAATCCTTAACCTACAAACCCACCCCACAATCTACTTGGACTTAATACTAACCTCCATTACACATACTAAAACTCTACACACCTACATCCTCATTACATCTCACCTACTCCACCATTACTCCACCCTCTACCACCCCAAGTTTACCACTCCATCCCACCCACTCCTCTCCCACAACCCCCCCCTATCTATACACATCACAATTCCCCATATACACACCACATCACCCCAGTCATCACAGCATCCCTCACCCTCTTTACACCTCTGTAATCCTATACCGCCTATTCTATTAATTCCTCCTAACATCGCGGACCTCCTCCCCCTCTATCCTAAGATCCCACTCCATTACCTCTAAATCCTTCCCGCATACTTCCACCCTATACCCCATACCTACCTCATCCATCACCAATCACCCATAACCAAAACCACACCCCCCCCTACATACTCAACATACACACCCCCCCCCTTCCCCAATCCTCCCCCTAACCCCCCTACTCTACTCCTCACACCACACAACCAAACCTCTCCCCCTATCCCCCCCCAAACTCACCACACCACCCATCCCCACTCCCCATACACCCCATAACAACACCCAACCCCACCTCCCCCACCACCCCCCTACTACCCTCCACCACACAACCAAAACCAACAACCCCTAATTACACCCAATAACAATTCCAACTTCAACCCACCTACACCACAACCAAACCACACCCACACACCCCCCCCAATAAACCCCCCCTACACATACAAACCACCTCCCCAAAACCCCCCACCATACTTCACCCACAACACACCACCACCCACACCCCCATAAAACCCCCACCCATAAACCACCACCCCTCCACCCACCACCCCCCCCCCCCCCCACCACACCAACAACACCCCACCTACCCCTCACCCCACCCCCACCACACACCCAACACACCCCAACTCCACCTCATCCCCAAAACCCCCCAACAAACCCACACCCACATCCCCAAAAACCCCCCACAACCCCACATCATACCAACCTCCTACACCTCCACAATCCAACCAACTATGCTATACACAATCATATATTCCCTACAACCTCCTTCCACAACTACACCACCTATACCCCAATAAATCCACCCCTATACAATTCTCCAACCACCCCTAACCAATACTCCACACCTCCCTCACACCTCCACCACACTCACACATATTACAACCCCCATTACCACACCCTACCTCTTACAAACTACACACTCCTCACACATACAACTACCTAACTAAACCCTCCACATAATCTACACACTCCTAACACATACAGACCACAATTAAGGAACATATTCTTAATAATACATCCCATGTCCATTTAACCAACTCTAACACCAAACCCTCTTACTAAAATAAACACTCTTACATTTACTGAACCCCCTCAGGCCCCATATTCTACCAAACAACCTTCTTACCCCACATCACCCCATCCCACCCAACACACATCTCACACCACACACCCACCACCCCACACCCAATACATCCAACATTACATCCTACACTCTCTCCAAACAAACCTCTCTTCAAACCGACCTACCCTTCCATCCACCCACTCCCCAATCCTACCCCCCTAACTCCCCCTCTCCTCCCAACCCTCACCCACACAACCCCCAACCACCCCCACTCCCCCCCAACCACAAAAACCATCCACCCCAAACCCAACCCCCCCCCACCACAACCCCCCTAACCACACCCCCCCTACTAATACTCCACCCACCCCCACTACACACAACCATACTCTCTCCTCCCACAAACCACCCCATTAGCCACCATCTCCCACCCCCCACCACACTACATATCAACCATCTCCCATTACCTCAACACACTCCCACTTCATGCCGACCTATACACCATACACACATACTAAAATCACCCCCTCTCTCTCTACATACTACATCTCTTCCCCAAACCCCCCAATCCCCCCTACCACACCCCACCACCTCCCAACCACACTCCCCCCCCATCCCTACTTACATATCCCACCTTCCCCATATCAACTATCCCCTATCTCCATACTCGTTCCTACACCTACTCCCCACATATATAACCATATACACCCACCTACTCTTACATCCAAACCTACAACCCCATCCATAACCCCAATCCCCCATCCAGTCTTCCTCACCCCTCTTCTAACCCCCCCCCCCCAATCCACACCCCCACATCTACTACCGCTTACTCACTCCTCACCCCAATCCCCTAACCAACACCATCATACTACTACCTCATAAGATCCTCACCCCTACTATAACCCATTATTGAACCCCCCTTCCTCTTCCATACTTAAATGCTCCTTCACAACATACTCAACACGATCATACACAACTCTACAACAAACATCCTAACTCTCCCCCACCCATCTAACTATCCCCCCCACCTAATTCTACTCCTACCACTCCTCCACCATACTAAACACACTCTTCCACAACTGATCTCTGCTACAACCTCACGTCTCCTCACAATACTAACACATATACAAAATCCTACTTCTACATCTAAACTTCCTGTATCAATCTACAACTATACCCAATACACTCTCAACATCTAATACTCCTAACCCCCTACTACCACCCCCCCATCTCTTCTTCCAATATACTTATACTCGCTTGTCCACATAGCGTAAACACTTACCCAATCTCTCATCGCCTCATAACCTTCCTACCCACATACATAACCCTATCCATCACCCCATACACATACTACCCTCTCACCATCAACACCCTCTCCTCACCTTCCTCTACCCACTAACTTCTATCTACGACTCCTCAACAAATACCCCCCTCCATTACCATCCCTACACACTAATACATATAACCCCCCCCCATCAACTTCTTTACATCTCCTCCTTCCCCTCACTAGATACCTATCACCATATCTATACCTACAAAATATCACCATACATAAACACTGATACAACACCAAACTTTCCTCCTAGCTCGTGCTATACACCATTACTAACCCACACCCACATCCTACTTAAAAACCAACACACTCCTACACTACAACACGTCATACCCACCCACTCTACATAACTAACTCACACCACCTACAACTATACACCCAACCTCAACAAACCTCAACACCTCCTCACACCTATACCCATAACCCACCACCTTCCAATTCTACATCATAAACTTACCCCCTCCAACACCAACTCCCCCCACTCAACTTCTACATCTAAACACTCAACATGAACACACACTATCCACAACTACTCATCCCACCTCACTCCTCCTACATCACTACCCACTACTCCCCCACCTACTAATCACAAATATCATCTCCACAGTATTAAACCCAAACCCCCAACCCTTACACTTACTATAAACTCTATACTACTACTATAACACTTTACCACCATCTCTACTTTCTACATACTATTAATCCTTTACACCATGAACTACACATACTGATACACAATACTCTAGCTTATGTACCTACTAAATCCTCCCGTTACTACCATACTATAACTAACTTAGAATTATTACGGATATATATTATCTCATATAGCGAGTTACTAAGACTAGGCGTCACACATTGTGGAGCTTTGATGAACATGCTTGATTACGTACAGTATCGGCACTTACTTGTCTCAGCATACGTAAACTCCCTATCCCATTCATAACTCGGGTAAACTAAATTGATAGTCAAAATACCTACTTCTTACATACTTAAATTCATACTCACACCTAACTGAAACACTATACACAACCTATTCTACATACATATCTAACTCTTACAACAGTACCCAAAAACATTCAACATCTATTATGGTTGATTAGGCTTATAACTACTAAACTCTTCTCACATACAAAATATACCAATAACAACCTACTCTCAATCATACCTTAAAACTTAATCAATCCTATGAGACATATATGCACAGCCCCTAACTTTCGTCTAAAACTCAAACTGCCTACCAACTAAAACTCTACACCAATCCGTACTCTCTACATACTTTTAAATACTAAACCTACTAAACCCACTATAACAATATACTCATTACAAACTAACAATCACACAATACTAAACGAGACTATAAAAAACTCTACTCTCTACTACAAACTCGCCTTACACATATAATCCAAAAACACAACCCTACTTCTACATACTAACTCCCACCACATACTTAAACACGTTTATTCAAAGCCCTATTCTCTGACTATATAACCTCCGGTTACACCCTACCAACACTCTACAAAACTACTACTTCTATCAACTCTGTAAACATACTAAACCCTATAATCACATCTACTAACTACCACTAAAACTACACATACTAACCTATCACACCCTACTCTCTTACATACTACATCCTCACCCATACTATAAACTGATACAAAACTCTACTTCTACATTACTTTCCTCCTCAAATAATAAACATATACAACCCCTACCTCTCCTACATACTAAAATCATACAATACAAAACACTCTACACACCCCTACTTCTACATACTAAACTCCCTCAAATCTAAACACTATTACAAAACCCTCCTCTGTTATATACTACTCTTACAATACTAAACACTTATACACAAATCCTACTCTGTAAAAATAAAACTCTTACCATACTAAACCCACAAATCTGATTATTACATACTAAAATCCTTACCTACTAAACTTAACACTATCATACTCAATAATACTAAAAACTTCAACACATTCTAAACCCTATTCCAACCTTCTCTCTAATCCTATCCATTCAATACTAGACCAAATACCCACTCCTACTCATACATCTAAACTTCACACAATAACTAAACTATCAAACCTTACTTAAATAAATAACTCATACCTATACAACCCTATACACAACCCTACTTCTAAAAATACACTCTCACAATACTAAACACATACAAAACCCACTCTCTACATCCTAAATCTTAACATACTAAACCTAACACCAACCTCACTTACTACTAATACTCCGTCCATTCATAAACACCACACAATAATAGATTACTCTTAATCTACTACAATTACACCTAACACACCTATATCACACTTACAACCTACTTCACCACATACAAAACTCATCACAATACTACCCTATACAAACCTCTAACACCTAAACATCCCATCCTCAAACCCCCAACCCGATACCAAAACCCAATTTCATACATAATACCCTCAATACACATAACAAAAACACTTAACAACCCATACACACTCTACTAAAACTCTCTATAAGATAACTACCCACACCACCACTCCCATACTTAATACCTATAAACTCCAACCCTACCAAACACAATATACCACAACATCCTTCCCACCAAAACTCACCCCAACCTACACACATATAACACCCCATAAAAACAATCACCACACGTACACATACTCAACACACTTACCTAAACCTATTACTACTATAAACTCTTACACATACAACATAAAAGCAACCCACACATACATAACAACTCTTAACTACTAAACCCCACACATCCCTAATAATTACCATCTACACTCCAAACCCTCAAAACATTCACAATCATCATAAACAACAACACACACCTCACCCCAATACTAAACACAGAATACACAACCCTATCTCTACATAACTAAATCAAACACAATCTAACACTATACACAATCCTACAAATACATCCTAAACACTCACATACTCAAAAACTCAAACCTACACTCTATATAAACACTTCACCCATTATAAACA
Organism: Megaleporinus macrocephalus; assembly: GCA_021613375.1. Taxonomy (NCBI): domain Eukaryota; kingdom Metazoa; phylum Chordata; class Actinopteri; order Characiformes; family Anostomidae; genus Megaleporinus; species Megaleporinus macrocephalus. The sequence goes on along the minus strand of CM038707.1, from coordinate 12,929,832 downwards.
CTATCACAAACCTACTCTCTACATACTTAACTACCTCAATATAAAAAAATCCAAAACCATATCTTAATACTAATCTTACACATACTAAAAACACTAAAACAACCCATACATTCGTAATACTATACTCCTTAAACCATACTAACCACACAATCATAATATTACATAATAAACTCCAACCCTACTAAAACATATAACAATATATATTACATTACTAACTACTACACAACTAAAACATAAAATCACAAACCTATTCAACAATACTAAACTCCTCACACATACTAAACACTATACAAAATCCCACTCATTACATACTAAACTATACACAACAATACTGATATATTAACATACTAAACACACACTAGACCTCAGACACAAGAATAATCTCTATATACTAAACTTCTTACACAGACTAAACCCTATACAAAAACTTTACTCACTACATACCCTTATGGATACTAAACACTGAACATAACCCTTTTCACTGTGTACCAAACCCCCTTACAGAAACTAAATCCTACACCACCCTATCCACCACATACTGAATTACAAAGTACATTCAAAATTTACTAAACCCTGGACACAACCCTGTCCACTATATATGTGCTAAACCATTTACCCATTCTATTCTTCTCTACATATTTAATTCCTTAAACTATACTATGCTCCATTCACTGGAGGTCCTTCACAGACCTTTAATATAACACCTAATTTAATTATTTGTTATTCAAAAGTAAATGTGCCGAGATCCTTTCGGCATGTTTCTAAAAGTCTGCGGAAACAATTGGCTCAGCGTAATTGCGCCCCAAGTCTCTAACAGCCCACCAGTCCGCACACACTGCCACACACACGCAGTCACGGTTAGGTGCCTCCGTAATCGCGGAGCAGGGAGAATTATTATACATTATCCTTTCTATCTTTTAACTGACTCCGTGCTTGGCTGATCTCCCTGCATATAACATTACAGAGAGAGAAAGAGCACACGAGAGAAGAGAGAGGGAGAGAATAGAAACGAGCTGACTGTTTAATTTAATAGATCATTTACATCTAAAATGGCTCTGTATTCTTAAATGACTCATAAGCATATGCGGGTATGTGGCCTTAACGGGGATGAGAAATAGATTTGCTTGTTTCACTTCATTTGAGAGCGCTCAACAACTGCCACCCTGACAATCTAATTCAAATAAGCCCAGCCAGATTACACAGCAACACAGCCACGATCATTATCTGCTGACTGAGTGGCATATTATGCATTTCAATCTGTTCCGACTCCACTTCCGGAAAACAAACCAAAAAAGGAATTTCTGGAAGGTATATATTGTCGCTGTCCAGAGAAACTTTACAGAGGTGTTATAACATGTGATTTTGAAGCATTTCCATTGGTCCATTAATCATGTAAGCAATCCTGCTTAGTGCCACCAGAGGTCCCTGTCCCCTGAATAGTGAGTAGCCTAAAACACACTGCACCTGCCCCTTGTTTCAGCCACCTGCTCCTCATCACCTCTACCTACATATACACCCACACCTCAGTCGTGGTATTGGTTGGACCATTGTACGTGCAAGCCAAGCCCCTTGTTTTTCTCTGCTGTGCTAAGTTAAGCCAGGTCAAGGCAAACCAAGCTAAACCAGGTCATACTGAGTCCAACCAGGTCAAGCCAGGTCTACCCAGCCAAAACACTCCCAGCTTCAGCCAGTCTGGCCACACTGAGGCCAGGCTTAGCTATTCGCGGTCTCTCCACACAAGTGTTTGCTAACTCTGCCCTTTCATTAGGGTTCTCATTAGGCTATCTCTGCTTATACAGGGCTATGACACCTTAAACTAAACCCCTCATAACGACCCTGCTCTAACCTCTACTCTTACAGTAAACCAACGCCTGGAAACTCCAGTCCGAGCTTGGACTCTTTGCTGCTAACATTTCACACTGCTTAGACAGCTCACCTAGATATCTTTGCCAGGCTCCCCTGTTTTCCTGGCTATCACGTTTCCACCCAGCCCCATACTCTGTTCATTACATTTCACTGTTGTTCTCAATAAAACAGCCTGCTCATGGATCTTACCTTTGTCTCTGAGCCTTGTGAATTATTACAAAGAGCAGCTGTCTTGTTCAAATGATATAGAAAAATGAAAATCAACAAAAATTGATTGTCCATTTTTTTGGACAGTGATAATGTGTAGGTTATGATGTCAGTGTCACTGCTAGACTGAGAATAATCCACTAGCTGTAGTGCTCCTAACCTTTTGAACAACAGAATGAAAGAGGGCTAACAACGTACACAGAGAAACAGGTGGACTACTGAACGTAACTGTGGAACTACAGAGTGAAGTTAGATGGAGCTGATACAGCGAGTGCGGAGACGAGGAGGTGGTTTTAATGTTAGGATGTTATGTTATGGCTGATCGGTGTGGCTAACACATACACACAATTTTCACTAGGCCGCCTGTTCACACCTCAGTGAAAGTGTGCCTTTAACAGCACATCAATCACTTCCACATCTCCCTCGCTGCACCCATTGATTAGAATGTCTTGTAAAAGTCCATTTTCCAAGTAGATCACTTTCTTCTCCGGGATGGAGGCTTCGCAAGCTGCACAAACACAAGCACTGCTGCTTCCTATGGGCTTTCCTAATGGCTTTGTACATCAATACGGAGTACTCACACACCACAGAGCCATTTCTTGATCTATACTGTACAAGTCACACGTAAAAGTGTTGAATCCACGGCACCTTATGAACATTTTATGAGGAAGAGACCAACAGAAATGCTCCGAAATGACCTGGAATGAACTCTCATTACATTAGCATGACCTGAAGCACGCTACACTTAAAATGCTCAACTTGTTTAATTCTGCCTAATGTTGTTTTAGATTACATCTAGCTAAAACAACATCAAGATGCCTTGTTTTATGATTCAGTAGCCTCTCTTTGCCTTGATGGAGCTTTAAAACAAGCTTATTTTCTGTCAGGCAACTCCATGAGGAGCCACCTGAGATGCTTTTCCAAGAGGACTGAAGAAGATAAACATATGCTGAGGCCATAATGTTGTGATATTGTGTCTTCTCCCACGAAAGACAGTAAACCATGTCTCTTTCAATTGGTCCACTTGGTCCTCTTACTCTTCCTTTTAACTGTGAACACCTGTGTATGTGTATGTGTGACCGGTTTCAAGTATGTATGGGTTTTGATGTTCTCCTTATTCTCAGATTTCCAGCTTATTTTACTTGATTTTACCTTCTTTGTTGTTTCTCTTTGGCAGATCTAAAAACCTCATAAACCTGAACTGAAACTGACTCACTCACTCACTCACATTTAGCAGGTTAATGATTTTTAACAAGAAGGTTATTAAGCAAACCAAAGAAACCAGAAAGAAAGAAAGAAAGAAAGAACAACTATGCCAAAACAAGAAAAAAAGAAAGTAGACAGTATTGCTAGCTTTACCTTCTTTCTTGTTCTTGTTTTGCAGATGTGAAGAACCTCATTGACCTAAACCAAAACGTACTCACTCGCTCACATTTAGTAGGTTAAAGATTCTCCACAAGGAGGTGCTGCTTGCACTCCAGTTTGTGCTGCTTTGTAAGAGTGTCAAATTAATTACATTGTGTTCATGTTTGAAGTACCTTTTTCGAATGTCTTACAGAAATCTGCCTGCCCGCGTTCTGACCCCTTCCTGTACGAACAGTAGTGGCTCTCAGTAGCTGCTTAATTATAAGTTGTTTTTTGTTAAATTCAACAAAATCCAAGATAAAATACTAATAATTAAAATGTTTATCTTTTGGAATTAATTAATAAACATACACTACCTGCAATGTGAAGACATGTTTAGGAAACGACTAACAACTGGACAGGAACAATTATTAAACAATGCCTAAAACATGCTGCACTGTTAAATAGTTAATTAATTCTTTTGTAATTAATATACAGAAGAACACAGTGTTAGTTGGGCACAGACGCTGCAGAACTAGTTTTCTATTTATAAAGATCTGACTGCTTTCTCCTGTTCCTCTCTGTCCTGTACTGTGTATAAAATGCCAGTTTCGTTTCTCCTGCTTCCCGCAGGAAACATGCCGAAAGGATCTCTCCCTCTCTCCCTTTCTCTGGAGACTGGAGAAATAGCTGGATCAGCTTCAGCATGAGGTCAGCAACAAACACAACAACACTTTGTTTATAGCATAAACAATAAACACCAACTATCCAGACAGTCGGGATCATTCTACAGAGAACAGATAGTGATTCTGAGCAAATCACTAAAAAGGAATAGAGAGAAACAAAAGACCAATTCATATACAAACAAAGCAAAAGAAAGAAATAATGAAAGAAAGAAAGAAAGAAAAAGAATGAGAAATAAAGAAAGAAGCAAATGGACAAAATCGAATGAGAAACAAGCAAAAAAGAAATATTGATTTTGAAAAAAAACATAAAAAGAAAAAAAAGCAGAATGAAAGAAAAAAGAAAGACAGAAATAAAAAATAATTTGCAATAGTTAAGAAAGACACAAATTAACAAAATTGAATGAAACAAACCAACAAAAAAATAAATAAAAGAAAGAAAGAAAGAAAAAAGGAGAGAAAGAGAGAAATAAAAAATATTGATTTTAAAAGAAACAACTGAAAAGGAAAAACAAAAAGAAAGAAAGAAAAAAGAAGAAACAAAAAGAAAGAAATTAATTAACAAAATCGAAAGAAACAAAAACAGAAAACAACAGAAAAATAGAAAGAAAGAAAGAAAGAAAGAAAGAAATAATTAAATTAAATTTAATGAAGAATGGGAACAGATCCCATTTAAACGTGCAATGCTGCAGTCAAACAAACGCCAACCAGAAACAGGGCAGAGTGAGATGGGGAGGGAGAGAGAGAGAGAGGGAGAGAGAGAGAGAGAGAGGGAGAGAGGAGCAGCAGAGGAAGAGATACAGTGAGAGAAAGGCAGAGTGAGGGAAAAGAGAGGGAGCAGTGATGAATGAAAGGATGTAAAGAGCAGTTAGAGAGCAGAAGAGGAGTGAATGGCACTTCAGCTGATCCTTGCCTCTCACACACACCACTTCACTCCAATCACACACACTCATTACATTAGTGATAAACGAGTGGCCTCCACCTCTGTATTCACCGTGTGGTTTCAGAATTCATCAGTGGAAGACCTCTCTCACTGCCCACTCCACATCAATGACCCTTCACTCAGAACCACACCGAGGGCCAGATGTACGTACGAGCGCAGGCACGGTGCAAAATGTGCTCTGATGTGACTGCAGTATCCACCACAGCGTGCCTGACTTTATCATTCTACTGAAATGATCTAATTCAGGATTTATTATTCATTTATTTATTTATTACTATTCTTCTGCTTCTACACTGACCAGCCACTTCATTAAGACCACCTCTTACCTAGTGTATCTACACCATTTATTAGCTCCACTGACCATATAAGAGCACTTTGTAGTTCTACAATCACAGACTGTAGTCCATCTGATTCTCTCTATACATTATTACCTTGTTCTACAATGATCAGGACCCCCTCAGGACCACCACAGAGCAGATATAATACAGGTGGTAGATCATTCTCAGCACCAGAGTGACATTGACGTGACGGTTGTGTGTTAGTGTGTGTTGTGTTGGGGTGAGTAGATCAGAAACAGCAGTGCTGCTAGAGTTTGTAAACACCACCTCAGTGTCACTGCTGGACTAAGGATAGTCCACCAACCAAAACCATCCAACCAACAGTGTCCTGTGGGTTAGGTTTAGGGTTAGCACAAACTGTACAGCAACAGATGAGCCTGTCGTCTCAGCCTTTACATCTCCAAGGTGGACCAGCAAGGTAGCAGAGTCTAATAGAATGGACAATAAGTGGACACAGTGTTTAAAAACTTTAGCAGCACCGCTGTGTCTGATCCACTCACGCCAGCACAACACACATTAACACACCACCACCACGTCAGTGTCAGTGCAGTGCTGAGAATGATCCACCACCCAAATGATAGCTGCTCTGTGGGGGTCCTGATTGTTTGCTGGTACTTTGGACCCTTGCTGTAATAAGCTTTTGATACCACTGGCTTTGATAAGTGTTGGAATGCCCTAAATAGTACTACACTAGCATGTACAATGCTACAGTAGAAGCCCCTGACAGTCATCAGTGAGAAAGTGAGAATATATATTTTATATACTTTCTCACACACGGTCAGCAAGCCATCAACTGCTGATGCTTCAGATACTAAACTAACCTAGAATGTTGTTCTCCCTTTTATACTCACTTATTAGTAGAATGATTTTCATCTGTGCATCACAATTGAGCAAGAGTGTCCTAACAACCAATTAGTCCAATAACATCCTTAACTTGGATTGGCGGCCGTACCAGGAGTTTTAGGCAGAGGACTGAGAATTGCTGATAATAGGACTATATGCAAAATAAGCCTCTATAGAAAAATAGACTTTAATACAAACATTTTTATTATTTAAAAATCATCTGATACACTTAAATTAATGGTGAAATGGACAGTATTGTATGTGAATTGCATGAAAATTGCATGAATTGCATAAAAATAGCATAGAAATTCTAAAGTGATCCTAAACTTTTGAGCGGTAGTGTGTGTGTGTGTGTATATATATATATATATATATATATATATATATATATGGCCTTGTGTTTTTGTAATACAGCTATAAAAGCTTTTTTGGCTTCACAGGCTAGAAAGAACATGCTTGAACATCTATGGCGAGCTGAGAAGTCGCCAGATTAAAAGACTGATTGATTTCATAACTAATGTTGAGTGCTTCCATGTTAATTTGAACAAATATGTGCTAATGTGAATGCTTTTATTAATCTGTTTGTTTGTTCGTATGAATTATTTATAAATGTTGGTCATTACTGAGCAGTACTTCTGTTTTTAAGAATCCTATTAGCACAATGTGTACAGAGAAAATTACATATTTATGTACGAATACAAAGAAAATCAACCAAATCAAAACAAACTAATCACAAGCTGTGACCCACTGCTGGGTCAAAGTAACCAAAGAGTTATCATAACTCTTATGACTTGTTACTCTGTTTACATTACCCACCCTTCCTGGATCAGCCTAGCACTGAGCATGTGTTTTAGTATACAGTGACCCAGCACTGGGCTACTGAATTGACCCTAGCTGGGTTAAAAGCCTGGACAGATCTCTAGTGCTGCTGATGTTAATTAAGAAGGAATGAATCATTTCATCAACATGAGTCAAACGATATGTCTCTTCAAAAAAGCACTACTGCTAATAGGCTGGGTAGTTGCTGCTGCTGCTCTGGGGCTGGATGGGGTTTTGAGGTGTGGGCTAGGAGCAGATGGGTCTTGGCTGTGTTTTAGCACTAGAGCAGCAGGACCAGATTTGTGTGAGTCTAATGGGGTCAGTCTGCGGTCAAGAGCAGACCACCGACCACTCAGCGAACTTGCATGCATACATTCATAAACACAAACAGTAGTGTTCTACATAATACACACACATAAACCATGGATGGATGGATGGATGGATGGATGGATGGATGGATGGATGGATGGATGGATGGATGGATGGATGGATGGATGGATGGATGGATGGATGGATGGATGGATGGATGGATGGATGGATGGATGGATGGATGGATGGATGGATGGATGGATGGATGGATGGATGGATGGATGGTTACCAAGAACTGATAAATCCAGAATAACATGAAATAAATACAGATAACTCAAGACTGTAAGGTCTCGCTACTGGCTTTCACTGCCATACACAGAGGCAGAGCAGGGGATGGGGCGCCACTGGACCCCCTTGAAATCTGATTAGACCCCCCAGGTGCCACCCCAGATGACTGACACGCCACGGCACCGCATGTCTTGTTGAAAAGAGCCGGCTGTATTTTGTAATTGGTAATACCTGCTGACTGCTAGGTTCCTCCTGTGCAGTAGTTGGCGCTATGTATCCCAAAGAGTTGTAATCCACCCCACTGTCTATATGAATCCACTATTATAAAGAGAAGGAGGAGAAGAGTCTAACAGAAGAACAGCAGCCTACTCGGTGATGGATGTTGAAATAGTCAGAGTTATGGTTTAAAGTCAATGTTCTGGTCAGAGAGGAGATCGTTTACTGTAAATTAACTTGTAACTGATGTTACAGTGTTATATGTCAGTTCACCCACGAGTATCAATATAACGTTAACATTATGTTACATCTCATTTCTTCTACAGATGACTATCAGCTTCCAGCGTGCACTTCACGTTAACATACGTTTCACTCTGGGTGTTTGAACTGGGCAGAATGTGTTGAGCTTCGACTCCGTGCTGGCCTCTTTCTCTGTTTCTCTAATGATTGTTCTCTAATGCTGTTACTGAAAATCTGTACTCGGGTACAAGTACAATTACTTGTACTTACAGTTAATTATGCTCTTCTGAACTGAGCATTAGATAGCTTAGAACTTAGTCAGACAGTCTTAGTCTTGGTGGTTGCTTGATTAAGTTCTGCACTTTGTTCATGACAAGTTTGCATCATTGATATTTTTTTTGGAACAGACAGATTCTGTGTGTATTAGCATGTCTTGGTTTTTACATTTACATTTTGTACATTGTTAATAAACTGCTAATTTAATACACAGATCGTATCTCCTGTGTGCTTAAGATGTACTTTATGAAAACAGTATAGCATTTACAGATTTTGATCGCAGTTGATTGGGTTTCTTAAATATTCTTTGTTGTAGTCTGTGGACCCCCTAAAATAGCTTTGGCCACCCTCTGGCCACCCCAAGGATAAAAGTATAGCTCCGCCACTGGCTGCAGCTGCACTACTGGACCATTTTAAGGAAGCCTTAAATAAATAGACTTCAGTACATGCAGTAGAACTGACATACCATGTACCTAAAACACTGTTGTTCCTCCTACAAATGCAAACCCTGCGATTACAAAAGAGGGACGATAAAACAGGCCGATTCCCAAATCCCAAACTCTTACATAACAGATAATTAATATGATACCCTCAAAATCTACATACTCCAGTTCACATTCTATCCCAGGAGGAAACAAAGAAGGAACACAATAAAATGACCGACTTAGCAGAAATCTGCTGTTCCAGGCTGGGAAGGGGACGTCAGCACTTGTTTATACTCTTTCCAAGGAAGTGAACTGTCAGCCTGCTTGAAGTTGAACTTGGCTTTCTATTGTCTGGCTTCTTAATTGAGTAATTCCACCTTAAATGCTGTGGCTCGTACAAAAGGCAGCTGCGGCAGCATTTAAAGAGGAACGGAAAAAAGTGACATACCTTTTATGCAGACATCAGAGAACGATTTTAAACAGTGAGGAAATGCATTCTATGGCAGCTTTAATGTAATCTCCAAAACTGCAACTTTACAGGGGAGACCCAAACATACTTTACTTTCAACATAAGTCAATGGAACCAGAATTATTTCCTAGCTATTTTGGAGCATTTGTACTGGTCCGGTCATCTTGAAATCTTCACACAATGTAAAAGCCCACTGGCGTGTTCAAAAGATGCAAAAAACTTAAAATCGACAAATACTGAGATACATGTTTTCATTGGACAGCAATGATATGTTGTTGTTATGGATGTTAAAAGTGCAGCTGTGTTGCTTTGTGCCACTCTGTGCTGAGCTGTGAGGTAGATGGTGCAGTGTTAGCTCCCACCATCAAGAAAAAGTGTAGGCTTAGAGGTGACCTGCCAACTCCCTGGCCAAGCAGAGTGGGAGTTTCTCCCCTGTGGCTGTGTTCAATAAAAGAGCATTTACTTTCAATGCTATGTTCCCTGTATTATCTTCTACTTCTACGTCACAATAATATAATAATATAGAAAAACATGTTTCTTCAAAATGTCAATTTTACAGAAGATGCCAAAAACTGTCTTAGCTTTCAACGTAAGTAAATGGAACCAGATTTTTTTTCCAAGTGATTTTGAAGCATTTCTATTGGTCCATTCATCAAGAAATATTCCCACAGTGTAAACAGCAGCTGCAGTTTTCAAATGATGCAGAAAAATAAAAACGGGCAAAAATGAAGATAACAACTAACAGAACCCTACATACATGTTTATAAAGGCTTATATTAATAGTCATCATCTGTTGTAAAGGCTACATTAGCAAACTTCGATCAAAATTCGCAAACGTAACCCCTATCCAGAGCTGGACTGGGACAAAAAATCGGCCCCGTCATAATCAGTGGAGCACAGCCGACCAGTAATTTATGTATGTGTTCCGCGAAGGAATGTATTTTACTATTATCTTATAATAATTATCAAATATTAACCGCATCATATTAAAACATAACGTTTTGCCTTATTAGAAATTTACAGTAAATCATTACTTTAGAAGCCGATCAAATAACCATTGTGGAAAACAAATAAGTAAATTCACACATACCGTAGTTCTAGCACATTGTCTACTCATATGTATTTACTGACTTTCCCTGATACAACAGCTCAATTCTTATTCTATTCAGGTTAAAATGTGCTCCCTCCTTTAAAAAGCTATAACCTGCATTTGGATCAGGCTAAAAACAGGCAGGGCTGCTTTGTGAACTCATGCAACGCATCAGCATTTAACACTGTCTTACTATGGGCATAGCTTTTACTAATAATACTTTTATACACTTACTTTAGTAAAACTTAAACTGCAGAGCTTCTGCTTCATTGATCAGTTTTAAGATCACTTGTTTAGTGTTTTTAAAACAAGTTGAACCGCAGCATAGAGGCTACAAATTCAAACTATGCAGCCTTTCAACACACCTTTAGCCTAAATATCTAAAATGCTATGATGTAGCCTAAAATGAAAACTTGCTGCTCATCCAACACTTCTCAGCCCTGACCGTTTACTATTTTATCAGAAGAAGGTGTCGTACGTGGAAAGTATGCAAATACCAATAAATACTGATACTAATCAATCAGTGTTACTCCTCATTCTCAGGTAATAGAGCTAACGTTACCTCCATCACCTCAGAGTCCCTGTGTTATCGTAACGTTACTACCTGCTACAGCAGCAAACATGTCTGTGATCTTAGCACTTTTTGCAGCTTGTACAGTGACACTCTTCAATCTCTTCGCACGTAACTTCTCCGCACCCCCTTTCTGCCGCTTCGGTTTGTTGCCTAACACACACGCTCAACACTGAGCCTAGCAGGAGTTACAGTGGACCATGCAGAGAAAGGGTCTATATTGAAGATGGGCCAATGGGCGCCCCCTCTAAATTGTGGGCCGGTCTCTTAAAAAAAAAAAATCCAACAGCATCGGCCCCTGAGGACTGTCGGCCCACTGGGCAAATGCCTGGTATGCCACATTACCAGTCCAGCCCTGCCCCTATCTAATAATTTATGTAGTAATATGTCAGGTTTCATGACAAGCTTGTGTCGGTGTCCTGTAGCCTTATGAACAGCACCCTACAGTCAAGTGTTACCTCTGCTGGTTCGCCTAAAGCACTCCTCCAAAGGAAACACTTACAGCTGCGCTGGATTCTCTCTTGATGCAAACATGTGTTCACATAAAAGAAGAAAAAAAGCTGCGTATGTGCAGAGAAAGAAAATGTAAGAGAATGTAAAAGAGATTGAGAGAGAGAGAGATAGGAAGTTAGAAAGCTGTAGAGACTGGTATGACTCACCTGTGAAGATACCGAAGGCAGAATAAAGATCACAGCAGCACATGAGAAAAAGAACAGAAAAAAAAACAGAAGAGAGATTTATTAGCACACAGTCAAGGTACGGAATTCGTTCTTCATTAGTTTGCTTTAATGAGATTTAAGGTGGGAGCGTGAGGGTGAATCTCGCTGGGTATGTAAAGCGATCCAAGGGATCCAAGCACCAGCACATTCACTTCAAGTCAGATTTCGCTTCTCAGATGAGTGTTGTATGTGTTTTAAAGGAACAATAAATAATAGCAACAGCAAGTATATAAAATGTTTACTGTATATAAATAGATATACATACAGATACATAGGTAGTTGAATGTAGGGCTGTGTATTGGCAAGAACCTGGTGATACAATATGTATTGTGATACAGCCGTCACGATTCAATTTATCGTGATATACTGCGAAAATTATACTATTAAAACACACCACTATATGAGAAGGGTTGTCAGTGCTTACAACAGCATTGCACCCTTGTGCTGCTTGTTAATGTTGGAGTGGAGCTGAAAATGGATTACAACACTGCCATCTAGTGGTCAGAGGTTTAAACACAACACACGCTGATTCACCGTCTGCTGGGAATCTGTGTATTGATACTGTGTTTTTGAGAATCAATACAGTATCAGGAAACATAATATCCCGATATTCGATATTTAGATATTTTCTTACACCCCTAGTGAAATGGATGGATGAATGGATGGTTACCAAGAACTGATAAATTCAGAGTAATGTGAAATGACTCGGAATACAGATATTGTAGGGTCTCGCTACTGTCTCGCACTGCCATACACAGAGGCTCACAGGAGTGCTGCAGCTGCAGTAATAGAACATTTTGAAAGAGCTATAGAATGGAAAACATAATTTACATAATTTACAAAATTTAATAATAAATAGACTTCAGTACATACAGTAGAATTGAAATGCTGTGAACCGTAAACACTGTCGTTCCTCTTACAGATACAAACCCCGCATTTACAAAAGAGGGATGTTAAAAATTCCAAACTGTTACATAGCATTAATATTCATTCTCATTAATATTATACCCTCAAAATACCCCATAAACCAGTTCACATTCCAACTCAGGAGGAAAGAATGGAGAAACAGCAATAAAATGACCGACTGTGCAGAAATCTGCTATTCCAGGCTGTGAAATCCACATTTTACTTCTGTTCTGATTTCTGTTGTTTTATGTGTTCTAAAGGAACAATATGTAATACCGCCTGCAAGCATATAAAAAAAGTTCAAATTGAAAATATTGGAGAGAGAGTCTGGGCAGGAGGGGGCAAGGACAAACGCTTGCACTGGTTGCCAAGTGGAAGAAGCTGAACCTACACGAATGAGCATTAAGCTGCGTGTAACATTAAGCTTTGACAATGACACAATAACAAAACCTACATGTAAGTTGACCAGGTAGTGTATATGCTTGTTAATGTATATGTTTCTGTAAACCTTAGGGTTTTTTTATGATGAGCTATGTACAGAAGCTTCTTGTTGCCAAAGTTGTAAACAGCTGCATGTGGTGTGACCGATAGCATTTAATGTTAGCATGACAGCAATAGCCAGTTTGGTCTGGATAACTTTATAGGCAAATACTCGCTGCCTTGATAGCCCAGCTGCACACAGAGTATGCCAGTACTTGATTGTTGAAAAGACTTTGATAAGTCATTCCTACTAGTACCCATAAAAAACTAGCCAGCATACATGCCAAAGCATTCAGGAGAAAACTAGCCGTCATCATTTTTTAAAATGCATCCCCAAATATTTATTGCCATTTTACTACATTTCGGGTCATGGAGCTTTTTAGAAGGATGCCGAGGCCTATTAGGTTGGGTAGGATGTAATGTATGGCAAAATGGGCAGTGGGTGAGATCACAGGCTATAACATATAATGGCTGTGTGTCATTGTTGGGGAAGCCAGTATTTTAATTGAGCATATTTCCTTAATCTCTGATTGCATATCATGTTTTTGTATGATTTTAATACAGTAAATACATTACATACTGTTCAAGCAAAGTAACAAGTGACAAACATTTAATTTACAATACTGGACTAAAGTTTTAGGCACTTAGGGACATTATTATAATTAAAAAGTTATTTTTACAGACAGGAAGCTTTTATTTAGTCAGCAAAACACTTTTTTTAAAATATTTAAATAGTATTAATACAGTGAGTAGTAATTTGACATATGGCAGTGTGTTTATTTAACCCTTTTTAAGCTTCTCCTTGTAAAAACAACCCAGTATTATTTACAGTTCTCATCTAATACCTGCTTTGACTGCTCAGTACTTCATTAAACTAAATCAAGATTGCTGCTGAAGGAACTAAATACTATAAATTCATATAATGCCTAGGGCGTCCAGGAGAAATCTTTAACTGAACTTTGTTCTTTAAACAGGCGCATAAGGTATTATCTACTACTTTCAAAATAACTATTTATTCTTATTTATATCTGCCCTAATGATATCTGGTGTTCTTACTGGTGAAAACACTCTTATTACTAAGATAATGGCTTTTAAACAACTGACTTAGGTGCCTAAGACTTTTGCACAGTATTGTATATGGTTAAAAAATTAACACGTGGTCTACTTGAGAGAATGAGGCTAGCTCCTCCGAGTGGCATAAAATGCCACTAACTTAACGTCACTGGACAGCTCGACAAAGTTGGAGGTAGGGCTGGGCGATAAAATGTTAACGATAATTATCGTGAAATAACGTTTCCTCGATAGAACTAAAAGACGTAGTCGTTAGAAAGTCGATAGAACTAAAAGACGTAGTCGATAGAAATAAGTTCCGTCCATGTTTTGAGAGACAACACAAATAGCCAATGAGAATGAGAACAACACCGCCCCAAACCAATCAAGTTTGGTTGAAGCACAAAGCACAGAGTGTAGATGTAGCGGCAGCTTAACCCATGTGATAGTAGATAGGTTACTGAAGACATTCACACTCAAGCAGTGAAAACGAAATAAGAGAAAATGACGACAGAAAATGTTAACTACTTTTTAAAGAAACATGTTACACGTGTTAATAATCTTAAAATAATATACTAAGATAAGATAAACAGGTAAACAGGTGCTGTCCTGCTGCTGTGTTGATGAAGCTCTATGGGATGTTTGAGCTTCAAGTGCTCGTGTATAGCAGTTGTACTGTTGTGTTCATCTCCACTGTGCAGAGCTGACAGAGCACCACACTGTTGTGTTTCTGTGTGAAACACTCCCACAACTTTAGATGCACACGAGTGATTGTTTGTAGCTGCAGCTTGTGCTCCGGATAAATCCATGCTTTCAGTAGGCGATAGTGACTTGATTTATATTGTGATATATATTGATATCGACTGATATGAAAAAAATTATCATGATAAGATTTTTTTCCATATCGCCCAGTCCTAGTTGGAAGAGAACACTAACTGCTAATACTGTTATGGTATATCATCTAACAGATACTTGTGTTAGCTAGCAATTTGCTGGTGGGGTGAATGAGGCCCGGGAGGATACTGTTGTCTTGGATTCTTGGCCATAGATGTGGCTGTAGCACCACTACTGATCAAACTTAATCTCTATGATAGGGGTAAAGATTAGATTGCGCTTAGAATGTTCTACATATTTCAGCTCAAATGATAACAAATGATAGCTCCTCTGCTGACTGTAACTATGATGTTGTCACAACAAAAAACATTGGAGAAACAGAGGTTTAACCACCAACCAGAGTGTTGTATCGCGACTGAGTAAACAATTATCTACGAATGACGTCTTCAGAAAAGCTAAACCAAACCAGCAGCAATCCCAAGCTTTAACCTAGCATGTCTGTTTAAAGTCAACAGATTTTCAATCACAAGATATTCAGTTCTCATTTTTAAGACTTAACACAGTCTACCATCAGTCACATCTCCACTTGTCACCTTGGAGCGCAGAAGTGAGATCTTGCTGCTGAAATATAAGCTCAAGTAGGAGAACAGACTGCCAGCAAAGGCCAATGCAGGTGAGCGAAAGAGGCTGCTGCAAGGATGCTTGGATGGTGGAACTGGCAACAGACCACCATGGTGACCTGGTAGTGTTAGCCACGACTCTCCTGAAGTAGTTCAGCAGGCAAGTTTGGCTTTCCAGAAGGCAGAGGTGCACTGCTGCCAAAGGAAGCTGTAGGTGCAGCCTGCCCTCAAGCCATAACACCTGAGGCCAGTACCGCTGTGCAGGGGAGGAGGATGCAACTCTCAGTCTATCTGCTCTATCAGACATGGAAAAAGGAGGCAGGCCTGAGGGAGGACTGGTGGGGTGCAAAGCCGATAGTGTGCGTCCTTCAGTAAGTGTGTTTCACAATATGGTTATATATCAAAGCGTAGACATTTTTTTTAAATATCCCCTTCAATGTTAAGTTTTAAGAATGAGACATTGAAGGAACTTTGTGTTTGTTGGTCAAATTTTCCATTTGGCTTCACCCAAAACTTGCAAAATTCCTAAGCTTTCTTCATCATTCGTTACATTTCCAGCCTGCGATGTTTATACACTCCCACCAGGGAGCGAATTATGGATCAATACGAATCCGGCACCTGTGATGGATTAGAGGGGGAGATTATTCATCTGAGCAGGATAGATTAGCGCCGTCGGTGCGCTGAGCAATGGGGAAGCAGCCTCATCAGTCCCGTATGGATCTCTCTGCAGCCGCGCCTAATTGGAGCGGCCGGGGCGTCTGTAATTGAGCTTAGCGTAGCGGCACCCAGGGAGGAAGCGGGTTCCCTCGCTCGTTTCTCGTGCTGATGGCTTTCCGATGCGGACGCCACGGGCCGCTGCCACGGAAGATGGAGGACGGATGCAAGAGGTGCTTTTTCATCGAAGTGTTTTTGTGTTGAAACGGCTTTACATCAAGAGGTGTCACACGGAGGTCCTGAAGGGCTGCAGATCTGCACACTTTTAAAACACCTGGTTTTTCCAAGCAGCTAATTATCACAGCCTTCAGGTTAGAGCAGGAGTGCTTCCAGACTGTCTAGTGCTGCAGTGCTGGAGTAGGACCTCTGTGAACACTAGTGTCTTAATCAAAAAAGGAAAAAAAAACAAAACAAACATGCAGAGCGAAAGGTGGTGCCAGTAAATTAGCCTAAATTAATAAGATACGGATTGTAATTCATGCATATGCAGTCCAGATCATCTGGACAAGCTATTTTTGTTACCTTCTTGTTGATAGAGACCAACAACTGGACTGGAGTGGCAAGACTAACAGAAAACTACTCAAGATATCACACCAAATTCTACAACTCAACCATATCCAGCTTTTTATTTCAACATGGTTACCCAAACTAGCTGGCAAGCTCACAGTAAGTACATACACTACCAGTCAAACGTTTAAGAACACTACCAGTCAAACATTTAAGAACACTACCAGTCAAACGTTTAAGATCACCACCAGTCAAACGTTTAAGAACACTACCAGTCAAACGTTTTAGATACACTACCAGTCAAACGTTTTAGTACACTACCAGCCAAACGTTTTAGTACACTACCAGCCAAACGTTTTAGATCACTACCAGTCAAACGTTTTAGATCACTACCAGTCAAACGTTTTAGTACACTACCAGTCAAACGTTTTAGTACACTGCCAGTCAAACGTTTTAGATCACTACCAGTCAAACGTTTTAGATCACTACCAGCCAAACGTTTTAGATCACTACCAGCCAAACGTTTTAGATCACTACCAGTCAAACGTTTTAGATACACTACCAGTCAAACGTTTTAGATACACTACCAGCCAAACATTTTAGTACACTACCAGCCAAACATTTTAGATTTTATGTTTAATGATAAATAACGTCTCTGCTGATAGAAAAACAACGTTCCCTTTGAAGACACGAACACCCGCTCCACAGAGAGGTAGACAACGTTTAGGGTGTAAGCATCTAGAGGTTGGAGTAAAACAGGCTTTGAGAGCATCAGCCTGTTTGAGACTTAACAATAGTGAGCCAACAAGCAAATCACATGGTCACTTTTTTTATTCACCAGGGTATACGTTCCCCGCACTGGAGTGCGTTAAGAGCCTGGTTACATCGCTGCATGCAGAACTCTGAGATTAATTACTGTAGGTGTTAATTTTCAGCTGCCCCCTTAACATCACTTAACATCCCTTCTTCATCGTTAAAATAATCCTCTGCATGGCCGTGTGTGTGTGTGTGTGTGTGTGTGTGTGTGTGTGTGTGAGTGTGTGTGTTAAGTACGGTAATTGATGGGGGATTCTGGCTCCTTGTTTCATTTCACTGCTCATCCTGGACACTCTCTCTCTCTCTCTCTGATAGTAAATCATGCTGTTCATCAAACACCTAACAAGACACTTTAATAGAGCTGAGTGGAGAAATACAAGTAGCAGCTACACAATTCAAAGTCCTCAGGTCTCTCTCTCTCACTCCATCTCTCTCTTTTAGTATCTCTCTCTCATACTCTGTCTCTCTCTCTCTCTCTCTCTCACTCTGTCTCTCTCTTTCAGTCTCTCTCTCTCACTCTGTCTCTCTCTTTCAGTCTCTCTCTCTCACACTTTGTCTCTCTCTTTCAGTCTCTCTCTCTCACTCTGTCTCTCTCTTTCAGTCTCTCTCTCTCACACTCTGTCTCTCTCTTTCAGTCTCTCTCTCTCTCTCTCTCTCTCTCACTCTGTCTCTCTCTTTCAGTCTCTCTCTCTCACTCTGTCTCTCTCTTTCAGTCTCTCTCTCTCACACTCTGTCTCTCTCTTTCAGTCTCTCTCTCTCACTCTCTCTCTTTCAGTCTCTCTTTCTCACTCTGTCTCTCTCTTTCAGTTTCGTTTTCTCTCTTTTAGTTTCTCTCTCTCTCACTCTCTCTCTCTTTTAGTCTCTCTCTCTTTCAGTTTCTCTTTCTCTCTTTCAGTTTCTCTCTCTCTCACACACTCAGTTTCTTTCTCTTTCAGTCTCTCTCTGTCTGTGAATGTTTATCCGGCTGTTCTTTCTTACTACTCTTTTTCTCTTGTTCTTTCTCTCCCTCCTCTTTGTTCTGTCTCTCATTTCTTTGCCTTCTTTGTTGTTTCTTTTCTCTTTTTTTCCCTCTAACTCTCTCTCTTTCACTTGTTTTTCTCACAATGTCTGTTCCTATCGTTTTCCTTTTTATCACTCTTTCTCTCGCTGCCATCTCTCTCATAACCTCTTTTGTCTCACTGTCTTGTCGTTTTTTTCTTCATTTCTTGTCACTCTTTTTTCACTCTTCTTTCTTTCTGACTCTTTCTATCTGTTTCTTAGCTCTATCTCCCTCTGTGCCCTTTTTAACACCATATTTCTTCTCTTTCTATCCCTCCTTCTTCTATATTTTTATCTCTCTTTCTCTCACTCTTGGTCTTTTTATCCTGCTCATTCTTTTTCTTATCACAATTTTCTCTTGGTCTTTCTCCCTTGTTCCTGTCTCTCTCTCTCTCTCTCTCTCTCTCTCTCTCTCTCTCTCTCTCTCTCTCTCTCTCTCTCTCTCTCTCTCTCTCTCTCTCTCTCTCTCTCTCTCTCTCTCTCTCTCTCTCTCTCTCTCTCTCCTCTCTCTCTCTCTCTCTCTCTCTGGTCCACCTCCCCCCTGCTCTCTGACTGAAAGCTTTCTCTTTCACATTATGTGTGTTTTTTCTCGGGAATGTTATAATGTGTTTTAGTGCCTGCGGTCCAAAACAAATGACCCTAATACATTACAACTCAGTGTGGGTATATGTGTGTGCAAGTGGGTGTGCATGTGTGTGTGTGTGTGCGCGCACGTATGGGTGTCTGTGTGTGCGTGTACGAGGGTGTGCATGCGTGTCTGTGTATGTCTATGTCTGTGTGTGTGCATGTGAATACTCATCTGCAAGTGTATGTGTGTGTCACTGTGTGCGCATGTGTACATATGTGTGTGTATGTGTCAGTGTGTGTGCATGTGTGTGTGTCTGTGTCAGTGTGTGTGCATGTTTACATATGTGTGTGTATGTGTCTGTGTCAGTGTGTGTGCATGTGTGTGTATGTGTCTGTGTCAGGGTGTGCGCATGTGTGTGTGTCTGTGTGTGCATGTGTACATATGTATGTGTCTGTGTCAGTATGTTTGTGTCAGTGTCAGTGTCTGTGTGTGTGTCAGTGTCAGTGTCAGTGTGTATGTGTCTGTGTCAGTGTGTGTGAATATGTGTGTGTCTGTGTCAGTGTGTGTGAATGTGTGTGTATGTGTCTGTGTCAGTGTGTGTACATGTGTGTGTGTGTGTGTGTCTGTGTTCTATATATCCAGTTGAAAGCTGTTGTTATGACTAAGCCTATCTGACTGTGTCCGGAGAATGACACGGTTGAATTTAATGGCTTTTAATTCAGTCTAGGCTCAGAGCTTGTACTTTATAATAAGGCCAAAAAAGCCTGTCAATAAATAAAAATTTGAATAAAATGAATAAAAATATCCAATGAGTCGATTTAGTTCTAACAAACTGACCACTAGGAGGCCTGAAGAAAGGAGTCTAAAGTATCACTGTCCTCCCGTGAACTCTGGCAGCAACAAGCCACATGTGGCAACCTGCAGCCTGTTGTATCATCTAACTGTCAGCAGCTTTTTTGTTGTATTTCATGCCCTTGACAGGTAATAATGCGTCAAAGCCATCCTGTCAAGTGTGTTACTAACTTGCTACATGCACCCAGTCACCCTTTGATTAAACACCACAACTGTTTTAGCCCTGCTGGTATATCATTAATTAGAGAGCAATGGATAAACGATTTGTGTAAGAAATAACCTAAATAAAATATATAAAGGGTCTAAATGACACATACAGTGTGTGTATGTCATGTCATATTTATTGCCCTGCAAATGTCTGGTTCCTATCATGACCAAGGTGAACAGTTCAGACTCCAGAATTAAAGGTAAACTATTTTAAAAGCCTTTTTACATTAAAATAATACGATCATACAGAAATTTGGAGTAATTGGTGGAATTTCCCTTTTTAACAACCACTATGGTATTATATAAAAACAGCAGTAGAAGTAAATGGTGATATTGTGAACATGAAACAGACCAAGTCTGAAAAAGTCTGTTAGAAAAGGAGCATTACAGCTTTCCTGAGACTGACTCACACACACGCGCCCTGTAATCAATAATGTGATCGATACACCTCAGTATTCCAATTTATCCTCCTCCACTCCCATCACTTAACCTCTGTCCCTGAGACGACAAAGCAATAACAAGTGTGTGTACTGCTGTGAGAGAGGCAAACGTGTGTGTGTGTGTGTGTGTGTGTGTGTATTTCTCTGTTATTCTTCCTTATAACAGCAGATATTCTCTTTTAAAATAACCCACTGATGTGTGTAGCCAGGTTTCTATCACTGCGTTCTATGAGAATTCTGACAAATATAAAAACATCAAAATATAATAATATATTCTGACATACTGAATATTAAAAAAAATAAAAAATAATAATAAAAAATAATAATAACAATAATAATAATAATAATAATTATTATTATTATTGATCTGGGTTAATAATAATATGGGTTACTTAATAATCTGGGTTAAGAATGATAATAATAATAATAATAATAATAATAATAATAATAATAATAATAATAATAATAATAATAATAATAATATATTATTATTATTATTGATCTGGGTTCCCAGTCCGGGTCGTTCTGTTTGGAGTGTGCATGTTCTCCCCGTGCTTCAGTGGGTTTTCTCCCACAGTCCAAACATATGCTTGTTAGGCTGATTGGTCACTGTAGATGTAAAAGTGTAAAAGGTGTAACTGCCCCTAGGGGTGAGTGTGTGCGTGAGTGTGTGTTGTCCCAAGCCCGGGTGCGTGGCGAGGGTTGTGTCATGAAGGGCATCTGACTAGCATGTGAGTTGATGCGCTGTTGAGTCCCCTGTAGAGGGAAATAAGCCGAAAGCAGAAGATTTTATTATTATTATTATTATTATTATTATTATTATTATTATTATTATTATATAGCAACAGCACGGCTCGTCATTAATCTTCTCAAATTCACGCATGTCACTCTACTGCTGCGCTCACTTCAATGGCTTCCTGTAGCTGCTCGCATTCAATTTAAAACTCTGATGCCTACAAAGCCAAGAATGGACGAGCTCCTTCTTACCTTACGGCAAAGGTCAAACGTCAATCTGTGCCTTGAGCCCTTCAAGCTTCAAGCACAGCTCGGCTTGACCCGCCACCCCTCAAGATACATGGAAGGCAAGGGACAAGACTCTTCTCTGTCCTGGCATCCAGATGAGCTTCCTCATAACAGCAGATATGAGCTTGGAATGGAATGGAATGAGCTTCCATTGGCTGTCCGAACAGCAGACTGTTCTCATGGTCTTCCACCGCAGACAGTGGAGCACTTATGAGCTCTAATCTACTGCATTATTGAACTGAATCACTGCGCTTAACTCTTTATCTTCTAGGTATTCTGTAAATGTAAGTGTAAGTGTATGAGAATGTGTTTATTCCACACGGTCACCATTTTGAACCTTTCCTGCCCAAAAACCGAGACTGTGGTGGTAGGACTATTGGAGCTGCTGTAAGAACAGTGCAGAGCTGAGTTGAGGCCGTGATGCTTGGATGGTATATTGTTGTGTACCAGGCTGTACATCTTATCACAGACCAGAATGAGATCATGGTTCATTTCTCCATCGATTTCTTAAGACACCTGTCGCCAGTGGATTGCCAAGATAAACAGAGACGCTGAACCTTATTTTCAGATAATGTATCACAAGCGTTAGTGATGATGAAAAAATTAAAACCTCATGAAAAAAATGGTTAACATAATATTAGTTTACCTTTGTGCCCCAAATACTTTTCCAGAGACTGCATGGTAAGTAAGATCAGTACAAACTGAAAAAAGGCTTTGTTACATGCTGTTAGCCGCAGAGCAGGAGGACTACCCAGGATAGTGGTCTAACCCTGGAGGTTATTATCAGGATAACATCAACATCTCTGCTGATCTTAGCAATTCACTGGTGTCTAAAAGACAGGACGTGATCAAATCCTGATTTCTTGACATCGATCTACAGTCTGGTATACAATATTACTCCACTAGCATCACCTCGGCTTCATTTAAGCTGCTCTGCACTGTATATACAACAGCATGAAATAAGACTTTGGCCAAATCAAACCTTGTTGCCATGTTAGGAAGTGTCGCAACTTAATCAACCTCTGCCCATTATGCTAATGTTTACTAGCATCCAAAGTGGTTAATTTAACTAACTCGATACTTTACAGATTTGCAAATACATTTTGTAGTGCTAGAGCAAGATTCATGACTCAAGAGGTTCTATTGTCATTTCAGGTCTCCAGGACCGTATAGTGCAACACAAAAACACGAGTGCAACACAATACACTATACACAGTTCAGACAAAATAGTGCTATAAGTACAATCAGGACACAGATATAGTACATAGTACTGAGAATATGTAGAGTGGTGCAAAGAAGTTGTGCAAAATAATCATAGCATATATGATCATAGCAGTCACTGAGGTAGCAACTAGAGAACCAGTAAAGGAATACAACATTTGGTTGATATTTACGGTGGCCGAGAAAACCCAACGCACTGCAGATTCACCAACGCACTGCAAAAACCGTCCACAACACAACAGAAGTGTTACCGGAGGACACTTAAAGGACGTGGGACCACATATGGTGACGCAATGTAAACAGAACCATGCGAAGCCGTGGTAGCGTCTAGTAGTGATGGGCAAATGATACGGTACCGTTTATGAAGCGCATATCAAGCATTGCTTCATTAAGGGCGAGTGACGTCACTGATGATGTCTGAAGCCTTAATGTCTCAGGACCTGGTTCAAGTATTGGCGTGATTTATTGGTTCTTAATAAAAAATTAAAGTCACCATCACCCACAATCACTATCCCATTTCTTAAAACCACTGCAACAGTTTTAACATCAATATCTCACGTCCTATTGGATTTATTTACTGACTGAAATTACACTAGCAAGTTTTTTTTAATTAACAGACCCACACAATCAAACACAGATCAGATAAACAAATTAATTAACCACAGAAAATAAAATTAAGGTGTTTTATGTATGTACTTGTTCCCAGGCTGACAATGTTGAAAGAGGCCATCACAAATAGTTCAAATGACAATAAAAGTTTTGGCCAGCAGGGGGGTTCGTGTGCACATGAAGCTTCGAGTAATGAACCTTTTTTTGAACCATCTGGAGGAAAAGCTTCAACGCTTCAAGAGGCTTTATCTGGCCATCTCTAGCATCTAATGAGAAGTAAGTCTGGATAGTGTTTGTTTAATGTAGTGCCCATGTTGCTGTTTTGATGAAAGTGTTTTCTGTTTGCAGCGCGTTGGGTCTTCTTGACCACCGTAGATCTCATTCTAGCAGATGATATTAAAAATGTGCAAAAATGCAAGTACACAAGCGAACGTGTAGAATAGCACTAATGCAAGCACTACACATATTAAGACTGGGACATGAATAATAGATGATATGCTATTAAAAACAATATTAATTAATAGTCAAATCCATTTGCTCAATGCTACATTTGTTTCAACTATAAAAACTGAGTATGAAGTTTACTATAGAGCATAGCGCATACTATAGAGCATAGCCTTTTCCAAAAGTGTTCCCTCTCAAAAAAAAAAAAGAGACGTTGTCCCTAAGGTGGTTTCTGCAGTCCTTTAGTAGACGGTGAATTCAGTTTGCACAGCAAAAGTTGAGATCAACAAGGTCTGCACTGGAGGAGCAATCATCATATTAAAAAACATGAAAGTCCACAAACTGCCCCGTGCTGCCATCCATATTTATTACGAACCACACTGAGACCACATTTCGATCCAGCTAGAGGAGCTTCTGCTTGAAATGTGGCCTGAGCACCTCTAAATAAACAGCAGTGCAGGATGAAGCTGTGTGTGGGCTTATATTTTTTTCTGAATACGAGATTTCCTCTCTTCCCTCTCACTGACCAAGGATGAAAGGCTAGAAGCCGGCTAACACAAACCGTGCAGATGGGCTATAGTCTCTAACTGTACGCCAGTTCCAATTAAGTGTCCAGTGACATTCATAGAAAATCAACGTCTATCACTAATTCTAATGCCAGAACTACTGTGGGTAGTGAAGGGGTTCATCACAGTTCCAGAACTGCCTATGGTCCTAGTACTGCTGTGCATAATCTTAATCCCAAAACTGCTATTGTGTAAAGAGGTTCATTTTTAAGACTGCTGTGGTATATAGGAGTTAATCTTAGTCCCAGAACTGTTACAAGGTTTTAGTCCTACAACTGGTGCAGTGTTACTCTTAATCCCAGAACTACTGTGGGGTTCATTTTAGTCCACAGCTACAGAGATATTAGTCTTCATCCCACAGCCACTGTGGTGTTACTCTTTATCCCAGAATGATGTTGGTGTTACTCTTAATTACAGAACTGCTGTGGAGTTACTAATAATCTCATAATTCCTTTTTTATGATAATCTTAGTTCCTGTATTGCTATGGTGCTCATTTTAGACACAGAACTGTCGTGGCGTTACTCTTAACCCCCAAACTGGCGTGGTGTTTCTCTTAACCCAGAACTGTTGTGGTACTAATCCTAATCCTAGAATTGCTGTGATGTCATTCCTAATCCCAGAACCACTGTGGTGTTAATCTTAGTCCCAGAACTGCAGTGGTGTTAATCTTAGTCCCAGAACTGCTGTAGTGTTAATCTTATTGCTGGAACTGCTGTGGTGTTAATCTTAGTGCCGGAACTGCTGTGGTGTTAATCTTAGTGCAGGAACTGCTGTGGTGTTAATCTTAGTGCCTGAACTGCTGTGGTGTTAATCTTAGTGCAGGAACTGCTGTGGTGTTAATCTTAGTCCCAGAACTGCAGTAATTTTATTCTTCATCCCAGGACTGTTGTGGTGTTAATCTTAGTCCTAGAACTGCTGTTGCGTTAATCTGAGGCCCAGAACTGCTGTGGTGTTAATCTTAATCCCAGAACAGCTGTGGTGTTAATCTTAGTCCAAGAACTGCTGGTTGGTTTTTGAATGATGAACAGTGCAGCTCAATTTAAACCTGGGTTTAATCTAGGCCCTGAAAGCGACTCCACTGCTGTGACACAGTGAAAGGCCCCTAAAGTGTTTATGGCAGGGGTCCAGGATGGATAATGAATGGAAGAGTGGTGGAACGGATGGATGGATGTGAATACACAGAAGTGTTTTCTGTAATCTGTGTTTGGGAGCATTGTCTGGTGTTAGATTAAACGCTGGAAACGAGTCCCTATCCAGTGTGTGTGTGTGTGTGTTTGTGTGTGTGTGTGTGTGTGTCTAGCTCCCCTGTGAATAGACCCAGGCTCTTATTTCACACTCTTTTGCCCCGACTAATTACCACTGTAACAACAACAATGACTATTTACATGGTAAATACTATCTAGAGTGGCAGACACACTGAAGGCTGAAGTCTCTAGTGTTTTCGGTGTGTGTGTGTTATTAAGGTGTTAAAGAGAAAATCCACTATTTTCTTAAAATATTTGCAGAAATACAAAAGTCTGTGCAAAGCTATGGGGAGATTAGATGTAAGATAACAAAGGAGGGGGGATATTAAAGAAGAATAAATAATAAAAAAACAGAAGTTTCCCAAAAATTGGACTTACAACTGCCTGCAAAACCTGACAGACCATCAAAACTGCCCCCCGCCCCCAAGATAAACAGCATTTAAAAAGCTTGCATCTTTGAGAGATGCAGGCTTCGGATCTGAAAACATCCACAACCATCCTTCCACTGTGAGAAGACACCTCAATGCTGTGGGTCTGAAAGGCTGTGTAGCTCTTCAAGAAGCTCCTCGCTGAGAAAAGGAGATACAGACACGTCAACCAAAGTGTCTGATGTGTCTGCAATGGACTAACCACCCCAGAGTCCAGACCTCAACATCACTGAATGTGTTTGGGACTGTATGGATGGTGAGATGTGCTTTGGAGAAGAATTCTGAGGAGAAGTGAAAGACCAATCCTGGACTCTCCTACAGATCAAACTCTCCTAAATACCCACTGGAATCATCTGTCTGTTAGCAAGCTGGGTATATACACCAATCAGCCATAACATTGAAACCACATGCTTGTATCTACACACATGGTCTGTTCTATAAGATCCACTTACCCTATAGGAACACTTCGTAGTTCAACAGTTACTGTCTGTAGTCCATCTGATTCACTGCATTCTGTTTTTGACTTTGTCTTTTGGTCAGCTACTTTGTACTTTGATGATCTAGACCCATGTGTTTGTCATTAGCTATCATGATTTTGGCCTGGACCATTTCTTTGACCACTCTTTTGGACTGCCCTATTAATAAACCACGTTCACTGGTTTTAATTCAGTGTCTGACCTGTTCATCAAACCCGAGAAAAAAACCTTGATCATGAAAAGGTACATGCAGGGCAATCAAAAGCAAAACAGCCATGAGGAAAAACTGTATTTAAGACTATTTTTATATTATCTTCAGAAACATCCATCCATCATCTTCTGTTTTATCCTACTTTGTCACGGGGGGACTGGAGCCAATCCCAGCGTCATCAGACAAAGGCGGGGTACACCATGGACATTTTCATCAGCAACATTAAATATTAAAACTTGCATGAAAACACATGTAGGTTCATTGGAGGTTTTGTACAGTGAGCTAAATAGTTAGATTTGTGGTGCAGGCGCACCATGACATGTGATACCCATCACCACCACTGATACCCATCATCACCACTGATACCCATCACCACCACTGATACCCCTCACCACCACTGATACCCCTCACCACCACTGATACCCATCAACACCACTGATACCCCTCACCACCACTGATACCCATCATCACCACTGATACCCATCAACACCACTGATACCCATCATCACCACTGATACCCCTCACCACCACTGATACCCATCATCACCACTGATACCCATCAACACCACTGTCAAGAAGTTTGAGTCAGCGTTTCTCTATGATGTCAGATTATATGTCTAAAATGCTCTGAATTACTTTCTTTGTGTCTTAACCTGAGAATCACACAGACATTTGGAAAACTTCTCCTTTAAAGTCTTTTCAAGGTTCACACACACAAGCATACATACATACACACACACACACACACAGGTCTCTGCATTGCAATCATGCAGATAATGCATATGCTTCACGCTCCACTGCAGCAAAAGTGAAATTAAAATGGTTTAGTCTAAATAAATAAATAAAAAAATAAAAAAATAAATATATAAGGATGAAAAATGTCAAACTTTTTTCTCTCTTTAGTCTGCTGGCTCTGGTGTAGGTGATCTTAAGGAGAAGAA
The DNA here is from genome assembly GCA_021613375.1 of Megaleporinus macrocephalus. Taxonomy (NCBI): domain Eukaryota; kingdom Metazoa; phylum Chordata; class Actinopteri; order Characiformes; family Anostomidae; genus Megaleporinus; species Megaleporinus macrocephalus. Next base: position 12,901,990 of record CM038707.1, on the reverse strand, counting down.
CAAAGAAAACAAAGAAAAAAGAAAATATAAATGATTTGTCAGCGAAACAAAACAAAAAAAGAGACTGTCCTGCTTTCCAGTCCCAGATTATAGACAGTAAATTACATTTCTCTCAGCTAATGTGATTTAGGCTCAACTGTGATATTGTTCTCCGCAGCTGAGACGAGCAAAAATACGATACGATCAAAACGTTAAGGGGAGGGGTCGGGGGTGACGAAATCTGAACCGTTTAGATGAGCGTTAAATTGTCATTCACACGCTTGCCTCAAGCTTTTATCAGGATCCTGCGGAGAGGACAGGTGTGCAACAACAGAGGCAACGACAACAATGTCAAAGTATGACACCTACTAGGCTCTGGGTGGTGCCGCACCTCCAAACGTGCTTGCTTAAAAGCCAGAAGTGCCTTTTTAAATGTCATGCTAACAGCATCTCCACATTTCTTCATGTTATTCTGCACTTCTGATAAGATAATAATAATAATAATAATAATAATAATAATAATAATAATAATAATAATAATAATAATAATAATAATCACACACACATCCCAATTCTGGATCAATGAACCAATACTGGACTCACCTGTCTGTTATCAAGCTGTGTGTATACACCAACCGAAACCACCTCCTTGTATTTACACACATAGTCTGTTTTATCAGCTCCATTTACCGTATAGGATCACATTGTACTTCAACTATTACAGACTGTAGTCCATCTGATTCACTGCATACATTATTCATCCTGTTTCACCCTGTTCTTTAATAGTCAGGACCCCCACAGGACCACCACAGAGCAGGTAATATTAGGGACGTGGATCATTCTCAGCACTGCAGTGACACTGACATAATGGTGGTGTGTTAGTATGTGTTGTGCTGGTGTGAGTGGATCAGACACAGCAGTGCTGCTGGACTGAGAATAGTCCACCAACCAGCAACATCCATTCACGTAAAAGGCATACACTGATTGGATCTGTTTAGAGCCCAGAAGTATCAAAAAGAGCTGGTTCTTAGCTCAATAATCAGGTTTCTCAGAGTTCTTTCTTTCACACGAGCAAAACCAAAGCACGGTTCCAGAAATGAGCAAGTAGCCTTTAACACAGCAAGCATGAGATGGCAACAAAACACTTCTGGAGCGAAGTTGTAACCAACCCCATGCATGACAAAATGAGGGACTTACATATTCTCCATGTATGTTTAATGTGATGTGTATATGTAATGTGACTGGTTGTTTGTTGCGTGAAGTTTGAGGGTGTTTCCACACCAGCACCTTTCAATTGGTTTGTTTTCCCCCTTGGTGCAATTAGGTGCAATTATTTGAGCAGATGTGAACGCAGTAATTGCACTCGGGTGCGAACTGAAATAACTGCACTGGGACCCTTAACAGGTGGCGGTCTCAAATGAACCCTGGAGCAGTTCATTGGTGGTAGAAGCATAACCCAACTACGGCTCCCATAGCCAAGGGTGATTTGTATTATGGGAAGCAATGGAGCTTGTAAACAGAGAATTTGGTCCTTTGCGGGTCCTGATCACTAAAGAACAGAGTGAAGGGGGCAAACAAAGCATGCAAAGAAACAAATGGACTACAGTTTGATCTGACCTAAGTGTGATTCTTTAGCTTTAGCAGCGAACCAGAGAACGAGCACTGATCATGCCCCCAAAGTGAATTTGGCATCCTCCTGGTGTAGTTTAATCTCATATACTGCCCAGGTAACAACCACAGCTGTGAACACAAGCCAGCTCTGCTTTTGCTCCATGGTAACAGAAGCACACAGGAGCCCAGAAGACAATATCTTTTTCATTTGTTTACTTTCTGGCTCCTGCTTCAGACACATCTGACCAAAGAGTAGAGTGAACGATCTCACATGGATAGTTGTGACACATTTTGGTGCACTTGGATTTTACTTTGTGAAAAAATGCTGCAAGTTTATGAGCTCATTAAGTGATTCGGAGCAACACAAACAAACTACAGGTGTGAAAACACCCTGAGATTTATGTTATATCTTATTCTGTGAATTTATTGGCTGGTTGCAAAGAAGAAATCCAATTGTTGCCTGAAACTTGTAGACTCAGAGTTTTCCATTATACGAGTACTCAAGTGTATATAAACATAGTGAACAGATTATAGACAAAATCTGATTTCTAAATGTATGTATTCTGCTCTCACTTTAAAACTTCAGCTAGGCAGATAGATACACTTGTCCAAACACTTTTGAATTTGAATGGCTTTATTATTTTCAATACCTAATAATTCGCTCATATGAAACTTTAGCATGTAAGTATAGCATCTACTTACAGACGATGCATGAATAAATTATTGCAGGCAGGATGGATGAATGAAGATGCAATGTTCACAATGTGGTTTGATATCATTAAAAACATAAGACATTGCGCCACCTAGTGGTGCGGAGTACTAGGGAAGTTGTGCCATCTAGTGGAATTGTGTAATAGCAACAAATGTCAGAACAAATGCAAACTACACTAGTTAACATCTCTGCAGAGCACCAGACTGTTTTCAAATCCAGATCATCTTCTCAAGCCTGCACCACGTTTGCAAAGAGATGATTACTGTATATGTGCATCATAATAATAACAGCAGTAGTAAACCCTAATTGACGACTGCTTCTTTGTGACTGGTTTACAAATTTGAGGTGAACCAGTCACGTCGCTGATGCTTGGCCAAATATATGCACTATGTGCTAAAATTAAATAAATTAAAGTTTTATTTCTTTATTTTTCTTATATATATATATATATATATATATATATATATATATATATATATATATATATATATATATATATATATATATATATATATAGATTAATAGCGTTCAGTTCTACAGTGCGGATGTGAACATGGGTGCAGTGTTTACACGCTAAAACAGCTCGAGCTGAACAAAGCGCTAGATACGTCCGCACCAAACAAGGTAGGCCTGAAAGCGAACGCAGCCTAATGTGACATTTGAATTGACATTTAGGAAATCCACACAGTGTAGAAACATAAATCCTAGGAACATTAATCACTGCAGCATTTGGTCTGGCATCAGTGCAACCTGCTGCCCCGACAGCATATCCTAAAGTCTTGTTAATCATGTTGAAGGTGCAGCTTTTAGTTAAATTTATTAAGGACCAGTGGCCAATAAAAAGAAATATAACCACAACAAAGTCCCACTACAGTCCAGTCCCAGCAAGAATCCACATTCAGCAGCAAACCCGAAGAAGTGATTTAAATAGAAGCTAAATTTAACACTGGTGCTGCTTTATACCAATACAGGTGGAGAGCAAAGGAATGAAATTTGCTGCCTAACTTTAGTAACCAGTTTTCTTACTGTATGATAATTGAACTTATTCTAGAGTGCTAAGGGGTGAAGAGGTAGGAGTGTGAATTTTCCAGTGTTGTGTTGTTTGGAGGGTATCATCTTACAAATTGCTCCTGTAATTAAAAGCATGTATCACACTTTGCTTAAAACTAAATTTTAACCTTCATCTTCATTCTATTTACATGATTTTAGCAATTTCAGATCAACTGAAAGACTAAGAAGTCACAGTTGCTTCTCTGGCTCCAGACACGAAAGCCATGCATTAGTCTATGATATAAATGACTGCATCAATACACAATATAATGAAAAAGGGTCTGAAATGAAATGGATGGCAAACACAAAGTGCAAATCAAATCAGCGGATTATGAATGTTAGCAACAGTCTGCATTGTTCCGGGGGTTGCCGTTGGAGACGACAGCCCTGGCTTCTGTTCTGTTGCTATAGTTTTTTTATGTATGCGTATAAATTTGCTTCTAATTACAACACTTTTCTATTTCATCCATCTGCACTTCAAAGCCTGGGGCTAGACTTCTATAGACTGAGCTTTGGAATCATAATTTATAGGACAGTTTTTTTTTTTTTTAATAAACTTAATAACGGAATGGTCATAGCAGTTCTGCAAGCTGGGGCAATATTTCTGTGGATCTACTGGATGAATGTCTACTGAGCTATTGAGCCACTTTGAAGATTAGATTTAGCTATAGTATGCTGTAATACATTTGGGGTAACTTCATTTAGGAGGCGGAAACCAGCAGGGAACCCTTAGGGCCTTCTAGGCCTTCAGTGAATTCCGTATGTCATACTTGTTTTATTAAGTCTGGCAAGTATTGTAGCACTACTTTTATTTAATTGTTATATTTTGGTTGAAACCAATTGGATAAAAATAATAAAAAGCAGAATGGATAACAGTCCAATCTGGATTCCTTTTCTCTGCGATATGTACACTATATTGCTAAAGATATTCACTCACCTATACAAATAATTGGATTCAGAGGTTTTGATCACTTCCATGGCCACAGGTGTATAAAACCAAGCACCTAGGCCTGCAAACTGCTTCTACAGACATTTGTGAAAGAATGGCAAACTCAGGAGCTCAGTGAATTCCAGCATGGTAACGTGATAGGATGCCACCTGTGCAACAAGTCCAGTCATAAAATTTCCTCACTACTAAATATTCCACAGTCGACTGTCAGTGGTAATATAACAAAGTGGAAGCTTTTGATAATGACAGCAACTCAGCCACAAAGACTCCGGACTCGGTTCTCTGGAGTGAGGAATCACATATCTCTATCTGGCAATCCAATGGATGAGACTGGGTTTTGCGGTTTCCAGGAGAACTGTACTTGTCTGGCTGTATTGTGCCAAGAGTAAAGTTTGGTGAAGGGGGGATCATGGTTGTGTTTCAGAAGTTGGGCTCGGCTCCTTAGTTTCAGTGAACGGAACTCTTAATGCTTCAGCAGACCAAGAGATTTTGGACAATTTCATGCTTACAACGTTGTAGGGACATTTTGGGGACGGCCCCTTCCTGTTCCAACATGACTGCGCACAAGTGCAGAAAGCAAACTCCATAAAGACATGGATGAGCGAGTTTGGTGTGGAAGAACATGACTGGCCTGCACTGAGTCCTGACCCCAACCCGTTAGAATGCCTTTGGGATGAATTAGAGCAGAGAAGCAGAGACTGCGAGCCAGGCCTTCTAGTCCAACATCAATGTCTGACCTCACAAATGCGCTTCTGGAAGAACAGTCAAAAACTTCCATAAACACACTTCTAAACCGTGTGGAAAGCCTTGCCAGAAGAGTTGAAGCTGTTATAGCTGCAAACGTTGGGCCGACATCATATTAAACCCTATGGATTAAGAATAGGATGTCAGTCAAGTTCATATGTGTGTTAAGACAGGTGAGTGAATATACTGTAGATACATACAGTCAAACTCTCAAGCCATTGGTTAGGTCTTCAGGAGCTGGACTGTAGGCTTACACATTATACAGGCCAACCTGATTAGTAAGTGAGAGTAGAAACAACCAGCCAAATTTTGATTACCAATTAAAAAATAAAATATAACATCACTTAAGGTGTGCCAGTGTGGTAAAGCAATGCCCTAGCCTCGCACAGCAATGAAAGCCATGAGTGATACTGGGAGTAGGAGGTTGTTGCCTAAGTCCGGAACCCCACTTGCTGGGGCCTAATTTCTCTTCTGCAGCTAAGCCACTAGACTATGCCTAACGTTCAGGCCAGGTGGCCGAGCTGTAGAGTGAGGGGCAGTGATGGGGAGGGTGGAGTCCAGGACTTGGCAACTGTTCTCGTGTATCTCGTGGCTGCAATTATTCTCCTGCCTTCTCCTGTGGCTAGCGTCCTCCACCCGCTGTCCTTCACAGCAACACCTTCCTGCCCTCTCGAGTCACGTCAAGGTTTAGGGCAGCAGCATCTTTTTTTCCCTCTTGTTTTTGACCATGTTTCGTTGTTTATAGCTCTAACAGTCACTGTGCTCGACTTGAGTTTTCATCACAAACTATTCCCGTCCAGGTCATGAACACAGATAATCCTTGGAAGGTTTGCAAACTTGTATTAGCAACTCTCTGAAATGCTGTTAAGTGCACAGCCTCCCTAACCAAAGCCATCCCTCACACAGACAGATTATATTCAAATTCAGCAGCGCTCCTCAAACCCTCGAACATCAATTTCCCCTCTATCCATGGGTTTAGCACAAGGAGCAGGGACCAGGGGAGGCAGCTCGCTCAGTGGAATTAGAACAAAGTCTTGCTGCAACGCTTCATTATTCAAGCTCCATCATGTGCTTTGGGAAACGAGTTTCAAGCGCAGCGTCCAGGTGAAGGTGATGGCGGCATTAATAAGGAAGGCTATGAACGCTTTGTTACAGAGCTCCAGGCTGCAAGGATAGAAAGTCCTGCGGTTCACTGACCTGAGCTAGTGTCCACTTAGCTTAAAGAGCAATGCTGAACAATGGATGCAGGGTTTTTCTGACATATTGTAAAAGGTTTTTAATTTGGGGAACATTACACTTACACAACTGTGATCACTTCAATTCAACTCGCTTGATGGTTGTAACTCTTGGAACCCAACCAAGCCTCACTGTTCTGGACTTCCATGGGATAAACTATATGCCTGATTGGAAGTTCTACCAAAACAAATTAGTTGCAATTACTGTTTGAAAATAATAGAAGCTGTAAGAGGAGCTACATCCTCTGAAAGGCTCCAGCCTTAACTGCTTCATACTAGTTAGCTTCATACTAATTCTCATGAATTCTTACGATCCCCCTGCCGTCCACCATGCGATCTGGTGCTGTGGGTGTCCAAACCCAAACAGCCTGATCACACCAGTCATACATATTCATCAGTGAGGCTGCATATTCATTAGTCCCCTCTGCTGTACAGCGTGGATCTGTGAGCAGTGTGTGAGCTGTTTGGAGGGCACACACATGGGAGATGTGCTATCACAGAAAAAATTAGCCCGGCCCTGCCAAAGCACACTCTACACACACACACACACTCACACACACAGCTGCTCAGGCTCATAAACACACAAACAAACACACAAACGCCACCTGTGCATGGTCAGTGGCCTAACAGAGGGCACTGGACACTGCACAGTGTGCTTCTGCTAAAGACCCCCATATCCCATATCCGTTGACTATTAAAGCAAGGCCTTTCATTTGAGCCATAAGCTTAAAACGCAATCAAAAAATAAATTTGCACTACCGCTCAAAAGTTTGGGATCACAGTGAAATGTTCTTGTTTTCAATGGAGTATCTTCCTGCCTTAACACAACAATGGACTGACGGGTCTCTAAAGAAAGTTGTTTCTTTCTGGTCATTTTGAGTCTGTCAGCAAGCCATCAACTGCTGATGCTTCAGATACTAAACTAACCTAGAATGTTGTTCTCCCTTTTATACTCACTTATTAGTAGAATGTTTTTCAGCTGTGCATCACAATTGAGCAAGAGTGTCCTAACAACCAATCAGCTCAAAAACATCCTTAACTTGGATTGGCGGCCGTACCAGGAGATTTAGACAGAGGACTGAGAATTGCTGATAATAGGACTATATGCAAAATAAGCCTCTATATAAAAATAAGCTTTAATACAAACATATTTTATTCTTTAAAAATCATCTGATACACTTACATTAATTGTGAAATGGACAATATTGTTTGTGAATTGCATGAAAATTGCATGAATTGCATGAAAATTGCATGACATAAAATTCTAAAGTGATCCTTTTGAGCGGTAGTGTATGTGATATGATATATAATATAGCAATTTTTGGCTCCCAATGCAAGTCAAGTCACTTCATCCTCATCCTCATGGCACTGTACGTTATTGTGCATCTATTTTGGCACAGTGTGGGGTTTCTACTTGTCAGTAAGAGTATTTTTATTGTTTTGTATAACTGTGGTGTGCTACTGCTTGCCTAAATTTCCTTTGGGATCAATAAATTATCTATCTATATAATATATAACATATTATCAACTAAGGTCATGCTGACTTCTGCTGGCATGCCTACGGGGTTCTAATAAATATTTTTTCTGTTCGTTCTAGATTAAACACAGATAGTTTTCAGACTATTTAATGTTCTTTTAGTTACAAATTTTCAAACAAACCACTAGCATATCACATTAATGCTCTTTCTTTATTATATCTCTGTTGCAGCCCTCTTAATTTGATTCCATGACTTTAATATGCTGCTTGTGCTTTGAAGCGTTTCAAATCATTAGCAGGAAGCAATGAGGATGAAGACGGTGCATGAAAGTAATACCCAGAGTTAAATATCATTGAAAGTAGTAATCTAACCAACAGCTTAAGAAAAATCATTATAATAAAGATGATTAAAGTATATTATATATCATTTAAATGCATTTTGATGACTAATGTAAAGGTTGGGATTTTATTTAAGAATATAACAACAAGTAACATTATGGTTTTACATCTTAATATAATTTTATAACTTTAATATCATCGCTATCGAAAGAAAACCATGTATTTAATTTTTTGTCGATTTTAATTTTTTTATCATTGGAATACAGCAGTTGCCATTTCTATTGTGTGAAAAGTTTATGATGAATGCTCAAATAGATTTAGTTCCAAAAAAAAATCTGGTTCCACTGACTTACATGGAAAGTAAAAACTGTTGTAAAGTTGTAAAGTTGCCATTTACTTGTTATACTTGTTTTACATTGGACAGCAACAATATTCCGCTCATGATTTTGCATGGTTTCAGCATTGAGGATGAAGATGATGCATGAAATTAATATCCAGAATTGAATATCATCAAAAGTGGTGATCAAAACTTCTTAAAACTTCTTGACAACAATCAAGGTGATTACAGTATACATGTATCATTTAAGAGCTCTCAAATGTCTTTTGATGACTAATATAAGAGTTAGGATATTATTTAAATCTATAACACCAATTAACAATACAACAAATTATTATAAACATCTGGTTAATATCATATTTGTGACAAACCTCAGACAGGCCAATACAGTAGGTTTTAAAGGCTGATAGTATAAGCCCAGCTACTGATCTGACCGTGTCTGGTTTTCTAAGCTACTATTCTGAATGCTCTGGACACCTAATAGGGCACTTCAGAATTGCATAAGCATTTTTGCTGAACAGCAGCTCTGTGCTTTGAAAAGTTCACTTATGTCATTTAAAATACATCTGTGAGCGGAGAAGAGAATCAGCGAATCAACCTCACTATTCATACTCTTAAATAAGAGATCTCTGTAGTCATCTTAAATAAGTGATTTCCTACAAGAGCTGTATCATTTCAGCTGAACTCTGTGAAATCATACCTTCCTGCTGTATAAAGAGTTCTGCATGTTTGTATAGCTATGAATATAGAAGCTTGAGCCCAATATGTGAAGGCATTACGTATGCCATCCTTATTTTTCTATAGAAAATAGAAATTCAGGCTTAATACAAAGTGCTGCCAACAGTAGGCAGTTTGCAGTCACTCAAATTTAATGACATGCAAAATCGAGATGGAGGGCAGGAAATAAAAAAGGAGGATGGACAAAATGCAGATGAGTACCCCGTACTGTGGTAGCTTAGATGATACAAATAGAAAATCACAAAGTATGTTGGACGTGATCCTCGTGTTATGAAGTGGTGCGATTTTTCACCTGAACTAAAAGCTTTGTATGGTATTAAGGCAGTAAATATAAGAACTACCTTGTCCTCCATATGTCCTTCTACTCAAGAAAACTCTTGGTGGTTGGGTTGGCCTCAGGTACCGAAGTGCTCAACAATGACTGTCATTTTGGTTTTTGTTTGTCTTGTAAATAAACCTAGAAAATGACAGTCAATGTCGCAGCATCTCTGTATAACATCATAATAACATAATAACATAATGTCTTAACATAATGTAAATTAGCCACTCTCAAAAGCTCAGTGAAACGCCACGAAAGACGTGGACCACCATGAAACAAGGTAGGGACGTCATTGCAACTCATTGTCGTCAGGTTGGGTTATTTAAATTATTTAAGTCTGTCTTTTGTGTGACTGATAACACCAATTAAATGTTAGTGGTGTCGCTTCTAACTATTGTTTGAAATCTGTCACCAGTGCACACCCTAAAACAAATTGTGCAAAGTATTAAGTGAACTGAAATAAACTTTATATTCACCAGTTTTCCCATTTCACCTTGAATGAATATAATTATTGCACCATTTAGGTGGAACTGGTAACTGGTAACTCTTCATTCAGACTGCAGAGAAATTTCCACTGGCTTTTTTGGCCAACTGAACAAGTCTGGTACTTTGTAAAAGCTTCTCATGGTTCCTTGGAGTAAACCATAGGTAAACCATAGGTATTTTGATAGCTTGTGTTAGTGCTTCCTATGGAGAAAATCACTTCCCGTCTTCCATCTGCATGTTACAGCACAATAATACCATGCAAACAATCTAATCATTAAAGCACTGTTTGCTATGGTCTGCAATAACTGTGACTCCACAGTTTTCTTCTTACCCCATATATAATCATGACATGTTTGGGCCTTCAGTTCAGAACTGGAGCTGTGGGGCTAACAAACACTAGAACTCAATAGTCACCCAAATAGCCTAAATCGCATACATCACCAAAGCTTACTTCATTCTACACTAACTGCTTCCAGGTCTTTGTTGAAGTGGCTGATATGGTTTTCAGCACAGTATGACTTACAGTGAGTGACAAAAATAAGTCAAATCTGCAGGCAGCCCTCCTTAGATGGCATGGTCTGTATTCATAAACCACCACAATAGTGCTAATCTAGAATTAGTACTTGTGAAGAATCAGATCAGATCAGTTCCACTTTGTGAGTCCAACTGTAGCAATTTTGTTCAGCGGGCAAAAACTAGAAGCTCAATTCAAACTTATTATGTAACTGATCACACTAGACTAGCCAAAAGTTCTACAAACGTTCAATACACAGTTAAGTAAACTAAACAGCATTTGCTTTAATTTTAGTTTTCCCACTAGCTGGGACTTTATCTATTCCACAGTCCCACCAGGCCTTCACTTCTCAGGCCTTCACATATATGGGTTTCCATATATGGACAGCTCAGAGATCATTATGGTTCAAACTCTCAGACTCCTGATCTTGGGGTGAATTCTTAGACCACTGCGCCACATGCTACCACATTACCCTTCAAAGTTTTAGCATTTTAACACTGTATTCAACATTTAATGACCCCGAAGTCTGAATAAACTCAGGAGCTTGTGAGTGGTGCAATTATTCACCTGCACCAGGAGGTTTTGAGTTCGAACTCTGGTTATGCCATAGCTGTCCATAATTATGAGCCCATAAAACAAAACTTCGCTGGGACTGTCTGAAAGAAATGGCCTCTACTAGTGCAGACCATTTTCCTAACTGGGAAAACTTTTAGGAGAACTTTTGTTTGGATGACTATTGAGTTCCTGTGTTTGTTAGCAACATTAGCCTTGCAGCAAAATTCCGATTCTAAGCATGTCTAATCGACTGCATCTGGGTTAGAAACCTGAGTAAATTTGATGTTTTCACTGAACTATTCAATATACAATTGAACTTTTTTCCCCCCTAAAATCAAGCGCAGAACTTCTAATGTAAAAGGCTCAGAGAGTTTGTTAATGTTAATTTAATTTAATTCAAAGTTCATTTACATTTCTGATGCTTATGGGAGGCAGTGCGCTGCAGAGCATTCAAAATCAGCTGAAGCTGGAGAAACCAAGCGAGAGATCGAGCGGTAGCCTGTGTAAGGTTGGGGGCTGGGGGCGGGAGGGGTGCGTTAGGCAGAGAGAGTGAAAAGACAGTAAGAGAATGGGCACTGGAGGGAAAGTGTGGTCGTGCGAGACAGGGAGAATGATGGTGAGAGAGAGCAGAAAATGAGTTCCTGATTTGTCACAGTGGGGGGCTTGTCCTTCACCACTTGAACAGACAGGAGAGTGTGCGTGGGGTGAAAGGTCATCACATGCACTCATCGTTCAGTGCCAGTGATGGAGAATCGCGTGTCAGTGAGTGTATGTACAGGCGTAGAAAGTGTGAAAGTCATAAGAGACAATGGAAACTCAATTTAAACCATTGAGACAGCATGAGCCCAAATGGCCCTTACAGCAGCACTACTGTGTCTAATCCACTCGTACCAGCACAACAAATACTAACACACCATTGCAAGGCTGAGAATGAAACACCTAAATAAAATATCTGCTCCTGTGGGGGTCCTGTGGGGATCCTAACCACTGAAGAATATGATAACAAAGTATAGAGAAAACAGATGGACTACTATGTCTATATCCTTTATTCAATTTGAACTTCCTCTAGCAGACAATAGCAAATGCAGAAGCCCTACCAATACAACGAAAACCCCTCCCAATGCAAACAAAACAACTCAAACTCCTCCCAGTACAACCTAAACTCCTTCCAGTACAACCCAAAAACCCCGGTACAAACAAAACCCCTCTAGAACAATCCAAACTCCTCCTAGTACAACCAAAATTCGCCTGGCACAAACAAAACCCTTCCCATTACAACCCAAAGCCCTCCCAGTACAACCTAAACCCCTCCCATTACAACCCAAAGCCCTCCCAGTACAACCCAAAGTCCTCTCAGTACAACCCAAACTCATCCCAGTACAACCAAAACCCCTTCCAGTACAACCCAAACTCCTTTTAGTACAACCACAACCTCTTCCAGTAGAGCCAAAACCCCTAACAGTAGAATCCAAACTCCTCCTAGTACAACGCAAATATGCCTGGCACAAACAAAACCCCTCCCATTACAACCCAAAGCACTCCCAGTATAACCATAACCTGTGCCGTTACCACCCAAAACTCTCCCAGTACAACCAACCCCCCTCCAGTACAACTCAAACTCCTTCCAGTGCAACCCAAACCCCTACCAGTACAACCCAAAACCAGTTAACTTTTTTCGCAAGCTGTTTCAACATCTCCAGCAAACACAGCAAATCTAGCTTATAGTTTAAATTCATTTTCATATATTCATTGATGTCACTCTGTAGACATTAGACACATGTGAAGGTTGTTTTCCATAAAATATTTTAGCTATCTATATCCTGCAATCTGGACTTCCACAGTAATTGTCTATAGGGCAACAGTGATATTTGTTTTGCGCAGCATGTATATACGTCCATCGCGTGTCGGCCTATAGCTGACTATAGCAAAAGCCTATTGCTTGTTTATATGGTACACATTGGGTTCTTTTAAATGAGTAAGACTGAAGATATAATCAGGCTCCCCAAAGAAAAAGCCTGCTGTAAATGTCTTTTAAAGCCAAGGCCTGTTTTACATATACATAAGAAAGCCTATATGAAAATGCATTCCATTTCAGAGGATGGCCAGAGCACTAAAAGTTTTAAGGCAACAAAGCTTTTAGAGGAATATTATTTAGATAACTTGGCACCCAAGCCTGGCGGAGTCATTTTCTAACTGGCTGCTACTCAGACAAAGCAGACATTTAGAAGAGACACACACGCACGCAAAATTATTCCATCATTCAAAAAGACAGATGCTAATGAAAAGTGATCCATTAATTCATCATTAGAAAAACACTGCCCTTCTCGAGCGATTAAAAATGCTATGCTTCATCACCGTGAACAGTGCCCTTCAGAGGAGCCCACCCTTTTCATAATTACACAGGAGTACACTCATACATCAAAGCAACACAAACTGTAATATTTGGTGTCTTGAATTAGCCTTTCGCTCTTTAATTAGCGCATTGCCGTCTGGCCGTTCCCGAAGCTTTCAAGTTTTTCTGATCTTCACTTTGATTTTCAAAACTTTACAAAAGGTGCCCGCCCCCCTTGACACCCAACCCCTCGCAAAGAATGCCCAAGGAAAAGTTCAATATGGCTTGCGGCCTTGAAAATAGAGCTTCCTGTTTATTGCTTAAAGTATTCGTCCATACTTTACCGACTTCTTGGAAATGACTGGAATGTACCCCCAGTCAACAACATATATACATTTACAGGAATGCATTTCTTCTACTGATGTGTACCCTTCAGTGGAGAATCACCATACACACCTTGACAAGCTACAGCAATGCCGTGGCGAGAATCTACTGATAATAATTCTCAGTGCTGTCAAAATGGAGTGACCACTTACTTTTCTTTTCTTTAAAGTAGGGCTTCTCAAACTGGTGCCCCTCAGACAGTCACCAATTTTGCTCTATCTCAACGTGCTGGGAGTTGGGACTGCGCAGGAACGTGGTCTGGGTTGAGAACCGCCACCTTAAAGAATCTTTCATTTCCCAACAGGTGGAAAATTGAGACCACTAGAGATATTACATAGGAGGAGCAGATACTTCGCTGGCTGAAAGATGAAGGGGAAGGCTCATAATGCTCAACATGGTATGTGTTTAAGAGGAAACTCATAGCCTTTGATTAAAAAAAAAAAAAAAAAGCACCAATCAGCTTGCAGGTAGCCGTGGCAAAAGCTTCCCTTGCTGTGGATGGAGTTAATGTGCACTAAGCACTATTTGGGCCCTATGCTACAAGCTATTAAACTGATATATATATACAGGGGTTGGACAATGGAACTAAAACACCTAGTTTTAGACCACAATAATTTATTAGTATGGTGTAGGGCCTCCTTTTGCGGCCAGTACAGCGTCAATTCGTCTTGGGAATGACATATACAAGTCCTGCACAGTGGTCAGAGGGATTTTAAGCCATTCTTCTTGCAGGATAGTGGCCAGGTCACTACGTGATTTTGGTGAAGGAAAACGTTTCCTGACTCACTCCTCCAAAACACCCCAAAGTGGCTCAATAATGTTTAGAGCTGGTGACTGTGCAGACCCTGGAAGATGTTCAACTTCACTTTCATGTTTATCAAACCAATCTTTCACCAGACTTGCTGTGTGTATTGGTGCATTGTCATCCTGATACACGGCACCGCCTTCAGGATACAACGTTTGAACCATTGGATGCACATGGTCCTCCAGAATGGTTTGTTAGTCCTTGGCAGTGACGCGCCCATCTAGCACAAGTATTGGGCCAAGAGAATGCCATGATATGGCAGCCCACACCATCACTGATCCACCCCCATGCTTCACTCTGGGCATGCAACTGGGTGGGATGTTCTGTGTGGAGTTTGCATGTTCAACCTTTGTGTTGGCCGTGCGATAGACTGGTGACCTGTCCATGGTGCCACAACTGATGCTGGGATTGGTGCCACAACTGACGGTGACCCCAACTAGTGAGAATATAATTGATGGATGGATGGATTTCATTGTCCCAACATTAAAACATGTTGTTGTCATCATATTCAAAATTGGACAAATTTCAACATTTTATCACTGTCCAAAGAGAAACATAAAAAAAACATGCATTTTTATTTTTTGTACATTATTTAAAGGCAGCAACTGCCTTTTATACTGCATATAAAAATGGTCATGGTTAATGGACCAATGCAAATGCAAATGCTATTTGTTTTCTTTGGACAGCAATGACATGTTTTATTTAATTCTGATCAAGTAAACAAAATAGTCTTCATTAAAAGCTTCACACCTGTATTCTTACCATTATATGATGTTAAATAATACATATATTAGTTGCCATGTCATGCAATATTCTGTAGCCTTATAGATTCAACACTCTACCTTATTTAAGATCATGTTTACATTCATCTATATTCTTTCACTACAAAACCCAGCATGCATTATGCTAATAGACCATATAATCAATAGAACACCCTGAGGTGTCAATCAGTTCTGACTGCAAGCTTTGACACTTGTTATTGTAATAGATACAATCAAGCCTTTGCAACCATTAGCATGAGCCTTACCTCAGTTGTTAAACAAGATCCTTCTTTATTAAAGACCCAATTCAGTCTTTAATCCATTTAATCTATTCTCTTCACTACGGTGATGAATTGAAAAGTTATTTAAAACAGCCTGTCCCCAAAAAGTCCACTAAAACTTTGTCCCACCTTTAACACTTTTACTGAAACTGAAAAACCTCACTCCATAGACCACTGCAGCTCTGCCCTAGGATGCTGGTACGCATGTTTACATTTGTAGCGTTGGATGCATTTTTCATTTCGCCTGGAGAGTCACTTTAACTCATATCCAGAGCTTATTAGTCAGGCTAGCTTGCAGGTGCGCTCAGCATGCATGGCTAATGGCTAATAGCTAACAGTCCTCCAACAGCTGGGTCTGTTTGTCACTGATTCCTAGTTTAATCCAATGTGGAGCTATTCCTACACATGTACACAAACACACAAACAAACAAAGGCATCAGGTGCCAGTTGAGCGCCGCGCGAGATAGCGATCACGCATAATTAAGCTGTTGCTGCTAGCTCAGGCTATGTTTCATAAAGAGCATCTCATTTCTGGCCGCCAGCGCCAGCCGAGATTCTGACCCTTCAGCTGCAGAACAATACGCAGCTCGCTCGGCAGCCGGCCAGCAGCAGCTGCTTGCCTGGAGAACCTGCGGAGGGGACGGCCGGCTCATTGTAGACACACACACATAGACACACAGAAGAGAAAATGGAAAATAATGGCCCGGAATTGTTCAGGAATGAATAGAGGTGGAAAAAAGACATTCAGGGCGTGGAAATAGGATGCCATTGTTGACCCCCTGACAATGGCCAGATAGCGTGGTGCCCTGTAATGCGTAAGAATGTAGGCTTGCGCACTGCTAGCCACCAGGCCTATTGATATGAGCTATTGTCATAACACAGATATATTGGTTTAAACTGAAATTTGCTCTTTATGCAATGCTTGATGGATTAATTTCTAGGATTTGAGATACAGGAGAAAGGAGGGCAGCGAGATTCCTGATTTGCAAGTGCTATTATCCCGTTGGAAGCTGGCAGGAACAGAATAATCCTTTCAGCCCTTAGCAGCCTACATTTCTAAGGTGGTACCTTTTCACTTCTCTCCACTTTGTTGGAATTTTCAAAGATTGAAAGGTAATAGTGTACCCGGAGAGTGTAATTATAATTTTTTTTCCCTCAAGGGCAAAGCACTCCTCTCACCGTGTGACAAGTATGACACGTGAGACTGTTTTTGGCATTACATAACTATTAAACTGAACCCGCAGGTAGAAATGAGCGCCAATTTCAGGTCATTCAAACGAACAAAGGAGGTCAAATTAGTATTTACTAGTCAAAAGTGAACCACTTCTCTTTCTGTGTGATTAAAGCCACAATAGAACAGGATATCTGCAGTCTGCGTCACCTTGCACAATGAACGTGACTGATGCTGGTTCAAAAGACTGGTGACGGACCAAAGTCCTCCATATCAGTGCAGTTAGCAAGCTAAGCTAAAACTTCTAACCATAAACAGTAACGACACAAGCTGATACAGTTGACCATAGTCTTGTGTGCAGCTATAGTTAGTGATGTGTCACATGACTAGAAATGCCCCACATTGGTTGCATGACCAAGACTTTCAAGTACTACCCTAGATCCCCAATTCAGCAGACTTGGACCCAATTAAACATATGTGGGACCACCTTGATCGTTGTGTGGGCTCTGCATGCCCACCAGCAGCTGTGGGGTGCACTGCCTTTCAGTATGGCTCCAGATACCTGTGACTTTATTGAGTCTTCTAGTCCAACTAGCTGCTGTCCGTGCCACATGGCGGTTATTCTGGATATTAGCTGGTGGTTATATTAATGTGACTCGACTATGTATATGCCTGCCACAGCTTAGTTCACACAAGTCTGGGGCATGGTTCATAACAGCATTTACAGCCATCAACTTGTTAACCACAAACGTTAAGACCACAAAAGTAAAGATAACTGGCAGCGTATCCTGGAGATGTGTTTATATGTAGCCAGTGTGGACAAAATGTTAGAAAGATTCATGTTCCTTTATGAATTGCTGCCCCGTCAGTGGTCAACACAGCCAAAGCTGTAGAGCTATTGTTTGAGGACACTAATTTGCATGTCAACGTCTGCTTTGCTGGCCAACAATGTTGTAAACGCTTGTCCTAATTATAATGAGAAGCCAGAAAAGATACACAAAGAGGCGGAATGATGATTTTAAGATGCGTTTTAGATGTTACGAAGTTTATGAGATGTGGCGTATAACAAGACCTTGGCCCTTTCACATGAGTGGAAAACAGCAAACTTTTAGTCAGTGTGGTAAACATATATACGCACTTCTATTAGATCGATGTGTTGTTTAAAAAAGCAAAGAATAGACAGTACTGTATTCTCCAAACGTTCTTTTTTCGTGTGGTGGGCGTAGCTACGAAGAAGTGCACAAACAGAGCAAAGCTGTTTTTTTTACCATAAAGAATATTAGGGTTGCACCGGTACCGTATCGGCACCGATACTGGCACTTACACACAGTATCGGTATTGGCAATAGAGAGCGCCGATACCATAAAGCTTATTGACACGCATGCGCACCACTAAAATTTGTTACGCCAGCATTTCGAGGGTGGCACAACCAGCAAAGACTTTAATATGTCGAATTAAATTAATCATTTAAAGCGAAACCACGTCAAATAACACATGGACTTCGTCCAAGCAAGCACAAAGAAGCAAGCTAGCACAAAATACAAAATATAAAAAGTGGAACACTATAAATATCAGGATTTATAGCCATATATCAAGCATTTAAGTCAGAGTTGGTATCGGTACTCGGTATCGGCAGATACCTGAAAAGCTGGTATTGGTATCGGTAAGGAAAAAGTGGTATCGGTGCATCCCTTAAGAATATACAACCTTACAGTGAGCATCCAAATTCAGCATTAGTTCTGTATGAGTGGTGGCTAGGTGGTGTTGAGAGCTGTCAATCAAGTCTCTCATTAGCCACGCCCACAAAGTTCTCAGATAGGTCTGATCATCAGTTTTTAAATATTTATTTATTAATTTATTTATTTTTTGCATTAATATTTTAATGCATGTTCCTTGCGACTTTTAATGGCCTTTGAACTAGAAGGTCTATTCTTATGGATGCAATGGATGATCATGTAGTCTGCAACAGTGATGATTTCTTTAATATTCAAAAATACTACTTTATCTCTATAAAGCTGCAGGGAAGTAAGATGCTTGAGCTTTTCAAACATTTGCTGTCATGAGTAGTGTTTTTTTTCTGATGAGGGAGGAAAAAAAGCTCTCTTGAGTGACAGGATTAATATGAATCATAAGGAAATTTCATCAAATAGCCTAATTATTTTCGCTGGTAATTTGAGAGGAGTATAATGAAAAACGACTACTAATCATTTAATATTAGACTTTGAAATTCAGGTGCTGATGATCTAATACATGCGTCAACATAAAGCAGGCAGCCAAAAAGGGGAGCAATGACACAAAAGAACCACATTTGGTACCTTAAAGAACCTTTCAGTAGATAGTTCTTCAAATGAAGGTGCCACAAAAAGAGTTCTCTGAGCAATGTCATAGAAGAACCACTCTTGTTTGTCTAAAGAACCTCTTCAGTGGATGTTTCTTTAAAAAACATAATTTAAATAAAGATCTATTAAAAAGGTTCTTTGAGTGAGGCCACAGAAGCTTTGTGTTTGGTTCCACCTTCTAGAGGATGGTTCTTTAAATCACAATCTTCGGAAAACATTATTTGAGCAAGAGCATAGAGCAAGGGTATTTAATTAGAATTTAGTAAGGTCCAGTTAGAGGAAGTTTCCTCAGGCCAAGGTCCCAACCGTCATCATTTCTAACTTTAAGTTACCTAGTATCAGCATCTTATACCATCAGCTACTTAAAGACCAACACATCACACATACTGTTCAGTATATTTCAACAATATTTACTGTTTAAATGCTGAACTGAATGAATTATTTATAAAGCCTGTATACCGTAAAGACAAGAAAAGTTCCACCGCTTAAAATAAACACAGTCAATATTAAATCATTCTCAATCGTTTATTGGTTTGGGTCCACATTGAACAACATCTGGGTCTGGATTTGGGCTGCGGTCCGCCTATTAGTGACTCCTGCCATAGAGGAACCACATTTGCATAAAGCAAGCAGCCGTTTCAGTGGACGGTTCTTCAAAACACACTCTTCCAATAAATGTGCCTCAAACGGGTTCTTTGCGTGAGACCCCAGAAGAACCACCTTAGGTTCCCTGACGAACCAACTCAAAAAAGAGGTTTGCAAGCATGAAGATACTTTTTCAAGGAACCTTAACACTTTGGCCAATGTGCAAGGTCTTCATTATCGTCTTTAGATGTTTTTGACCAAATACAGTTGTAGGCTGAAACATCAGCTCATCTGTTTTGGGGCAATCAGGGACTGGAGAGCAGACTTCGTTGACCAGGTGGTTGTTAGTTACCCTAACCCTAACCCTAACCCTAAAATGACAGGATGTGACTGACGTGCCCTAACCAAGGCACCTAACCCTCAACTACTCAAAGGCGGTCCACCACTGTGGACAAGTGTGCTCACTCCCTACACCCTAAAAAGTAATTTAGATGGCCTTTTCCAAAATATATATGCCCTGTTGTAAAATAAAATTATAAGTGTTGTTTCAACACACTATCATGACTAACCGGAATTTAAAATGTTTGATCAAATAAAAAATAAGACAAAATTTCAAGTTCCGGCAACTTAATTAAATAGTTGAGAGGACTTAATTTCATTACTAAAAAAATGGAATTTTCCTGCACATGCTGGACACAAGAAATATTATCGTGTGGACAAATCACAAAACCTGAAGCCTATGCAAGATGAGTGTTACAGCCGTTCCAAACATGTTTATGATACTTTACTTTTGTGATACAGTGAACTTTGCCTGTTTTGTGGCTGTGTCAAAGGCACAAACCATTTAACTAGCCAGCTAATTAGTTAGTTAGCTGGTCTGCCAGCTTAATTTGGCCATAGACCATTGATATGTCCATTACAAACATTTGTATGACCCACACAACTATGTATTTTTCTTTTGAAATACAATTAAACGGATAACTTGAAAGCTAGCTAGTTAGCCCATTAGTCAGCTACCTTTTAAAGTCATGGTATTTAAAAAAGCTTTTTGCTATAGATGAAAAGATAATTCATCATACTTCAACACATGGTGTTGAATCGACATAATAAAAAATTTATTTTTTCATAAGCAGTCAACTTAATAATTAAATAATAAATAAGCCACAAGTTCAATTTCCGGCAACTTAATTAAATAGTTTAGAGAACTTAATTTTATTAATGAAAGGTTGGAATTCTCCTGCACATGCTGGAAACAAGAAATTATACTTTGCTTTTGTGATACATATAACTTGATACAATTAAGCTTGTTTTGCGGCTGTGTCAAAGGCACAAACCATTAAACTAGCCAGCTAATTAGTTAGTTTGCTGGTCTGCCAGCTTAATTTGGCCATAGACTATTGATATGTCCATTACAGACATTTGTATGACCCACACAACTATGTATTTTTCTTTTGAAATACAATTAAATGGATAACTTGAAAGCTAGCTAGTTAGATAGTTAGTCAGCTAGCTTTCAAAGTCATGGTATTTAAAAAAGCTTTTTACTGTAGATGAAAAGATATATATATTTTTTTATGTTATCAGTTATCCATTTTATGTTATCCTAAAACAATGGCTGAAAAGCTAATTCACCATACTGTGCTGGATCAATGTAATTCTATCAGCAATTGGCAGAACTCAACAAAACGAATGCAAAACATTGCCTCAATTCCTTTGTGTCCAAACACAAATGGTTACTGGGGGATATTGTATTGCACAATTGGTTAAAGTACCTTTTTTCTTGATCTTGTTCAAACTAATTAGTGACTCTACTACGGCACTACTCAACAGAGCCCTTTCACTGGAAAGTAACAATCCCGACATTGACACACATCATTAGACTGAAACTATACTCGTCCTAATTAACTTAATAAAAGTATCTGTACGTGGCTGCATTCCGGTTAGCCTTGATTTATGTGTTGCTCTACTGTTGGATGCAGTTAATGTGAGAAAATATTTCATTTCAGATCTGTGGTGGTTCATTTCAACGAAGTTCTATTATTTCGAGTCAGGGTAATGAATGACGCGCTGGAGAATAATGACAGAACACGGCTGAACAAGCTCTTCTGCTAAAGTGGCTTTTTGTTCCAAACCCGCCAATTAATAAGGCGCTCTCTGATGAACTCGGCGCGATGATTGCAGCCATTGTTTCTTCCGTGAAGGGGTGAAAATTTGGAGGTGCATTTCATGTCAGCAATTTCGCCTTTGCTTTTCATCCCATTAAAATATCAATTTACCCGACCCCATTGTGGCGGAAACCTCTAATTACAGGCGACGAAAGTGATGTAACCTGCCCTGTGCTTTGTTCCCGCGGGCTGGAAATAATGATAGCTGATTGTTTGATAGCAGGAGGATGGGATTTCGCATACGTTTAAGGGAAGTGATTCGCTTTGCCGTTAGATTTTTGCTACTTCACGTACTCCACCGTTGGGCTTCTGCTTCGTGAGCCTGAAGATTGAGACTCAGATGGCTTGATCGTCATTTCTGATGCTCTGGCAACATTTTACTGATGAGAACTGGCATGTAATAAAAAGCAAAATGTCTCCGCGCTTCGTCCTCGATGCAACACGTATAACTCATTTTATGGGCAGTCCATTAGCTTCCCTTCGGGGGATTGAAGTCTTCATCTACGATAAGCATTGCACATCGAACGCAGACTTCATCTGACAGGCATTTACACAGTCATAACTGCAAATGCCAAAGCTCTTAAAAAACAATCCTTTCTTTTGTACAGTACAATGTGATATTAGGCATTCAAGTTGTAGGTGCTGTTATACCACAGCATGAGCAAAAGCACCTCCCTTGCTGCAGTCTGAGGGGACATTATAATGGCCCTGTAATGCTTCTATTAAGCCTGATCAAGCCAATAGCTGGTAATTATTAAGCAGTAACTAGGATGAATTTATATTATACATCATAATCTCTTGTGCATCATTTCAAGTTTCCATTAGTTTTCGCTTATTAAGCCTTATGAAGTCCAAAGCTGGCAACTAACCAACCAAGCCAATAACTGCAAATTAACTGGCTACTCATAACCACTTCATTAAACAGCATTAAGCGTTTCCCAGATGACTTTTCTTTGGATATTATATCATAATCTTGTGCACAACCTTTACCTAAGAACTGAGGTTTTTTTTTTTTTTTTACTGTTGATTCATATAAATACCTTGTCTTTACAGGAGACAGCAAAAACATTCTTTACTTTGAATATAAGGTAACATGAAGAGATTTTATTCAAAGCAATCTTGAAGCATTTCTGTTGTTATAATCACCATAAGAATTTCACACAATGTCAAGGACAGCTGAATGCAGAAAACTAAAAATCGGATTCTTGTTTTGATCTTGCAATGAGAAAGTCTGAGACAACCGTGAGGAATTTTGTGCTAAATGTTGGTGGGAACGTAGGCTTAATATGTGAGAACAAACAAAGTTTAAAATTTCTTAACCAGCTCAATGCCTTGTGAAGGCAGAGATCAAAATAGGGGGCAAAGGTGTGCTGGTCAATATTGTCTAATGGACAACAAGCCTGTTGTTAGCCCAGTTAGCATGGCTGAAAACAGTCCTGATAGCATATAAAGGCACAGAGAACTTGTTTTTGTGTTATCTGGTGTACTGTGGACATGCAAACAGCACGGAATAAAGGGGGTTGGGGTTTAGAGGAGGTATACACTGGTTTGCTGTGGATTTGGCAGCGGGCATCAAAGGTTTTAACAAGTTGCCTTCATTTGTCTGTGAGATCATGGTTGGCTCCAAAAGACTAACCAATAATAATCAATCCATCAACATCTTAGATTTTACCCAGGGTGGCAGAGTTTTGGCAAGGCGGTAGTGAGAATGAGCAAGCTGGGGATGGGATGTGGGTGGTCACTTATTCTACTCATGATGAAAAAGTGAGAAGACTGCTGGAGAGTGGTTTCAATGATACTTGCAATGGAAATGTATGCCATAGTGTGACCCTGGCCACTCTGACCATCCCTTTAGAACAAAGCATAGTAAGTTGCAAGTCTCAGGTTGTATATTTTAAGTCAGTCCACCAGAGCAATCCTTTCCTGGTCAGTATCTAGATTTTCACCAGGTCGGAACAGTACTTGAGAGTGGGTTCTCTCCTCTGACCTCTGCCAGACCAAACACCAGAAAACTGCAAGTTTATTTTCAACAAATGAGGGATAGATGGGACAGTGGCTTCAGGGATGGGCAAACGCCAAAATAACAAACAAAACAACTGAAGAAAGAAAACTAAACCTGAAAACAAAGCAAACAAAAATACACAAAACTACCCCTAACTTACTACCACAAAACAGGAGAAAAGAGTAGACAAACAAAAGGCACCCGTTCCCTACGTCCCACAGAGATTTTACAGAATCTAGCAAAGCCGTAGCTAAATGTACAAATGTAGCGGTCTTGGCTGGTCTTGGCAGGAGTTGTTCCAGGTCAGGTCAAAGGAGAGAACCCTGAACGTCTTCCCAAGATAGCCGCTTGACGATCTTTTATTCATGAAGGCGACCTCTAGTGTTCAATCATGAACCTGCACACAATGCACTTAGAAAAAAAAAACAAAAAAAGGCCACCAACAGACTTAACAAAAATGGCTATTATGACCAAGGGTCGTAACACCCCCACCCTTAAGTAAAAAACATCTAAAATGTATTAATGACAAAGTGTGTAAACAAAGCAATAAGGGCACTCAAATCACAGTTGAGCTAAAATACATGAGAACATGGCATAGGCAGTCATAAAACACATCCAAATTTCACTTGTATTTCTGATACTTAACAAATGAGTGTGGCTCAGGAACACTAAACAAAATTAAAAACACTAAAGAAAAACATAGACACAAACAACAAGACCAGGATTTAGGCCTCCAACCCCACAAAAGGTTAACAAAACAAACACAAAATATCAAATGACTGAATCAGGTCTTTTAACAGAAACAACCCTATGTAACTTTATAGGGAATATGTTGTCTCACATTGAGGCCATCAGTGCTGAGTGGAACAATATCGATTCTTCTTTCTATAAAAAAAACACTTTTACCAAAACTTTACTATTTAAAAATAATTGTGTATGTATGGAGTCTTAATACCAATACATGTTGTACAGAAAGTTATGATATGTAAGCAATACAGGGACGTTATGATGTGTTACTCTTTCAGAACATGAAACAATGGTTATTCATAAATACAAATAAATATAAATAGCCACAGAACCCATCCGACTATTCATATGTCATGTACTTGTTCTCAAAATCTGGACCTCACAAAGTCTGTTTTTTGGTCTGACATCATCATTTTCCCTCCTCTATTCTTTCTCCCTACTTGTAATAGGCTTGTCTTAAACAAATCAGTCATGCTACCATTGGGTTTGAGTTCTAAACTTAGTGCTGTGGCTTCTGGCTATATTTGGGTTCAACTTTCCAGCCCAATTAAAGCCACTGATGGAGAAGAGCGACAGAGAGAAAGACGAGTGTTTTTGTATCTACTGTATCTTTTTCTGCTTGATACAAACAAAATGTCATCGGCAATGAAGAGAGAAGAAAACAGCAATCGACAAATTGCGCGAGCCACTAATGAGGATTCCTCGCGTTCGCTTCTGTGCCCTCTCATTCGTGATCTCTGAATTCAGCTCGCTGTCACAAGACACTCGGCCTAAAAGCACTTTGTGCCGCGGCTAAGACAAAGCCACAGCAGCGTTCTATCAGCAGGAAGAGGCTGAAAAGGAAGAGCAATTACTGACGCCGAGGCATCCATGACAGGCCCTTTGAGAGCCACTGACATTAGCAAACAGCAATCAGGTGAATCACTGCTGACAAAAAGGCTGCGTCAGATATACATTAGGCAGACAAAAGAGCCGTACACAGGCCATGACAGGATCAATCTTCGTGTACAATGGGAACGGGGCAGGCAGCAGCATCCTAATAAAGACGCGGAGTACAAAGAACGTCTTGCTAGAGCCTAGCGTCAGCATTCCGGCCGCTAATAACGCCGTCAGATCACTGGGACAAGTCAAAGGAGGACAAGGCGGCAGCGCTGTCAGACTCTGACTACCAAAAAAAAAAAAAAAAAAAGCATCTTACTCTCTCTTTTTCTCTCTCGCCCTCCAGCTTTCCCTCTCTGAATGTCGTGAAATTGAAAGCCAGCCCTGATGCTCGCAGTTTAAGAGCGATTAGCGGGCCGAGACTCTGTCAGGCTAAATAAGACCTAGCGACCCACACAGGCTTTTGACTGACATAAGGCACCATTAGCTCCATGGCTGATGTTAACCAGGTGGTGATAGAGGTACATACATAGGTTAATGTAGCTGTAATCTTGCAAGCCAGACTTATGGCTGTGGGTTTTATCACTCAGTGTGACATACATGGGAATATCATTAGCAAGATGCTAAAAGCTGTGGCTATTAAACATGCTACTGGGGATGTACTGGTGTTTGATGCCTCTACAAGCTACAACACATATGGCTCTTATATCAAATGGTCACAAATAATACAAGATATATATAAGAGAGGCCAAATCGTTCTTAGCTTCCAAAATAAGTTAATGTAAGGAGGTTATATTTTAAGTGATTTGATTCTTTTCTGTTGGTCCATTCACCATGAAACTTTCACCAGATATGAAGAGCAGCTCTCTCTATTAATATTATATAGATCAGGGGTTTTTAATTAGAATTAGATAAGGGCCACTTAGAGGAGATTTCCTCAGGCCAAGGTCCGGACTGCCATAATTTCTAACTTCTGTTACGATTCAGTCCTGTATATTTAAATTACCTAGTATCAGATTCACAAATTGACAAATTGTTGGTTTTACAGAGCGGTATTCTCCAAAACTAGACGAGCAGGTCCATTCCAAAACCGTTCCTGGTTAAACAGTCAGTTTTCGCTGTTGACTTTTCTGTTTTTAGAGCTCGTTATTCTCTCTGACTCGCCTGTAAAGCCCGTATACCTATAAAGACGAGAAAAGCTCCACCGCTTAAAAAAACACTGTCTAATTTAAATCGTTCTCAATAGTTTATCAGTTTGGGCCCGCATTAGACAATGTCTGGGTCCGGATCCGGACCACTGTTCGCCCATTAGTGACCTCTGATATAGACAGTGACGATATGTTAACTAATGCTTGACCTAAAAGTTTCACATTTTTTTTAAATAGTTGCAAATTCTGTTCTTTAAGGGCTCCTTAGCAAAGAAAATGGAACCTATATAAAATCGTAAACATTCTAAGAACCCATGATCATCATGAAAGGACTCCTCAGACAAAACGTGGCGTGAAACTCTTTTTAAAAAACGTTCCATATAGCACCCAAAAGGGTTCTTCTGTTGCTACAAGCAGACCATAGCTAAACCCCTTATGGGGGCCATATACCGTACAGCAAACAAATATCTGGAAGTGGCAGTTTTGCGGTAAAAAAGATTTTAGTCTTGTAAATAGTTTTTATTGTTGCATACATATGCTGAATATGCTGTGTTGCTCTGGCTGTAGGGTTGTTTAGTGGGGTAGAGGTTCAGTGTTGGCTAACTGTCAGTAAGAGATGTATGGCTGGAGTGACCTGCCTGCTATCCCGGCTGTTTAGGAGTGTTGAGGGCCAGGTTTTCCCCGGCTGCCGTGTTCAATAAGGACCACTCGCTGAAAGAGTAATGTTTTCTGTGTCCATCTTTGCCAAGTCGTCACACTGGTGATCAGAATTGGGACAGCGCCCTCCAGCGGACTGGAGAAGTATGGTGCTAATACTAAGTCAATAATAAGACAAGGGGCAGTGTGGCGAGATGTGGGTGACCTGCAAGTGGAGAAGCATGGAAGATTGGCAGAGATGGCCATGGTCCTCCTGTGACTGTTTCCTTTGACTTTACCCTTATCTTGTATCCAATCTTCTTGGGAATACCTTCTGAAAAATCTACCACTTTTGACTGGAAATGGTCTTTTCCCCTATGGACAGACCTTCTGAGGCCAAGACTTATGTTGCTGAGGCTGATGCTGTGTTATGCGAAGACATGGAGTTGGTGTGGTTCATTAGCCTAGTATATTTAACATTTGTAGAAGCTGTATCTAACATTTAGTGTTTAGGAAACTGCTGTATACAAGAAAATATTAAATTAAAAGAGAGCTTGTATAAAAAAAAGTCAAATGTTGGTTGAATTGTGCCATGAAAGCTTTGTTTAGTCAGTTCTATTGTTTTTTTTTTACACTGAATCTAGTCTTTAGCATACCGTGCCAGCACTTTTTCAAAAACAATGACTGCAATTCACCCGACATCTGATCCAGTGCTGCCATACAGTTCCTGTCCATCAATCGGTAAGTCACTTCTCTCGGTCTGTAATCGGGCAGGTTAAGTAACAGACTTGTGTTTAACATTTTCTTTCCACTCAGTCTAAAAGCACTTAGTGACATTTCTACTTTAGCTAATAAAGTAGAAGGAGAAATCCAGACATTATCGTGGAAACCTTTTCACTGACATCAAATACAATAGAACCATTAACACATCCCTTTTACATCATATTGGTTTGAACTTGCCTACTTACATTGCACATGCTCACACTTTTCTGACCCTGGCTGCTCTTTAAAATACCCATGTAAAGACTCCTCCCACTAAATTATGGTTAAGGACAAGCTTGGCTCTGTAGGTACTCATTGCAATCTCAGAAGTTTTCGCAAGTGCTTTATAAACCACTTCCAGTGTGGCGCGGTTCCGCTCCGCAGCTGTTGAAAACAGGGCAGGCTCCGTGACTAACCGATCAAGGCATAAAATCAAAGAGCATTCTCCCCCCCTCACCAAATTAAACCCACAAATAATCCCATGCTAATGACATAATGAGCGCGGTGTGCAGCGTGACCTGCGGAGCTGCTCGACTCTGAAGGACGGGAGATGAAAGGAGAATGGGAGATTAACCATCAACCATCTGCAAATGTCAATGATGAACGCCTTTATAAATAAAGAATGCTTCAGTAATAATGGCTGACGGCTTGTAATGATCGGTGAATGCAGAGATTTACTTGAGTACAGTTTTTTTTTCCAAGGGAACGAATTCTTAAAGGTGACCACTTTGAATCACTCGCTTGTGCTACTCACCCTCCTGCTGGTAAGCCTCACTTTGAGGATGCAAAGAATTGATTGACTAGCTGACTGTCGCATCTCTTTCACACTTACAATGAACTTGCAATGAAATTTTAGGATCAAAATGCATCCAGACACCTACTCGTCCAGTGTTTGTTATGAAGTCTAGGGAGCTTACTTGCAGTAACAGTCTTTAGTCTTCAGGGATGAAGTCACTGCTGATGGCAGAATTGGATTTAACTCAAATGTTATTGAACCAGAAACTGCCTGGATTACTGACCGGGCCAGTGGGGCCAGCGCCCAGGGGCCCTTGAAGTCAGGGGGCCCTGGGGCTGCTTTGGCCCAAAACATTTTGCAATGCCTATCAACATTTATGATAAAATATTTTTTTTTTCTGAGGGCCCTCCATTTTAAGGATCCTCTGACTTTTAGGGAGGACTATCCCTCCGTCCTTGCTTAAAGGAGTCATATCTTGGCAAAGAGCAAGGTGAGGTTATGTTTCAGCTTAGAATTGAATGGAATTTGGTGTGTCTTGAGCTGAGACTTGCAAAGTGGACCAGCGATTGCCTACTAAAGATAATTTAGTAAAAAAATCTACAGTGAACTGGAACTGTCTGATAAGGCTTCCACTTTGCCGACTTTTGTATAATCATACAAAGAATATCTGCTATGTACAGAATAATATTGTAATTACATTATACAGAGGGATATATATTTAAATTTACAGCAAATATACCGGTAGTAACTGTAAATGTTCCAACTGTAAATGTACACAATAACATGCAATTAACAAATAATTAGGTCTTAAAAAAATAGACAGTAAAAATTTAGGGAAAGGTTGTTGTTTGGCTTCTTCACCCACAGTCAGCAAGATTAGAGATGCAGCACTGGTCTGCCTCAAGGTGGCGTCACAGCAAATTGGCTCACCCCATTGGTCATAGTCTTCATAGCCTAGCATCTCTAACTGTAGTTGGGATGCCTTTATAGCATACTAGTAAACCTGTTAATTAGACAACTCTGGCAAGAGATTGGTGGAATAAGTAAATTGTTACTCATTTCTCAAACCCACACACACAAAGAGTTCTTAATGAATGTGTGGAAAGTAGCCTGCCAATATAGGACCCCCGGAAATACCAGGTGTTATTTCACTCAATGCTGTAGCTGTGTTTTAGTACAAGCAGGGTAAGAGTTAAATCAAATCAAGATTGAGATTGACAGGGGTTGTTCAAAGTGTGCGGTGCCTCCTTTCTGTACTTTTTGGTTCCTAGTCTTCCAAGTAGTAATGGAAGCATATGCATTTACATCACATTTTAATCAAGACGGTGTTACATACACTGATAAGCCAAAGCATAATGACTACTCACAGATGACATTGGTTATCTCAACACTGCAATGCATGTCAAGGTCCAGGATACATTAGATGAAAAGTGTCAGTCAGCATGTTGGATGTGGGGAAAACAGGCAGGTGTGAAGACCTAAGTGACTTTGACAAGGGTCAATTCAGAATGGGTGGATAACTGGATCTGAGCATCTTTGAACTGACAAGGCTTGTGGGGTGCTGCCGTTCAGCAGTGGTGATCACCTACCAACAGTCCGAAGAGGTCAGATTATCCATCCATTCCAAAACCCCATCACACTTGCCTACAATGGGCATATGAGCTCAAAATCTGGAGCAATGGAGGAAGGTCACCAGGAGTTGCATTTGTTTTTACATCTCAGATAGCCAAATACATATGCACCAGTGTCGGACAAGCCAATGGAGAGTGTTGGATGGTCTGGGCAATGTTCTCCAGAGAAATCCTGGGTCCAGGTAATCTGGTAGATGTCAATATAGCACATGCCCCCTACCTGAACATCACTGTGGACCAGGTACTCCCCTTCATCACAGAGATAATCTGGTGCACTCTAAACACTGTATGCGAATGTTTTGAGGAACATAGTGAGGCAGTGTTGTCTTGACCTCCAAATTCCCCAGAGTTCCAGCATCTGTGGGATGTGCTAGAACATCCAATCCACACTGGCTCCAGCTTGCAAAGACTTAAAGGACCTGCTTCTAATCTCTTGGTACTGGACACCACAGGCCACCTTGAAATGTTTAGTAGAGCCCATGTCTGGGCGGGTCAGAACCCAGTGTTGGTGGCAAAAGGACCAACAACGCATTAGGCAGGAGGCTTAGTGATGTATATTTTATAGTAGACTTGTGAGAAGTCAACAAAAACAAGAGCCACCTCAAACACAACCACAAACCTGGGATGATATTAGCATAATTAGCGCCTCCTAATGTGAACTTATGGTAAAGGTTAGCTTGTTGAACACAAGCCCTTCCTGCTAGCTCCGCAGTCTGAATGTCACCTGGAGGCTCTTAGAGCCTCTAAAATATGCAACACTACAAGCACAAGCTGTTTAGAGCAATAGCTGATCCCTATAACCTTCCACCTCAGAGGATCTGATGCGACAGAGTCAGAGAGAGAGAGAGCGAGAGAGAGAGAGAATGAGAGAGACGATGTGGGAGTGGAGGAAAGAAAAAAAAAACAGCGGTTACCACCCTGAGCCATGTGTTTCCTAAAAGCGTTTTCAGGTAAGCATTTCTGCATGACTTCATATGCTGCATGAGCATGAGCGTGTGCAGGTGAGAGCTTTCAGGAAGGTGTGTTAACGCGGGCCGGCGCTTATCCAAGCTTGACTGATTAAAGAAAAACAGCACCACAGGTCATTTCTGGCCATTGTGAGGAAAAGGTGAAGGGGATGGGACTTTGCTTCAGGCACCTTAAAAGGTCAGAACAAATCGGTCAGAATTGTGAGGCTGAATTCACTGACTCATTCATTAGCACTGCTGAGGCTGCTGTTTCTAAAGCAACTGCAGCGGAGCATGATGTGGAGCAGAGTGGAAACGATCCTCATGCGGAGATCAGGCAAAGCTGAAGCGCAGTCATAACAATGCTAAATTATATTACATGTCAGCAGTTCAGGTAGTCAAACACTATCTAAAAGGCATCAAAACACACCAATATGGAGATGCTAACTGTTTGTAGGAGGTTTTGGCCATGTAGTGCAACATCATTTTCTTAGTGAGCGTTTCTTGGTGGGCGGCATGGTGGTGTGGTAACTAGCACTGTCGCCTCACAGCAAGATGATCCCGGTTTGATTCCCGATCCAGGCCATTCTTATGTTTTCCTCGTTCTTCAGTGGGTTTCCTCCCACAGACCAAAGACTTCCATGCTAGGTTGATTGGTCACTCTAAAAGCCTGTAGGTTCTTATGTTCTCCCTGTTCTTCAGTGGGTTTCCTCCCACAGACCAAAGACATCCATGCCAGGTTGATTAGTCACTCTAAAAGCCTGTAGGTTCTTATGTTCTCCCCGTTTTTCAGTGGGTTTCCTCCCACAGACCAAAGACATCCATGCTAGGTTGACTGGTCACTCTAAAGTGCCTGTACGTGTGTGTTGATGACCAGTCCATGGTGTACTTTGTCTTTGCCCCATGATTAATTACTGGGCCGGGTTGTTCTCTGTGCAGTTTGCATGTTCTCCCTGTGCTTGAGTTGGTTTCCTCTTACAGTCCAAAGACATGCATGCTAGGTTGATTGGTCACTCTAAATTGTCTGTAGGTGTGTGTGGATGTGACCTGTCCATGATGTACCTCACCTTTGCCCCCAGAATGGCTCTGCCACGCCCACCACCCCCGAACTCCGACTAGCGGGATGAAGCAGAAAATAATAAATGGTTTCTTGGCAGATACCTGTGATTTTTCAGATCTGTAGATCTGAGGCAGAGCCTAATGTTCTCAGTGAAATACCATGATTTTCTCTATACCTCCAAAACATCCTGATCACTTTACACTTATATATGTTAATAGTGATTACAAAAGTAACTCCTTATATAACCAGTTTGCTAACAAAGTGTGTTAGAGTTGGCAAAGCAGTAGAGCTTGGCGCTAAGGTCCTGCAGGCTGGCTGGAGTCAGGGACTCGGGAGTATATGGAGAGTTTGTCTGAGCTGTTTCTTTTTTTTTCTGGGCCAGTGTGAATGAAAAAGTCCTCATGGCGAAACATGAAAACTACAGCCAGGCCCTTATTTATTTAAAGCAATAGCTCTTGCACACTACTGTAGCGTCAGGAAAACACTTAACATGGCGATAAGAGCTGCGGTGCTAATTTGATTCCTCTTTTGCCTGTCGTTGGCGTACTTTGGCGTAATTAGTTAGGGAGCATGTAAGCGGAGCAAGGTGTCTCCTGTGACAGAGTAGATAAGTCTCTCTCTCTCTCCCTCTCACGCTCTCTCCCTCTCTGAGCGGACTCTAAGCAGTGAACTTGTTCACAGTCTCGGAAAGTGATTAGCAGCCGGCGAGGCAGCTGATAGCGTACAGCTATACATGTTCAAACTGCTGCTCCTTGATGTACGTTGACGCGTACAAACATTTATCTCACTCTTTAACCCAGAAATGGCCACAAACAGAGCCAAAGCAAGCAGTGAGCATGAGGTCTGCAGCATAATGTAAAGCAGAACAGGTTTGCTATTTTAATGGTCAAGCACTGCTATATAGGTTTAATCACAAATATTTTATGAACATTAAGCCCTAAAACTTATCAGCACCGATCAGTGGCATCCATGATCATTAGAGGCTGGTAACGTTTTAGTACACTACCAGCCAAATGTTTTGGATCACTACCAGCCAAACGTTTTAGTACACTACCAGTTAAACGTTTTAGAACACTACCAGTTAAACGTTTTAGAACACTACCAGCCAAACGTTTTAGTACACTACCAGTCAAACGTTTTAGAACACTACCAGCCAAATGTTTTAGAACACTACCAGCCAAACGTTTTAGTACACTACCAGTCAAACGTTTTAGAACACTACCAGCCAAATGTTTTAGAACACTACCAGCCAAACGTTTTAGTACACTACCAGCCAAACGTTTTAGTACACTACCAGTCAAACGTTTTAGAACACTACCAGCCAAACGTTTTAGACAACTATCACCCATACGTTTTAGTACACTACCAGCCAAATGTTTTAGAACACTACCAGCCAAACGTTTAAGATACACTACCAGTCAAACATTTTAGTACACTACCAGCCAAACGTTTTAGTACACTACCAGTCAAACGTTTTAGTGCACTATCAGTCAAACGTTTTAGTGCACTACCAGTCAAACGTTTTAGTACACTACCAGTCAAACGTTTTAGTGCACTATCAGTCAAACGTTTTAGTGGACTATCAGTCAAACGTTTTAGATACACTACCAGCCAAACGTTTTAGTACACTACCAGTCAAACGTTTAAGATACACTACCAGCCAAACGTTTTAGAACACTACCAGCCAAACGTTTCAGTACACTACCTGACAAACGTTTTAGTACACTACCAGACAAACGTTTTAGAACACTACCAGACAAACGTTTTAGATCACTACCAGACAAACGTTTTAGATCACTACCAGACAAACGTTTTAGTACACTACCTGACAAACGTTTTAGATACACTACCAGACAAACGTTTTAGATCACTACCAGTCAAACATTTTAGTACACTACCAGACA
Organism: Megaleporinus macrocephalus; assembly: GCA_021613375.1. Classification (NCBI taxonomy): domain Eukaryota; kingdom Metazoa; phylum Chordata; class Actinopteri; order Characiformes; family Anostomidae; genus Megaleporinus; species Megaleporinus macrocephalus. Next base: position 12,867,670 of record CM038707.1, on the reverse strand, counting down.
AACGTTTTAGAACACTAGCAGACAAACGTTTTAGTACATTACCAGTCAAACGTTTTGGAACACTACCAGCCAAACGTTTTAGTACACTACCCGTCAAACGTTTTAGTACACTAGCAGCCAAACGTTTTAGAACACTAGCAGCCAAACGTTTTAGTACACTACCAGTCAAACGTTTTAGTACACTACCAGTCAAACGTTGTAGTACACTACCAGTCAAATGTTTTAGTACACTAGCAGCCAAACGTTTTAGTACACTACCAGCCAAACGTTTTAGATACACTACCAGCCAAACGTTGTAGTACACTACCAGTCAAACGTTTTAGTACACGACCAGCCAAACGTTTTAGTACACTTGCAGACAAACGTTTTAGTACACTACCAGTCAAACGTTTTAGAACACTACCAGACAAACGTTTTAGTACACTACCAGCCAAACGTTTTAGATACACTACCAGCCAAACGTTTTAGATACACTACCAGCCAAACGTTGTAGTACACTACCAGTCAAACGTTTTAGTACACTAGCAGCCAAACGTTTTAGATCACTACCAGTCAAACGTTTTAGTACACGACCAGCCAAACGTTTTAGTACACTTGCAGACAAACGTTTTAGTACACTACCAGTCAAACGTTTTAGAACACTACCAGTCAAACGTTTTAGATACACTACCAGTCAAACATTTTAGTATACTACCAGTCAAACATTTTAGATCACTACCAGACAAACGTTTTAGTACACTACCAGTCAAACGTTTTAGTACACTAGCAGACAAACGTTTTAGTACACTAGCAGACAAACGGTTTCGTACACTAGCAGACAAACGTTTTAGATACAATACCAGTCAAAAGTTTTAGTACACTACCAGCCAAACGTTTTAGATCACTACCAGCCAAACGTTTTAGTACACTACCAGCCAAACGTTTTAGAACACTACCAGCCAAAGGTTTTAGAACACTACCAGCCAAACGTTTTAGTACACTACCAGACAAACGTTTTAGATCACTACCAGCCAAACGTTTTAGATACACTACCAGTCAAACGTTTTAGTACACTACCAGCCAAACGTTTTAGTACACTACCAGTCAAACGTTTTAGTGCACTACCAGTCAAACGTTTTAGTACACTACCAGTCAAACGTTTTAGATCACTACCAGCCAAACGTTTTAGATACACTACCAGTCAAACGTTTTAGTACACTACCAGTCAAACGTTTTAGTACACTACCAGTCAAACGTTTTAGATCACTACCAGCCAAACGTTTTAGTACACTACCAGCCAAACGTTTTAGAACACTACCAGCCAAAGGTTTTAGATACACTACCAGCCAAACGTTTTAGTACACTACCAGACAAACGTTTTAGATCACTACCAGCCAAACGTTTTAGATACACTACCAGTCAAACGTTTTAGTACACTACCAGCCAAACGTTTTAGTACACTACCAGTCAAACGTTTTAGTGCACTACCAGTCAAACGTTTTAGTACACTACCAGTCAAACGTTTTAGTACACTACCAGTCAAACGTTTTAGTGGACTATCAGTCAAACGTTTTAGTACACTATCAGTCAAACGTTTTAGATACACTACCAGCCAAACGTTTTAGTATACTACCAGTCAAACGTTTAAGATACACTACCAGTCAAACGTTTTAGTACACGACCAGCCAAACGTTTTAGTACACTTGCAGACAAACGTTTTAGTACACTACCAGTCAAACGTTTTAGAACACTACCAGTCAAACGTTTTAGATACACTACCAGTCAAACATTTTAGTATACTACCAGTCAAACATTTTAGATCACTACCAGACAAACGTTTTAGTACACTACCAGTGAAACGTTTTAGTACACTAGCAGACAAACGTTTTAGTACACTAGCAGACAAACGGTTTCGTACACTAGCAGACAAACGTTTTAGATACACTACCAGTCAAACGTTTTAGTACACTACCAGCCAAACGTTTTAGATACACTACCAGTCAAACGTTTTAGATACACTACCAGCCAAACGTTTTAGAACACTACCAGCCAAACGTTTTAGATACACTACCAGCCAAACGTTTTAGTACACTACCAGCCAAACGTTTTAGATCACTACCAGCCAAACGTTTTAGAACACTACCAGTCAAACGTTTTAGTACACTACCAGTCAAACATTTTAGATCACTACCAGACAAACGTTTTAGTACACTATCAGTCAAATGTTTTAGATCACTACCAGCCAAACGTTTTAGATCACTACCAGCCAAATCTCTCTCTCTCTCTCTCTCTCTCTCTCTCTCTCTCTATATATATATATATATATATATATATATATATATATATATAAATATATATATATATATATATATATATATATATATATATATATATATATATATATATTATATATATATACACACACTTCTATATAATAGACACACACACACACACACACACACACACACACACACACATATATATATATATATATATATATATATATATATATATATATATATATATATATATATATATACTGGTTATAAATTTAATGGTTATAAATTTAAACTGAATTGGTGCTGCTTAGGTTTTTATACACTCAAATTGTTGCTCAAATTAGATCTTTGTAGTTTACTGGCTGTATTGCAGAAGAGATGGAGGTGCATCATCTCTCCGTTCAAACAATCATTCCATCAGACATCAGCATTGTTTGTCATGCTGAGAGTGACACAAAAGAAATTTTGAAATCCGATTTCAGTGTCCAGAGCATCCAGACTGGGATTCTGGCAAAATCTTATTGAAACTGCATTTCAAATCACCTTTAAATAAGGTTTGGATTGTATTTCATGTGTATCTTTTTCTTGCTGTACAGACTATCAAAAATCAATCAGCATAATCTAGATATGCAGCAAATCAAATTTGGGCTGGTAGCCTGAACGAGGCCTTGTTAAAGCACCTAGTAGATGTAAATCCAGAGACGATAGCTCATCTGTTGCTGCACAGTTTGTGTTGGTCATTTTTTAGTCATCATCAGTGGTCACAGGACATTGCCCATTGTTTGCAAGATAGTGAGGTGTATTGGGATTAATGGTTTAGAGGAAGAGAGACTACTTTCTTTCCTTTTCTATTAATTTGCCAGTTAAAATTACCAGAGTATAACTTCACATGAAGGAACTTCACATCCGGCCAGAAGCCTCTCTCTGACTTCGGAAGATTAGACACAGGAAGATGTTAGAAATGATGCTGTATTTTCTTTGTATAACAAATATACATATTTAAAAGCAAAGTCAGTCTCATTGAAGAATTCTTCAAGTCATCAACATATCATCGCTGCAGAAGAGAATATCCCTTAATAGTTTTAGTTAGTTTGAGCTATTCTCAGTCCAGCAGTGACACTGAAGCGTTTAAACACTCCAGCAGCACTGCTGTGTCTGATCCACTCACACCAACTTAACACATACTGACACACCACCACCACATCAGTGTCACTGCAGTGCGGGCAATGATTCACCACCAACATACTACCTGCTCTGTGGTGGTCCTGGGGGGTTCCTGACCTTTGAAGAACAGGATAATAGAGTATACACAGAAACAGATGGACTACAGTCTGTAATTGTAGAACTACAAAGTGCTCCTATACGGTAAGTGGAGTTAATAAAAGTAACAATGAGTGTAGATTCAGTGATGTGTACTTCATGAAGAGGCCACTCGGTGTATAGGCTGGGTCCATAAATGGTAAATGGAAAGTCACACATTTTGTTATATTTATGCATCCACTGTGTGAAAGCTCAGTAGGCTTGGATGATATTCTTCTACGTCTCTAAACCTCAGTATGAATTAAAGATGTCAGGTAATTTACAACCAAGACACCCAACGTCGCCACATGAATGCTGAACGCTGGGGTTAATCTTCCTGCATATGTAGCCTATGTAACGCACTGTAACCTACTCAGTTTTTAAATTGAGATTTACACGATGGCATCCCGCTTCATGAAACTCGCATGCAATTCAGTCTGAATGGTATTTTTGTAATCCTCCTCATTTCCAGGCCGGAAAAGCTCAGGCTTAGGCAGCGATATGGAGAGACTAAGCAATAGAGACTAAACATCCAGGCATAATCCACGTTAACGCTGGAGAGAATATAAAACAGGCTTTCTTCTCTGAATTGCTTGACAAAAGGCATCTTAGGAGAAGTATTGTGTGGCACTGAATCCTCCAGTACAAATGACAACCATAATCAACAAAGGAAACAACTGTTGAGATGCAAGTCAGGAGCCCATTTTCAATCAAGGACCTGTCAGTTTAATAAAAGGACTCTGTCAACCCAGATGAAACAATAAATAAGCAAATGATCAATCACTTAAAGATTTTTTTATAAATCCATTATTCATTATAATAACTGAGTGAGATTTTCTTAAGGTTATTTCATAAAATATACAGATTAAACTTGACTACATATATTTTTCAATGTATATTTATATTCCAACTGTGCTTTACTGACTGGCTAGTTATTTTCGTCACCATTCTTAAATACAAACTAACAAAATAAACTAACAATCATCACAAATGCAAATACTGGGCTGGAGCTACCCAGAATTCTTTGCAACATTGGTATCTGTCACTCTATATCCCTATATAAGAAATACCTCTCAATGTCTCATGTCCATACCTCCCATCCATACCAGCTCCATGGTTTTAAAAGGGTTAAACAGATTCAGCCTAACTTTAACCTCATCCCAAAACCTAATGCTAATCCTAGTTCTAACCCTAATGATGACCATAATCTTAACCTCTACCCAAAACCTAGTCCTAGCCCTCACCTCGGCCCAAATCCTAACCCTAACCCTAATCTTAACCCAAAATCTAGCTCTAGCCCTTACCCTGTCCCCAATCCTGACCCTAACACTAAACTAAACCCATAATCTAACTGTAACCCTCACCCTGGCCCTAATTTTAATCTTATCCCAAAACCTTGTCCTAGCCCTCACTCTGGCCCTACTCCTGACCCTAATCTAGACTAGAAACTTAGTCTTAGTCTTCACCCTGGTCCAAATCCTGACCCTAACACTAATCTCAACCCAAAATCTAACTCTAACCCTCATCCTGGCCCTAATCCTAGCACTAACTTTAACCTTGAACCTAATCCTAACTCTCTGTCTAGCCCTAACACTTACCTTAACATTTACCTTAACCCAAAACCTAATCTGGAATTAACCCTAACCTTAACATCAACCTCAACATAAAACCTGATCCTGACTCTAACCCTCACTCTGGCCCCAATCCTAACCTTAATCTTATCTTTTAACTTCAACCCTAACCCTATCACTCATCCTGGCCCGAGTCCTAACCCATAATATTAATCTTAACCTCAGCCCAAAACCTAACCCAGTTAAACTCCAGTTACAGGACTGTGTCACCAGTATGTCTAAAACAGCTTGTTGAGGATGTTGAGATGGTTTGTATTATACCTTTTGCATGTTCCGTTTAACATCTACACAAATGAACCTAAACCCTCCAAATAAAAACCAACTGAATTTAGTAGATAATAATGAATCTTATTTACACAGTTCATTAGAATCTCTTCATAATCTACTCAATGTATTCAGATGCTTCTTTGTTTTCTACATCATTGATAAGTTGTTGCTATGTTACCAAGGGTCTGTTTGTGCATCTACTGTTGCGCATCTAAAAAGGGCTGCTCCATCTGAAATACCACTAAATGGCCTTTTCTGCAATTAGCAAGTCAATGTAAAATAAATTCAGAGATTTGTTTCTAAACAAATTATACATGTTTAATGCTATGTGCTATGCTATGTAGGACTGATCATGGCTCAATCACTCACTGAAGCCATACTTAGGACGACCCATCCCATAACACTGTAATGTTATTAAAATTGGGCTTGTTTGCATCAGTTAGAGCCCAGCAACCACATTTTACGCTGTGAGCCTCTCGTCTCCCGTTATGCCTCGCCGGTGGTCCTGCTTCACTGAATTTAGCTAGGTTAACAGTGCTGTCAGCTACAAGGTATTTTGAGCTTCCAAGCCTTCCCGACTTGAGGACCATGCAAGGTAAGCAAGTTGTGGTACATAAGCCAGGATGGCTGCTTAGAGAGCAAGGCTAATAGTCTATGTCCAGTGGTTTGTGCTAGCTCCGTCTTGCTTAACAATTACCATTCTTTTGCCGACCGAGAGGAACAAGTATGATTCTTAGGCTCTGAAGTGGATTCTGGCTCTGATAGCTCAAACTTGTACAGCTGTCCATTTTTTACAGAGTTAATATTGTTATTATTATTAATGATACATATCATTAATAATAATGATATATATCATTCCCGTGACTGAGTGTGGCTTTAGTATCTTCAGTGGACACCCGCCCAGCATTTCAGAGCACAGTATAAACCATATTTAAATATATAAAAACATGAACTTTACGCCTCTGAGATCTTCTATTTGTGACTTCTATGGACTTCCATGTGACTAAATATTATTTTACTTTTTTTGCTGAGTCTTCTTTTTGTTTTCTTGCCTTTTGTGTTAATCTCCTTTGCATTTTATATGTCTCTCTTGGGAGTTTGTGTGGGGGCTGTGGACAGTAGTCCCTTAGTCATGTAACTACTACTGTACAATGGTTAACCTATTTTCATCTGGTTATTTATAGCTCCCCAATCTAGCAATGTCATTTGTTGTAGGGACTATCTCTGAGACATCCTGGCTCCTAGATTGCGGAGACTATAAATTCCTGGGTGGGCTTCAACACCTATAGTTTAGTTACAAAGGTTAAGGCAGTTGTCCATCAAGTAGGGGGTTTCTGGGTCGTTAAGACAAAGGGACAACTAGAATGTGTGGTTTAGATGGTTGACTACTAAAGTCCATTGATTTGTCCATTGATTAAACTTCTTCTTTCTTGACAAAGTCTCCACTCCTGTTCTTCAAGAAACCAACAATTTTGCCAACAGACTAAAGGATGAATGATTATCTGAGCCATCTGAGAAAACACTCAGTGTCAGCTTCTGGATGAGTAAGAGAAACAATCAGGATGCAGTAAAAGAAAATGATGCCTGAGCTTTTCTTAGTATGGAATGATTTTAAAATGCATTGACAGTAATGAAGGTTTGTAGCATGAAAGGAGGCTTGTAGTAACCTCCAATCTCCTACTAGCTGTTTGTGATCATGAATAGATTCCAGTGTTGTTAAGAAACTCATTGATTTTCATTGCAGCCGTTCGTCTGTGATGTCTTTGTTAACCTAGCCGTCTGCCCTTACCTGCTGCTATTGTCCTTTGTTTCTTGCAGCGTTCCCTCTTACTCCCTACCTGTCTTTACTCTCTCTCTCTCTCTCTCTCTCTCTATCACACCTGAGAGAAAGACATTGACGGATTAGAAGTGAAGGAACCTTCCAGGAAGCTTCACTTCCAATCTGCTTCTGCCTTTCTCTCACTAAACCCTTACTTTCATTCCCACCTTTACCCCAAACAATCTTAAATATAAAGGTTCCTACACGGTTCTTGGCCTCCTTTTTTGGTCTAGGACCTTGCAAACACAACACATTTCCAACCAACCAATGAAGCAACCAATACCAGGCATAATATAATTGCTCTTAAAAAGTAATAATCATGCATAACATTTATAAAGCGAGAGTATATCACTCAGTATATAAAAAATCTAGCTCCATTGACTTACATTAAAACTAAAGACTGTTTTTGGCCTCTCCTGTAAAGTTGTGATTTCAGAGACTTGTTTTTCATTGGACAGCGTCGCTATGACCAAACCAAATGTCTTCGGAATTAAGAATAAAGAAAGCAATAGTCGGGCCCCCACAGGACCACCACAGGGCAGGTACTACTATGAGGGAGGTGGATTATTCTAAGTACTGCAGCAGTGACACTGACATGATGGTGGTGTGTTAGTGTCTGTTGCGTTTGTATGAGTGAATCACAGCAGTGCTGCTGGTGTGTTTAAACATCTAGCCAACAGGGACCTGTGGGCAGCATCCTGTGACCACTGATACAGGACTAGAGGATGACCAACACAGCCTGGGTAGCAACAGACAAGCTATCGTCTCTGACTTCCCATCTACATGGTGGTAATTGGTCAGTGACGTGGACACAGTGTGTAAAACTCCGGCAGCACTGCTGCGTCTGATCCACTCGTACCAGCACAACACATATTAACAGGTGGCTAACAAAGTGTACAGAGAAACAGATGGACTACGGTCTGTAATTGTAGAACTACAAAGTGCTCCTGTACTGTACACAATCAAATGAATAGTGTGTGTAGATACAAGAACATGGTTTTAATGTTATGGCTGATTGGTGTAACTGTGTTTATGCAGTATTGTGAATACAGGATTCACAGGAAGTGTTATCAAACTTTCTTTCAGAACAGTCTGGCCCCTAAGAGCCCTCTTTCATAGCTTTATTTTTTTTAAGAGTGTAGCTTCCAATTTTCTGCTTTTCATTGCTTGTCCCTCTCTCCATTTCTCACCAGCCTTATCCCGACGCTGTAAGATCATAAACCTCTTCACTCGCTATAAATAGTGAGTTTCGCTGGCAGTTTGTTGATGTTTATTGTGTCTATTGAAGACTCTTATTACCGAAGCAATGTTTCCCATCACTGATGTGTTTTATTCCCTTAGCAACAGTGCATTAAAGTAGAAAGAGGAGGAAGTACTGCCTTAAAACAGATCCCTATCTCATTACCAGCTAAAACTCAATTACCCAGCACTCTCTGCTGGCTAATACACAGGAAACAGGAAGGCCAGAACGCAGCCATGTCGACAGCTGTCTCCACCGCTCGCTGCTCCGAGGGCTTCCTGGAACTGCAGCATTTTTGTCATTCTGTCTGTGATCTTATCAAATCTGTTTTCATGTCCAACCGCAGGAAAGAGAAGATAGACCGTGTAACAATGTGACCTTCAAGTACTGAGAGCTCCACCTGCTGTGACCTCTAGCTATCTAATAACTGGTGAGAGGGAAAAAAGGATGCAGTATATAAGATCACAGTATTCTGGGTTTTCACAAAGACCCAATTATTAGTGGTTTAGCATTTAGAGATTTATATCTTTTACATGCATAAAAAAACCCATTGGGAGAACCTCGTTACTTTAAGGTGGCCTCCAGAATTATTTAAATTAACATTAACAGCAATGATTTTCTTGTTTATAAATATCTGCAACATGTTGGTAGCCCATAACCAAAACTCACAGCAATTCAGTTTGTATGAATCTCCTTGAATGCCCATAAGTCATTCATAAACTAGAGATATTAGTCAATAGAAATATTAAAATATGATATATTCGTCCATATACAACCCCAGCAAACTTTCCCATGCAGTAGATTTGGAGATATTAGTTAGTAAACAATCTCAATAAGTTCTCCTGTACACTACAATAGGAGAAATTAGTCCTCAGACATCCTCAATACAAGCTATTACACACAAGAAAATTGAGATATTAGTCCATAAACACCCTCAATTAATGAGGGTGAGAATAAGCTATATTAGTCCATAAACAATCTCAAATAATGCTTGTGTGTACTAGCATAACATCGCCACCCAATGAAAAACAAGTATCTTGAAAATGATAGCTGTGCAGGAGATGACAAAACTGGTGAATATCAGAAGCTTTGTAAAAAAAAAAATTCTTTGCAAATAGAGTGTTTATTAGAACTTTAATAAATAAATAAATAAATAAATAAATAAATAAATAAATAAATAAATAATAATAATAACAATACATTTTCAATAATAAAACTTATTATTATTATTAGACTTTGCATGTATGGGTTTTGTTTTGAGTCATATTTGGTACATCTGGAATTTGTTGCAGTAACAAATGAAATCATTCAGAACACATTGTGAATAGCAGCAGAACAGATACAGGACAAGAGGTAGACTAAAGTGCAAGTTATACAAAAAGAAAAATAAGAAATTACGTAACATAAATAAATCTCTATTGTTAGGTAATTTTTTTTTATAATTTACATGTTGGACTATAATACTGATGACACAAATGTTTACTCAGGTAAGTTCTAAAGCAGAAAAGATTTTTTCCATATTGTACGCCAGTGTTTTACACACTCTGTATCTCCTACAATCTTTGGTTCTCCATTAACATTTAGAACAAAGTGTGAGTTGGAGAAAAGTTCAGGTGTACATCAGCTTGTTTAGAAAATGATAACAGCGATGATTTACAGCTACCAAAAAACTTGTGTATCAAATATGATTCTCTTGGCATTAAAGGGTTAAGAAGACTCTTGTTTCCAAAGAAGGGTTGATGGATGAGGCGCATTGTGAGCAAAAACACAACAACAACAACCTTGATGTAGCCAAGCAGCTAAGCTACGCGCTACCCAAAGTGTGGAGAGTCTGTGCCATATTGGCACCCTCTCCTCATTTCTTAAACAAACAGCCGTGCCCCGGCACCCGGCGTGTTTCTTAAGCTTATTGATGCCAGTCATTGACGGGCGGTGCGGGCGGGGGCTGTAAGCTTAGAGAGGGTCGGCATGGGTCGCTTGTGTCATTTGCGGCGTTTGTTTACCGCTGGGGTATCGATGGCCACGCTCAAATCTTTCCCCGGTGATGTGCGCTGAATAATGCAAAGGCAATGACACTGGATCAAACAGCCCCACGGGGACCTATCCCTCCATCTATCCGCCCCTCTCTCTTTATTTATGTCTCACTCTCATCTTCCTCCCTTACTTACTTACTTACATCCTTCCATCCATTCGCCCATCTGTCCTTCCCACTCTCTTTGTCCGCTTGCATGCCTCCATTCGCCACTACCCCTCCCCGACCCATACTGTCCTGATCTACACGTTCTTCAAGGTTGAACAGGAGCAAAGATGGAAACAGGAAGCTCTAACACTGACATGTTATCGATATGACCTCACTCTCTCATCAGTGAGGAAAACACTCTCAGATTCTACGACCATTCTTCAACTTCAGTCTACGATCTAACCAATGGTAGCGGGAAATTCTCGGGCCTTTTAGAGATTTTGCATAATTAAATCACTGATATGTAAACAAAGTAATTCAGAAGGGTGCAATGTGAAATCATTCATTGTAGAGAGACGTCAAAGCACAAGAAAGAAGAAAACACCTCTATGGCAATGCCATATTTGCATCCCTATGGTGCTAATGGTATGTGGTCCCACTGTAAGGAGGCTGATGCAATATGGCTGCTGATTTACATGGTTTTTGTTTGTTTTGTATTGTTTATGTATCAGCCAGCCAACTGGAGACTTTGCAATTGCAAGAGTATTTCAACCTGTGGCTCAGACAATGGCTGGTCGTTTGAGTGACACTACATCACAGCTATAATGCAACCTATATTGCAGGCTGCTTGAGCAACAGAGTTTCACAGGTTGCCTGGACTGGGTGGCTTTTCAATGCCATGGTGGAGCTTCCTGGCCTGGTGGTGTGCAGAGGTATGCATGAGTAGAGCTGTGCAGGAGCTATGAGGTCTTTTGGGTTGGCATTGCAGCAACATGGCTACCTGGGCTGGCCGCTACCCTTCACAGCTAAGGACTTAATGGCCTTCGAGACTCTTTAAGACTAGCTAACTGACTCTATACCATGATCTTGGGAACCCCCCCCCATTAGCTGTACGAGGTGTGGAGCTGTGTGTGTGTTGTTTTATCTAATGTTGGTTATGTTTTTTCTTACTCTTGTAAAATGTGATTGTAAAGTGTTCTAAAGTGATACAAGTGATGATGATATGATAATGATGTTAGCACTAAGCCAACACGCATGAACATGCACATGGATGTTTTTTGGTTGTTCTAGATTAAACACAGTCATTTGAATCTTGTTCAAGACTTTAATGCATTCCTTAATTTGTAAATAACAGTTTTTCAGTAGAGCATCACTAACTTCTCAAACTGACTGAAAACTGGTTAGTCTCATAATCATAGTTAGTGATGTAATTAGCACTTCCACAAATCCTACTTGGTCCCATTAGAAATGAAAGCCTAATTGGATGATTCCACTGCCACTTTCTGACTATGCTGATAATTAATCAGACACTTCGTCGGCATGGTGGTTAGCACTCTTGCCTAACAATTACCGTTCTGTGTGGAGTGTGTATGTTCTCCCCGTGCTTGAGTGGATTTCCTCCAGGTACTCTGGTTTCCTCCCACATCCAAACACATGCATGCTAGGTTGATCGGTCACTCTAAATTGCCCGTAGGTGTGAGTGTGTGTTGGCGATGCAATAGACTGGCCATGGTGTACCCTGCCTTCGCCCGATGACGCTGAGATTGGCTCCAGCTAGTGGGATAAATTGATGGTGTAGACAGTGGACGGACGAATAATCAGACGCTCCTGAAGTGCTGACCAATAAAGAAGCTTGTTTGGCTGTATATGCATGAAGAAAACCTCCTGATTGATCAGGATTTTAATCATTCATTGTTCTGACTGATCCTAGGTATCAGAAACAAGGTGGTAATATCCCATTATTATATAATACAGTAATAGTGAACCAATGTTAAGTGCCTAATTTCTGCAGTGTTCTGGTTTACTATGAATTTTAGTGCTTTGAACATTTTTATGCAGAAAATATACAGTACAGTGTCTTAGGAAGAATATTTCAAGTGAGAACTAGAGTGTGGAAATGGTCTCTAGTGTGGCTGAGGGGTAATTTTAAAGATTTTACAGAGTCTGTTTGAACTAAAGTGAATGTCTGGTTTAAATTAATTGACTCTTAGAATCAACTAAAATTGAATTGGAAGTTTATAGAGTGAACATTCACATAAGTGTGGGTGTTGCACAGGCTAGTCAACTGTACTGCTCAGTGATAAGGCTTTAAGCCTAACTAGTGGCTGACCATGTGATTATGACACTAACAACAGGTGAGGAACCTGATGATTCTATATTTTCCGGTTTCCCGAGGCTAGCAGTGGAATCCAGGGCTCACTCGAAAGGGCACATCACATCCTGCTGTATATAAAGTCATGTATTGCTGGAGAGGGAGCATAACATTATTTCGGTTATGGTGCTCTAAATTTCTCTAGGCTCTCCAGACCTCCATTGCTGGAAAGCATCCCAGGAAAGCTGCCTAGCGCGGGCCTAAATCAGATACACATTTGCCAGATTCCAGGCTCCATATCTCAAGTTCTCTGAGGACTAGCAATGTGATCCAGGGCTCACTGGAAAAAGGATTTTTGAAGTGGAAGTATTATTGTCTCTTGCTGTTCTAGTCATGATGTCATTAGCGATTAGTAACTAAATAAAATGTGATGCTGTGTAACCTCCTCCAGTACCTACATTACTCTTACAGTCGCTTCCTGTACAGAAAATAGGACATTGTTTTAGGTCTGGCTTCTGCTCTTACCCCGGTAACAGGAAGTTATTCAGAGATGCTCCAGAGGGTCCAGCTGTGTGTTTTACTTTGCTTCAACTACTGAGAGGATGAGAGACCCAGCTGGAGCAAGAGAAGGCGAGAGCGAAAGAGAGAATCATTTATCCAGCTTAGGTTGAAATAATGGGTTTGACGGCTGACACAATGCACAAATACTGTCTTTACTTACTATAAATAATTTAAGCTACTTGCTGATTTATGAACTATTTCTGCTTTTCAAGGATTCTACCGTTATTTAACTGCTTCTTTCGCTTCATTCTCTCCCACAGCTTTTTTTTTCTTTTTTGTTTTATTCCTCTGACAGACTATAATACATTTGAATTGTTATAGACAGAAAATGGTCTCATGATTCTAACCAGGTATTCAAAACAGGTGGACGGGTTCAACACGAGAAGATCATATTCGACATACCAAAACAAAAAAAAGAGGAGCGATATCTAGGGATGCACCAATCCAACTTTTTCAGTTCCGATACGATATGATACATACTTATAAACATATACTGCATATTGGTCGATACCCGATACCAATCCGATACCATTGTTGAATTTATAAACCGTATATACTTTACCATGTGGGAAATCAGGATTGGAATCAGGATTGACTTCAGCATTACTAAGTTTGTAAAACAAATTATAATCAACACAGATATAAATGTACTGAACTGCTATTTAATTGTCAATAAAATAATAAAGAATTGCGCAGGACCTCAGCACAGCATTGAAATTTCAAATAAAAAAGGCAAACTTCTTAAAATATTTTAAAAATGAATTAAATGTATCAGCTGAAACTAAAGTAGTTAACACAAACAGTAATCTTATTTTTTAAATATGTAGTAAAAACAGTAATTCAAAATAAAATCTAGCAGCGGAAACGAAACGGAGTCGCTGGTGTGTGATCCACGAAAGTTTCTTGCTTGGAGCATCGCACCGAGGGGCGTATATGTCTAACAAGCGGACAGTTAAGCTTAAAAGTGACATGGGACGCACGTCTGAGCTCCAGATATCTGTAGTGTTGTGATATGTGTCCACATGCTTTTGTTGTACAGTTCTGGCAGAGCAGTCTTATATTTTCATGATGGTAAATTATAATGTGGTTCCACGCGTTCAAGCAGGCAATGGAAGCCTTCATCTTCGACCACCGACATTGGTCGTGCATCTAAAACCAAATTCCAAAACTTGCTCTGTTATTTTCATTGCTTTTACTTTACAGGTTGAAAATGTTTCATGTCTCTGCAGTGCGTCCACCACAGTTAGATGTTTCATTGTTTTCTCTTCTGGTTCTCTTTGTTCGACTGTAACATTAGGAACTTAATTACATTTGCTGTATTGTATTTTGCAGTGCTACTACCACCTCTTGCAACATTTGTTCTGCAGATATTGCTTGTAGCCATCAAACTTATTGGCGTAGCAAGCCAATTGGTGTGCTAAGCCAACATGCTGCTGACGTATGGCATAGAACGCAAACAGGAACCACAACAGGGAGCGAGCTGAAGAGTCAGCTGCATGGAGGCTTAGCACACGTCGCAAACGAATTACATATCGTAAAACATATCGGCTCCATAGACCGGCCTAATTATCCGATACCTGATCCATCTCATTTTACTCATATTGGGACCGATATCTGATCTTAATATCGGATCGGTGCATCCCTAGCGATAACTACAAAAGGGATACTTTGATTTGGAGCTAGCATACCTCAGATACAGCTTCCCAAACTAAAGAACAGCAAGTTCTTAAAAATAGATCTTAAAATCAGGTCTCATAAAATACAGAGCTCTGAAGGTACAATCTAGTTGCTTGAGAAGTGTTCTAGCACCGACGGCAGCTGCAGGAGATCAACGTGAGATCAACAGCCACAAGAAATGGCAAGAAGATGACGACAGTGCGGAGAGACGCAAGGACCCTGCCTCCCTAGCTCCTCGGCCTGTTCTGTTCCGCAACGAGGCCACTGTACTACACCTGATGTTTGATCCCTGTAGCCTAGCTCAGGCTTAGGTGCTCATGCTGTTCTTAACGAGAAACCAGCTAACACTGATTTGGCTTTGGCGGGCCTTGTAGGAGTGGAGAGGAAAGAGAGAGAGGGTAGATAGATGATCTGCAGCAGTGAAAAGACTGACAGGCTGAAAAGTCTGGCTAGTTTTTGGTTGTGCTTTCGGTTTGTGTGTAAAATAAAACTGCACTGCTTGCTGCGACTGTCAATCCCATCGCCAGCGTCCTTCTTGTCCCGGGGTAGCACACGGCTTGCTATACAAGCACGCTTTTTTTTTTCTTTCACAACGACTGTATCATTCTGCTGAGCCCCAGGAGCGGCTTCTCAGAGGCTACAGTACTGTGCACAAGTTTTCAGCACTTGGGGACATTATTACATTTCAAAGCTATTTTTCCAGGCAGGGAGGTTTTATTTGCTCAGCAAAACACTTTACTTTTTAAATATTCAAATAGTATTAATACAGTGAGTATTCATTTTACATACGTCAGTGTGTTTATTTAACCCTTTCCAAGCTTCTCCTTGTGGAAACAACCCAGTATTGTTTACAGTTCTCATCTAATACTGGGTTTGACTACTTAATACTTTCTGTTCAGTCAGCAGTGACCATCTCATGCGTTCTCTTTATAGGTCCCGCTGTTTGACAGCTTTGTGTGATGTCACACACAACAACACCTCAGCAAAACACCTCCACGCAGCCTGACGCAGCAGTTCTCATATAAACAGAACTTTGTTCTATCGAGGGAAGTCGAGTTTAGCGTGATCTTTCAAACGCTCCTCATGTAGGAGATGAGAGGAAGCGCTTGGGGAAGAAACGAAGAGACATACGCCAACAGATCATTACTCACACACCTAGAGAGAGAGAGAGAGAGAGAGAGAGAGAGAGAGAGAATACAAAAATAAAAAGTCCAAGGGACTGTGTTTTCTCTGTCGCCCCAATCTCTCTGCAACTCTATCCCCTCTCTCTCTTTCTCTCTTACTATCTCTCTCTGTCTTTTCTTTCTCCCTTCTGCCTTTCTATCTCTGTCTATCTCTTGTTTTTTATCTCAGTCTCCAAATATCTCTGTCCCTCTTTCATTCTCTCTCTCTCTCTGTTTCTCTCTCTCTCTCTCTCTCTCTCTCTCTCTCTCTCTCTCTCATGTCCCACTCAATATCAGAAACAGGTAGATTTGCCCCACCCAAAATTAAAACCACAGAAAAGCGGAAACTGTTTAAAAACACTTTTATTTTAAAAGTGTGTTTTGGCAGCCTTCGCAATTCATGCATTGTGTTTGTTGTTAGCAACTGGCTTTGGTTGTTAGGTTGTCTTTCATGTTGTTAGGGCTTGTGTTGAGATGCCTGTTCAAAAATATCCTGCAGTCAGCAGCTTCTCTGACCCGAGCTCTTGCCTCGCTGGAGCATTTGGTAGTTCACGTCAGCTTTAAACATGAGGTCAGTGATGAAAGGAATAAATATCAACGATGACCATATACACTGCAGTAAAATGGATTTGTATAATGTGTTGTTATTGTAACAGACTAGGAGGGTTTGGGTTAGCTAACGTTTATATTAACTTTAGTCAGAAAGCACTCTGAAACGTAAAGTTACATTACTCTCTGGCCACACCCCAAACTGCAGACTGCTACTACACTAAACACATTAAAATAAAACATAAAAAAATACAATAAATAAATGAATGAATAAACAAAAGGACACCAGCATTAGAAGTGCTTTCAGTAGTGCAGTATGTAATGTTCCAGATGGTGCTGCCTTACTGTCTAACTACCTTACCTACAGTGGAATCAGCTTATAGCTAATATTTTAAAATACAGAGTTCTGATCAGACCCGCTTCTACGCCCTTGTGTTTAACCCATGCTACTATGTCTTTCAATCATTCTCCATCCCTCTCTTTTTCTCTTTTAACCTCTCTACCCTCTTTCTCCCCCCTTTTGTCTCTTCATATTTTCAATAATTTTCTTATTCAGTTCAATTTAATTAAATTCAGAGTAGCTTTATTTGCTCTGAAGTGTTGCCTCAAACGTCTGAACACACTTTGCAGTATTTATAGCTATGATGGAATTAATGATAGTATTAATTCGAATAACTATAGACAATAATGACAATAATATGAAAAACCACTGAATAATAAAAACTATAACACACTATATGTTTAGCTTATTTACAGTGAGAGGTGTTTAAGCAGGTCGGTGGGGGTCAGCATGTGGAGTGTGGTTTTGACATTATGTGGACAGAGATGCTGTTTTTTCTCCACCAAACGCAACATCAAAGGCATTCAAATCGTGTCATCCTGCCAGCTGTGCAAGTGCAAACAACTAATAATGCAGAACGTTACTCAGTGAGTGGACAGAACAGACTGAACTGGTCACTTTAGTGAAAATGCAGGTTTGACCTCTCCTGATGAGAAACCACGTTCGACTTTATCTTTGTACTGCTGAGCTGGATTTTTTTATTAGTGCTCTGATGCCAGCAGTCTCTCCGGAAAAACAAAAGAAACATGGAAAAAGAAGGAAAAAGCCAAGGAATGGAAAAAAGGGCAAAATCAGCCAGCTGCTGAGCTAAACACACTCATACTGTTCTCTGAGAAATTACAGTCTGCAGCTGTCAGAGACAAAACCTGTCAGATCAACGGCACAGAGAGGGCGAGAAAGAGCGAGAGAGAGACAGAGAGAGAGAGAGAGAGAGAGAGAGAGAGCGAGAGAGAGAGAGAGCGAGAGAGAGAATTAGGTGAGAGGTGGACTGTGAAAAGGAAAAACATGAGACAAGAAACAGAGAGAAACAATATACAGGAAAACAGCAAAAAGAAAAACAGAAATGAGGGAACAAGAGAGAGAGAGAGAATATGAGGCAAGAAATGGAAAGTGAGGTGAGAAACAGCAAGGAAAAGAGAGAATAGAGAAAGAAAAGTAAAGAGAGAGACTACAGAGAAAGAGAGGAAATAAAAGATAAAAGACTATCCATCCATATAGATGGATGGATAGTAATAGAGTTATATTAAGTGGGATGGATAGATAGATAGATAGATAGATAGATAGATAGATAGATAGATAGATAGATAGATAGATAGATAGATAGATAGATAGATAGAGAAGGTGTAAGAGTGAAGATAAAGACAAAGAGAGTGAAGGAAGAACAGAGACTGAGAGAGAGGCAATAAATAAAAAAGGCAAAAAGAGAGAGAGAAAAAAGAGACAGAGGAAAGTGAGAGAGAGGCAGAGAGTCTATAGGCTAAAGAGAAAGTGAGGAAATAAAAGATAGATAGATAGATGGATGGATTGTAATAAAGTTATATTAAGTGGAATAGAGTTATATTTAGTGGGACAGATAGATAGATAGATAGATAGATAGATAGATAGATAGATAGATAGATAGAGAAGGTGTAAGAGTGAAGATAAAGACAAAGAGAGTAAAGGAAGAACAGAGACAGTGAGAGAGAGGCAATAAATGAAAAAGATAAAGACAGAGAGATAGAAAAAAGGGAAAGGAAAGTAAAAGAGAGAGGCAGAAAGTCTAGAGACAGAAAAAAAGAAAGGAAAAGTTCTGTCAGTCGATGACAAGTGGAGAAAATATGGCACAAGTGAGAACAGGACATCTAGCCAATATAGTTGACGAAGAGAAAACTGGTCAGCGAGACGGCCAACAGGCCTACGCAACATTCACAGAGCTGGAATTTCTGGAAAGTTCTAGTCGCTCCATACATATGACAAAAACCTGCTACTTTCTCTGTCTGTTTGGGTTACGAGGCCGGGGCAAGGCAGACTTCCTTTCTCATATAAAATACACACTGACTGGCTTTTTCTCCAGTACATTCCATAATATGTGTGGAAATATGTGTTATTGTCTGGTGGGACTATGAGAACACTGTACCCATGGTGAAGCATGGTGGTGGCAGTATTATGCACTGGGACTGCCTTTTTTTAATCAAGGTGGAGGGGATCATGTATGGAGGGGAGGTGGAGGGGATCACATACCAGTTGATTTTGGTGCCAAATCTTCAGGCCAATATTTTGAAATGGCCCAACAAGACCCCAGACCTGAATCCGACTGAAAAATCTATAGAGTTACTTAAAGAGGGCGTAATAGATCTAGAACGTTTTGCAAGAAAGGATGTCAAGAATCTTACTCAAGAACTCTGGTGGTATAAAACAAGCAAGAAGGGGCTTCAGCGCAGTACTAGTGCACAGCAAGAGTGAATTTCTTCCCTTCTTTTTACTGCTTGCTTTTCACTGCGCTTTATAGATGGCAATTTTACAAACATGGACAAAAGTACTGACATGGTTTATCTCGGTGTCCTTTTTTCTTACATCACAAAAAAGCTGCTATGTTTACGGGAGTGTGTAGACTTTTATAGCCGCTGCAGATCGGGAGAGAGAGATAGGGAACGTGAGGCAAGAAAAGGAGAGAGAGACAGAGAGAGAGAGAGAAAGAACAGGATTCAGAAAGGCTGAGGTGAGAAATGGAAGAAATGGAGAGAGGCAGGAGGACTGTGTTTGAAAGGGAGCGAATCTGAGGCACGGAGCGGAGACGGCGATAAGTGAGAATAGCCGAGACCGACAGGGAGACAAGAATAAGACGGCGTGTGTGCGTGTTTGACCTTGACAGCGGCGATCTTGTCCAATGAGATTTCATACTTCTGCACTCCTCAGCAGCAGACAGCGGAGCTCGTCTTTCGCGGCTTCACACTCCATCGTCCTGCAGATCTCACCCATCATCGCTCATCGATTTCCCTTCATTTCAATCAGGCACAATCGTGCTGTACATCAAATATGAAATATTCATGCTCTCCCAACTGCCCCGCAGCAAATAAAGACTTAAAGCAGTAACCGCTCGCAAACCACACCGCCTCGTTTAGACACTCAGACACAGTTCGGTTTTATGCCTTGTCAAGACATGAGGGACACGCGCCTAGTATGTATGAGATTATATTAATATATTGTCAAAAACATTTTTACTTTAATACATAATTGTAACACAATAGCTGCCGTTTACATTGAGTGAAAATCTCATGAAGAGTGGACCAACAGAAATGCTCCAGAAAGTAGTCTGGTTCTATTGAATTAAAAGTATTCTACTGCATTAAAAGTAAGGACAGTTTTTGTCCTCTCCTGTAAAGCTAGCTACGCTACTGTACAAAGGTCTTAAGTGCATAACAAGTTCACACAAGCTAAGCAAACCCCTTCTAAGGCACAACATAATTCATTTCCTATGTTATTTTATGTATTGCTGAGTATCTCTTTGGTAGATCTACTGAAATCAGTTTGATTTATTATCTAATGTTTCAAGTGTTCATTAAAAATGTAGTTTTTGACCTTAAAACATATTTTAATTCTTATTTATTTTCTTAATGAACAATAAACATTCATTTTCTATGTTATTTTATGTATTGCTGAGTATCTCTTTGGTAGATCTACTGAAATCAGTTAAATTTATTATTTAATGTTTCAAGTGTTCATTAAAAATGTAGTTTTTGACCTTAAAACATATTTTAATTCTTATTTGTTTTCTTAATGAACAATAAAAATTCATTTCCTATGTTATTTTATGTATTGCTGAGTATCTCTTTGGTAAATCTACTGAAATCAGTTTAATTTATTATTTAATGTTTCAAGTTCATTAAATATGTAGTTTTTAACTTAAAGCATATTTTAATTCTTATTTATTTTCTTAATGACCTATAAAAATATGTACATGCATATGTTTACAAATATCAACAGTTACTATCAAATTCCATAGTGATGTAAGGGTTTTGTCTTGTTTTGCTCTCTATCTCTCTGTCTGCTTCTCTGTTTGCCTGTCTGTTTGTCTGTGTTGTATACGTCCCTTGGTCAGTGGCAGGTGGTACTATAAATCTATAAATCATCTGTTGGGGGCTGTCCAAATCAAGCACACCTCCTTCATTATGCAAGAGGACTGTCTGAAATCTAATTTCCTTGGAAAAACCTTTTGAAAAATAAATAAATAAGTGTTTAGTGGTCATTTCTTTCTCTTTTAGTGGCCTATAGCTTTTTTCATGCATGTAAACAGTCTGCAAGATTAGAAAACCCAAAGTATACATCAGAGGGAGAAACTCTCTCCCATAGAAACCACTTTTCTCAGCTGCCTGAAAACTCATTGGAATTGCAGCCCTTTTTTTTTACTGTTATATGGTGATGTCATCTCGCAACACAATCCTTACTGCCCGCCTATTGACAAACTTGGCACATTGTGCTCCAGTCTAGCTTGCAAATGTGGATTGACCAACTTGCTCTACCTGACTTCCGGGATTGGACTCTGGCTCAAACAGTTAAGGTAGAACCAATACCATTGTAGGAACTGCCGCAGCAAAGTGAGAGTAGAACTTGTAGCAGTATGCCGCTCTGGTAGTAGCCCAGTCAGAGCTTTGTTATATACGTCACTTTGGCATGTGGTTTTTGTTTATGTTGTGTCTCGTGCTCCTTGTCTCCGCCCTCCTGTCTCCGTCCCTCACCTGTTTCATGTTTGTGCTCCCTCTCGTTTACCAGGTGTTTCTTGTTCAGTGTTTTCCCCGGTCCCTTTATATACCCCTCGTACTGAGCCTTGTGGATCGTTACAATTGAAAATATAAGGTTTTGTTTTGACCCATGTTGTGCGTTAGAAAAGCATCAATCTACTATTTTTTTTGTGAATTACATATAAAATTAATCTATTTTTTTAATATTATTAATTATATACAAAATGATGACGAAAAGAATTTATTGCAAAAAAGGTCACTTTTGTATTTATTTGTTTCTAAAATAAATGTAAATTTGTAAATACATTACAGAGAAGCATAAATATCGTATTTCGAATAGATCTTGAGCTCCAGTTTAAGGAACAAAGTTTAGTTCCAGATTTCTCCTGGACGCCCCAGACATTGTATTCAGTTTCTTCAGCAACAATCTTGATTTAGCTTAATTGAACTGAGCAGTTAAAGCAGGTATTAGATGAGAACTGTAAATAATACTGAGCTGTGAAGCTTGGAAAGGGTTAAATAAACACACTGACGTATGTAAAAGCTACTTACTGTATTAATACTATATAAATATTTAATCTAAAAAGTGTTTTGCTGACCAAATAGAAGATTCCTGTCTGAAAAAAGAGCTTTTTAAATATAATAATTGTCCCCAAGTGCCTAAAACGTTTGCACAGTACTGTATATATAGTAACAATAAAACCCATATGTATAATATACAGTTGTGTGCACAAGTTCATTTATTCGACTTCTAGTCAAAACATTTGACTTTCTGTGGCAGAATAAATTAATAATTACACAGAAGCATCAACAACTAATTAGATGAATTTCTTCAGATTCCTCTTCAGTGTCCTCTCTTTCCTTTAATTAGTGCTTCAGTTCTTTTTGGGAGACTGTTAGTTTACAAAAAAGGAAAATACACAGGAAAGTTTCAATGATCAGTCTTAGAAGTTGGTTGAACTTTGTACTTCTTGTGATCCAAATAATTCCAAACGCATTCAGTGATGTTAAGGTTCTGGACTCTGGGGTGGTCGGCCCATTGTTCTGAGAACACCAGCAGCTTCTTTGTTTGCTTTGTCCTCTTTTCTCAGTGAAAAGCTTCTTGAACAGCTACACCTCCTTTTAAACTAATAGAGTGGAGGCTTCTTCTCACAGTGGAGGGATGGACAGGACTGGAAGACTGGAGCTCGACATTCTCTCAAACATGAATGCTCGATGAAGACAGTTATGGTCATCTGTCAGGTCTTGTATGGTTGTTTGGTTTCATTTTTTATGTAGCTATGTATTATTTTTTTTACCTCTTGTGTGGAATCGTTCTCTACGACATACCTGGCTATTGACAAACTTTGCACGTTCTGCTCCAGTCTAGCTTGCAAATGTGGATTGACCAACTTGTTCTACCTGACCTCTGGGATCGGACTCTGGCTCAAATAGTTAAGGTAGAAACAATACCATTGTTAGAACAGCCACAGCGGAGTGAGGGTAGAACTTGTAGCAGTATGCCGCTCTGGTAGTAGCCCAGTCAGAGCTGAGTGGGCGAACTGACCAATTAGAGCACACAGGGCTCATCTGGAGGTGGGGCTGAAAGACACAGGAGCTCTAACAGAGCACGCTGAATACAAATGAATGTGTAGTATGAAAAAATATTGAGTTTTAGGAAACTTGAAGCATGTATTCTAGACCCCTAAAAATAAAATAATGAAAACTGAAAATGAAGATAATGAGGATAAACAAATAATGGACATATGTATCTATAGGTATTATGAATGTTTCAAGTCTAACCATGACCTTAACCCTGGGAATGATTTTATTTGATATGCTAAATTAAGCATAGAACTTCTGGGAAAGTTGGTTCATAAAGTCATAATTATTTCATAATTATAATCTTTTAGTATTTCTCTTACTTTCTTTCAAAGTTGGCACATGTAAAAACACATAATCTCAAATTCACACCACACCAGCTCAATCAGACACAGATTTAAAAAAAAATGAATGCCTGCTCTTTGAGCACCACACATTCAGAGTGACCACTAATTCCAGCATTTCCCCTCAGACAGTGTCCATCCAGCATTCAAAACAAAAGCCTGGCAAGAAGCTTTATATAGGATAAGCACATGTGCATTAACTCAGAAACTGTCATGAAGACAGAAGAAAGACATTAATTAAGGCTTAAAAGAACATTAAACAGACAATCTAACTTCACCCTGTCATCAACATGCTGCCTCATATACACGTTTGGGTTAGCACTGGTTCTCAGTCCTGGATTCGTCCTCCACTTGGTTAGTTAAGTGTAAAAATGAGTGTAAACGCAACATGAAAATAATGTGTTGTTGCTAATTTTATCACGTATTACAGCAGCGCATACAGCTGCTGCCTCCGCCAGCCCAAGTCCTCATAAACACCCCTTCCTTAAAAATGCAAATGAGCTTAGAAGTGTACCAAATGTTGCCAAAAGTAGAAGAAGGACAATAACACAGATTAGGCTGCTTTCTTTAAGTCCCCACCATTTATTGAGTTATTAAGTTGTTTTGTTTCAAATTAGGCTGAGTGTTGACGGCCCGCCCCCTGGACACCACAGGCTGGTGACCGCTGCATAACCCCGTACATCACTGGGGCGTTCCTGTCTACTCCTGACAGGCCCCGCCTCCCCAGAGGCCTCTGCGAAGATAAATTACCATACTAGTTAATTATTCAGGGGATGGCCATAGACGGGCGGGGCCACGGCCCGGTGGTCACTCATTAGGAATTTACAATGCGAAGGCTGTGCAATATTTATGAAGGGCAGTAGAGACGTCAAAATTAGGCTTAATCGATGTGGAGAGTGGGAAAAAAAGAAAGAAAGGAAGAAATAAACAAGTTTGTTAAGCATATTTGACTTAAAGGGGAACTAAAAGTTGTTTTTTTTCATTATAAAACAGTCTGCAAGTCCAGTTGTTGAGTTGTTCAGCGTGGTTAGATGTTAGATGTTGTAGAGTAATTTGTAGAGAATATAAGCATTTCATATACTAGTTTTCTGTTAGAGAGCTTTTAGAGACATTAAAGTCGCAAGACGTCTGGTTCCCATCACCACCACTGTGAACACTTCTGACTCTAGATTGACAGAATGTCCAGTTAGTGTCACATAAAAACTGGATAATGATGTTAGATAGAGGGCCGGGGCGTGCTAGGAATGTTGGATAGAGAGCTGTCAATCAAGCTGTTCATTAGCCACGCCCACACTGTTCTCAGATAGGCCTGATCAGCAGTTTATCATATTTATTATATCTTATTATTCTCAATAATTCGTTGCTGGATGTTTACTACAGCACTCAAGCTCAATATCTTATAAGCATTGTTATTATTTTATTCTGTGACTTAAAGATAAATAATTTTTTTTTTTATTATAAAACAATCTGCGAGTCCAGTTGTTGAGTTGTTTAGAGTGGTTTGATGACAAATGAGTCATTTGGAGAGTCATTTGTAGGGAATATAGCCATTTCATGTACTAGTTTTCTGTTAGAGCTTTTAGACGCAAGACGTCTGGTTCCCATCACCACCACTGTAAATACTTCTGACTCTAGAATGAGAGAATGTCCAGCGGTCAACACGTTAAAGCTTTTTCACCGCTAGCCTACTGACTGGTCAGGAAAAATTTAATGAAGAGTCAGTATTTTAACACGTATGTACTGCTTTAACCAATAAAAGCTATGGTCAGGATCTGACCGCTGCAGATGCCATAGGCTAGCACAGCATCAGATAACATCTGCTGTCGCTGGCAGTGATTGGTTCATCGTGGCATTCTTCCATGCAGTCAGCAAAGTAACCAGCCAAGTTCATGATGACAGAGTCGATGTGTAAACAGGGCGACTCCAGACTGCTGAGTCTGGTCCCAGTTAATCGTTCCATTAACCGAAATCTCCGAGGACTCATCAGAGTAATGAACGACGGCTATATCCTTTAGTCCAACTGCCCACAGCCACGGTTGTTTAGTTGCTAATGATATGCATAAAGAGGGGTTTGGCTGGAGAATCAATGGAGAGTCTGTTAGAGTTTATTCTAATTTAAAGATGAGTGGACTTCAGTAACGGAGGAGCTAATTAGCAAGAGCTTTATTGGTTTTATTGTTTTTCATCAGTCGTTCACTCTATCAGTTCACTCACTGCTGCACCATTCCCTTCCTCTCTCTCTCTTTCTTCTTTACCTTTTCATCTCTCTCCCTTCTTTTTTTCATTCTTTCTGTCTTTCTTTCTTTGTCTCTCTCTCTACCTTCCATTTTTACTTCTTACCGATTATCTCTCACCTTTCTTTTTCCTACTCCTATGTTTACTATTACTTCCTCTCACTGTCATTTTCTCTTACTTTCTCTTATTTTCTCTTTCTTTCTCTTTATTTTCTTTTATTTCTGTTTATCTCTTTCTCTCTCTTGCTCTATTATTGCCTTTCTCGCTTTGTAGCTTTGTGTTTGTTTCTCTCTCACACGCACACTCACATTTTCTTTTTTTGTTTGTCAGACATATACAGTATATGCACAATGATACCATTCCAAGCCATGATGCTACCACCACCATGTTTCACAGATGGGATATGGTTCTCATGCCGGAATGCAATGTTTTCCTTTCTCCAGACATAACACTTCTCATTTAAACCAAAAAGTCTCATCTGTCCATAAAACATTTTTCCAATAGCTTTCTGTAAATGGGCAGCAATGTTCTTTTTGGAGAGCAGTTATTTAGTGGTCTCTTGATGGTGGACTCACGAACAATAACCTTGGGTTCCCTTGCGACCTTACAGGCTATTACACACCTTGTAGTGATCAGGACGGAATCCAAACTCTCCAAAACTCTTGTTTTTGTAACCCTTTCCAGTCTGATGAGCATTAAAACTCTTATTCTTTTGAGCTCCTCAGAAATCTGCTTTGTTCATGCCATGAAACACTTCCACAAACATGTGAGATCTGTGTATGTAGATCTGAATGAGTTTTTTATCTACTTCTCTTTATCAGCTCATATTTATGTAGAAATATAAACAACTCCAGAACGTTCCCAAATGTTTAAGTAGGTTGTTGTAGATGATACAGGTACAGAAGATGGAGAGGGTGTGGAAGATGTAGCAGATTAAAATTAAAATCTATATTAGTTTGACAAACTACCTCACAAACCACTGTTGGTATGAATGTGTTTTCTTGTATTGGAGGACCACATGTCGTTTTCTCCTCCTTTTTTCATCCATTCCCATAATTCTGTCTTCTTCTGCTTCTCCACTGCTTCATTCTTCCACTCCTTCATTCCTTTCTCCTTCCACTCCTCCACTGCTCTATTACTTATCTTCTC
Source organism: Megaleporinus macrocephalus (assembly GCA_021613375.1). Classification (NCBI taxonomy): domain Eukaryota; kingdom Metazoa; phylum Chordata; class Actinopteri; order Characiformes; family Anostomidae; genus Megaleporinus; species Megaleporinus macrocephalus. Next base: position 12,840,568 of record CM038707.1, on the reverse strand, counting down.
CACTGCTCTACCCCTTCTACTTCTCCACTGCTTCATTCTTCCACTCCTTCATTCCTTTCTCCTTCCACTCCTCCACTGCTCTATTACTTATCTTCTCCACTGCTCTACCCCTTCTACTTCTCCACTGCTTCATTCTTCCACTCCTTCATTCCTTTCTCCTTCCACTCCTCCACTGCTCTATTACTTATCCTCTCCACTGCTCTACCCCTTCTACTTCTCCACTGCTTCATTCATCCACTCCTTCATTCCTTTCTCCTTCCACTCCTCCTCTGCTCTATTACTTATCTTCTCCACTGCTCTACCCCTTCTACTTCTCCACTGCTTCATTCATCCACTCCTTCATTCCTTTCTCCTTCCACTCCTCCACTGCTCTATTACTTAGCTTCTCCACTTCCTTACCCCTTCTGCTTCTCCACTGCTTCATTCTTCCACTCCTTCATTCCTTTCTCCCTCCACTCCTCCACTGCTCTATTACTCAGCTTCTCCACTTCTCTACTCCTTCTGCTTCTCCACTGCTTAATTCTTTTACTCCTTTATTCCTTTCGCCCTCCACTCCTCCACTGCTCTATTACTCAGCTTCTCCACTTCTCTACTCCTTCTGCTTCTCCACTGCTTCATTCTTCCACTCCTTCATTAATTTCTCCCTCCACTCCTCCACTGCTCTATTACTCAGCTTCTCCACTTCTCTACTCCTTCTGCTTCTCCACTGCTTAATTCTTTTACTCCTTTATTCCTTTCGCCCTCCACTCCTCCACTGCTCTATTACTCAGCTTCTCCACTTCTCTACTCCTTCTGCTTCTCCACTGCTTCATTCTTCCACTCCTTCATTCCTTTCTCCCTCCACTCCTCCACTGCTCTATTACTCAGCTTCTCCACTTCTCCACTCCTTCACTCCTTGTCTCCTCCACTACTTCGTTACTTCCTCCTGCCACTTCTCCTTTACCCTTTTACTGCTCTACTCCTTTGCTTCATCACTCCTCCACTCCTTCCCATACTTCCCATTACTCGCCCAGTCTTCTAGTCCCTGTCCCTTACCTCCACTCCTCTATTATTGCATTCCTTCCTCCCCATTCCACCATTTCTTCACCCATCTGCCCATCCACTCCTCTATTTCTCCTTCCTTCCATCCACTTCTCTACTACTCCATTCCTTCCTCCCTCCACCACTCCTACAATCTTCCCATTCTCCCTCTCTCCATTCCTCCCCTTCCCACTTTTCCATTTCTTCCTTCCTCTACTCCTGCACTCCTCCATACTTCCATTCCTTTCTCCCTCTGCTCCTCTATACTTCCATTCCTCCCTCCCTCTCATCTTCCACTCCTCCTTCCATTTCTCCTTCTCTCTACTCCTCCAGTGTCCTCCATCAAATCCTTTCTCTCTATTCTTATATTCTCCCCTCACCCATTCCCTCATTTCTTTAACTCCTCCACATTCATCACTTCTCATTTTTTCCCATTCAGTTTTCAGTCTCTCGCTTTCTTACCGTACCTCCTCAGCACCACAAAGAATACAACACCAATAACTTCCATCTGTGATTTCCTCTGATTATATCTCTCTCACAGGTTTTAAACACGTATGCATGCGAGAAATGTTTATTTATATCACACACACACAAACAAACACACACACTTCACACCATACACCTCTACTGTATGTCATTGACTACTGTCACACTACATCATCTGATCACAGCGATAATGAGGAGAGATTGAAATTTTCAATGGTTAAAAAAGCTGCTTGAAAAATACATTTTCAGAGCCAAATATATATATATACTGATATCATTCCCTCTCCTCCTACTCCTCCTCCTCCTCCTCCTCCTCCTGCTACTACTACTAATAATAATATTATAACATTAATGTGAACATCTATGCAATGTAGATGCGACTGAGGCCTTATGTAATCATGTTTATTTGTCCATATGTGAATGATGTGTAAGAGTTTGGACGTGCTCTGCTGTCTGTGTTACAGCTGGACAAAGAAAGGACAACACGCTGTCCCAAGGACAAGAGTGTTTACTTGGAAACAAAGCAAAACATCAGAGCCCTGAGACCCCACACACACTCCTCCTCACAATTAAATTCATGTTATTAGTCATATCCAGTCATATTCAATTATAGTATTACAAAAGAGATGAAGACATCTGCAAAATGTAGTTTCCGTTTACTCACTAATTAATCCTCTCCGATCCCCAGTCGTTCTCTCCTCCTCTCTCTCTTTCTTTTTCTGGTGTGTCACGCATAAGGTTCTAATCATCCGATTTCTAGCAGATGGCATCATGTATTGATTAGCATTTGAGAGGTCAGTACAGTGCGTGAAGAGAGACGAAAAATGAAGAATAGAAGAGAAAAAAACTCACAAGGCCAAGGTCATCAACTTTCAAAGTCCCTGACCATTTTTACATTAACCCTGGGTTCAAGTTTGGGTTCCAATAACTGATAAAAAACAGATGATTTGGGAACAAAATGTTAAACTCTCTACAAAATCCTTCAGATCTAACGCATCTGTGCATTTTCCTTAGCTTTCCTAATGCCTTACTGTAATAACTAGAGAAGAGAAGAAAAAGGGAATAGAAAGCAAAGCATAGTAGAGAAAAGAAGAAAAAACTAAATGAAATGATTTGATGAAGCAAGGAGAGTAGAGATTATACAAGATTCAAAAACAAAAGTAAAAACATGAAGAGAGAGAGAAAAAGAGAAGACACTTAAAGAGAAGGAAGAGAGAAAAAGAAAGATAAGAAAGTGTAACTAACTTGAAGTAAAGAGAAGAGAAGAAAAGAGAAGGGAAGAGAGAAAAAGGAGAAATTAAGGGCTCAAAAGAGAAGAGATAAGAGAAGACAGAAGAGAAGAGAACACAAAAGAACTAAATAAACTTGATGAAGCAAGCACACAAGATGAAACAAGAAAAGCAGAGACTACAAGCTGAGAGAGGAGAAAAGACAAGAGGAGAAGAGACTAAAAAACAAGGGAGGAAAAAGAAGATATGAAACAAGAAAACTGAAAAGAGAGAACACAAGTAACATCAGTAAGAGAAGACAAAGAGGAGAGAAGCAAAAAAAGAATAGAAACAAGAAAAGCATAAACCATAAACAAGAGAAGACAAAAAAAGAAAAGAGAAAAAATAGAAGTGTTAAAGAAATGGAAGAGAAGAGAGTATGTGGACTAGAAAACTTATTCTGGGTCTCCAGGTGTGCAGCTCGTGTGAAGCAGGTTAAGAAACGGAGGTTAAGGCCAGCCTCTATATGGATACACACCCTGACCTGGGTCCTGCTCTATATCCCGACTGCAGCACTGGACAGGAACACCTGTGCATCCCTGGCCTATCTGGCCCCAGACAGAGGACTGAGAGAAGACTATGGCCCATATACTTCTCAAGCAGCTGAGCATGTCTTTGCATCGTGAAAGCCTGAACCTGATCAGCGGCGTCAGGACAGTAAAAACGTTAACCTGGCAGTTGATTTAACATCAGCTTCCACCCGCCACCATTTGCTCTGCTTAGTTAGTCTGCTGTTGCTGTGATATCTGTAGCTCAGCTATTCTCTGAACATCCCTTGATTTTCCACCGAGTGGAGATTCCTTTCGGGAATTAAAGATTAAAAATGATTACACAGTGTGAGACAGAGTTGCAGTTGTAACTGAACTTAATTCAAAGACTATGAAACAAATGAAATAAAGTAGCTACTGATCTGGAAGAATTGATATGCTTCATGTGATTATATGTCTGAATTGCTTCATGTAGCTGCCAAGTTGCATGGAGTTTATGTTTCAACAGCAATTTACACTGTGCTTATACTGGTTTTACATGAAACTTCAATGTAACTAGGTGCGTGCTGGATTAATAAATGTTTATTTTACACTGTATGAAAATTTCATGATGAATGGACCAAATGAAATGCTCCAAAATCTAAATTCTGGTTTCCAAGACTTACAATAAAGGTAAGGAAAGTTTTGGGTTTCTCCTGTAAAGTTGCAACGTTGGAGATGCATGTTCTTCATTGGACATGCAAAGTCTGTTTATTAGAGTTAACGTTGCCAAGAGTCAGAGAGTGGACATGAGACGGTGTGAGCAGGAAGGTCCATAATGAACAAACTCAAACACAAGGATAATAATTAAAGAACAGAAGCAAGATGCTTACATTAGATATTCACAAATGCATAAAGCAACCACAATCCACATGAGAACATTCACAGTCCACAATCCAAAAAGGCCTTAGTTATAAATTATTGGGGTTTTCCATTTTTCTGGCACTCTGGAGCCTCACCGCAGACGGCTGCGCCCAAGTCGGATATGAATTTCAGATTACGGGGTCTGCGTCTCTGGTTCCCTGGAGGCTAACATGCTTTACTGAACAGTGGGGTTTGGCTTTTTCCCCAAATGGGATTTTTTAAAAGCTTGTTGTGAAGCATTTCTTACTTCTCTAATTTTATTGATGTCATGAGTGATCAGCCAACATTGACTTAACTTTTATCACATAACTGTCAACTTTACCAAATCTGAATTCATGCAACCCCTATATATATCACTGCTACAGTTTAGTTTCATGCAGGTTTCAAGCAACAAGGAAACGTCAACATGTAAAATGACCCTAAAACAACAAATCTGTATTAAATCTAAAGTAATCAAATAATTAAAATCTTGAATTATTAACAAGCAGTGGCTGGTAATTAACTGCTAATGACTATTTTATTTTTACATAGTCAAATACTAAGCAAAGAATAATGATGGAATATAAAATTATATAATTATATAAAAAAGTCAGATGTTTTTTTTGTATACAATGTCTTGCATGTATATTTGCATTGTTTTAGGATTGCTATTTGTTACATTATATGTTTCATGCAACTGTTGCATTGAAGTGTGCCCAGCCTAAGCCCAGCCTTATTTTTAAAACGTGGATAAATATGGGTCAATATATGTCCAGGACCGCATATACATCATTAACACGAGGTGTACATGAGAACGCAGGGCCACAGTATCAAACTATGACCTTGACACAGAGCAAAATATAGCAAATCTGATGGGAACTGAATGTCCAGAGGAAAACTGGAGGTACTGAAGGGCTGAGGGACTTCCTGTCCCGCTGAGAATCTCTATATATAATGCAGAATCAGGGAAACATATTTTACGGAGGGCAGTCAAATAGATTTAAGTGCGAAAAAGCTTTTACCGGTCTTTCTGCTACACTTTGGATGGCAAAGTACATTGCAAAAGGCTAATGGATCATGTAGGGCTAATGTCGTCTTTTCGTCCTGACCCCTCATGCTCCCTTTCCTCTATTCTCCTCTCCTTTCCTCCGTCTCGCTGTAGCCGGAGGGCAGTAGACTCTGGGCATTAGCAGATGATTACCCATGAGCTCACTGCAGTCCCTAAGCCTTCGGTATATAAGAGGTAACCTTTAGCACGCTAATGCTAATCACTCCAGAGCTCCTGCGGCCACAGTTAATAGGACTCGCAGCAGCTATAAACATATCAATCTGAGCTATTACTCTATCAGTCAATCTGACCCAAATCTCAACTCCAATCACCTTGAGGACTGTAACGATTTATGGATATGCTACAGTTTCGCTGGGACATTGAGTGGCTCTGATTAGCATGACAGCACTAAAATCACTCAAATCTCGCTTCTACTCCGACTTTTTCTCTAACTAGACAAGCTTTGGGCAACAGAGGCAGTTACTTCAGAGGCATTCATTCATTTCTGAAGTATATCTGTGTATAACTGATATACATTCCTGACGTGTATCTGAAGTATAATTTTTTAAATAGGCTCATAGATTCACAGACAATTTATTAGAAACCCTGTGAACATCTGTTAATGCCAGGGTACCAGAGCAGTGTACTTTCCCTCACCTAACACCCAAATAGTATCCGATTGGCAGTGTTCCTGTGGTCAGAAACTGACCAGTGATTAGTGTAGGAGGGTGATGGACAGATTGGGCAGCAGCAAATGGGTTACAACCTGTAATTGTATCCACACAGAGAAAAGGTATTGGTTTTTAATACAGTAGTCAGTGAGTAAAAGTATAAGGTGGGTGTTTACAATAAAGTGGCCAGTGAGTGGAAGTACAAAGTAGGTGTTTCTAATAAATTGGCCAGTGAATCCTGTGGTCAGAAACTGACCACTGTTGAGTGTGGAGGGTGGCAGACAGATTGGGAAGCAACAAATGGGCTACAACCTTTTAGTTGTGTCTACAAATATGACCTAAGAGGTAAGGGGTTTTCATACTGTGTCCAGTGAATAAAAGTATACGGTTGTTTCCATTAAAGTGGCCAGTGAGTAGAAATACAAGGTAGATATTTTAATAAACTGACTAGTTAGTGGAAGACAGAGCTGGGCATTTTTAATAAAGTGGGCAGTTAGTAGAAGCACAAGTTAAGTGTTTTAAAATAAAGTGGCCGGTTAGTGAACGTCTAAGGTTGACCTAACTAATCAGACCACATGTCCAAGGCAGGTGTTTCTATCAAAGTGGTCAGTAAGTGGAAGTATAGGGTGGGTCTTGCCAGTAAAGTAGCCAATGAGTGGATGACCAAGGTGAGTGTTTCTAATAAAGTGGCCAGTTAATAGAAGTACAAGGTAGTTGTTGCTAATAAAATGGCCAGTGAGTGGAAGTACCAGGTAGATGTTTTTAATATTTTATTTTACCAGTGAGTAGAAGCACAAGGTAAGTGTTTAAAATAAAGTGGCCAGTTAGTGAAAGTCTGAGGTTGATGTTTCTAATAAGTTAGTGGATGACCAAGGCAGGTGTTTCTATCAAAGTGGTCAGTAAGTGAAAGTATAGGGTGGGTCTTTCCAGTAAAGTAGCCAGTGAGTGGATGACCAAGGTGGGTGTTTTTAATAAAGTGGCCAGTTAGTGAAAGTCTAAGGTTGATGTTTCTAATAAGTTAGTGGATGACCAAGGCAGGTGTTTCTATTAAAGTGGTCAGTAAGTGGAATTATAGGGTGGGTCTTCCCAGCAAAGTAGCCAGTGAGTGGACGACCAAGGTGATGTTTCCAATAAAGTGGCCAGTTAGTAGAAGTACAAGGTGGTTGTTTCTAATAAGTTAGTGGATGACCAAGTCAGGTGTTTCTATCAAAGTGGTCAGTAAGTGGAAGTATAGGGTGGGTCTTCCCAGTAAAGTAACCAGTGAGTGGATGACTAAGGTAGTTGTTTCTAATAAAATAGCCATTGAGTGGAAGTACAAGGTGGGTGTTTCTAATAAAATGTCCAGCGAGTGAGTGGCAGCACAAGGTAAATGTTCCTGGTTGAATTTTTATGGGGAAATGTGATGTCAGGTATGTAATGATGGCCTCACCTGATATTATCAAAGTGACTGTATTATCTTTAAGATGAAGCGTGTATGTATGAATTTACGTAAATGACTGACAGGCTGGATTCAGTTGTCAATGTTCTCGAGTGATGTTTATCACAAAGAACTGTTCTGCCATTTATGCTCAGCTTTGAGGATGTGACATCCAGGCTGCACAAACAGACCCCCTCCTTATTCCTCACCGCCATCCTCCCACCTCCTAAAAGGCTCTTCTGAAAGAACTGTTGCTGCAGCTTTGAAAGGAGTGTTTTGTCTAAAGGACAATGCCAAAGAAAGTATTGTTGGAATTCAGATTTTTAGGAGAACCATCACGCACATGCACACAGAAGAAGGAGAGAGAGAGAGAGAGAGAAAGAGAGTGAGTCGGTGGGAGAGAGAGAGAGAGACTGAACTTTGAATACAGATTGAGAGCAAGTTGAGGAGGTCACAGAAAAAAAAAACATTTATGAGTTGCATCATCAGAAGAGAACAGCTGGCCAAGAACTATGCTGTCTGTACACATCTGGCTCACACATACGTGTGTGTGTGTGTGAGAGTTCTACAACAATGTGTGTGCGTCAGGGGATGAATATGAACAGCTGAATGTTGACGTGCATGTGTTTAAGAATTAAACTGTACACGCAAGCGGTTTTGAGTCAGTGTGTGTGTGTTTGTGTGTGTGTGTTTATGTGTGTGTGTGTGTGTGTCCAGCTTCACTCTCATCTGTGTATAAATCAGTTTGGTTCAGTGACTTGAAAAATGCTTGTGAGCACTAAATAAATGGAATGAGTGCGAGTCTGGGAAATGCTTATGAGGCCTAAATAAATATGTGGAATGTACCGAATCTCAGATTACACACTGAGAAACAAAATACAGCCAATCAACTCATCAGGAATGATACAGCGCGGTGTGTGAGAGCAAATTCATATGTGTGCGCCCGCGTCTGACATTTGTGAGTCGGTGTTTTGAATGAGAAACCTGGAACTTAACTTGGCTTAACAACATAGAAATATATAGTTATATATACAGTGACGTCAGCGTAGAACAAGACGTGTGCATGTATTCTCTCTAACTGAACGGCAGCACAGCGACTGCTGCTCAGCGCTTGGCGGAATGGTCAGGAAGCAGGCGGGTCACTTCAAGTCATGCATTTGCAGAGTTTAGCACAACAACACATACACACATCCCACACTTGAACATCTACTTATTTACATTAAATAGTCTTTTTTTTTTACTCCCAAGAGCCTGTGTGTGCAGTGCACCGCTTTGCCACGCCTCCCACGCTCCCATGGTCGCATGAGCCAGTAGCTTTTACACACACACGCTAATATATATATATATATATATATATACACTACAGCTCAAAAGTTTAAGATCACGTTAGAATTTCATATTTTTTTTTCATTGCAATTTTCATGCAATCCACAAACAGTATTGTCCATTTCACAATTAATGTAAGTGTGTCAGATGTTTTTTGAAGAATAAAAATGTTTTTATTAAAGCCTATTTTTGTATAGAGGCTTATTTAGCATATAGTCCTATTATCAGCAATTCTCAGTCCTCTGTCTAAATCTCCTGGTACGGCCGCCAGTCCAAGTTAAGGATGTTATTGGACTAATTGGTTGTTAGGAAACTCTTGCTCAATTGTGATGCACAGCTGAAAAACATTCTACTAATAAGTGAGTATAAAAGGGAACAACATTCTAGGTTAGTTTAGTATCTGAAGCGTCAGCAGTTGATGGCTTGCTGACCGACTCAAAATGGCCAGAAAGAAACAACTTTCTTTAGAGATATATATATATATATATATATATATATATATATATACACAGTATACATATACACAGTATACATATACACTACTCCGGAAAAGTCTTTTGCAAAAGCTCTTTGTTTCTAAATACCTTATTATAAAAGAAGTAGATCATATCTTGAGCTCCAGTTTGAAGAACAAAGTGTAGTTCCAGATTTCTCCTCGACGCCCCAGACATTGTATGAATGTATTCAATTCCTTCAGCAGCAATCTTGATTTAGCTTAATGAAGTACTGAGACACAAGAAAAAGCTTGGAAACAATTAAATAAACACACTGACATATGTACAACTATATAAATACTATTAGACTATAAAGTTATAAACATAATGTCCTCAAGTGCCTAAAACCTTTGCACAGTACTATGTATATATATATATATATATATATATATATATATATATATATATATATATATATATATATATATATATATATTTATATATATATATATATATATATATATATATATATATATATATCTTTTCACTCATTTTGATCAACCCTACTGACCACATTGGGTCCTTTTCTATTTCTACAATTACAGACAACAGTCCATTGATTTCTGTGCATACCCACCCCCGGACCCTCCAGATTACACAACCCATAGTTAGGGTCTTGGTATTGACACTGTGTATTGAGAGCATTCCAGGGATTGATGCTGTCTTGAAAGCGAATGGCAAACTCAACGTTAGGTGTTTCCATTATTATGTACATCACTTGCATCGCTTATATACTTTCTTGAAGAGCGTATGGCAAAGTGGCAATCCTTCACATTCGTCCCCTTTCAGCATCTGTTCTCCTTAATCCGAGTTGGCAGCCGCTTGTGTTGTTCTGGTGCTAAATCTGTTTGAATCCCGCACCTTATCGTCTCTTCGGGACGGCCGATAGTGTTGACATTCTGATTTCAGGGCCTGTCACTCCTCGCGCAGGATAGGCCCGGACAGGCAGGCGCGGAGAAGGTCAAAGACGACGCGGAGATAAAGGACGAAAGGGCGGATAAACAAACAAATACAGGGCGCGATAAGAAGAGCGTGCGACCGGGAGAATGGAAGGCTAATCGGGCTACATCTCAACAGAACAAACAGAAAAACATTTGACGAGGATTGGAAATCTGGCAGCTCGTACTCGGGAGTTTACACTGTGTCTCTGCGAGGTATCCAATTTACCTTCCCGCGCAGAAAAAGCCCATGTTGTAATAACACATGTACTGGAGTAAATGATGTCTCAGAATCTTAACTAGTACTAGTATCGTCTCTTGTTCTGTTGTCTGTTTTCACAATATTATAAGAGTATATTCACATTCTTACTTAAGGAGCATATTTCCTATAGTGACACCACAGCCATGAATCCCATATATATCTTATTTAGAAAGAAGTAGATAATATCTTGTGTGCCAGTTTTAAGTTTAGTTCCAGATTTCTCCTGGACGTTCCAGACATTGTATGAATATATTCAGTTCCTTCAGCAGCAGTCTTGATTTAGCTTAATGAAGTACTGAGCAGTCAAAGCAGGTATTAGATGAGAACTGTAAACAATACTGGGTTGTTTCCACAATGAGAAGCTTAGAAAGGGTTAAATAAACACACTGACATATGTAAAACCTCTACATACTCTATCAATACTATTAGTTTCTAAAAATAAAGTAATAAAGTAAATACAAGCAAATAAAAATAGTCCCCAATTATATTCACATTCTAACTATATGGGACCCTATCACTACATCTGCTGTAAGTAAGCCCACTCATTTCCCATAGCAATACCACAGCAGTCTAAAGAGCAAGACTTTTCAGTTTAAAGAGTAGGAAACCACCCTCTGATGAGGTATGTTGGAGTTAAAGGAACTTTTGCAAAACAACAATTGCTTTGGGGTTGAATTTTAAGAAAAAAAGTGAAATATTTTATTGGACACCTACACCTTCACTGTCTACAAATCACCATTAAACCAAATGATCATCAAATTTCTAGCTAAAAGGTTAAAGACCTGTTTCTGATTTTCACTTTGAGCTGAATAGAGATGCAATCCCTGTTTTCTTGGGGTAAGAGTTACACAAATGCTAGCTTGATTGTATTCATTACACGATAGATCAGTGGCTAAGCTAGCAGTCAGGATAGGTTGACACCATAGGGACTCCCAATGTTGTATGATGTATTTCAGTACGTACTTACAAATCGATGAGGCTCAAGGATACAATGCTGAGCTACACAATACTGAATAACCTAACAAATAATATAGAACTCTAACCAAGGTCACATATTTGACTTCTTTTTCACAAGATGGAGTCTTATCCGGGGTAAATGGTTGGAGAGAGAGAGAGAGAGAGAGAGAGAGAGAGTGTACATGTACCAGAAAAGATATCAGTTCAGACGTTGAGTTGTGTTGAGAAGTCTGACGGCTTGGGGGAAGAAGCTGTTGCAGAGTCTGGTCGTGTTGGACCGGATGCTGCGGTACCTTTAACATTATATAACATTATATATATAACATATATAAGCATGTGATGGTAGCTAGTGCTAAATTGGCAAAGAAACACACAGTATATATATATATATATATATATATATATATATATATATATATATATATATATATATATATATATATATATATAGTTGAGGTTTTGTTTCCAGTGCTGCACTGTAGGTTGGAACAGCAGTCAGATAGCTCCTTGTTTACATTTTTCAATTCCATCTTAAACAGTGCAGAAGTTACATTTGTGTGAATTTGGCTACCTGTCCAGCTTTTTGTTCAATTTTTTCCCTTCCACCTTAAATGGCACAGCACTTTACATCCCAGTGCCTCAGTTTATGTGTCCAAATTCTTATTTGAATACACTATTTAAGGAGAAACAGGAAAGTTCAAACAAGAAGATGACACACATACAGGTAAATGCGACACTGCTATGAAAAATAAACTATCCACTCAAGTAAACAGCAGATCCCACATAATGCTAGTGACTCGGCAAGGGTAGTTCCAAGTATCTGCAAACTCATTTCATTGGCGAACTCGACTTTAAGTGACTAACACGTTTCTTGGACAGATAGCTCCTCATGTCCACCTTCTTCTTTTTTGCTGCCATGCTCACTCGTTTTTAACACCTATGTGTCACTCTAGTAGAGAACGTGATGTAACCCTTTCTGCACCTCTATGAGAGGTTGACAGGTTGACAGGTCAGATTTTTTGGAGGGGATCAAATTATTGGTGGGGACACGTCAAATTCATCCATGCTAATTCTACACCCTTGGGTAGTTCTAAAGGTAGTGGGTGGAGCTACAGATGTAGACGGTAGGAGTTCCCACTTGATGTAAGAAGGGGAGCCCAAGGCATCACTTTGAATGCCATTCAATGCATTTGAAAAGGCCTACAATCACCTATTCTATAATAAAAACATGCATTAAGCTGCAGGTGGGCTTCAGCCTGGACCACTAGGGATGGATTCAAACAAGTTGACAGATCAGATTTTTTGGAGGGGATCAAATTATTGGTGGGGACACGTCACATTCATCCATGCTAATTCTACACCCTTGGGTAGTTCTAAAGGTAGTGGGTGGAGCTACACAGATGTAGACGGTAGGAGTTCCCACTTGATGTAAGAAGGGGTGCCCAACCTGAGCGACTTGTGAAATACCATATTTTCTGATTTAGGCAGCCCACAAAAAAACAGAGTGGGTTGCCTTAGTTCAATTTATGTGTACAAGCACTGAAAAAGTCTTATTTTAAGTAAGCAATTTGGCTTGTTTTATAAAATAATTGTTAAGAATGATCTTCCAGTTCAGAAATAACATTTCTTTAAGAATGTCACTTCAGAAACAAAGAAATATGTCTAGAAATAGGAAGACTAAATCACATTGTGAACTGTATAACATATACAGACTACATTTCTAACATAAAAATTCCCCCAAGTTGTACATTTGCTGTACCTCAAAACAGTTCCCGTGGATTTCATCACCAAACCCAGAGTGCCCCAAACCCCTCTTATCAATGGACCATTTATTACAAGCCCGCTTCACTTTTCACCTGCCTGTGAACTTCAAATAGTGCAGCTGATCTTTACTCTTCCTCCTCTCTAACAGAGCAGGCTGGATCTATTTGTCTACGATGACAAAACTGGAGATAGAAATCAATCCCTGGATGAATAATAGGCATCCTAAAGCCTTTTCATCCGGAACGGATCAAAGATGCTGCTCTGTCGGGTCGGCTTCGGGAAACAAACCAAAAAAAAAAAAAAAGCCACAGTGTTTACTGCAAGAAGGACAGTCCGAGAATGCTTATTCCACAGAGGGAGTAGTACAAAGGTTCCAGTTCCATGTTCAGCAGTGGCATGTTCCAACCAATTTGTGTATATGTCATACATATCTTGGTTACAGTCAGTGGCTGAACTCCTCTATGATTGTAGCCACTTGTTCCCGTTCATAGAGCTAATGGGTTGTTGTTACAGTGGAAGCTCTCAAGAAGTGAGTTTGCCTTTATGTTAACATAGCTATAGGTCTCCAGCGAGCACTGTCCAAGGCTATATGCTGAAGGTAAGGAAGGCATCACTTTGAATGCCATTCAATGCATTTGAAAAGGCCTACAATCACCTATTCTATAATAAAAGCATACATTAAGCTGCAGGTGAGCTTCAGCCTGGACCACTAGAGATGGAATCAAACAAGTATATGTGGTAACAGTGCAAAAAAGGGGGTCACTGACACTGAAACCACACCCAATAGTGCAAAATGAGCAGCCTCTTTCAAGAATCCAATACACTACAAGCTCTAAATAGACTCTCCCTTCTAGCAGACTTAGACTTGTACAGTCATAGATGTCTGAGCCACCACAGCCAGAATCCAATATGGAGACACAGCACGCCTACCTCACAAGGTGTTTGGATTGAATAGGCTTGGCTATGCAGAGTACATTGAGCTGATAGTTAACCTATTTAATGTCAGCAAAGCAGGCACTGTCTAATGGGAGTCAAGGCTAGCAGTATGGTAGGTTTTAAATTAAAATGAGACAATGAAATAAAACTTTGTTGAGTGTTCAGATTATGGTTTTAAGACAGTTTAGACAAAAATGAACAATATAATATTATAGTATTTTTGTATGTAGTGGTTTCACTACCCAAATAGGTTCAATGCAGAGGTTCTAATCATGAATTTTAAAGATATTAACCCATACTCAGGCATATTTAGAGTCAAGATGTTGAAACGCTACTCCAGTAAAATGGATCTAAAATGTGGCTGCCAAGGTGATTTGATTTTGGCTAAACAGGACAAAATGACTCTTCTTAACATCTGAAAACAAATCTTATAGTTTTGATAATGTTATGGTTTTAGGGGGAGTATGGCTCTAGTGCAAGGGTCACTGATAGGCGAAGATCCGGACCCAGACGTTGTCCAATGCGGACCCAAACCTACAAACTATTGAGAATTATTTAATTTAAGTGGCGGAGCTTTTCTCGTCTTTATGGTAAATGGGCTTTCTGGCGCAGTGAACCCAGAGACCAATCGCGTGTGCTTTAAGAACAACAAAGGCTCCTCGGCCAATCAGAACTGTGCACATGCGGCGCACGCACACAGGCGAGGTACGAAGCGAGGAGCAGCAGCCGGAGACTAAAAACAGAAGAGTCAATAGCGAAAACTGACTGTTTAACAGATACGGTTTTGGAATGGACTTGCTTGTCTACTTTTGAAGAATACCGCTCTGTAAAACCAACATGTCAATTTCTGAAGCTGAGTTAACAAGAAGACGCACTTTCTCTATAAATAAACACTTTAAGATGCACTTTTTTTCAGAGGCATTTTGTTTTATTTTATGTAGCTCTTGTTTTTACTTGAAGTAAGGACAAAACATTTATTTGGAGTTTAATAAATAATTCATTCAGTTCAGCATTTAAACAGTAAATATACTGAAATATACTGAATGGTATGTGTGATGTGTTGGTGATTCAGTAGCTGATGGTATAAGATGCTAATACTAGGTAATTTAAATATACAGGATACGCCACTGAATCATAAAACATGTTAGAAATGAAGATGGTCCGAACCTTGGCCTGAGGAAATCTCCTCTAACTGGACCCTACTGAACTCTAATTAAATACCCCCTCTTGTGCATCATCAAGCCATGATTTAAAGCCTGCCCAAAAAATTCTGAACATAGTGATGAAAATGAAAAATAATGATGAAAACAGTTTAATATCATCTATGCATATTATGTATTTAAATAATTTAGTACAAAATAGTTCAGTCTTTTTTTTTTTTTTTTTTTTTACATATTTTCAGGTTATTTTCCAACATGTACAATGTGTTACAAAATAAATCCCTGAATTCCCTTTACAGAGACATTTTTTTGTGATCAAATGTTCATTGGCATTTTAAGTAGGGTTATAAAAGTACAATGCAGTGAAAAAAGGAATAGAAAAAGAAGACAAACATAATACCCCTCGCCATAAGACTATTTTTTTTATATATCTTTGCATTTAAAAGAAAATAACTTGTATTTTAAGGCTATTTTGACTAGAGTGAATGGGAGTCTCTGACTATTACACAGTACTGTACCATCATATATCCAAAGCCAGACAAAGAAAGCAGCACAAAGCTAAGGGAACGCTGTAATTTCTGGAGATTAAGTAATCAGGCAAGTGCAACATAGCAAGAAAAAGAAATAATTTTTAATTCCCTCATGTTAGCGTGAGACGATCCTCAGACCCCCTCCATGACTCGGTTCATGCTTTCCCGTCCCTGATGGCCTAATTAATTTACAACTGAATTGAAAATGCAAATATGAATGGAGGACACAGATCTGAAGCTGGTTTAATGTGATGCGTCATGTGAGCATGTGAAATAACCCACAGCGGAGGGTCGTGCTGGTCATGAATCACTAGAGAGACAGAGGGGTGGAGAACCTTGGAGAAACACGATGACAATTTAGTATCTCGAATAGAAAAGCACACCAACTCTCTCTGGCTCCTTCTCTCATTTTGCTCTTATATTCACCCTCTATTATTCATGTCTCTCTTTTTATTTCTTAATGAGAATAATCTGAACTGGGGCCATATCTTCAACACAGCAATACACACTGCTTTAATGAAATTGCTTTAATTAAAAACACACATTCATAAGTCTGTGCCAGAACATAAGCCTCACAATACCTGGTGGTCTTCAAAATACATCTGCTAGACTCGTTAATCAAGTAGGACCTCCACATTTGGTTTTGCATGTATCAGATGCTTTATAGGTAATGATGCCAGCTTAGAGTGGGGTGTCCAACCCAAACCGTGAATAACTGGAGATATAGCCTTGTTGGAAATCTTGGCATAGTTGGAAAGACATTGAGCAGACTTGATGAAGAAGTTGGTTATAGCTTAAGCCTGTCATGATCATGAAGGTAAGAGTTAATTGCCATTTAGCCAACTGCAAATAATAATTTAACTGTCCCTTATTGGTCTTTGTATGGTGGCACGGTGGTGTAGTAGTTAGCATTGTCGCCTTACAGCAAGACGATCTGGGTTTGATCCCCAGTCTGGGCTGTTCTGTGTTGAGTTTGCATGTTCTCACCATGCTTTACATGCAGTCAGGTTGATTGGTCACTCTAAATTGCCTGAAGGTGTGAGTGAGTGTTGGCCATGCAATGGACTGGCGAACTGTCTATGGTGTACCCCGCCTTCGCCCATTGACGCTGGGACTGGCTCCAGCCCCCCCGTGACCCAGACTAGTGAGATTAAGCAGCAGATAATGGATAGATGGATGGATGGATGGTCTTTATATATAGCTACAAGCTCAAAAATACAGAATTGGCTGACCGGCTGTCTTGCTTCTTAACCCCATAGGCAGATATAAAATTTCACTGCTGGGGGGGCAATAAACATTTCTAAAAAAAAAAAAAAAACTTACTACACCCACCGGCCACTTCATTGGGTATACTTCCTTGAATGTACATTATATATAAGCACATAGGCGTTTCATAATTACAGACTTATCAGGACCACCACAGGACAACCACAGAGTATATGTTATTTGAGTGGTTATTTGTTGGTAGAACCAATAAAAATACTTTATGTAGTTATAAACAATTGTTGAGTTGTTGTAGGTTGAATGCATGAATTTAGCTGACCACCTGAATGTACCAGGTCATCCTATCAATAGATTTATTCTTTGCTGTTGGCCTGGACACATACCAGGATAACAATGCCAAGATTTGTTGGGTTATGATAGAATGAACAGTTAAAGATGCATCATAGATATAACTTAAAAAACAATACTTAAACAAGTGGTAATAAGTAACTGAACTACAGTTGAATTAAATTGCTAGAGTAAAACTAGTTCAACTGCTTTTTACTCCATGAAGTATTTTTTTTTAGGTTCTACCAACAAAGCACTTTTTACAGTCTGGTTCAGGGAGCATGACGAATCATCTTCACACATGAACTAGCCACTATGGAGTCTTTACGGAAGCCTTTGCAGAGTGGTTCGAGTCTCTCGTCGCCAATACAAGAACTCAGCCATAAATAAATGCAACTCTGGATGAAAATAAAAGTTGCCATGTCGCATAAGGTTGTAAAAACAATGCCGTGGCGAATGCATGCCATAATCACTGCTTGGATGGGCGGTGTGTATTGTGTGGTTGAAGGTAATGTCACTGTAAGTGTGAGGAGAAATTAAATGGGATGTGGGATCTGATCTGGAGTCTTCAATTTTTCAAAGATAAATCAATTACCAGATGAAATTTCTCTGAACACTTTAGACAGTTGAGATGTCCTTCAGAATGGCAGCAGGGAGGTGAAGTCTGGGAGCGCCTTTAATTTTCAGAATCATAATGTGAGGATTATAAAAGATTAGACATGTGATTTCAAAAGTTTTTTTTTAAGCATAAAAATAAAAATAATAATAAAATATCTTAAAATGCATCCAAAGGAAACAACAGGCAGTGTAGTTAAAGGAGCCATGATACGCTGATCAACACTCACATGAAGAAATGAGGCCAAAAGCTCAGTGTTACAGAAGCACCGGTCCTGGTTCCAGAAATACCCATTTCTGACCATGAAATCAAAGTGACCAAACGTTTCACTGTCATAGAATGACATTTTTTAAAGTCATGCTAAAGCCCATTTTCATATTTTAAATGTGTCTGTGGCAGGAATAGCTCAAACAGGGAATGTCTCAGGAGGAAAAGCCTCAGGAGAAAGAGAGCGAAACTAATAAAAAAGCTCCAAATTAGCAGAGCTGTCTGTCTTCATCTGTCACTCATTCTATCAGTCTCTCTCCAGACCCATGAATGCAGTTCCAATAAATTACTATTAAGAATAAAGTTTTAAGAAATTGATATTAAGAAAGTTTGATGAAGGATTCATTCAATATTCTAAAAAAGGAAAAACTAAATATTACACATGAAACTAATTTCAAATCAAGGCTCTAATGAAACAAATATTAACAAAATGAATTAAAATTAAAGTTTGATCAAATATCACCATAAAAATAAAGCTCTAATAAATGAATACACACAGTGAAATAAAATAAATTAAGATCTAATGAATGAATTTAATGACATTGATATCCAGTTCAGCGATTCATCCTGTTCTTTGTCTACCTTGTAAGTCTGTTTATGTTTCTTTTGTTACTTTGTTTAGTTTTTTTCATTCTGTTTGTTTTCAACATTAACAATAAAAGACTATCGTATATGTATCCGCCCTACCTTTCAGTGGGCATTACAATCAATCAATCAACCAATCAAACTTTATTTTAGCTCAGAAGTACATTGAGGGCAACCCTCATCTTCAATGTACCCAAGCATTTACATGAACAGGAATTGACATGAAAAATAAAAACAAAATTTAATCATCATAAATTAAAACAACTGAGAAGAAAGTAGCTATAATACATTAAACAACTATAAAAAAAAAGAAAAGTGAATATAAACATAGAAATAATAATAATAGTAAAAATAGATAAAAGTTAAGATTTAATTAGTAAGAAATTAAGATAAAAAAGGGTAAGAGATTACAAATAATAAAAAAGTAAAATAGTTCAAATTAAATTTAAGAGAAAAAAAACTAGATATTATAATACTAATAAAATAATAACAATAAAAAATAATAATAAAAATAAAATACAATAACGATAAAATAGCTTGTAATACAGTTCCAATAAACTTCATATGCAGAACTGTTTAATAAAATCAATTTTATAGAAAGAAGGAATAGAATAAATATCCAGAAGTTCTAATAAAAATGACATTTGGAATGATGTTCTGTACACATACAATTCATATCTGAAAGTGGAGATCTCGAGGCCATAAATTTGCCAATTATTTAGCTGATTGGCAAAGCTTCACATTTACAAATATGCTAAAGTATATTGTTAAGTTTGTCTGAGGTATCTTAGATATAGTTACAGTTGCTAGGCTATGAAGACCCAAGAAATTGAACCAGTTTGCTACAGCGCCAGACCAGCACTACATCTCTAGTAAGAATACCAAGGTCAGAAGCTTGATTGTGAGTGAAATAGGCTGAATTTTATATTAGCGTCTGTTTTTCCCCTGAAGAACACCTGTCATGATAAGTGTATGTTCAGGAGCCCCTAATTAACCTCTTGGACCCCTCTAAGTGTCTCAAAATCTAAATTCTGAGGGATCCAAGAGGTTAATTAGAGGGTTCCGGATTGCCTGTATTTCTCACCATGCCTTCTAACTTCTCATTTATAATCTTGCAGTCTACACTGTGTAGATGAATATGGTGTACACCAGGGTTTCTAAACCTTTTCCACATGAGCGTCCATCTATTTATCACTAGAATGCATAATGCAAAATGCTCTACTCACAAGTGGGTCACTGAAATGTGCTTTGGCAGTGCTGCTTTGTGCTCTGTTGAGGCTTGTTCATCTTTCAAAACCTTTATATTTCTTTGAAATTATTAAGTAAATAATGTTTGAACTGATTTGTATGATAAAGGTCCATCACTGGCCCACTGGGTCCTCCACAGTATAAGCCTGAGGACCACCAAAGGTTTGGGAAACCCTGGAATACACAATAATCCAAACTGCCCAGTGATGCCTCTGCTTTTATATAGAGACTATTTCTGAAGCTGTTAACAGACTGCATGTGTGTGAGGAGTATTATTAGTGGTGAGTGGGCACATGTCTGTCTAAGAGTGATGGAAGAGTTGTGACGCTGGCTTTCATCCACAGAAAACCAGGATGCAGGCGGACAGTGTTCTGCGTAATGAGAATTGCAATGAAACAATAGCCCCATAAAACTGAATTAAAGTGTTGACTCATGTGCCGTGGCTCTGTAGTCTGTCAAGGCCCACACTCACACATACACACGTTTGTCTTGTGAAGACTTCTAGATGTTTCTACTCATTTTTGTATTACTAACTATAACCTTATCCTCAGTATCTCAGTATGTCATGTCGTCCTATCATTTCGAGGTCACAAGTATAGCAAGACAAGAACATACATACACACACACTGGTATTAATGTTAACCTACCAGTTTAACTGAACTGCACTCTAATGTATTGAGATACTAATTTAAGTAACTACAATACATTCCAGTAGGGCTACCATACAGGGCAATATTCCACATTACTACACATTATTATCTTATATGAATTACTCAGTAACTATTACAAGTTATTCTATATTGTGGCAACAGCAAAGCTGGCATACAAGGAGGAAGCTTATTAAAGCTCATGGAAGACACCTGTAAAGAAACCTGTAAAGTTGTGTTAATTATTCATTGCCTTATTGTTGTTTATTTATGTGTTTGGTTGTGTTATTTTGGGTCAGGGAGTGGGCTTAATTGTGTGGCTTTTGTGTGTATTATGTATGTCATGTATGTGAAAAATGGCTTACGTTTATTCTTCTACTGACTGCGGTTACATTGGTGTCAGAAGTGGGATTCAAGCTTACACCTCCAGGGGACACTACTGTTCTCACTGCCCATTTTCAAAGCTTGTAGTTCTCCGGGTTCGGTTCTCTTACCTAAGATGAAAGCTCTTTTATTGAACATAGCAGCAGATGAGTCTGGCCCCTACGCTCTACCAGAACAGCAGAGACAGCAAACCATAGCCATACAGCTCTCACTGACAGTAGGCAGCAACAGTGGCCTACTATCCCACTAAACAGCCTCACAACCCAGTACAGAATAGCCAAGCAAAACATTTAGTCCCTCTGACTGCTGCCACAGCGCTACCCATGTATAATACTATGTATTCACGGCTGAATAAGTGTAAAGGTAATTTATATGTTGGCTTATAAATACGAAAATCAGTTATATGCAGCAATGCTACACACATTGTCTGTTTTATCAGCTCCACTTACCATATAGGAACACTTTGTTGTTCAACAATTACAAACTGTAGTCCATCTGATTCACTGCATACATTGTTTATCCCCTTTTACCCTGTTCTTCACAGGACCACCACAGGGCAGGTACTACTAGGGAGGTGGATCATTCACAGCACTGCAGTAACACTGACTTGAAGATGTTGTGTTTGTTGAGGTTTGTGTATTGCGCTGGTAGGGGTGGATAAAACACAGCAGTGCTCCTGGAGTGTTTAAACACCTCAGTGTCACTGCTGGACTGAGAATAGTCCACTAACCAGCAACATTTAGCCAACCATGTCCTGTGGACAGCATCCTGTGACCACTAGGGGTTGGGTGTGTCTCAAAACCTAGTATGCGCGTTCCCGACATGTAGTCCCAATTCTTAGATACCTTAAACATGCTGCCTACTTACACAGCTCACTAGGTTTTGAGCAGACCCAATGATTAACACAAACTGCTAGACTTCACATCTACAGGGTGGACCAGCAAGGTAAGCATGGGCAGTGAGGTGGACACAGAGTTATAAAACCCAAGCAGCACTAAAACTAACACACCACCACCATGTCTGTGTCACTGCAGTGCTTAGAATGACCCACCATCCAAATAATATCTGCTCTGTGGTGCTCCTTTGGGGGTTCCTGATCATTGAAGAACAGGGTAAGTAAGTATACAGAGAAACAGATGGACTACAGTCTGTAACAGTAGAACTACACAGTGCACCTGTATTGTAAATGGAGTTGATAAATTGGTCAAAGTGTGTAGATGGAGGTGGTTTTAATGTTATGGTTGATCCGTGTGCCTTTGCTTAATCTGAGTAGTTTTGGCAGCTGTGGTTCTAGTACTATGTTTGTTTACCTCTGTGAGAACACTTTGGTCCTCAAAAGCACAGAAACAAATTCACTCACGACTACGCAAATACATTTCGCACGCTATGAAACCCTCAAAGAAAAAAAAAAGACAGGAAAATGTCTTCAGGCATTGATCACCGCCTCACTGAATGCCAGGCTGAATATTTCCCATGACTCCTTGCTCTAAAACACCAAAACACACACTGGGAAGAGCTGATAAAGCACACACACTGGACGCTGGAATAACTTTATTAGCTTAGACTTCTTCAAGCTCCCTCTCTCGCGCTCTTTCACACACAGATGTGCTAAATTCGCATGTGAAACATTGGCGCTAGAGGGAGAAAGAAAAAAAACAAACAAAATCATTCCAGCGAGAACCACTTTTCAGGTCAAGCCATGCAAGTGTGATGCGCAATCCATCAACAATGGGAAGTTGTTCCAACAACTCTAAACTAAGTAGCTGACTTTCCTGCCAAAGCAATGTACATAAGCCACAGGGATATAGGGCGTAGGGCTAGTTGCTATTAAACAGGTTACCAGGTAATCCCAAAAACATTGCACGATGTCTGTCAGGTCTGGACTTGTGCTTAATGCTGATTAAGCATTTTTACTGAAGGTGAAATAAATCAACTTTTGCACAGTACATTTTGTTAAATAATATATTATATATTGTTAATATATATATATATATATATATATATATATATATATATATAAGAAAAAGTTCTGGTTCTATTGACTTACATTGAAAGTTGAAATGTTCTTGGCCTCAATTGTAGAGATACTTGTCTTCATTGGACAGCGATGATATATAGCAAAACATGTATGTTCATTTTGATATTATTATACATTTTTAATTTTCTGCATCATTTTAACAACAAAGCTGTCAATTAAATTTTATGATAGGGGAACCAATAGAAATTCTCCAAAATCACCAAAAAAAAAAATCTGGTTCCATTGACTTACATTCAAACTAAAAACAGTTTTTGTTCTCTCCTGTAAAGTAATATATTTTTTTCTTATTGATAAAGTTATTGTTGTGGAGATATAATGCTTTTTACCACAACAACTTTTCAACTGAATATCTATAAGGTTTAGTGTCAGGCAAAAATTTGGGCACCCCGGTCAAAGATTTCTGTTTCTGTGGACAGTTCAGAAAGTAAGTTGCCAAATTACATAATTGTTTAATATTTTAAAGAAGACAACTTTCTGTCCCATCTTTTTTCCAGTTTCAAAATAACCAAAAAGTATACGGGCCTGAAGCAAAAGTTTGGGCACCCTGCGTGGTCAGTACAATTAGTTTCACTTTTTGTAGCCAGCTAAGGGTCTTACACTTCTAGTTAATTCTGCCTATTCAATCTTACAAAAGCATTGCATGCAGTGCTATTTTGAGATCTATTCACAGATTTTGGATGATATTTACATCGGTGGGCTGTTAGGGTCATGGCAAAACCTTCAGCTTGTGCCTCTTGAGGTAGTCTATTGTGGATTTTAAGGTGTGTTTAGGATCATTATCCTGCTGTAGATGCCATCCTCAGCTATTTTACATATGGTGTAATGTTCACTTAGAGAATTTGTTGGTATGTTTTCTTCCTCCTACTGGTAAATGGGCTCCTACTAGTCTAAATCATGATTAATTCATCCCTGTGCTTAACAGTTGGACAGGTGTTCATTTCATGAAATTCTGTATCTGTTGCATCAGGCCTGTTTAGATTTGCAAACCTCTGATGCTGAGTTTTAGAAGAACAAAGGAACAGAATTACTTAAGATGCTGGCATGTCTGTTTGAAAGTCTTTAACAGGCCTTTATAGAAACTACAAGCAGTTCTCTAGGACAGTTTTCTTGGTCATCCAGACCACAACTGAACCTCCTGTTTTCCTAATTCTTCATTAGATCACAAACTGAGGAAACAGATACCTGAAACGGCTTTGCTATCTTTTTAAGCTTCTCCTCCTTTGTAGGCATCAGTTCTTTTAATGTTCAGAGTTCTGGGAAGCTGCTTAGTGGAGCCTATGAATAACCCTAACCCTAGCCTTTACCAAAGATAATTGTGAACAAGTCACATCCTCAACAAGCCAATTAAGGAAACAATAAAGTAATGCACTAATCCTGCTATAAATGTTTGAACTAAGGTTGAGTAGAGTCTTTAACTTGATGCCTTTTGGAGATCAGTTCATCTTTTACCCACTTAACTAAAGTTAACTATACAAAGTAACAGAACTTTTGCACCAGTACTGTGCTTGTCACTATGTTTAACTGTTCAAGTTAAAGAAGTGTTGATGTTGCACTTTAGGAACTCATGTGCTCTCAAGGTTTGCACCTGCTCAAATGGCCAACTGCCATTTCTAGGTCTTCGTTAGCACACACACACACACACACACACACACACACACACACACACACACACACACACACACACACACACACACAAACATGGGTATCCATGCGTGATCAGCCATGCAGTAGTCCTGCCCAGCAGCTGGTATGGGCAGTAAAGTTAATGTTGCGTTTCAGGTCCTCACGCTGCACATTTATCTGAGCAACTCCCCAACCAGCAGAACACACATTCAATTTATATATCTGCAAAAGGAGAGTCAGCCTGACCCTCTACTGACCCTGTCAACCTTGTGCTGCAAGTTACGGGGTCATTAGTTGGAATGTCTGACCTAAAAAACTCAAAGCAAATGTTCAAGTGTTGATTCAGTAGCTTTCACGATACTCTCTTTATCTTCTTTCAATTTCCCATCAGAGGAGCTACACTGTCCATGTTGTCGAAAATTTTAATGTTATGATCAGAATGTTATGATCTATTTAACCCAAGCCATTAATAGAGATAATAATATACAATAATAGGGTTAGGGTTAGGGTCTTCTATTGGGAGGTCTCAAACCCTCACTGTAAATAACAAAATAACAAAAAACACAATAGTTTCTTTTCAATGCTGTTAAAATTTAAAGTAAAGTTTAAAGTTCAATTTAGAGTTACATTTTTTAAATAATCGAATTGCTTTCATGCATGTTTTTGGACTGTGAGAGGAAACCAGAGTACCCAAAAGCAACCCACTCAAGCATGGTTCCCTATTCCCATGTTCCAAATTCTTTTTATCCATAATACTAAAATTGGTACTACTTCAGAATAAAACTACCCTTATAAAGGGTTTAGGAATAGTTTAAAATAATTTGATTAATGGTTATAAGTTAGGTCATAAACCCTTTACAAAGTATTGATCAACAGTTATCACACATTATTAGAAAGTGAAAAAGAAAGCTTGTCCATCTATAAATATAAATATGTATTGAAGCTGACAGGTTTAATGCTGACTGATGGAGAAGATGAGGTGGGTTCACTGCTATTCTACTTCTATCTGATTCTCTGAATGCTTTTTATCCTGTTTAAGTTTCAATTTAGAATTCAATTTTTTAAATAAATAACAAAAACTTTGTTCAAAAAATGCTTAACCAGTTTTTTAAGAGTTTTAGTTCATAGGCAGAGCATTATTTTAGCCAGCCCCCTGCATTTTAGAGAAGGAAGTGGACTACATCCCTGTCCATCCTGGTCACAGAGTAACCAATTAGATTCCATTGTTTGATGTAAATGTTTCCTAAAAATCAGTGTGCAACAATAAAAATTGTCACTACTAATCTTTTTTTTGTGAACAATTGTTTTATTGATTTTGGTCATTTTTTCTTTTCACAGTATATCAATATAATATAAAAGCATACAACCATCTCCCCCCTCCTCACCCTTTCCCCTTAACCCCTCCCTCCCCTTCCCTGGGTGTGTTAAAGGATCATTGTGCAAAACAAAGTACACCAACATTCAGGACAGTACACTAAGAAAAACAGAATAAAGCATATCTTCACCAAGGCGAACTGAAAAGATATGAAAAAGCTTATAATTAACAGTAAACAACACAATCATTCAACCAAAACTATACAGTGTGCAGCATTAGAAAGAGGTTAATAAAGCTTCCATAGCCTTGAGCGCATCCCTCCAGGCATTGGTAGTTTTTGATTTGGCACCATGCAAATTCTCTCTAATCTTTAAGGTTTACAGGTGAAGCAAAATACATATGTAACAAATGTAGGTCCCTCTCTATTTAAACAGTAGGTTACTGGGAACCAGAGGGAAAAAAGTTTCTTAACAAGGAGAAAAGCTCCTCAGTGCACACAATGAATTAATTAATTTATAATTATAATGTATAATTTCTATTTATTTTATATTTTAATGCATATTATATGGTTAAACAAAGACAACATATATTTATTATATAGATCTGGCCTCCTGCTGTAATTACTACCTGTCTTTAAATTACTCACAACCAAACTGCGTGGGTGATGCGAACCATTAGGAGAGTCTACTCCAGGTTACAGCTGCTGATAATACACCAACGTCGCTCATCTCATTAAAGCATCTGTAAGTGCTTGTACTGTTTAGGACTATTTAAGTTAATTGCCTCATGACACCAGTGCAAGTCCCTGCAATGTACTTCGCATCTATTCAAGTAAGAATTAATTTCGGAAAGATCAAACACGCACACTAGGCATTAATCACTGAAGCAGAAACTGGAGAAAAAATATTACATACCAAAAATGAATTAAAAGGGGCCGTTTATGATGATTTTTTCATGATTTTATTTTTAGGGTCTACTAGAATAGATATACATGCTTCAATATTTTTCTCATACTGTCTGAATTCATTCTCTCTCAGTCAAACGCATTCTGAGAGTCAGGTAGAACAAGCTGCTGTATCCACTTTTGCAAGCTAGACTGGAGCAGAGGACTAAGTTTTTACTATTGTGTGAGGTGCCCAGCTTGCTGGTAGGCGGGGAATAAGGGCTGTGTTACAAGATGATGTCACCTTGTAACAGAGAAATTGGCAGTTCAGGCAGGTTTCTGTGAGAGAGAGTTCCTCCCCCTGGCGTGTACTTAGGACTTTCTAACTTTTCAGATTGTTTACATGCACAAAAAGCTACAGCACGCTAAAGGAAAGTGGGAAAAACTGGAAAGTCCCCATGAATAATTGCAAGCGGTTGTAACCTAGGAGCTGACAAATGAGGCGTATGTGTTTTGTCAATTCAAGCCTGAAGCTGTGAAGCAGTAGATGTTTTATGGCTCAGTCGTTGTTGTGTGCAGATTTGTTCTGGATAAAGAAGTAAAGAGTTATTCT
Organism: Megaleporinus macrocephalus; assembly: GCA_021613375.1. NCBI lineage: Eukaryota > Metazoa > Chordata > Actinopteri > Characiformes > Anostomidae > Megaleporinus > Megaleporinus macrocephalus. The sequence goes on along the minus strand of CM038707.1, from coordinate 12,813,151 downwards.
TGGCACGTTTCTATTTTTGCACACGTTTATCATTGAAATGACTGGGTAAACTCAACAGGGCTGATTCCAGTGGATACAGAAGGTAAATCAAATGTAAATATAATTCCTTATGTAATTACCAATGTAACTGCATGTAGTTACATGTAACTGCACTGTAATGTCATAGCAACCTGACAGTAACAATCTGAGTGAAAAAGAGAAAGAAACTGCATCACTAGTTGGCAACTGATCCTCAAGGAACTGGAGATAAATCGTCCTCCTCATCCACTCATCTACTCGGTTTCTCCTGCTCCTGTACGTGTGGAGTCAGGCTGGAGCTGAGGAGATGAGCAGGTGCTGCTGTCGGCTTTAACCTTCTCCAGATCAGACAGTCAGACACTGCCCCCAGTCTTTCTATCGCTCTCTCTCACTCAATCAGCATTAATCTCTCTCTATCTTTCTCTAACTCTGCCTTTCCTATTCTCTTCCTTCACTCACTCCGTTCTCTTCTTTGCTAACTCAGTTCAGTCAGTTCAGCACTTCCTTACGTGCACGTAGGAGAAAAGAGAGATGAATCCAGAGGAAAATCATTTAAATCGTTTGCTTAACTGGCACTCGAGGAAAGGGTGCGTTTAAAAATAACACATAGATAGAAAAGTTCAGCATCACCTCCTTTTCTGCTGAAGGATGACTTTCATCTTCACTTCATTTTTTTCCTGGAAAGATGCATTACTTTCCCAAGCGTACCACCTTATTATTCCTGAGTTTCCCATGTATGAGCTCCCATGTTCCCTATTCTCTATGCTCCTTAATTCCTATTGGATTCCCCATGTTCTCCAACTTAACTCCTTCCAAAGTCCCATGTTCCCAATTCCATACATGTATCCATCCATCCATTAGCTTCTGTTCTATCCTGCTAGTTGGGCTCACGTGGGTAAGGGGTACACCATGGACAGGTCGCCAGTCCATCACATGGCCCACACACTCACACACTCACACCTATTTACCAATTTAGAGTGACCCATCAACCTAACATGCATGTGTTTGGACTGTGGGAGGAAACCAAAGAACCTTGAAGAAACCCACTCAAGCACGGCTCCCTATTCCCATGTTCCAAATTCTACTAATAGTGGTACCACATCAGCATAAGACTACCTTTATAAAGTGTTTAGGAATGTTTAAAAGATTTAATAATGGTTATTATTTAGGTCATAAACACTTTACAAAGTATTAATAAACAGTTATAACACATTAGTAGAAAGGAAAAAGAGAGCTTTTCTATCTGATGTATATAAAAATATGTATTGAATCTGACAGGTTTAATGCTGACCGATGGAGAAGATGAGGTATGATCTAGATACATCAAAATCTGAGCTTTAACCTTATGAATGAAGGTAGGTTCACTGCTATTCTAACAACAGGTCACTGTTTACCTCTGTCTGATTCTCTGTATACTTTATTACCCTGATCGTCAATGGTCAGGACCACCACTGGACCACCACAGAGCAGATATTATTTGGGTGGTGGATCATTCTCAGCACTGCAGTGACATGGTGGTGGTGGTGGTGTGTTAATGTGTGTTATTGCACTGGTTTCAGTGGATCAGCTGGAGTGTTTAAACACTGTGTCCATTCACTGTCCATACCTTTTGGATCACCTTGTAGATGTAAAGTCAGAAATGATAACTCATCTGTTGCTGCACAGTTTGTGTTCTCTAGTCCTTCATCAGAGGTCACAAGACACTGTTTTGATTGATATTGTTTTGATTGGTGGACTAGTCATGTCACTGTTGTCTTTTTTATGTGTTGTAGCTGCTTATTAATGTTTTTACAATGTTCATGACCTACTTATGATCACTAGTAAACTCACTGCTTTTTAAAAGTAGACTTGCCCAACTTCTCAACTTCTCTATTTTCATTTTCCCTACTTCCTATCGCCCCTAGTTTTTGTGTTCCCTATTTCTCACATTTAAATTCACAAACTCTGCTAGTTTCATAGCTGCTTGGTCCCCTGTTCTGTATTTTTGTTTCCTACCTGCTACAATCCTCTATATTTGTGTTCCCTAGTTCTTGTGTTCTGCCCTGTTTCCCATTTTTCCTAGTTCCTATTTTTGTAATGAGCATTTTCCGTAGTTCTTGTATTCTCAAATTCTGTGTTCCCTTGTTTTCCAAATTCCTAAATTTATGTTGCCTATTTTCATATTCACCATTTTCTATGTAGCCTTGTTGCCACATTTCCTACTTTTATCATTTGCCAGTTCCCGTGTTCCTTTATTCCTGTCATTAAAATGCCCTGTGCTCTGTACCTCAATAAGAAAAAGCAACTTCTAGTCTGTATGTGTGACTCTACTAAAGTGTCCAAAAACAAAATTCAAGTGTGTCCAACCCTGAAGGATTTCCAAATGGCTCTTTTTACTTTGCCAAAACACATTTTCTAGGCTCCGACTGGGAATACATGCAGCCAAGCATGACCTAAGTACTGATAACCAGGAAGCTGAACCATCTGAGAACTTGAAGAGTTTGAGAAGATGTAGTTCTCACCGCATAAACCAAAAGCATGTCAAAAGTACTTTCTTTACAATTTTTGCAAGAGTTTGGAAAGAAGTTTCAATAATTAATACACAATGTGCACACAATGCTTTTATTTTATTAACTACACCTCCTAGTATCTACACTCATGTTCATTTCATCAGCTCCACTTGCCATATATGGGCACTCTGTAGTTATACACTTACAGACTGTAGTCCATCTGTTTCTCTGTATACTTTGTAACTCTGTTCTTCAATGGTCAGGGCCCTCATAGGACCCTCACAGGACTCCCACGGGAGCACCACAGAGCATTTTATTTGTGTGGTGGATGATTTTCAGGTGTTGCAGTGACACTGACATGATGGTGGTGGGTTAGTATGTGTTGTGCTGGATCAGACACTGGAGTTTTAAAACACCTGGACTGAGAATAGTCCACCAATCAAAACTATCCAGCCAATAGCGTCCTGTGAGCAGCAACCTGTGATCAATGATGAAGGACTAGAGCAGATGTCACTAATAGGTGGACCGCGGTCCGGGTCTGGGCCCAGACTTTGTCCAATGCGGACCCAAACTGATAAACTATTGAGAATGATTTAATGTTGTCAGTGTTTGTTATGTGGTGGAGTAAGTGGTGGAGCTTTTCTTGTCTTTACAGTATACAGGCTTTACGGCGCAGTAAACTCACAGACCAATCGTGTGTGTAGTTAAATCACCACTAAACAAGAGAAAGTGTGGAGGAATACAAGAGACAGATAAACTGTTAAGATGTGAAACTCAGTTAACAAGACTAAACATTTTATTTCTCTTTCTTATTTTAAATAAGAAGGTGAGTGTGAGCTAACAACATATGCAGAGAGTGATCAGTGAGTGTGTAGTGACTGAAATTTGTATTTGCTGCATAAACAAACATACAGTTATTGGTTAAAAAATAGATCAACAGAATGTAGGCTGAACTGTGTAGTGATTACAGACTTCTGCAGATGATAAAATCTGGCCTATCAGTGTCTGAACACATTCCACTCGCCCCAAACAATTCCCAGACTCCCGCTGCCTGTGTGTTCTCTCCATCCGTATGCTGCTAACACTGAGTGCAGGGGCGAAACAATGCTCCATCCCATATGCTCCCTCTCTCTTCCTCCTGACTGACTGATGTTTAAGAACATCGCCAGACACATTGCAGCAAAATGAGTCTCTTCATCTCACCAAGCTGCAAAATGCAGACAGCCAACAACCAGTTGCTACAGAGCATGCCAGTCAGCGATGCAGCACAGTAACGGAGCTCACCTGTTACTAATGGAAGCAGCGTAATACCCACTGCTGTCACATTAATCACTATAATAATGCAAAGCGGCTCTGTGATAAATGATTATAATAACAAAGCAAGTGCGGTTTGTTTATTTGACTCCTTAGTTAAACATGGCAACGCTGACTGGAGCATCTGTCGTGTAGACACAGAAGTAAAAAATGAAATAACAGATTGCGTTATTATTCGGTATACATGAAATTAAAACGCCCATGGACTGTAAACAGTTCGGCTGCACCAGCTTGAGGCAAACAAGATTCAAACCATGTATTAAGGTGCAAAAATTTACCTTTAAAACTGAAACAGGTTATTCTAGTTTTATGTGTTTTTAAACCGTGCAATGTATGTGTTACTGATTTTTCACATAGAAAATCAACAATACACACCATTTGAGCAAAAGCCTTTAGTTTTGCATGCTTTGACTATGTGGTTTGAATCAACATCATAAACATTAAAAGAAAAAACTAGTATTAAACACAGTAATGTTTATTAATAATACAATTAACCCTTTCCATAGGACAAAACATTTAGCATGAGATATCATGTCTGAGGATTACAGCATTTCCAACGACAGAGAACAGCTGTTCAGCTAATGCAGTTAATTCTCTCATTTTTGTAGTTTTCTTTTCACTGTCATTTCACTGTCATAATTATTTTCAGTACTGTAGCTACATATGGTGCCTAAATGGGAACATGGAAAAATGTCAACACAAGAATATCAGTATGAGGGACTTAATAATTAGAAAGCATTGGGAACTAGGGAATAAAAGAATTAATAAGTGTAATCAAATAATAATAAAAACTGAAAAAGTGCATTTTTTGAAGGAAACGCAGGATGCATAAATGACAAATAGAGCAGTGTGGGCCGATATGCCTGTTGATCAGAGCTAGGGGACCAGCCCTGAGTGAAACAGGCAGTTTGGAGGCTGTAGGTTGAACAAAACTGTAATGTTTGGGTTCGGCTGAACATGACAGGGGCCCTATTGGAGGAACGAGGAATTAATAAACGACAAATAGATGAGTGTGGGTCAATATCTCTGTGGATTAGTGCTTGGATCTGCCTTAAAACAGTATTTGCAGTTTGGAGGCTGTAGGTTAAATGAAACCATGAGGTTTTGGTGGGTCAGAAAATGAAGGGGATCCTATGTGGAAAAAAGAGGGATGGGAAAAAAACGACAAACAGAGGAGTGTAAGTCGAACCAACACTGCAGTCACAGTTGGGGGTCTACCCTGAGTCAGTGTATGCAAAACGATGTCTGTCAGTTGAGCAGTTGTTCAGTAGATTGTCCTGCAGTTTTTCATCCTATTCATTCTCTATAAGAAAAAAAAACTGAAAAAATCTGAAATTTTTTAAGGAATCCTGTATACAAGCCCGAATCACACAATCAGACTGGACAATCTGGAATGGTATTGGTATCTTGAAAACTGTCAGAAAGCAAAATATGAAAAACAATATAGCCATAATAATATTTTAAGGAAAACTGTATTAGGAATCTATAAGATATATGAAGCATAAGAACTAGAGATTACTGCAATTAATCTCACAGGAACTGGAAAATACTGGAACTAAGGAATGTGAGTACTAATCAACAAAGAATACGGAAGCATGTAAAAAAAACATTACAATCACTGCAGCTCTGGATAGTGCTGACATGGACAAGGAACATGGACATAGGAAACATGGGAACCCAAGGAATTCAAATCAGTATTAGGGACAAAAACTTTAGGTAGCATGAGACCTAGCCCAAAAGAATTAGGGAGCATATGACCTGCAATCATGGGAACAACTTCTGCATCATGTTACGCTTCTGTTACGTTGTTGTACTTTGTATGTCAGGCAAGTGGTATAAAACATTTATATAGTGAGATAATTTATGAGCTCTGTCTGCTGAGAGTGCAAAGTATCCATTTCCCAGGAAAACACCTTGATTTGCTTTTTGAAGTAAGTAGGTCGAAATAAAAAGCATAGGGGTAACTTATTGCCATACCTCCTAGAATACATTAAAATTAAATACTCTTCAGGTCTCATGATGTAACACACAACAGCAGCACAATGACAGGAATGCTGAATGTGTAGATGCATGACCGTGTAAAACAGTGGAGAACATACATTAAGTACACAAGAGAATAAATATTCAGAACCTAAATTATACTGTTAATACTGTACAGTGAAATACATGAATGGGGAATGACTTTTAGCTGCGGATAGTGATAAAAAAGTAGTGCAAAAATTGTCAGCTGTAAATGTACAATAGAGATTTATGGCAAGTTAAGAAATAAAGTGCAGGTGTGCAGTGATGGTGAATGGGTGTGTCAACAGTGTATGGTGGGCGTGAGAAGGTGTCTAACTTAATCTAGGTATATGTTGTGGGAGGCATCAGTGTGTTCAGAAATCTGATGACCTCAGGGAAGAAGAAGCTGTTGCGGAGTCTGGTTGTGCTGGAACGGATGCTCTGGTACCTTTTGCCAGATGGCAAGAGGGTAAAATAGTTCATAACAGATGTGGGAGGGGTCGGAGGCACAACTTGTGATCGTAGCTGTTGACTGTGGGCAAAGACGCCCTTACAATCCAGGGGTGCGTTTTCCAAAACGTTCGTAACACTAACTACTTCGTAACTTCATACTTCAGAACATTCTTAAAATTACGAATGTTTCCCGAAAGCCTTCGTAACTAACGTAGTACGTAAAGTCATTGGTAAATGTAAGAGTAGTCTGACCCACTCGTAACTCTGTAAATTCTTCTTAACTTGAAGTTCACATGCAGTTCTGTCTCACAAACAAAAGAGGGCGCTAATCATCCTTTTAAAAATGCCTTGTTTTGTGCATGGACACTGCACCTATTTATGCAAACATGAATTCATGAAGATTTTAAAACACTTTTGAAAGCGTAATTGCATCACAGAAATGACATTCAACATCAACAAATATCATATCCAACAGCTTAAATTATGTAAACAGTAAACTTCGAAAATAAACAGGTGTTTGATTGTATCATGGTGGAGTGGGAAGCAAATTGTCTACCACTCTGAAGGTCAATACTGGTCATAAATGTACATTTTACTTTTTTTATTTCAAGGTTGGAATCATCGTAATCTCGTGAAACAGTATAAACTGTTTAAAGTACAATACATTATTTGTTGATATACACATATATACATACATATTTTTAATTAATTTTCTTTCAGTGTTAAAATCGTAGAAGTAAATTACTTGCGTTTGCGTGGCCGGTGTGCTGTGCTAGGAAGGTTAATTGTGTGCCTATTTATTGGCTCGGCGTGCTATAGACAACAATTACAAGCAAAATTTTTCTTTTTTTTTTTTTTTACATAAAAGTAATGTAAATCCTTATTTGTTGTTCTTTTTTATTAGAATTATTTACAAAACGATAAATGTGTGGCATAATAATGAGGAAACTTATGTAAATTGGTGGTTTCGTTCTCGACTGGCGGACGCGGGGGGGCAGAGTCAACAAAGAGCTACTTGAAACTAGTTGGTAAATTTGGAGACTAAGAAGGTGTTTGGGAAACACTCGAAAAATTGGGGTTCTTAAAGTTACATTGTTCTTAAAGTTGTTCGTAAATCACTAAGATCAATCGTTATCGGGAAACGCACCCCAGTGCAGTTCCCCATATCAGACAGCAAGACAGCTCATCAGGACAGTCTCTACTGTGTCCCTGCACAGGAAGTGAAAGTGGGAGGTGGGCTTTTTTAGCTAGGTGGGTTATGTTGAGGATCCAGGTAAGGTTCTTAGTGATGTGCACACCAAGGAACCTGGAACTTTTGACTGTCTTCACAAATGAACCATTGCTGTATACAGTGGAGAGTGATCTCCAGCTTGAGTCCTACTGAAGTCAACAGTCTCTATCATCTTATCAAATCAATCTGAGAGATAGAATGTTGTCTCTGCAAGCTGTTTCCTCCTCCCTGTTTGCTGACTTATGATTATTGCTGATAAGACCCACCTTTGTAGTATCATCAGCAAACTTGATGTCCAAATGTCCAAAGTCCCAAACAAGCTTCAATCATCACAACATCTATCCTAAAAGATCCCTTATTTCTGGAGCAAGGCATATGATTGCTCCTTTATTCTCAATTTGTCATCACTCATAACTTTTGTGCAAACAGGATCACAGTCTATTAACACTTAACAAACTGCACATGTTCACCTCTGGAGTCACTGCAGAAACACAAATTAAAACCCAATGATGACATTTGTATTAACACTAACGTATTAAAAACCTGAAAAGCTGTGTTCCTGCTATGAGAAGCTCTCACAGGGTGAAGACACTGTAAATGTAGACTAATAGTGTTTGTACTGAAAATAATAAAAGGGGTGGCAGAAGAAACATACAGAAACATACAACAGAAATTTGCATAAACTGCTTCATGCTACTCATTCTGTTCTTCTCTGTTCAAGAGTAGGGGATTCATGTTGGAGGCTGGAGCCTGAGGCATTTAGATGCCAGTGCAGAGAGGGGTGGCAGGGGTCAAGGCACAGGCAGAGACTGGGATAGCATTAGATATTCCATGATCTGAAGTAGAAAAAAAACAGACAGGCAAGTATGTAGGAACTAGAGAACACTGAAATAGAAGGAAACAAGAGAACTTGGGGAATAGGGAATGCAGGAGCTAAAGGACACAAATTCTAGAGAATGGGGACATTGGAAAAGAGGAAGTAGAGGACATGAAAATTAAGAAGTATGGAAAGCAGGAACATAGAAACTAGATAACTCAGGAACTACCAGTACAGAATTGAAGGTTCATCAAAATAGGGAACTGGAGAACCTGGAAAATAGTGTGAACATAAGGATGCAGGGACATAAGAAACAGACTGTGTGAAACATGGGAACTTGGGAACATGGTAACATATAAACTAGAGAATCCAGAAACTATCAACATAGAAAACTGAAGATGAAAGAACCGAAGAACGCAGAAGCTAAGGAACAAAATAGGAAATTTAGGAACCAGGGAACAAGTGATAACATAAAGAACTGAAAATTAGGAAGCTAGACAACATTGGAGCTATGGTGAATTAGGGAATAGAGGATCTGGGGAACATGAGAATCACACAACCTTGGAATTAGAGAGGATAGCCAATAAGCAACACAACTATGGCAACTACTGAACAGAGCATTTAAAAACATGAGAACTAGTGTTGTAAATATTTCTTACATACTATGCCCGCCTGTCAGTTCAGACAAAAATGACCATCACTCAACATGCTTATGAGAAGTTATGAGAAGTTTATGGCTCAGCAAATCTCATCATTTTACAACAGGAACCTCCCAAGAACATCTGCCCCAAACCTAGATGATATCGACAGAAGCAAGCCTACAAGGCTGTGCAGTTGCCAGTCGAATTCAGAACCTTCTGAAATCTTTGTCAGACCTTCTCAGATACTTTCTGTACCGCGATATGTTCAAGATAAAGCATAAACTCTGAACTGGTCTCCCTCTTACTGCAACACTGGAGAACTGTGAACCAGAGTAATAGAAACCATAGAAACACGGAAACCACAAACTAGAGAATTACAAACACAAGAACTAGGAAACATGACTCAGAGCACAACACTGAGCTCTGGAAGCGAACAGAAGGTTCCAGAGTCCCAGAAAAGAAAGTCAGGGTCAGTGCGGGTCCGAAAAAAACACCTGGACCAAACCAAGTGCTGCAGCTCTCTGAGGTTAAAATATGGCACTGTGTAATGGATTGCATCAGGCATTGCCAGAGTGTGTATCAAAACCAGCTGACACATTTGCATCATCTCAGCCTCACATAATGCATCACTAGGCAACATCACATGTTCTTTATGCTCAACTAATAAATGATCTCAGTGCTTGTCATAGATCCAAATCAAACAAGTTTTAACAGAGGACAAGACAGATTTTTCCAAACTGTTGCAAAGTCAGTCAAGCTCTAAGATTAAGATTTAAAATTAAGCTTTCACCATAAACATTTACAATGAATAAGAATGTACATTTTCTAATGTTAGATGCTGTACTTTGTCTTCTCCACAGTAAATAAGACCAGAACTGGAATCAATGATTGAAATTATTGGAATTACAAGGCAAGGCAATTTTTTAAACTATGTGCTTCTTTATTTTGGAAGAGGAATTTTGAATTGTGCATACAAATGTATATAATGTATATAATTAATGTGCTGCCTTTTACCTTCACTATGATTGATACCTGATACTTGGAGCAGCTCTTTTATAATAATACTAAGAAAAATGTGCATCTTTTTATTTATATTTTTGCAGCATTCATATGGATTTATATGTTTATTCATTTATTTATTATTATTTTATTAGTTTTAACCAAAAGACACTAAGTCCGTGCCTACGAAGTGGATATTCCGCTATGGGTATGAGGAAAAGTTGTGCTACTTATTAAAAACATTTGCATGAAGCCCCACGGGACCTCACCTTCACTTCCATACTGTCAGCATTTCCACAGAAACCTATGTACGCTCTGTGCCAGGCTGTGCCCAGGGACTTGAGAAAGGGCATCATGCCACAAACGCACGCTCAGCGATTCCATGACTCTTTCCCAATTTCCTCACCTCTGCCATCATATCGGAATGAACACTGAACCCTGGAACATTCCAGTTTTCCCAGTGTTTGGAAAACTGGCCCCTTTTGAAAAGGAAAAAGGCCGTTTTTGGGGGTGCTTCTGAGTTCATGCGAAATGTATACTCTTTGAATGCAAATTAGAAGACTGACTCGGCTGACTTAAAAAAGATTGGAGGCGTTTTTTTTCTTTGGACATGGCAAGACAAGATGATACTGTGCACTTCATTCTGGTACCATCATCACTTACATTATCAATAATGACTAGTAAGGCAGTTCCAGATGCAGCCATGCGAGCCCAAGCTGTGAAAGTGCCTCATGTACTTAGGATCATCTGCACTCTTGCAGCGCCTCACTTTCTCCACATTTTTCCCTTCTCATCAACTTGATGGAGAAAACTTCTGTTCATGGTACTGATGAGGATTGTATCTTGCAGTTTAGCTCTCGTGTTTCTCCTTGTACTGTTCTGGTGTCAGTTGTTGTGGATGACTATGAATGACCTGACATCTCAAACTGTCCCTCACCCCCCCGCCCATAGTTCTTTAGTTTTCTTCTTGGTTTTCATCATGCCTTTTACTTCATTTCAGATCTAAAAGGGGAAACTCCTACAGCTATTATAGGTGAGCAGTTAGAGGAACACTTGAGAAATTTCAAACACTTGTGACTCATGTATCCCAATATTTGTGCTCAGTTGAAAACAACAGTAAGACATGGCTCTGCTTTTGATACCAGGTACTTTGTTTTCCACTGCAGATGATGTACCCCCAGCTCATCGTGGTGGTGCCACATGAAACTGCTGTGATGTGAAGAAACAGTGAGGCAGTGAGACAAAATACTTCTGAAAAAAAAAGAAAAAACCCAGGAAAGTTTGGGTGGGTTGCATTTGCAACTGGTTACATTTGCTGGGACTGCAAATGTAGCCTAAATGCGCCCCACGACAGCTGGGGCCAACAAAGGTAACCCACATGGAGACCACAAATATAACCCTACTGGGTCCCATATCTATTCCAGCTGTAACCTCTGTAACCTCAATAGAGCCCACAAACAGACCCAACTGGGACCCAAAGTTATAACCCAACTGGGGGCCGTGCATTACCAATTAAAAAGTCCACTCCACCCCACTTAGAACCCATACAGCCCAGATAAAACCCATATGCGGCCCACATTGACATGTTGGATGGGTCTCAACAATTCTGTCTAACCAATCATTACTTTTGGCACCGGCTCAGCTCGCTTCATTGGTGTAGGTGGTAACGAAAATAGTACCAGGTACCAGCTTTGCTTGATGGAAAATAAAAAACATAGTAGAGCCTAGCCAAGTTGAGCTGGTATCATGCAGTGGTGAAGAAGCTTGTGTTCAAGAGCAGCTTTGTCGTGTCCAAGGCAAGCCAAGTACTATGACTAGTACAGATGGAGTCAAGGCTGTGGGGCCAAGACTAAATCCAAATGAGATTGAATCAAGTTACAATGTCAAGCCTGGAACAATGACAGTACCTATTCAGGGGCTACATAACACATTCTCCATCAGACTGAAGATCCACTGCACCATGCAATTCCACCATTTGTACATGCAGAGCTATATAGATCTATAAGGACCCATTATCTTTACTGTGGAGAACACTCCTTTCTGGAAACAGAAGGGCAATTCCAGTCTTCGTGTTCTGGTAGTGATGTGAGCTAGCCTGAAGCTGCGCATGCTAATGAAGGCCTGATAGATTCTGCCACTCCGTCATAGCGCTGCGTGATTGTGCATCGTCTGAACGTTAGACAACTTCTCTAACGTGCCAAACGTGTTGGGATGTCCCCTGAAGGGCCTCATTAGACTAGAGCTGTGCGGGGAACCAATGAAGACACTTTGACTGCTAAACATGAGCATGAGAGAAGAAGCTTCTGTAGCTGGTAGCCATGTCTCTATTGCTGTAACTGTCTTTTTGGTAATTCGTCCTCCGTAACTGCGATGACGGAGCAGCAGAATCTATCAGGGCTTCATTAGCATCCACAGCTTCAGGCTAACTCACTTCACAGCCACAGTGCGGCACACATATGGGTTCTACTGCCGCTCTCTGCTCTCTCGTGTGTGTGTCTGTGTGTAAGAAAAGAGAGCGAGAGAGACAAAGAGAGGATACGGCAACGCTCAAGCACTGTACTTTCTCCGGGAGAACTGACAGACAGGCTTTGAAATATAGATTTACCTCAGGCGCCGGGTTTTAACATGACCAAGCCAGAAGGGAGTGTGGAGAAAGAAAGAGTAGGAGACAGACAAAAGGAGAGAAGAAGACAGAGAGGAAGAGAAGAACAGACAGAGACTGACAAACAGAGAAGAAGCAAAGTGAAAAGGAATGGCGACTAGAGAATAGGTATAAAAAGGGAGTGAAGAAGTGAGTAGTGGAGTGAATAAATCAGCAACTGGCTGATGGAGTAAGTTAAAGATTGAATAAATGAATGAATGAATGAATGGGACAGTAAGTCAGTGAACAAGTGAATCAATGAGTAAGTGAAAAACTGAATTAATAAAAGAGGGCGTGAACAACTGGGGGAGTGAATATCTTGGAATATCTTGAATATCAATGAGTCCATGAATGAATGAGTAAAAAAGTGAGTGAAGAAGAGAATCACTGAGTGAATCAATCAGTGAGTGACGACATGAATATGTGAAACTAAATCAGTGAATGGGTGAATAAGGAAGTAAATAAGAGTAAATGGGTGATTTAACCACTGAGTGAATGGATTAGTGAGTAAATGAAGCCAGAGAAGAAATGAGTGAATAAGTTAGGAAATGTATAATTAAGAGGAAATGAATAAATCAATTAGAGTATGAGTGAGTGAAGGAGTGCATGAGGGAGTGAGTGAATGGTTCAGAAACAGAGTAAGTGAGTGAATTATTGAATTAGTGAATAGATGCATGAATGAGTACGTGAAGAAGGGAGTGAGTGAATAAGTGAACAGGTCAGTAAGTAAATGAATTAATGCATTAGTAAATGATTGAATGCGTGTGTCGATGAGTACGTGAATGTGAGAATGAGTGAAAAATTCAGTGAGTGACTACATTAGTAAGTCAGTAAATGAGTGAGTGAATAAGTGAATGAGGGAGTAAGTAAATCAGTGAGTGAGTAAATGAGAGTGAATAAGAGTAAATCAGAGAATGAGTGAGTAAATAAGTCAGTGAGTGAGTGAGTAATGAGAGCGTAAGTGAGAAAATAGGTGAATAAGTGAAAAAATGAGCGGGTTAGTGAGTAAGTAAATGAGCGAATGAGTGAATAAAAGAGTGAAAAAATAAAAGTGAGTGATTTGTTCAGTGACTGATTAAACAAGTGATTGAAAGCATGAGTAAATGAGTAAGTAAATAAGTCAGTGAGTGAGTAAGTAAATGAATAAGTGAGAAAATAGATGAATGAGTAAATAGCTTAGCAAGATCGTGAGTAAATGATTGAAGTGAAACATTAGAGTGAGTGATTTGGTCAGTGAGTAAGTCAATAATTGTGGGAGTGAGTAAGTGAGTACATGAGTAAGTGAACGACAGCGAAAGTGTGAGTAAGTAAATGAGTAAGTAAATAAATAAGTGAGGGCATGAATGAATGAGAGTGAATGAGTAAATGAGTGAGTGAGTTGATGTGTGAATAATTGAGTGTGAGTGGACAGATAATGAGGAAGGCCAGGAAAGGTAAAGGGTACAGTGACCTTTTCTAAAGTGTCCCCAGTTCAGGTCATTACTGCACTGATTATTCTGAATTTTTCCTATTTTTAAAAATATCTTTTCTTCTTCTTCTTCTTTTTTTCTGGAGAAGTGCAGCGTATGCAAATTACAATGACTATCACCACAGAGACCAATTACTGTATATGCCAAGCCTATTTTGGAGCTAATGACAATTATTGAAGATTCTGCAGGGAGTTTCTTTTTATGAGAATGTTCACCTTGGTGATTGAAAATCAAATTAGATTTCAAGGTTTTACTTGTGAATCTCCTCCAACCATGTCATAAAATGTGCCTCATCAGACATACTAACTAGACGTGAACAATACAATACTTAGATGAGTCTGGAACAAAAAGCTGCTGTGAATGATGTTCAAACATCTCACAAAGTCTATTTTCAGTGTATCGTCCTTAATTTGAATGTATTGTTTGGTAAAGTATGCAGAACAGTCCTCAGGAGTAAACCATATATTCTACTACTGGAAGTCTTGACTTGGAAGTTTGTAAGGATAAGACAGGTCTGGACTATTGGGGTCCAATAGTGTAGTGGGGGCTGCTTTTGGTGGGAATATAGGAATCATCGCAACATGAATAGAGGTACACACTACACACAGTATGAGGCCCTTAACTGTTGTATGTGTCCTTTAAGAGCAGGGATGAAGTGGAGCGTACCTGCCCCAGCAGAATTGTCTATGCAGGTAAAGTGGACCAAAACTTTCTACTGGCAGCAAAAAACAGAACTTAAGCCAACATCCATCCATCCTGTGACCTTGAGGAAGAACAGAATCCGCAGCGCACCCGTGCTCTCCTTCCTTCTCTCTCTTTTTCTCTCCTTCTCATCCCTCGAGCTGCACAGCCCACCTGTCCTGTCAGTCTGTCCCCTCCCTCTCTCTTTCCCTGCTAATAGTACAAACCTGTATCATCAGTACATCTGTTGTACTCTATAGCTTTCTTTCCTTCTCTACAGCATCTCTGTTTACTCCTCAGATTCCTCCACCTGTGAAATGGTTTTAAGTGCCTATACTATTCAGGACTGTTGCCACTGTCTCTAGGAGAGGAGAGAAAGACTGCCAAGGGTAACCGCATGACAGAAAACTCTACTAAAGCTACTAAAACCTGCGTCCACTATTAGATTAACACTGAGCAAGAATGGAAGGACACCACAAAGGAAGCCACTGTCCTGTCTCAAGTTTGCCCAGGACCACCTGGATGTTCTGGGGAAAATGTTTTACGGACAGATAAGTGGAGGTTTTATAAATAAAACATGTTGAGTTTTCTGCATCATTTGAAAACCCCAATGGTCGTTTACATTGTGTGGAAGTTTCATGATGAATGGACCAATAGAAGTGCTCCAAAATAGCTTGGAAAAAATTCTGGTTCCATTGACTTCCATGGAAAGTAAAGTATGTTTTGGGCTCTCCAGTGAAGTTGAGATTTTGGAGATATTTGTTTTTCATTGGACAGCGACGATATAATATATATAACTTATATATACTTATATATTTATATATGTATATATAAGGACACACATCAAAGCCTCACCCAACTGTGAAGCATGGTGGAGGGAGCATTATGGTTTGGAGCTGCTTTGCTGGGTGCCTTGTGATCATTGAGTGAGCAGCAGTGTAATGTAATGTAAAGGCAGCAGTTCATGTCCCCAAGCGGAAGTGATGTTGTGTGATGCAACAGGATGACAACAAAAGGTTTCACTGGCCTGCACTGTGGAAGCTTCTCAATAAAAGACATGACGAGTGTAACTGTTTGTGTGTTATTAGTTTAGTTAGATTGTCTTACTCTTTAATAATGACATATATCAGAACTTATTGTATTAGTAATCAGGTCATTTCAAAGAGTTTACTTACTTTTTCTTGAAATTGTGCTCTAGAGATGAAGGGATTTAATAATATGTACTGGTATCAGCTACTTTTCAGCCTAAATGTACGATTGGCCAGTATTTGTGTAACTTATCTGATCCTGAAAGCTGATCAGTGATGTAGAACATAGGAGCCCTGCATGGAAATTTTATGGAGGTTTTATTTTCTATATCATTCAATTGTCCATAAATTCCTCTGTTTACTTGTTTTTGATCATCACGAATCCTGATTTCAGATTTCATTCTTTCTACATTTGTAATAAAAATCATTTCTGTATCACTACCTTCTAACACACAACATGGGTCAAAATGAACCCTTATGTATTCACTATGGTATTTGATAGAAACTATTGACATTTGTAATCATTTGCATTCAGATACATATTTTTGTTCATGAAGTAAATAAATAAGAATTAAAATAATGATTTAAGGTTATCAAAAACCTGTGGAACATTAAATAATTAAATAAACTGATTTCAAATTTATATTAAAAAGATACTCAGCAATACATAAAATAACATAGGGAATGAATACAGGTCAAGTTTGACCCATTGATGTTTGCTTAGCTCATGCATCAAAGGGTTAAGACTTGTTCACGCTGATAGAAAACATGTGGTCAGATTTTTACTGATTTTTACAGACTAAAAAGACTCTAACTAACAAGCAAGGGGAAAGCAATGGAGTACAACTTGGAACACTACTAACCTAATATGATACATCATTCAATCCAGTACAGTGAGTATCATAAGACAGCAGATATAGTAAACATGACATGCTCTGTTCATGTGTAGATAGCAAACTGGACATTCTCCAAGAAAACAATGGGTGATCCTGAGAGAGGTCATTGGGACATTAGGACATTGCACTCCAACACTAAAACCTCACCCAACAGTGAAACATGGCGGAGGGAGCTTCAAGTTAGGCGCTGCTTTGCTGCCTTACGGCCTGGAGGATAAGTGGCTTAAATGGTGAATGAGTGATTAAACTGAACCCTGAACAAACATGGATCTGCTTTCTGCTGTTTTCTCTGCCGTTAACTCTGACACAGTAAAGAAGCAACAGGCTAGAATATTAAAGAAAGGGTCATGAATGTAAATATGTAATTAGTTTAATAGTTTTCCGGCATAAACTTGATTATGCTCATGTGTATATTGAAATGCTTCACTACATATTTCACCCTTTTCTTTGTACTGCTAGCTGTTTTCTTCTTTTAAACTTTAGGTTTTCATTGGCTGTTGGGCAAGGCCGCTCAGATTGAGACACTGACCAATATACAATATACATGCTTGGAAAATACGTAAAAAATGTACTACCTTTGATATACTTTGGGCTGAAAAAAGCATTACAGAGGCCAAAAAATCAATTAGTAATCAGCTGTCAAACTGTCGATACCCATTGACCCAAAATCGACAGGCTAGAGCCAGCCAGCATAAGGAAAACATAGCTACCATGTGAAAATTCATTCATTCATTTATTTTCCAAGCCTATCTCAGCTTTCATTTGGCGGAAAGCGGGGAACACTATGGACAGGCCACCAGTCCATCCCAGGGCAGACATACAAATTGGCACCTAGCACAAATGGACTACAATATTTTCAAAGCAAAAAAGGAAACCGACATGCTAACACCAAATCCCATCCCAACTGTGAAGCATGGTGGAGGGAGTGTCAGGTTTGGGGCTGCTATGCTGCCTTAGGGCCTGGATGCCTTGTGATCATCAAGTGAGCACTTTGGGTATCAAAACTTGCTACAGGAGAATGTAAGAGTGGCAGATCTCAAGCTGAAGAGATTTTCAGGGGTGCAACAAACCAATTACTCAAAGCACAGAAGTAAATCAACTAAAGAATGAGTGAAAAAGGAGAAGGTGTAGGTTTAAAGTCTTGACGTTAAACCTACCTAGACAGACAAGCACACAGACAAGCCCATTCAGATCTGTGCAATTTAATATCTACAACTCAACTGACTGTGGGAAAACCTCCAAGAGCACCCAGAGGAAACCCACACAGACAAGGGGGAGAACATGCAAACACCACACAGAAGGACCCCAGACGTCCCCGGCTGGGAATCGAACCCCTGCCCTTCTTGCTGTTAGTCAAGCAGCACCACCCACTGGACCACCCATGACTAAAAAAAAGACTTGTTTCTGGCCGAACATCACTGTTTCTCATCTCCTGACATCACACAAACCGAATGGACTGTGGCTAGGCTAGGGATAATTACCCAATTAATTTTTTTATTTCAGTATATATATATATATATATATATATATATATATATATATATATATATATATATATATATATATATATATATATATATATATATATATATCGACTTGTGATATATACATAAAAATTGTGATATATATATAAATAGCTTTTTTTATAGAGAAGTGAAGATATCAAAATGTATCTGAAGATAGTTCAGCCATTTGATTGGTTTGGAGCAGCGCTCTTCTCATTCTCATTGGCTGTTAGTGTTGTCTCTCAAAACATGGACGGGACTTAATTCTATCGACTTTCTATTGACAACGTCTTATAGTTCTATCGAGGAAACGTTATTTCACGATTATTATTGGTATCATTTTATCGCCCAGCCCTAACTGTGGGCTATGTTGCATGTCGCTCTGATGACTCTTTCCTGCCATGTGTAGGTTGTCCTTCAGCTCATAAAGCATCAAAACAGAGGTCTGACGAGACTAGATGAAGGTAAACTGTCCATCAAAAGATGAGTTAAAGTCTCCATCTACACACCAGCAAGGTGGAGCTACATGGGTTTGTAATAAAGGGTCCAGTGTGTGTGAATCTCTTCTCTATATCCCCTCTACATTAAGCCCTCTCTGGGGAGCCGCTACCTTACTTGTAAGACTGCACCGCAAGGCTGTACAACAACTGTCAGCTTCTAATACTCTGCTATGGCCTCATGCTTGCACAGCGCACCTGTACCATTCTCTCTGCCTCTGCTATCATTCCTCACCTGCACAGTCCACCTGTCTTCCTTATCCTCTCTCTCATCCCCCTAAAAGCTCTGCAACCACACAAGAGCCCTTCCACCCTGCTGTTCTACAAGCGTGCCGCTCTTCTGCTTCTCCATCTTTCTGTAACGAGAAGCAGTAGAGACGTTCTTTCCACTCGTTTGTCCTGCGATACATCAAGAAACTCGAGCCACAGGAACCCATTGATGTTTTTCACGGGTCAAACCTGCTGCTGTCGTAACTAAATCAAATTGACACGCGCTACTTGAACTCTGCACCGGCCGGGTCAAGCAGAGAGCAGAGCTGTCATGTCAGCGTCACTACGGCTGCGGACACGCGCAAAGCAGACGCTGCCTCGGCCCCTCGCTGACCTTTGGCAGGGTTGCCAGGAAAAGACTTAAAAAAGACTTCAATACATGTTTGACCGGTCCTGTGGTCTGAGATTGCGGCTGACGTCTCTCGGATTAACTGAGCAACCAGCGTTTTAGGCTGCACACTTAATTTCACAGGCATGAAGACTGTCTGGTTACATTACTATATATATATATATATATATATATATATATATATATATATATATATATATATATATATATATATATATATATATTAATAAAAGATCACACTTTATATGCTAAATTTCCTTCGGGATCAATAAAGTATCTATCTATCTATCTATCTATCTATCTATCTATCTATCTATCTATCTATCTATCTATCTATTCAGTGGCTGTAATAACTGTGTAGTTACACATGCAACAACAAGATGGATTACTGTAGTGCAGTTTATGTGATTGAACATGTAAATCCATTTCTTTTTGCCTCATGTAATTAAATAATTATATTATATTATATTATTTGATATGTATAACAGCATGTTTTATTTTGTGTTGTTATACACTAGTAATAACTAAGTGTTAATACATTTGGGGTTAGTTTTTCTGTCCACAGTTTTTTTTTGTCTTACTGTTATTATGTATATCGTCGCTGTCCAATGAAAAACATGTCTCCATTTTTGTTGATTTTGAGGTTTCTACATCATTTGAACTCACCAATGGTTGTTTACATTAGCTATTTTTACATGCAGCCTGATAATCCGTTATTTATCCGACTAATAGCTCAATGGGAATAGAATATTAGTAGTCCGATTGAGGTCATTCCGATTACAATTTTTATCTGAGTGAACAAGATGGGCAATCCCATAAATAATCAGTTTAATAGAAGAATAATAGCTGTGTAAACGCCGGTATCTGATTACATTCCCAATCGGAAAATTTAAGTACGTTCGGCGCATGTGCAGTTTGCTTTAAACCTTAAAAGATTTCAAACACGGCCAGGATGGACGGCCATAAAGCTCCCAATAACGAGCTGTTCAGACGAGTATATGAGCAAATGAAGGACGGTGGGTTTACACGAACTATAGAGAAATATTAAATATTATTAAATATTATTACAAAGCTAAAAAGCAGAACGATGAAAGCGGCTCCCACCCACTGTCTCGTTTTACAAAATTATGGATGAATTAATGGGACATCAACCCAAAGCTACCACTAAAAAGCTAACGATGAAAACTGACTGAACTCGCCTCACGCTTGTTGTCATGGTAACGTTTACACCAGGCTGTACTCTAATTTTGGATCTGATTGCTTGTAGTGTGCATGTAAACAGAGATTTCTATCAGATTGTTGAGAGTAGAGTGAGCATGTAAACACCTTAGTCTTAATCTAGAATCGGAATGAATTTAATCGGATTACAGAAAATCTCTGCATGTAAACATAGCCATTGTGTGAAAATTTCATGATGAATGGACCAATAGAAGTGCTCCAAAACAGCTATTGACTATTGAAAGTAAAGTAGGTTTTTATTCTCTCCTGTAAAGTTTTTCAGGACAGTGGCGATGTGTATATATTATGTTATTACACACTTTCTTATAATGCTGGGGGGGGGAAACAACCTCTGCCAAAACCTATAAATTACAGATGCAATTACACTCATGTTATTATCAGTCTGTAATTACATAAGAGAGAATATGCTGTTAACTATCTACATTCTCGAATGTAATTATGTGAGGCAAAAAAAGAAATTGATACACGTGTTGCTGCAATCCATCTGTAACAGTGGCTACACCCGTAGTAGTTAAATAGATATACTTAAAGTGGGACAAAAACTAATTAAGACACAAGAATGTGTCCAGAACTATAAATGGAGCTGAAGAAGATTGCAAAATGACCATAGAGTAGCAGTCCTTCTACAAAATGAAAACTTTACAGGAAAGTGGAAAAACAATGTAAGTTTATGGAACCAGGATTACTTCCAAGCTATCATGCCATTTTCACACAATGTAAACAGCAGCAGTCGTGTTCAAATAATGTAGAAATATAAAAATATTTACAAAAATAGAAATTAACATGTTTTTCTTTTAGCAACGATATAAGATTGAAAATGAAGGTGCAATGCAATTAACATCAATAAAGACTCTAAACTAAATTTACAGAACAAAAATTAAATACTGAGACAGACAAGCAGGCTTAGATTGGTTTTCTAGTCTGGACTGGGATAGAAAAATTAAATTTATGGTTCAGGTGGCCAACCACAATCGGTTGGTCACCACCTACCAATACTCGTGGCCTCCTTAAATAAGCATGCCTGCTGTACTTTTCCCACAGACCACTACAAAGCTGAGAGGTAAGTGTCCTGGATGAGTGGACCAGTGCTCTAACTCGCTCTGGTGACTGGTGGTCAGACGTGACCTCGGAGTGCACACTTAAGTAGAAGTTACAGCTGCATTAGGGAACTACACCAGCTTCCAGAACAATGTCAAATAGCTTCCACTGAATTAATTGACAATGACTGAGTGACCAGCAGTACTAGATGATGGTCTCACTGTATAATATTATTATAAGACTATTTGTCTTATCATCATCATTATCATCATCATTACATCATAATGGAATTTCACACATGCTACGCTCCCTGTGAGTCCCTGCTAATTATGAAGTCCCTCTATGCTTACTGCTTCATCTACACTAGTTTCCTCCTGCTCCTGTTCACTCTGTCCCTCGGCTTCTTTCTCACACCTCTCCTCTGCCTGGCAGTGCAGCCACCTCTCCTCCTTCTGTTTCCACCAGCTGTTGCTGAGCAGTGTCGGGTGCTGTCGGTGCTGAAGCTGCAGCAGAAGTGTGTTATTTTCGTACATTTGTTAGCATTCACCTCTAGTTTTGCAACTTCTCCACAGACTGCTTGCACTTTTGAAGCATCCACCCAGAGATCTTTGGCTATGGGTCACATCATCTGACACGAGAAACAGAGAGGACACACAGGGAGAGGTAGGGCCTAGTTAGAGAAGCAATTGGGCCAATCAAGTGTCAGTATAGATAATGAACCAATGGGCCATTGTCTCTGCTTCATAGGCCAATCGTTGGTCCTTTTTTACTTCAGCCTCAAAGGTACATGGGCCCACCGGGTTCTTTAGATGGTTCTTCAGAGAGACACATTCTAGGACAGATTCTAGGACGAAATCTTAAAGAACATACATGATGTAAAGGCCCATGTACCTTCTAAACAAGGTTCTTCAGGGCACGGTTTCTCAACCCGTGGGTCACTGACCTCCAGACCACCAGAGGAAGTTCATTAGTAGAGCTCACTTCTTCTTCTAGCAGCACCTTTGCATCACAAAGCTGATGTTAAAAATAAGACAAGCCAAAAATATAATAGTAACGATCTGCATTTGGTTTCAGGTCATGAATCTTAGAGTGTTTTGGCCAAGCATCAGCGAGCTGAGTGGTTAAACTCAAACTGATAAACCAAAAAAGAAGCAGATACCAGGTTTATCATTACTGCAGATTGTGATAAATCTCAGTGGGCGGAGTCAGAGAGGTTGAGCTATTTCAAGCTAATCATAAAAACCCTCAAAACTAAATCGCAAGACTAAATAGTTACCTTAGTGGGAAACCTAGTGGAGCATTTTACAGTGAAAACATGACGTACTGTAGCTCCAGATCACAGTTCGTATCTACCTCCTACATTTCTTTTTTTATTTCGTTTTTTTGGCATTGCTGCAAATTGCTACTTTTACCGTCCCTGATTCTCAGGTTTTTAGTCTCAGCGTTCCTAGGGGCTTCCATGCTTTGTAGCTATAAAACAGGTGGGCCTCAGGGCGGAAAAGGTTAAGAACGCCTGCTTAATGGGGCTGAGATGGTTCCGATATACAGTGAGGAAAATAAGTATTTGAACACCCTGCGACTTTGCAAGTTCTCCCACTTAGAAATCATGGAGGGGTCTGAAATTTTCATCTTAGGTACATGTCCACAGTGAGAGACATAATCTAAAAAAAAAATTGGGAATCACAATGTATGATTTTTTTATAATTTATTTGTGTGTTACTGCTGCAAATAAGTATTTGAACACCTGCCAATCAGCAAAAATTCTGGCCCTCAAAGAGTCTGCCTCTAAAAAGTTCACCTACACTTATTATTCTAAATTAAAAGCACCTGTTTGAGGTCGTTAGCTGCATAAAGACACCTGTCCACCCACACAATCAGTAAGACTCCAACTACTAACATGGCTAAGACCAAAGAGCTGTCCAAAGACATCAGAGACAAAATTATACACCTCCACAAGGCTGGAAAGGGCTGCGGGGCAATGGCCAAAGCAGCTTGGTGAAAGATCAACTGTTGGAGCAATTATTAGAAAATGGAAGAAGCTAAACATGAATGTCAATCTCCCTCGGACTGGGGCTCCATGCAAGATCTCACCTCATGGAGTATCAATAATCCTAAGAAAGGTGAGGAATCAGCCCAGAACTACACGGGAGGTGCTGGTCAATGACCTGAAGAGAGCTGGCACCACTGTTTCCAAGGTTACTGTGGGTAATACACTAAGACGTCATAGTTTAAAGTCATGCATGGTAGGAAGGTTTCCCTGCTTTAATCAGAACACGTCCAGACCCGTCTTAGGTTTGCCCATGACAATTTGGATGATCCAGTGGAGTCATGGGAGAATGTTCTGTGGTCAGATGAGACCAAAATAGAACTTTTTGGTCTTAATTACACTCGCCGTGTTTGGAGGACGACGAATGAGTACCATCCCAAAAACACCATCCCTACTGTGAAGCATGGGGGTGGAAGCATCATGCTTCGGGTTTTTCTGCATGTGGGACAGGACAACTGCACTGTATTAAGAAGAGGATGACCGGGGCCATGTATTGTGAGATTTTGGGGAACAATCTCCTTCCCTCAGTTAGAGCACTGAAGATGGGCCGTGGCTGGGTCTTTCAACATGACAATGACCCGAAGCACACAGCCAAGATGACCAAGGAGAGGCTCCGTAAGAAGCATATCAAGGTCCTGGAGTGGCCTAGCCAGTCTCCAGACCTAAACCCTATAGAAAACCTTTGTAGGGAGTTCAAACTCCGTGTTTCTTAGCGACAGCCCAGAAACCTGGCTGATCTGGAGAAGATCTGTGTGGAGGAATGGGCCAAAATCCCTGCTGCAGTGCAAACCTGGTGAAAAACTACAGGAAAGGTTTGACCTCTGTAATTGCAAACAAAGATTACTGTACCAAATATCAACATTGATTTTCACAGGTGTTCAAATACTTATTAGCAGCAGTAGCACACAAATAAATTATTCAAAAATCATACATTGTGATTTCCGGATTTTTCTTTTTTAGATTATGTCTCTCACAGTGGACATGCACCTAAGATGAACATTTCAGACCCCTCCATGATTTCTAAGTGGGAGAACTTGCAAAGTGTTCAAATACTTATTTTCCTCACTTTAGCCGTGGCTTGTAGCATCAGTGTGTTCTTCTTGTTATTGCCAAAATACTTCAAATTTTGAAAATAATATTTAAAATATTCTTAGATATACTGTGCTTTGCATATAAGTTTGTTCCTTGCAGGGATAATCAACAAACATATCACAGCCCTAAGAAAAACATGTACCTCCCATTTTTCTACATCATGTGAACACTATAGCTGCCCTTTATGATTCATGATGAATGGACCAATATTTCATGTCCCAGAATCACTTGGAATAAACCTCTTTATTTTTACCTACATTGAAAGTTAAGAAAGTTCTTGGTCTCTCCTGTAAAGTTACTCTTTTTTGTTTTTCATTGGACTGTGATATATCGATGGTGTTTAAGTATTGCATACAATTGTACCTATAATATTAAAATCTACATTGCACAAGTTATTAATGTACATAAAAAAATATTAAGAAGAGAAGCAATATGATACTTTTGAATGTTAGTGTGTCCAGTCTCTCAAATCCTTACACTCACTCTGGGCTGCTTACTGTACCGGGACCTTCTTCTCAAATAAAGAATTGAGCTCGGTCCCAGGTCAGTTGTAGTCCTTTACCTCCCCACACTGTGTAAAATGATCTCAAGCTCACTCTCTTTTCTGACATGCTGCACTTAGACACTCTAAAGCATCTCCACTTAGCAGCACTGCACTCTATATCCGCTGTCTTACGGTGAGAGCTGCAACACAACAGTTTCTGAATATGAGAGCTTCACTCTTTGATCTCGGAATGCCGAGAGCACCATTTCGAATGGAGAAGAGGCATATCTGGGAGTACACGCACTACACGATTCTACCAAGGGCTGGCAAGGCGGGTAAGACAGATTAGGCATGAATCTAATGATGAAGTGCCAGAGGTCTCTAAACCATCTGTACTACGTCATGTATATTTCCAAGTGTGCTCCTCGAGATCCACCACCCCGCTGAGTTCCGTTCAAACCCTCATCTCGAAACTGATACTGCAGATCTTTAAACCTTAGATACTTTGACATTCCTACAAATGCGCTCTTAATAAATTAATCATGTATATTAATGTCTGGGTTCCAGACATTGAGAACCATTTACAGAGTGCACATTACAGTTATTGTCTACTGTATGCCACCTACAAAAGTTGTCCATCTACAATGTTTAAAACTTGCTAGAGGATGCTAGATCTTGAGGAACATGGTTAGGCATCAAAGAATGTCGGTCAGTCTCTTGTTTTTAGAATGCCTGGTACATCCGTGTTGGACACTATCCCAGTTTTAGTCCAGATTGTGGTACCCATATTTCAAATCTGCTTCAAATCCAGTCCTGAATGGTTACAAAGCTGCCTGCTTTTGTTGTTTCCTTGGCTCTAAAAGACCTCATTTATAATCTTCAGATGTTTCACCAACCCTACTTCTTAAAGTCTATGTTCAAGCAGAGATTAGTTCCAACCTAAGACCACTTGCTCTGTAAGTTCAGTACATTTGGTCAAATGTGAAAGCTGTTTTTGAGCCTAGGAGTCCAGAGATCTGATCCCAGGAACCATGATTGGTTCTTTTAGAAACATGGTTTTGACTTGGATTGTTGTGGACCAAGAAGTGCTGCTTGATTGTTTGTATGCAAAGGGAAATTAGTATAGCTGCAAACCAATATTGCTAATGTCTACAAATTTGCAAACCTGCATGCAGAAAAGTGACATCCACGGTTCAGAAAGAATCCTTGACTGTGAATACAAAACCAGCAGTAATGAGCTCTTCCCCCAAAGCGAGCCCAGAAAGGGCCTCAAATAACAGCCAATCACTGGCTGTGTTCATTTTTCAAATTGGCCTGACTTTGGCTGACTTGATAGTCAATGTAAACTGCAGACGACTTTAGGGGTGGGGTGTAAAAACACTGCTGTCAAGTCGGAGACATTCTACTTCCCCTAGCGTCAGTTCACAACGATGTCCAAACTACTAGCATTTGCCTCCTGAACTGAGATGTTCTGCTGAAACTGAAAACCATGTGTATGGTGGGTGTATTCTAGTGTAATGTCATAAAAAGGTTTTGCAGCTTGTGCAGTGGATGGAAAGCAAATGTTGTGCATGCCTTCAATAACTGTAGCCACCTTGCTCGCTTGAGATTTTAAGATCATGTGACACGTTGACTTACCACAGTGTTGGCAAAAGTTGGGTAACATTTCTAACCACCGTGCATTGCTTTAAGTCCAGGATTAATCACATTGGGTGTGTCTCAAAACCTAGTGTGCTCCTACATAGACAGCATTTTATGTCATAGTATGCGCTCCCGACATGTAGGCTGTCCCAATACTTAAATATTTTAAACATGCTGTCTATGAAGGCACCTTATTTTGACCTGATTTTAAGGAAGCATCGAACGCTTCCTCAGCCGCTAAGACAATCCCATGATGCAACGCAGGCAAATCTACGAGCAGTGAAGTGGTTTTAAAATGTAAGTTGTTTTGATTCTCTCTGGTGGTTTAATGTGTTTCTTGTCATATAATCACACAAAACAGAATTTTATTATCAACTCTGAAACGAGTCATTAACCATTTTTCAGTTTTATACTGGAGCCATTAGCATTTATGCTAGAGGATGTTTAAGCCTCTGGCTATTGTTTTGAATGCCAGCCGGTAGTTTAGCAATCAGCTAAACCACCGGTCTCGTGTTGCAGTGGGTGGGAACAAGCCATGACTAGGGATGCACCGATACCACTTTTTTCTTACCGATACCAATACCAGCTTTTCAGGTATCTGCCGATACAGAGTACCGATACCGATACCAACTCTGACTTAAATGCTTGATATATGGCTATAAATCCAGATATTTATAGTGTTCCACTTTTTATATGTTGTATTTTTTATGTCTTATCCTGAATAAAATATTATAATCTTGAAAGAACATCATTTACTGGTTGAGTAACTGCACATTAAAAAGTTTCAGAGCTATGAAAAAATTAAAAAAAATTGGCATAATGCTGAAACACGTGCAGCCATTTAGTCAATAAGCTTCGTGGTATCGGCGCTCTCAGTATCGGTGCCGATACCAATACCGTATCGGTATCAGTGCAACACTAGCCATGACGCAGTTGCTTTCTAACTAGAGTGTCTCAGTAATCTGTTTTATGAGGAGATATGTCTGACAGAACACTGAGTAGGCATAGTAGACAATGCCTACTCACTAGGATTTGAGACACACTCATAAAGTCAACGACAACCAGTGACTTCTGAAGTAGTTTCCTAGCAGATCATGGTTCAAATCTTCAGGACCAGAGTGTCCGACCGTAAGCCAGACAAAGCACTTCATTGTGCATCACGGATATCAACCCCCAAATTCTTGGACACATTTTCCAATTGTCCTAGTTGCAGATGTGACGAATAGCTGATTATCCCAGGCCTGAGTCTCCTCGTAACTTCAACAAAGGCACCACGGGACCGTTTCCTGTTAAGCGTTTGAACAAATCCGGGTCCCGAATAAAATCAAAGTTACTTTAGCGAAAGTGGCCCCGGATTCAACTCCCCTATACAGTTTCCAGGGGATTATAGATCAACAAGCCGTGAATTGTAGAGTTCAGTTTGAGTTAAGCCTGGAATTATCTAATCTAAATCTGATGAGCCTGGGCATTCCAAATAAATCCACTCTGCTAGAAACACAATAACCTGCACTGAGTCTGAACATCTCACCATCTTAGCTGGACTTCTCAAAAGCAACAGTAATATGCGTGATTTCGATGATTGTTCTCTCAACAATGAAACGACGGGCTAAAAGTTGAATGACTCATGCTCAGAGACTGATTCACAGCTGTATCCATTCCACAGCTGTTAGCGCTAAAGGAGGAACAAAGGCCTTTTACCGTCAGTGCAGTCAAGGACAGCACTTTCATTCGGGCAAGCCAGTACATGGAACACATTAACACATCCTTTATGCGACGCTGTGCTTGTGATAGAGGAGTCAACCTGTTTTAAATGGCTTACCAGCAGGTTGCTGTGCTTTCTGTGACTCTGATTTGCAATCGGGCTACAGAACAGCCTGTTCCATCATAGAATGAAAGGAAAAAAACAGAGTATCTAATAAGAACTTGTAACTCGGTGTAGGCATTTAAAAGACAGCTGACCTTGATTTGAACATTCTTCTGTATTGCTGTATTCATAATACTTTATAATTGCATATCTGTGGCATTATATGACATACATAATGGCAGATAAGACCAAGTGTAAGGTTGTATAATGACTTTTAAGTAGATATATACATTATAATTACATGCAGAACACTTTATACAGCAAGAGTATAAGTTTCATAACACACTATAGCATCTGTTCATAGGAAAACTGCATGCATATCAATGTTATGTCAGGTCATTGAAGATTTAAGTGAAGTAAGGTGACTAGATTTAACTGTTAAGGCAAGAATTACAAGAAGAAGTACGCAAAGCTAACTTCAAGCCGTCGCTAATGTTAGCTATGTTTCTAAACTAGGCAGCTGTTATTTATTGATGCTATCTGAGGACTTAAGGTGTAGCTGGGGTTGCAGCATATAATTATACACTACCTCAAAAGTTTAGGATCACTTTAGAATTGAATTTCATGCAATTTTCATGCAATTCATGCAATTGTCATGCAATTCACAAATAATATTGTCAATTTCACAATTAATGTAAGTGTATCAGATGATTTTTTTAAGAATAAAAATGTTTGTATTAAAGCCAATTTTTGTATTGAGGCTTATTTTGCATATAGTCCTATTATCAGCAATTCTCAGTCCTCTGCCTAAATCTCCTGGTACGGCCGCCAATCCAAGTTAAGTTGGTTGTTAGGACATTCTTGCTCAATTGTGATGCACAGCTGAAAAACATTCTACTAATAAGTGAGTATAAAAGGGAACAACATTCTAGGTTAGTTCAGTATCTGAAGCATCAGCAGCTGATGGCTTGCTGACTCAAAATGACCAGAAAGAAACAACTTTCTTTAGAGACCCGTCAGTCCATT
The DNA here is from genome assembly GCA_021613375.1 of Megaleporinus macrocephalus. Classification (NCBI taxonomy): domain Eukaryota; kingdom Metazoa; phylum Chordata; class Actinopteri; order Characiformes; family Anostomidae; genus Megaleporinus; species Megaleporinus macrocephalus. The sequence goes on along the minus strand of CM038707.1, from coordinate 12,783,481 downwards.
GTTGTGTTAAGGAAGAAGATACTCCACTGAAAACAAGAACATTTCACTGTGATCCTAAACTTTTGAGTGGTAGTGTATATATTCTTATGTACAAATTTTAGGCAATGCCAGATGCGCAAATATAACCTTTGGTTCTCTCCATATAGAATCTTCTCCCTTGTCCTGGAAGTGATTGCACCCAACAAAGGTTTACCTGAAACTATAGCAGAACTTTGTTATAGTGTGTAATAGTGCATAACAACATTCATGTTTATGATTAACTGATCTTAGATTAACTTGCATTATTATAAAACCAGACCTGAAGTTGCATACATTTATTTTTTTAAGTGTTATGCATGTCATTTTAACTACTTAAGCAATTATAAAAGACTATCACAGATCATCTTTTAAAGTATAACTTTTATATGTGGGTTGAATTTGAAGCATAACCCTCGGCTAGCTTGCTACAGGTGCTAGACTGTTTATAGATAGCCACCACAGCTTTACTGTTAACCAGTAGATAACAACAGTACATGATAGCTGCCTTGTCTAGCATCACAGCTAACATGAGCAATGACTTTAAAAGAGCTTTGCTCACTTCTTCTCGTAAGTCTTTGCTTGAAAGAAATTTCAAGCAATGCCAGGTGCACAGAAATCACCTTCTGTTCTCTCACTCCATCCAGAATCTTCTCACTTGTCTTGCAAGTGATTGCACCCAACATAGGTTTACCTGGAACTATAGCAGAACATTGTTACGGTGTGGAATAGTGCATAACAACATTCATGGTTATGATGTTCTTTACAAATATTGTAGAGCATTTTAAAACCTGACTTTCGAAAGTTCCACACATTTATGTATTAAAGTGTTATGCATGTTATACTATAACCACTTATAAGCTATTATGAAAGCCTATTGCAGACATTAAAAGCATTATGTATGCAGTATAATGCCTCATTTATGGATTTATTCATATGAAGCTTTACCCTTTCTTCCTACTAATCACAATAATTGGACCAAGATAAATCCATCTATCCATCCATTCATCTATTATCTTCCACTTTATCCTGCTATTTGGGGTCACGGCAGGCTGGAGGCAGAGGAGAGATACACCATGGAGAGGTCGCCAGTCCATTGCATGGCCAACACACACTCACTCACACAGTCCCGCCTATGGGCAACTTAGAGTGAGCGATCAACCTAACATGCTTTGGACTGTGAGAGGAAACTGGAGTACCTGAAGGAAACCCACTGAAGCACAGGGAGAACATGCAAACTCCACACAGAGCGGCCCGAACCAGCAATCCAACCTGGATACCAAAAGAAATCTTGAAAAGCAAATCAGCACTTGCTAAGAATGTTTTTTTTTCTTTCTAAGAGCAAGAAAATCATCAAGGATGGAGTGATAACGTTCTACACTTTTGAGCAGCTAGATACTCTGGAGGAGGCAAGGTTGATTGACATGCTGTACATATCTGAGAACTCGCACCTGTCCGTCAGACACAAACAAGCAAGGCAACGGAATGTGGGATTACTGAAACCTTTGCAAGTTCAAAAAGTCCCTAAAGCCATCATCTATCTTCTTAAGCCAACATTTACATCTACACTAAATACTATGCACAGACTTATACAGAGCTCAGAAGCTTTTGGTGCATGCCTGCCCACGTTCTGCCAGGCTGGCAGGTAATGATCTAATTTTTTCTCTTTTTTTTTCTTTTTTCATTTCAAGTGTAACATTTTATGAGCTGAACCAAAAGTTCAGGGATTTCTTCAAGAAAAGCAATATATCAAGCTAAAGTACACACTTAGTTCGTTTCAACTAGGCAGCCAACTCTCTCTTTTCCGCCGCAAATCAAGTCAAGACTGCACGGCTCTTCATTCACACCCTTCTGCACGTCAGATGACTCTTCAGAACAAGAGAAGCACTTAATTGTGCAGCTCAGATACCAACCATGCAATGCTTGGACACATTTTGAGTCATTTGCAATGAAGGTCTCAGGTTACCTGTCAATTCGACATAGCCTTAAAATGTACTAGCCAACTAATCCCACTGGATGCATTTGATATTAAAATGAGTTCATCAGAGTTAACAATGCCATAGAATTAATTTATTCAGCATATTAAAATCTGCTCTGGTGTCTACATAGAAGGTATTTGACTTTGTGCCACAGTGACATGCTGGCTCCTGTAGAAGCTATAGCATTTAGGCTGGCACAGAACATTTGATTGATTTCAGACTCATTTAAAGATAAACGTCATCCACATCCAATGCTGGTTCCTTCGAATGTGTATGAAAAGTGCCACCTTAGCAGCCTGGAATGGTAGAGGTATGCATGTATAGTCCGCCATTGCTGTTGCTCCACTGTCATTGGTTCTGCTGGCTGGTACGTGAGCTGGTATATGTACATTTTATGTGGGCCCCACTAAGACTGGTTTAGAATTGACCTGTTTTACTGGAAGTTTTCCACTCTATGACATTTTTAAGTAGCATTAGTGGAATTGAGCATTTTCCAAATATTGAGGTAACTCTTTCTTGTATAGTCTCTTAAGTTAAGCGTGAAGTGAACTTCAAGGTAGAATTATATTTTGGGTTAGATAGTTCTGTCCAACAGGTTCATGTATTCTTTGGTACAAACCCAGTTTCTAAAACATTGGGATGGTAGGTAAAATGGGAAAAAACAAAACAAAAGAAAGACTTGTCCTTTATGAGAAAGAATGTTTAATTATTATAGTTGGTTTTATTTTTAAAGTGCCTTCCAATTAGGTTTCTTTGTCATTTCAATATAAGCCCTAATGCGTTTCTTCTGTTTGTCCATATCTCAGCATAGTAAACTGATGCTACAAATCCTGAGTGATGTGTGATTCTATGAGTTAGTTTGTAATATTGTTACTATTTAAAGCTACAAAATAATAAAGGAAATATATACAACATGGCCAATATATGACAAAAATAGCACTCTCATCACTGAAAATTCAATATGGAGAGAGAAAACATATCTCTCCCTGGCTTAGCCTTTGAGACTACTAATCAAACAAAGACGCATACATACAAACACAACTTTTCATATTTGATACTTTTATTTCAGCCTGGGGACATTTGAACCTCACCTAGAGCCAAACACATGCACTATATTAATATCTTTCTGCAGGTTTTCTGACCTGCGTCTATATTTTCACTGATAAAAATAAAAACTTCTTGAACAGTTGCTGGTTGGGATGGAGGGTTCTAGGAAAAGTCTTCCAACTGGCTTAAAGTTTTATTTTATGTGGAGTTTCCTTACACTCCTCAGAATCACACATCTCAATTACAAAATATGTTTCTTCACTGAACCAAGCTTTGAAACGTTCCTAAGGGCCACTGAGCCAAGCCAAGCTCTTTATTGATGTTCCTCAATATAACTTGTATATCGTTGCAGTCCAAAGGAAAACATGTATCCCAATTTTGGACGATTCTCATTTTTCTACATCATTTGAACATGACAGCTGCTTTTTTATATCCTGTGCAAGTTTCATGATGAATGGACCAATAGAATTGCTCCAAAATCACTTGGAATAAAACCTATTTACATTAACTTACATTGAAAGATAAGACAGTAGTTGGCTTCTCCTGTAAAGTTTGGAAATTTCACTCTGGGGATATTGGAACCTCACCTAGAGCCAAACACACACCCACACTATATTAATATATTTCTGCAGGTTTTCTGACATGCGTCTATATTTACACTTGCTGGTACATAGTTGCATAGTTGCTGTTTGGGATGAATGGTTCTAGGAAAAACCCTCTAACTGGCTTAAAGCTTTATTTTATGTGGAGTTTCCTTACACTCCTCAGAATCACACATCTCAATTACAAAATATGTTTCTTCACTGAACCAAGCTTTGAAACGTTCCTTAGGGCCAATGAGCCAAGCCAAGCTCTTGAACTTGACAGCTGCTCTTTGTATCCTGTGAAAGTTTCATAATAAATGAACCAATAGAATTGCTCTAAAATCACTTGGAATGAAACCTCACATTGAAAGATAAGAAAGATTTTGGCTTCTCCTCTGAAGTTACAAGATACATGACTACATAGACCGCTGATATGTGACAGTGTGAAATGAGGTCCTAATATGTAACTATTAGTTACAAACATGTTTGATACTGTTTTGATAGTTCTAAATGCCTTCAGGACACGTTGGGCTAAAAAGCACCCAAATAAAATCTATTTTATCAAATATAAAAAACATGCAAAGCTTTACATGATGTTCTAGATAGTTAATAAAGTGGCTATATTTACATTGTAGCCATCACCACCCCTGCTTGCCATCACCAGCACTGGAAAGAAATTAGAAAGAAAAAAACATGGAATTCCCCAACAACACATGCACACAGGCGGAGAGTGGAGCTGTATGGTAATAGTCACCGAGGGGGGTCACGCTGCATGTATAATAAAAGCTTGCCGCTGCGAGACACATTTAAACCCTAACAAACTACAGGGGGCCTCCAGGGAGACGGTAAATTGCAAAACTGCCTGTGGAACCGATGCAGTGGAAGAAAAAATGGAAGTATAATCAATATCGGTGAACAAAAAAAAACAACCAACCGGGATAAAATCACCAATCGGTGGAATATACAGCAAGGTGAGCACATTCGGTTCAATAGTACAGTCTTTTTACTTAAAACATCAATGTGGTTAATAAAGAGCCTTCACAGCACATATCGTCTAACAGCCCCAGTTCAGTTTCACGCAGAGCCGCTTTGCAGGGCCTTCAGTTCAGAGCAACAGAGAAAGCACCGAAAAAAAAGTACATTTTGTCCCGAAAATGCAGCCTCAGCTGACCCAGAAAGATTCCGGGGTCCACCATTTGAATAATTACATTTTCTTACGAGTTTGTATCCGTGAAAAATGTGGCGCATTTATAGAAATTGGATTCTTCGGCATGGAAAATAATAACGTCTCGGCTGCGGAGAGCACAGGGCTATTAATTAATGTATAATCTGTCTTTGAAAAAACAGGGGCCTGTGTGAGTGTGTCTGTGTGTGAGTGTGTGTCTGTGTGTGTACGGGCAAAAGAGCACTATTACAGTGAATTTTCCAGGAACTCCTGTCTTTGAAGCACTTTCTATTTTTTCACTCCGGGGCAATTGAGATTAAAAAGCCAGTAAATGTTGCGGCAAATTATCTGGATGTGTGTTTAAAAAGAGCAAATGATCTGGATGTGTGTTTAAAAAGAGCAAATGATCTAGATGATACTGTGGTGTGTCTGTGTGTGTCTGTGTATGTGCGTGTGTATGTGAGAATAGTGCTTGTGCAGAAATATACGCTGGCAAAGCTGTAATGATGCTTCAACGCAAACATATTTTTATCCAAACAGTCTTTGAAAAGCTCTTTACGCTCCAAACAAAGCCTGAGAGATGAGACGCTGCAGATGTTCAGTGTGTGTGAGTGTGTTTGTGAGTGTGTGCGTCAAACTGTGTGCGTAAGAGTTTGTTTACAAGTCTGCGTGTGGTGGGGGTGTGTATGTTTAAGTATGTGAATGTGTGTCTGTTTGTGTGTTTTGTGTGTTTGTGTCTGTATGTGTGTCAGCATGTGTGTGAGTATTTATGTGCATGTGTGTTTGTGTGCGTGAGACTGTGTTTATGTGTCTGCATGTGTTGGGTGTGTATGTGTATATTTGAGTGTGTGCCTGTGTATCTGTATGTGAATGTGAGTCTGTTTGTGTGTTTTGTGTGTACGTGTATGTGTGTGTGTGTGTTTTGTGTGCAATTGTATGTATGTGAGTCAGCATGTGTGTGTGTGTATGTGTGTGTGTGTGTGTGTGTGTGTGTGTCTGTGCATGTGTGTTTGTGTTGCGTGTGTGTTTGTGTGTGTTTCAGTTTGTGTGCGTGAGAGTGTGTTTATGTGTCTGCATATGTTGGGTGTGTATGTGTATATTTGAGCATGTACCTGTGTATCTGCAGGTGAATGTGTGTCTGTTTGTGTTTTGTGTGTATGTGTATGTATGTGTGTGTTTTGTGTGCGTGTGTCTGTATGTGTGTCAGCATGTGTGCATGTGTGTTTGTGGTTGTTGTGTTTATGAGTCTGCATGTGTTGGGTGTGTATGTGTATATTTGAGTGTGTGTCTGTGTATCTGTATGTGAATGTGTTTTTCTGTTTAGTGTGTATGTGTGTTTGTGTTTTGTATGCAATTGCCTGCATGTTCATCAGCATGTGTGTGTGTCTATGCATGTGTGTTTCAGTTTGTGTGTGTAATAGTGTGTTTAAGTGTGCGTGTGTTGATTGTGCATGTGTGTGTATGTTGAATATGTGTATATGAATATGTGTGTGTTTTGTGTGTGAACATGTATGTATGTGTGTGTTTTGTGTGCAATTGTCTGCATGTTCATCAGCATGTGTGTTTGTGTGTGTTTCAGTTTGTGTGCGTGAGAGTGTGTTTATGTGTCTGCATGTGTTGTGTGTTTTGTGTGTACGTGTATGTATGTGTGTGTTTTGTGTGCAATTGTCTGTATGTGAGTGTGCATGTGTATATGTGTGTTGGGTGTGTATGTGTATATTTGAGTGTGTGTTTGTGTATCTGTATGTGAATGTGTGTCTGTTTGTGATTAGTGTGTATGTGTGTTTGCGTTTTGTGTGCAATTGTCAGCATGTTTATCAGCATGTGTGTGTGTGTGTTTGTGTAGGTATGTGTTTATATGTGTCTGTGTGTGCATGTGTGTTTCAGTTTGTGTGTGTGATAGTGTGTTTAAGCCTACATGTGCATGTGTGTGTATGTTGAATGTGTGTATATGTATATGAATATGTGTGTGTTTTGTGTGTGAACATGTATGTATGTGTGTATTTTGTGTGCGAACATGTATGTATGTGTGTGTTTTGTGTGCAATTGTCTGCATGTTCAACAGCATGTGTGTGTGTTCGTGCATGTGTTTATATGCATGTCTGTGTGTGCATGTGTGTTTCAGTTTGTGTACATGAGTGTGTTTATGTCTGCATGTATTGAGTGTGTACCTGGGTATTTGTATGTAAATGTGTGTGTCTGTCTGTGTTTTGTTTGTGTGTTTTGTGTGTGGTTTGTGTGCAATTGCCTGTATGTGTGTAAGCATGTGTGCAGACATAATCACATATAAACACATACATGCATGCTGCCAATTGCAACACCCTCAATTACATCACTGTGCCACTCAGATGTACCAGCATAGAGATAGGATGGGACTGTTTCAGCTCACTCCCACCTTTCATAAAGACTCATAGACTCATAGTCATAGACTGCCTCCACCTGTGCAGCTTCTAAAGCTTTGCCATCCAGATTTCAAACAGATATTCTCTCTTAGCTTTTCTTTGGTATTTAGTTTATTAAACTGTTGATACTGTTTGACCAGAGGAGGATTTGTCTCCCCTTGTGAGTCTTGGCTCCTCCCAAGGTTTTTTCCTCCAGTCTGAGGGGTTTATCCTTGCCACTGTTGCCTCTGGCTTGCAAAAAGGGCTACACAAATAAAATTGAATTGAATTGAATGGGAGTATATGAGTGTGTTTGTGTATGTGTATGTGAATGTGTGTGTTTGCATGAGCATTCATGTCTGTTTGTATTTGTCTTTTTGTGTGTGTCAGTGTCAATATGTGTGTGTGTGTGTGTGTGTGTGTGTGTGTGTGTGTGTGTGTGTTTATTGGTAAACATTACTGCTGAAGTAGACAGAATGGAGGAAACGTTGCAAACCTTTAAATACATAATAAACAGAGAAAAAGGAGATTTATTAATATTTATTTTTGAAGTGTCTGTATGACTTTCTTTTGAATCTTGTTTGCTGCTTTTTTCCTGATCGTAAAAAATGAACAACTTGTATTTAATGGCTGTTTTCAGTGGAAATGAAATAAATAAAGCGTGCTCTTTGACAGTATGTGAGTGTGTGTGTGTGTGTGTGTGTGTGTGTGTGTGTGTGTGTGTGTGTGTGTGTGTGTGTGTGTGTGTTGGACAGAACACACACTGTGAAGCTGCTGGCATCAGTGGATAAACTACAGTACATCTGCCTGAGAGAGAGAGAGAGAGAGAGAGAGAGAGAAGAGAGAGAGAGAGAGAGAGAGAGAGGGAGAAAGTAAGAGAGAGAGAGAGAGAGAAAGAAAGAGAGAGAGAGAGAGAGAAAGTAAGAGAGATTTTAGCAGCTAGCTCAGTCGGCGATGTCGTCATCTGGCCAGCTCAAACCCCAAATGACAGATGAGAAAGCTTCTTTGGACTTATCTTCTTTTCTCTCTCCTTTCTTTTATTTACAACTCTCTCTCTCTTTCTCTCTCACTCTTACTTTCTCTATCCTGCCAGACCGAGGAGAAAGTCCTCTTTCCCTCCCTCTCTCTCTCTCTCTCTCTCTCTCTCTCTCTCTGTTAAGCTTATTTCAATCATTTAAATCAACCATAATACAGTGGATAAGAGAGCCGTGTCTCAAGCCATCAGGCTGTTTAATACTAGTACTAGTTCTACAGGTTACAATGACTTTAACCTTGTCTCCACTTCTAAGGGTTAAAAGAACCCTTAGCCTAAATTACTAGTTTGATGTGAAAACTCCAAGAAGGTCTTTAGTTTAAAGCCTGTGGCTTTTCTAGGTATATAACTGAAGTTATTTCAGCACCACACTCAAGTAACCAGAGTTCGAAGTCAAATTTAAAACGGAAATGAATCTTTTTTTTTTCTACCTTTACGTCTCTGCTCACATGGCTTCATGATGAATTTTCATGCTATATAATAAAAAAAATTCTTGCTTCTCTCTTCAAAATCTCATGACGTTAGCCTGCCTCCTAAATGTCTTCTGATTTTTGATTTTTGATTACATCACCACGCGCCAGCGGGCAGGAAAAAATAATATTAGTCTGTAATACCATGTTTCATCTCCTCCTCCTACCACCCCCACCAAGCACCGAGAGAAATGACACCATGTTTCGCTGGGAAATGCATCACGATTGATTTCTAATTTGCACGTTGGAACCACACCTTGAGTTTAGAACCGAAATACAAGAAGAGACTGAATTACTGTAGGAGAGGAGATAATTCTGAGAACATAGGCCGGAATTCTAGGGGGCCTTCTGCTTGAGCTATTGATAAATAGCAAGAGGACTGAAAGAGGACTAAGATACAGGCAGAAGATGGTAGGGAGCAAAAACTTCGTCATGGAGAACATGAGGTAAATATGAGTGCTAGAAGGAGAAGCTCTGGGCCTAGTCCTCTTATCTCAGATATCTCAGATCAATAGATCGATAGATATGCAGACAGATCATAAATATATATATGTGTGTGTGTGTGTGTGTGTGTGTATATATATATATATATATATATATATATAGATAGATAGATAGATAGATAGATAGATAGATAGATGAACTGAACAGCTAGATTCTGAATAAAAGGCACCTCTTTAGGTGGAACTGGAAAACTCATACAAGAAGCTGCATCACCAGCATCTAGCAGAACTGCTACAACATTTAAGGTGGACCACAAAAACTTGAACAAGAATGTGGCCAATAAGAAGCTGATTTCAGCTTCATCAAGAGTCGAAAGGCATTAAGCTGGATAGGGATGTGAGTTTGTTTCCGCTTGACAGAACTGGGACTTAAGTTCGAGTTCAGGGACTTTGATTTAGATTTTTTTAAGTCTGAGTTCTGATCAGCGCCTGACTGCTAAAACTACAACTGTATGATGTTTGGGTTCGTCTTAAGGCCACACTAACTTAGGTTGAAAAGGTCTGTTGCATTTAACTCAAGGAAAATTTGAAACGGAATCAGTTAGCATGTCAAACCCAGACTACGTCTTCACTGCTCCATACCGGGGTGTGAAATTGATGCAATTGATGCAAATTCATGCAAAAGTCTATCTTAGCAATGTGTATATTTCTATCAGTAAAAACACCAGATATCATTAGAACAGATGTAAATAAGCATAAATACAATATAAAGTAATGGGCGCCCCAGACATTGCTTGAGTTTATTCAGTTCCTTCAGCAGCAATCTTGATTTAGCTTAATGAAGTACTGAGCAGTCAAAGCAGGTATTAGATGAGAACTGTAAATAATACTGGGTTGTTTCCACACGGAGACGCTTGGAAAGGGTTAAATAAACACACTAACATATGTTAAAACACTACTTACTGTATTAATACTACTTGAATATTTTAGTTCTTCTGATCAAATAAAGAAAATACCTTTTAGATATAATAATGTGCCCAAGAAGTGCCTAAAACTCTTGGACAGTACTGTATGTTTGTACTAATGATGATTAAGATCCTTATTAATGAATAGCTTTGTTGTGAAAGAGGATACGAATTAAATGTCAGGGTTTAGTGCTGAATCTCTCTAAAACAGAATTCATTCCTAGCTGCACTGGTAAAGGGGAGGGATGTATGCACTACTCATGAGGTTGAGGGATATATATACATTCGACAGGGAAAAGGTACACATTTACTTTAACATATACACATATACCCCCACCCCCGTCCCACAACACCCCCAACTCAGATTACATTCTTCTCCATTGATTTCTTCACTGTGCCTTGCTCGCCATAGTGATTTCCCCTATATTTGCTGGGCAGACATGAGCGAGGAAGACACATTGTGTTTGCAACAAAAGCATTTAGACAGAGACAGGAGCGAGAGAAGGAGAGAGAGAGAGAGAGAGAGAGAGGGAGTTTACAGAATGTTCACTTTGCCAAAGCAGCGGATAAATAAACAGCTGAGCGAAAGCACATATGGCTCTTATTGTGTGAAGATGGCAGACACAAAAGAGGCATTGCTGACTCTCTTTCTCCGTCACTGAATCATCTCCTCTCTCTTATCCTTCCACCCGTGAGTGTGTATTAGGTATAAGAGCATCCTCTTTCACTTTTGTGCAGCCTTTCACGCATTCAATAAACCCGAACAACAAATTCTGTTAATGTATTGCTGTTTAGAAGTGATACATTAACTGTGTAGATAAACACCTTTCTGAGAATATCTTACACCTTATAGATCTTAGAGAACATAGACGATCTTATAAAGCTCAATGCCATTTCGCCAGTTACTTCGCTTTATGAAGTTATGAAATAACCTAAGTTTGAGAGAAGGACCACGCCCAAACTCTCCATCATTACACGCTCTATATAAACCACTCCTCTGCCCTCACCTTCTCGTGACGAAATTCACCTCCCCAGATCTCTTCCAAATGGTACTCACACTTCGCTTGGCAAAGGCAAAGGGTCTGGCTTCAAAATCTAGTAGCAGAAGCCACCCAGAACTCCAGCCCCAAGTTTCTCAGAGGTCCCCCTCTCTGTCCTGCCTTAGTGGTCCACACTTCGTAAATAGTATTTGAACTCTATTGAGGCCATATTGAGGACGATACTGCTAAGAGCAAATGATATTGCACTAAATGACTGCACACAAAAGACACAATTCAACATACAGTTGTATATGTGTGCATATTGTAATGTATTTTATGCCATTTGATCAGGGTGCATTAATGTAGTTGAGGCAGGTTGCATGCTTTCTTAGGGAAATTCCAATATCCCATAGAGACAGGGGTCAAAACACAGGCAGAGACAGCAAAAGCAGAATCATATGAGCAAAGCCAGAAGACTAATGCAGGGGTCAGAATCATGGAAACCAAGAAACATGATACAAAACAGCTTAGAACTCAAGTAAAAATCACAGGCATTGCAAATATGTATGGAAAACAATGGGACATATGTGGATGTTTCAATGAGTCCTGGATCAGCTGCCAGTCCCGGAGGGGGTGGAATGTGACACAGGGGTATTTGGACAGTATAATATGTTTGAACGAAATGTAGTGATATTTGCACTCCTATAAACACTGTGGGATGTCTAATCGTGTCATGTACTAACCAATGATATCTTAGCATGTTTTCCCTCCCCCTCCAGCAACCAATCATCACTGAGAACACCCTTCGTTAGTTCCATAGTTTTTTGGAAGCTAGACAAACCTGAATGTCATTAAAAATCAATCTTTAAGCAATGAATGTACCATGTTTTACAAAATACAGGAAATTTGCTTCTAATTACTGGAGCACTTAATTTTTGGTCAAAGTCTGGTTACCTTATTTATTTACTTATTTTTTTATTTTACTTTGGCTTCCCTTTAACACAAATGGAATCTGCTGAGTCATTCTAGAGTGCCCAGTATTTACCCTTCAATCAGTCATTATTTACCCTCTAAATCATCATTTATCCATCAAAGAAGCCTACTGCAGTCGAAATGTAGTCACATTAAGGAAACAAAAATGGCCATGATTTGCCGCATTTTATGCTCCTGCTTTATGCTCCCATTATGTTGGTGCAGTGGGTTTGGGTTCAATTCCCAGGCTAGGTGACCATGGTCCTTTTTGTATGGAGTTTGCAAGTTCTCCCCTTGACTGCATAGATTTAACCTGTCTAAACTCATCAAGTCAGGTAACCTGGAGATTCTATTTTGCCGCTAGGTTTGAATGTGTGTGTTTGCCTTGCGATGTGGACCAGTAGCCTGTCCAGGGTGTTACCTGCCTTCTGCCCAATGTGCACTGGGATAGGCTTCAGCGACCCACGAAAGATAAACAGTTACATAAATAAAAGATGTTGTTCACTTCAATATTTTCTTGTATTTTGTGTCATCATCTTACACCGTATCATTTATCCAGCACTGGCATGTATTCCAATTGACTTTCTGCTCCAATGTATGTCAGTGCATTGAAATGTATGTTTGTACTGACCACCTTGTCACTCTAAATACTTCTGTGGTCTCTCACTATGTCCTTTATCAGCTTATTAGTTAGAACAGTCATTGTGATTTGCCTACAGAAACTTTTTACGTACCATCATGTCAGTCAAAGTAATTTTAGGGCACTTTGGGGATAAAACACAATAACTGAGTTGGTCATTTCATTGTGACCTGGTCTTGGTACGTATGATTATGTTACCCATACCAGTAAAGGTATGGGTCTGTAAAGGAAAGTGTCTGCTGAATGTCTGTACTGTGGCATTTATTCACATTCGTTTGTGCACCACCGGTCCAAGACAAACTCTTGTTTCATTGGCTGTTATAATCAATCCTTTTTATGACTTTGATTGACACCTTAAGATTAAAGCTCACAAAGCAGCTCACAGCTGTATAGCTGGCGTTACAATTGACTTATGTGCGCTGAAGTACATGTGATGAGATCAATGCAAAAACAGATGCTTTTGCTCTGTCCTCAACGCTGAGCAATGCTACACATTGCTCTGGGCAGAAAAGAGTGGGGTGGGGGGGGTAAAGGAGAAGTGGAGTCCTGGTGGGACAGAACAGAAATAGCCTGGATGAGTGTAGAGTGAGAGAGAAACATTTCCCCACTAACCCTGCACATCTGGACACCTCTGGACACAGCACTCGGGTCAGTAATTCTCACCACGGATCACTGAGCCAGCTGGGACTCTCTCTCTCTCTCGCGCTCTCACTTTCTCTCTGTCCTTCATTCACATTCCCACAGCACACACACACGCACACACACACACACACACACACACACACACACACACACTAATGCCTGGTTTAGCTCTCCTAGACAGTCATGAAGAGAGGAGGAGAGGAGGAGGGAGAGCTGGGGACCAAGGCAAGATAGGGGATACATACTGTATGGTCTAAAGTCAAAGACCACCTTTCATTTCCAAAACTGGAATTCAAAGCAATGATTAAGTTGGGCTTCTAACAACCACCTGGAAGACCTGGAAGACCTGGTAGACTACCAACACTGACCCCATCAGATAAACAGTACCTAAAGCTTTTATCTTTGAGACAGAGGAGAACATCAAGCTCTGAAAACATCCACAGGTGTTTCTGTCAATTCCTTCACTGTGAGAAGACATTTTAGCGCTGTGGGTCTAAAAGGATGTGCAGAAAATTGGACTGGTGACTCCAAAGTCCAGACCAAAGCATCAATAATCGAAAACACAACCAATAACAATATTCCTGCAGATTTCTTTGGAAAACTGAAAGCACGGCTTCCCAAACGAGTGGAAGCTGTTATAAAGGTAACGAGTGAACGGACTAAATACCAAATATTTGATATATACTAGTTGTAAAAAAATCTATATTTCTGATGTTTGGACCAATAGAAATGCTCCAATACTGCTTCAAATAAAATCTCTTTACACTAATTTGCAATGGAAGTTAAGATTTTGGACCTCTCCTGTAGTTACCCTGTTGGAGACCCTTGTTCATCTTTGAATGATGATAAAAAAAAGAATTTTGACTGTAAATATAATAAATGATGGGTGGTTTTTGACCCTAAAGCCTGACATCATGTTTGGTTATTGTTCAAAATTTGTCAGGCTTATTCCTGATGCTCATAAACCCACACAACCTTTCTAATGGTAACAAAATATAATGGTCAGGGTCTAACGCCCTCCCAACCACACACACAAACCATAGTTACTCACTGTGAGCAGCCAGATGTCCCCTCAACCACAGTGGTTTCAATACAGTAAGAACATTGGGTCCCCATTATGTGCTTAATACACACACACTTTTGTGTCTGAGCAGTCTCTCACGGTATTAGTTAATCTCTCTTCTATCGTCAAACCTGTCTTCTCTCTTCTATCTACTGCGCCCTGACCAGAGGCTAAATGAGCCAATCCAGATGACAGAGCAGGGAATAAAGAAACAGACAAAGAAGAGAGGGAAAAAGAAAGCAAAGCATTACATTGCTGAAGGGTGGAAGACAGGGACATACAGTATTAACAAATGACTTCATCTCTCTCTCTCTCTCTCTCTCTCTCTCTCTCTCACTCTCTCTCACTCTCTCCTGCTCTATCATGTCTTTGAATGACTAGCATTAAATGGGTCGTTTACTTTGTGCATACATATTGGGATAAAAGAGATTCAGCTTACTGCCACATGTACTTTATGACCGCAGCTGTGCTGACCAAAGCTTTCTAGAGAAACTACAGGAACTTTTATTAGTGGTGTGAGGACGTACAAGTTCTGACCTCCCGTTAATCAATACAGTTTTCAATCAATAAAATATCATAAGCAAAGCAGCAGAGCAGCATCCAATAAAATAAACATTCTTAAGCATTCACACATCTCCACAAGTGATTTTTACTTCAACCGCATTACTTCTCAGGGCCCCACATGAGAAGGACAATCCTTATGCTAATAAAATTAATACCCCTTCAGTTACTGCCTATAGAAGATGATTTTTTGTCCACTCTGGGACAGTTACTTCTTTGGAGATACTTAATTACATGATACTTGACACTTCATACTTGATATGTATATATATATTTTTACAATTTACTTTCAGTGTAAGTCAATGAAACCATAAGTATTTCCAAGCTATTTTGAAGCATTTCTATTCCATTTGTCATGAAATTGTAACACAATGTAAAGGACCATTGGGGTGTTCAAATGAAAACTCTGTATCTGAATACCCCAGCAAGTAATGGGTGAGGGGAGCCTATTTTTTAAGGCTGTGTCCTGAACATGGCTGCTATCTTAAAAGCCACCATATTGGATCAAGGGCAAGCTTTTTCCAATGGGAAGGTGATCATGTAGCAGATCAAAGAAGACCTGAATTGTCTCAGAAATCGATTAATGCAGATTTGCAATATCTCTTGTGGTTCAAACGTTATTAACACAAACAGTTACAACAGCAACTTGGCGGCTTTCAAGATGGCGGTGATGTTAGGGAGGCCCCCTCCCAAGATAGGGGCCTTACCCATTACTTGCTGGGGTATTTAGATACATAATTTTCCCTTTCGTTTCTGAATGGGTTTACTGAGACTTTTGACTAACCCCGTATATATATCACCGCTGTCCAGGGAAAAATCAAGTATCTTCAAACTAATAACTTTACAGGACGGACCAAAAACCTTTTTTACTTTCAGTGTAAGTTAATGTAAAGAGGGTTTAATCCAAGTATTCCATTTTGAAATGTTTCCATTAGTCCTTTCATCATGAACCTTTCACAGTATATAAGGGGCATGTGGTGGCTGCTAGATATTTTTGGTTTTCCAGGTGATTGTCAGGGATCTCCTGTGCATATAGTTCATTTCTATGTAAAAACATTCTAATTACTTTGGTATTAATCTCTCAAAAACAATAGGATGAGTTAGTGGACAAAAAATGAAGTGGAAGATAATCATATACCATCGTACCAAAGTCTAAGGCACCTAAGCTCACTGTTTACAAGCCTTTTTTTAGCAGTAAGTATATTTTCATCAGTAAGAACTGTAGATATCATTAGAACAGATGTAAGTAAACAGAAATACAACACAAAGTAGCATAAATATCGCCTCACAGTAAGATGATCCGGGTTGGATTTCCAGTCCGGGCCATTGAGTTTCCTCTGGTTACTCTGCTTTTCTCCCATAGTCCAAACACATGCATGTTAGATTGATCAGTTACTCCAAATCACTTGTAGGTGTGAGTTTGCGTGTGAGTATGCGTTGGCAATGCGATGGACTGGCGACCTGTCCATGGTGTACCTTGGCCCAGTGACGCCCGTGACCCGGACTAGCGGGATAAAGCAGAGGACAATGGATGAACGGTTGGATGGATAGATTTCATGCAATGGAGGAGAGGCACAGCAGCAACAGCAGTCAATGGAAGGATTAAGAAGTTCGTAACTTGCTTGATATTTGGGGAAATTAATCCGTTCAATTGAAGCTGGAAGGAACCAAGCAAAACGGAGTAGTGCTGGAATCGATTGCCAAAGTGCAGCCACAACCAAATGTGATTGCAATGCATGCAACGGATGCAACAAGCATATACATGTACAGGTCACTTACATTTATGAATATGAGTCATCAAGAAAGAAATCGCAATTGATTTATGAGGCTGGTGGACGAGCCTAGACAGGTTTTGAAACAGGCCGTTTTCCGCGAGCATCACCTCAATGACAGATTCAGCTGAGCTCTTTCTGAAGGGTTGGACTGTCTGGAGAGTTTTAATCAATAACACTAACGGGGGCCTGCAGCTACAGTTTAGCAGCCGCCCTATCAGCCCCACAGCCGCCTCCCATTCAGCGGCCTCCTCCTGAGACACTCCATCACTGTGGGTGTGAGTATGTGTGTACGTGGCGGGGGGAGAGAGAGCCTCTAATGCACCGGCAAATATCTCCACAGCAGGGGGTCCAAGCATGGTGAGAGGAAAACACATCAGAGAGAGAGAGAGAGAAAAAAAAAAAAACACACATCGCCCTCTCGGGCCGCACGCTAAACTAATCGCGACCCCAGGCCTCGTTACGCTCGTGAAGAAATATCAACATCTGCTCTCGCTACGAGCAAAGATCTTATCCCGGGTAATTAATTCTCAAAGAAACAGGCTTGGCGCGCTCTTTAATTTAGCAGCAAATATTCAAATTATTCATACAGGTTTTTCTTGAGGGGCCGCTCGGCACAGCGCTGGAAGCCCGAAGCTCAACAGTGTGGGCACACAGAGTCTTTCTGTTAATTACTCTTTTGCGTAACAGGCACGAACTGCATGTGAGTCGTAAGCAGGATGTGAGAGGAGAGAGGTTTTAGACGGGCTTTTCTGGGAATCGGCATCAATACAGACCGAATGCTCGGAGAGACGAGCAGACAGACTGATCGAAAGCAAATCCATATTTCACAAACAGGAAAAAAGGCAAAGGGTACAAAACTGAAATGCGCCAGAACTAGAAATACAAGAGAGACGGCGGCGTAGGGTTACAGAATCGACTTTGCAAAGCAGAAATGGAAAAGTGGGAAGGTGGAGGCCGGAATCGCATGAGTTTTGTAGTCGGCAAAGCTACGAAGTGGGACAACAATGTGGAAATTTCCATTATGGCAAGTGTTGTTTGTCGCAAAGCAACAATGGAAACTGACTAACGCTTAGATGTGGGAAGTCAGAGCTCAGAATGACATCATTTTCCACCTCCAAAACCAAAGTACCAAATGTAGACCAAACATGGGCAACACCAGTGAGGCAGGTATTGTTAATAATAGAGATGGACCGATCTCTATTGATCTCTATTTCACTATATCACCTTTCACCACGATCGGCCGATAGCTGATACCGATCGAGGGTGGGGCTACATGCCACGGCAGGGCTACATGTAGTTATAAGCGCAAGCAAGTCATGAAACATGGTCAAAACTGGTTTATTTATTTTTAAACAAGCTCATATGAAACAACATAATATTTGAACAAAATTAACAGTAAATGAACAAAGAAAATCAAACAAATATCGCCAATTATGCAATCATTAAATTTAGACCCTTAATTCAAAACGAAAAAAGCAAATTAAATAAATGCAATAACAACTGCAGTCATTAAACTCAGACTCTGGTTATTATAAATGACAATCTGTAATCATTAAATGTAGATCTTGAATTGTTGCTGCTGTACTGTTCAAGTTCGAGAGAAGCTGATTTTACTAATTTAAAAACATCCTGGATGAGTCTGTGTCACATACGGTAAAGACCTGCCAGACGGACGACATGCTTTCTATAAGTGCATGCGAGGCCGCTGCTTTAGTCAGTGTGTGGAAAATGAAAGGCTATGGTATTTCCCCCTAGTGGTTCAGATAGGAATTGCAGGAAGCTGGCTGGAGGGGGTTCACAGAGGGCTCCTCTTCCTGGATGAAACGCTAGCTGGAAATACAGAAATTAGGCTCATTTGTCTAACGTCATAGATCGGCTCTCGGGATCGACCGATACCAATACATAGCCGATTGATTATTCCATCTCTAGTTAACAACCAGCTAACACCAGATTTAGAGCTGCTAGACCACTTTGTCAGTATCTTAATTCATCTAAAGCAAATACAGTTATAACCTTAAGAAATGTGGTGCTATATTGCCGTTGGTAAGCCCTTCTGATATAATGTCATTTGATGTATTCTATGTTGGGAACATTTCACTTTCTGGGTAGGAATTCCCAGTTGAAGAGGCTTTTCTTTGATTTTTTCTACCTGGAGGTTGGAAGTTTAGATGTGGAAGCTTTGGGCAAATGCAGCATAGTAGGGGTGCACAGATTAGTCGACGAGCCATCGATCTGGGGCTTGTTGGAAAGGACATGTCACACTCTACTGACCTGGGTAGCTTCGTTTTAGCATTTCTGCTAGAGTCTTCAAAGATCAGATATAGAACCTGGTTAACTCTGGTTTCCTAAAGACTACAATAAAAAGTCATGTGTGCTTGGAGAGGAAGCGTATGACCTATAGTCCTGCAGGGTTTTAAGTCAGCTACTCTTATTTGTCCCTCTATATCTCTGGCTCTCCAGACCCTCTGTCATGGCCATGCCTGTCTAGGGTGGGCCTAAGTCAACGTGATCTATGGCTCACTGGAAAGGGCACTTCACTGACCTTTGTAGATTAGCTTTTTTGCAGAGCTTTCCCTTCTCCTTAGGTTTTATTGGTGACATCATCAGCGATTAGTCACAGTTAACTCAACTTTCATCACATAACATAAAACTAGGAAAATCATGGAAGCCCTAGTATATACAGACTATATGTAGTTCACAAGACACAGGTGCAGCTAATAAGAATGTGGGAGGGGGCAGGTCCGATTTAGGCCAAAAAAGAGATCCACCAGAGGTGATGTGGAGGGCCTACAGGATGAAGGATGTCCAAAGAAAACATGTATCTTCTTTTTTTTGTTCTTTACATCATTTGAACACAGCAGCAACTCTTTGCATTGCGTAAAAACTTCATGATAAATGGACCAATGGAAATGCTCCTAATTCACTTGCTCCTAAATGCTCCTAAAAAGTTCAGCCCCATTGACTTACATTAAAAGTGAAGAGAGTTTTTGTCCTCTTCTGTGAAGTTGTGATTTACGAGGTTGAGGTTGGAATCACATAATTTTTGTAGTCCGCAAAGCTACAAAGTGGGACAACAATGTGGAAATTTCCATTACTGCAAGTGTTGTTCTTTGCAAAACAACAATGGAAACTGACTAATGCTTAGAAGTGGAAAGTCAGAGCTACTTGTTTTTATTTGGACAGCGACTATATATATATATATATATTGAGCTTAATGATTTAGGGATTCTGGTACTGTTGCAAAATAAAGTAAAATTTTATTAAATTAAATCTAACAGGATATTTGTATACTTGTGTCCATGCTCTAAATTATTATTATTCACTTATTAACTCTCAACAAAATAGGTTCTATGACTCAAAAAGTTCCTGAACGACATACACAAAATAGGTTCTACATCAGGAATAAGAATTTTCCATGCAAACAACGATTTAAGCATTTAAACAATTTAGTATGGTATGATTACAAATCTAGCTGAAATTGGCTTCCATTCTTGCTGAGGTACCAAAAATCCTGATCCTGACCATATAGGTGGATCTAGAAACCACTAGCACATCACTGACCGGTCAAACACAATCACCATCACACATCTTTACCAGGGTTAGATCTTATTTCCATTTCTAAAGAAGTCCACATAGTGTCACTGATGCAAAGCACCAATTTATTAGCACCAAAATCTACATACGCCCCCTTGTGACAAATATTTCGTTTGCTTAAAGTGGGAGAATTATAAGCCAGGTTCATGAGGTGCCTTATTGTATAATAATGGTATTCCTGAACAGGCATTAGATAAGAACATACAAACACAAATGTACTAATCTATAATCAACCTCCTCTTCGAGAACTAGTGGTAATAGTCACAAAAGCTGATATTAGACCCTGACTGTGATGATAAAGAGATTAGAGCGCTGTCCTTACACTCCAAACCAAGATCCAATCTGAAAGCATGCAGTCTCTGTAAATACACCAGGTGTGGGTTTTCCTAAAAGCTCTGTAGCATTAAGGCTGGTGTTAAAATGATCACGCGAGCATCATGGAGAACAAACACTCTCTCCCTCCCTAATAAAGGATATGCTGATCCTCAATATAAGGAGTCCAGTACCATGTACAGCACATTCAAACACTTCCAGAAGAACAAAACAGACCATTTCCCCATTCACGTCTACAAATGCGACCAGGAAATCTTTGCATCTGTACATCAATCAAACAAACGGCCTATAAAGCATCTGCATCTGTTCCATTTTAATGCCAGTAGCATCGCTTAATGGGAACAGCTGTCATGTTCAAAAGTTCAACCTATCTGAGACTTAATGATGAAGTCATTCCAAGGGTGTAGAGATGCTAACCCTAATTTCATATTAGTGAACCCAATTGTCTACTGGCTAGTACGGTAGAGATGGTACTAAGCGTCATAAATGCGGCCAAAGTATATTTCTGAGTATATTATTAGTTCTTTGAAGAACTGACCAAACAAACATCATGGGCCCTGAAAACAACATCAACCAGTAAGTGCATAAACTCATCAAAATCGTAATTATCTATATTTTTTGTTTTACAAAGGCTCACCAATTCCGAACACAGTGTATTGGTCTATAGCAAACACAAACTTGAACACTGGCTAGGGTCCAGGAGGTGGGGTGGCTGGGACACTGAGGAGTCAATTATGTTTGATGCAAAAGCAGGACACACTATCACAATACCAACAACATCGACTGGGAAGCTCATCCACCATGTTTCGCTTAGCCGTGCTGTCATTATTAGGATGGAATATTCCAGTCATTTTAGAAATACTATCGTTTTTGTTTACCCTGAGATCCAGTCGTGTGAAGATGCACGTCTAATGTCTGTAAAGTAATATGCCTAGTTATCCTGTTAGCAGGCTACTTGTGGTTCGTTCAAAAACTGAATAGAGTGCAGTAGTTGTGAAATATAGTGTCCTATTCTGCTAAATATAGTGTGTGATATTATTTTGTAGGTGGTGGTGATGTAATGTTAAATCAGATGTTAAACAAATGCTTTTGGTCAGCTATCTAGCCAAACTACGGAGTTCTTTGAGACACAATCCTAAACATTTTGTTCATTACAATAAATACAGATTTTTTTTGGCAGTGGTAAAATTTTAATGTTTATCAGCCTGTAGATTAATGGCTAGGCTAGCAGTCAGGACTGGGTAACACCACAAAAGATTCTGAATGGTTGTGTGAGGTATTTCATGAAGAAAGTTGATAAACAAAAGTGTGAACATAAAATAAAATTGTAAATACCATCAAATCAATGAGGCTCAAGGACTTTACCACTGAAGCCTGCACAACTAGCTACTGTAGCCTGTAAAAGTCAGCAGCAACAAATCCATTTTTTAATTCAAATAGTATTAATACAGGAAGTAGTGCTTTAACATACGTCAGTTTGTACATTTAACCCTTTCCAAGCTTCTCCTTGTGGAAACAACCCACCAGATAAATACTTTATGGACCCCAGAAGGAAATTCACGATATCTGCATTTAACCCATCTGTGCAGTGAAACACTCACATATACACAGACACACTAGGGGGCAGTGAACACACTTGCCCAGAGCAGTGGGCAACGCTACCACAGCGCATGAAGAGCGGGCAGGGGTTAGATGCCTTGCTCAAGGGCCCTTTGGTCATGTCCTGTCAGCCCTGTAAGTCACAACCTCCAGCCCATGAGTGCCCCTAACAGTATTATTTACAGTTCTCATCTAATACCTGCTTTGACTGCTCAGTACTTTATTAAGCTAAATCAAGATTGCTGCTGAAGGAACTGAATACATTCATACAGTGTCTGGGGCGTCCAGGGGAAAACTGGAACTACACTTTGTTCTTCAAACTGGAGATGCTAACCCTATTTTCATATTAGTGAAGCCAAGTGTCTACTGGCTAGTACGGTAGAGATGGTACTGATCATCATAAACGTGGACAAAATATACTTTACTGATGGTACTGATCATCATAATTGTGGCCAAAATATACTTTGCTGAGTATATTATTAGTTATTTGCAGAATTGACCAAACAAACATCATGGGCCCTGAAAACAACATCAACCAGTAAGTGCAGAAACTCATAAAAATCTTAATTTTTTATATTTTTTGTTTTACAAAGGCTCATCAGTTCTGAACACACTGTATTGGTCCAAAGCAAACACAAACTTGGACACTGGCTAGGCTCCAGAAGGTGGGGTGGCTGGAACATTGGGGAGTCAATTATGTGTGATACAAAAGCAGGACACTATCAAAATACCAACAACATCGACTGGGAAGCTCAAGATATTATCTACTTCTTTCAGAATTATGTTACTTTGTATTGTATTTGTGCTTATTTGCATCTGTTTTAATGATATCTGGTGTTTTTAGTGGTAAACATAGACTAACTGTTCAGATAAATGGTTTTAAGCTTGGTTCTAAGCTTCAGCTTGGGTGCCTAGGACTTTTGCACAGTAGACATTATGGCAAACCAAACGCACAACCATCAGTCGCCTCAAACTATATCAGTAAATGAAGTCAAGCTAAGTCACTGCAAGGCTATGGAGAGGTTTTGGATCAGCATAGCCACCTTTCTCGTGCTGGTTGGCGTTGGGCTTTGTAGAAGCCAAGTCTATCCCGGGATACAAAGGGCGGATCAAAAAGGTGATGTCATATGAACGAGAAAAGCCAGTTAATCTGCTCTTTCCGTTCAGCCCCGATCACTCTCACTTCACTTATGAGTTCAAGACCCCAGTGTAGATGATATGAAGTGTGAGTGACGTACAGAGAGACTGAGAAGAAGAAAGAGGAGCCGAGCTTATTAAAGTTGGCTTTCAGCTTGTTTCCAGACTTTGTCTGTTTTGCTCTCCCTCTCTCCCTCTATCTCCCTCTCTCATGCCACAGCATGTCCAGCTCTTTTCTCTTTTCACTCTCAGCTCTTTAAACAGAGTGCAGAGGAACTCCCTGTTCGTCTTCCACTGTGTTGGGCTTTCACCCGCCTCCGCACGCTCTCCAGCGCTGCAGCTGTTCAATAGAGGGGCTTTATCAACACATTATTCACATTACTGAAGTCCTATTCATTTTCCACTCAGCCCAGCGGAAGAGTCTTGCTCAAATGATCAATCAATAAGCCGCTACTGTACACCACAAACCTTTCACTAGCTTCAACATACGTGGTAGAAATACAAAGTGCTGCAGAATCCATGCAGGACGTCCACTCACACTGACCAGGCAGTGCTGGACTGTAAAGCTGGACTAGAAAACAGGGGTCATGTACTGCCCTACAGGGGTTGATCTGTAAGAGCCTGTAAGAGCACCTGAATATTATAAACATGTGTGCTGAACTCTCCTGAGTGAAGGACCACCAGGACCAGGGTGAGGCAGCCCGGGCTTCACCATAGACCAAAGTAATCAAGTGTCAATCAATTCTAAGGGCCTGTATGAGATAAATAGTAGTAAAAAAAAGGAGTTCCACACTTTTAGATCTACATACTAAAACATATTCATTACATTATACACTAAATAATTACTTGTTACTTGTAGTAACTATGGAATAACTTACTGTAGCTATAAAATAATTAATTGTTGTCACTAAATAATTGATAGTTGCATGTATTAATAGTTTAGTATAGTTTTTAATAATTAATAGTAGGTACCAAATGAGTTACAGAATATTTGGATTAAAAAATCATTTAAAGTTACTGAAAAAAGTTTAGTAGGTAATTAATAGTTTATAATAGTTATTTCTAGCAGTTACTAGAATAATTTCAAGCAGTTACTAAATGATTATATATTAGATTATAATAGTTACAAAATAAATGATAGTAGTTAATAAACAATTGATAGTTTTTACTAATACATCGTTGCTAGCAGGTACTGAATAATTTATTACAGTTACAAAATAAATTAAAGTAGTTAATAAACAATTAATAGTATTTACTAAATAATTTCTAGCAGTTACAAAATAATTTATAATTACAAAATCATTTATAGTACTTAATTACCAATTTTTAGTATTTACTAAATAATTTCTAGCAGTTACTCAGTAATTTATAACAGTAACAAAATTAATTATAGTAGTTAATAATTTATAGTACTTACTAAATACTTCCTAGCAGTTACTGAATAAATTATAACAGTTAGAAAAGAAATTATACTACTGAATGAACAGTTTATAGTATTTACTAAATAATTTCTAGCAGTTACTAAATAAAGTATAACAGTTAGAAAAGAAATTATAGTACTACATGAACAATTTTTAGTATTTACTAAATAATTTATAGCATTTACTGAGTAATTTATAACAGAAAATAAATTATAGTACTTAATTAATAATTTATAGTATTTGCTAAATAATTACTTGCAGTTACTGAATAAATTATAACAGAAAAAATATATAGTAGTTAATGAACAGTTTATAGTATTTACTAAATAATCTCTAGCAGTTACTGAATAATTTATAATAGTTACAAAATCATTTACAGCACTTAATGAACAATGTTTAGTATTTACTAAATAATTTCTAGCAGTTACTAAGTAATTTCTAACAGAAAAAAATAGGAGTTAATGGACAATTTGTAGTATTTGATAAATAACATATACTAGTTACTGAATCATTTCTAAATGTAGAGGGGGGAGGGGTTAAGAGAGCAATAGAAAGAAAGTTAAAATACAGAACATAGAATGATAGAGAGAGAGTGAGAGAGAGAGAGAGAGAGAGAGAGAGAGAGAGAGGCAGACACAGAGAGGGACTCTCACCCCAGTGTGATATTGTTCTGAACTGTTCTGGTTGTGTTGCTGTATAATGAATGTAGTGCAGCTCTGAGTTCAGTGTCTCTCTGGTCTGCTAATCACACGTCTGCAGATAAAGGTTAATGAGGAAGGACCTGCACTGACTCATTCACACACACATACATACACACACACACTAATTGGGATCCGTTTCGCTCTAAATTTAACAGTGTAAGTCAGCCACAGTGCTGTGTTTCAGTGCGGTGGAGCACCTTTACACGACAAGCTAGGAGAGTACAAGTGTTTGTGTGTGTGTGTGTGTGTTGATTTATGCAGGAAAAGTCATTCTTATTATTTCTGTTACTATCAGTTCAGTGTTTATGTTTTTAGCAGAGTGCTATTAAACAAACACAAACGATAAACACAGCACTAATGATTGACGCTATTTCGGTCTAATTTGGATGTTGACAGGCTGCTGAGTGACACTACTCAACACTTACGTTTACATAAGTATGTGGGACGTAGGATTTAAAGTTAGCCTTACCATGAAAGGAACCCAAACTGCGTGAGACAGATGAATGGATCAGGATAGCTGAACAGAAGAATTTGATGGTACAGGCATTATCTGTACTGTGTGAGTAGTTTGATCAGAGGAGGATGAGTCTTGGGGTGTGTCCCAAAACCTAGTAAGCTGCCTACATAGGCAGCATTTTACATCATAGTATGCACTCCTGACATGTAGCCTGTCCCAATTCTCACATACCTTAAACATGTTGTCTACTAAGGCACCTTATTTGAACTGATTTTAAGGAAGCATCAAATGCTTCCTCAGCCGCTAAAGCAATCCCATGATGCAACGCAGGCAAATCTACGAGCAGTGAAGTGGTTTTAAAATGTGAGTTATTTGGATTTTCTCTTGTGTTTTAATGTGTTTCTTGTCATATAATTCATTCACATATTTCATGCTATAGTGAGTCTGTATGACTGTTTTAAAAATAAATGACACCATTCTTTCCTCTTTGAAAATGAAAGTAATGTACTTGTAAAATCTGTTTAATGAATGCATTTGAGAACAGTTTTACACCTTTAAAGCCCCAGAGAACCTAAATCTGTGTTTTCTTTCTTTCTTGTTCTCGCAGGTAAACAGTAAACATGTACTGAACCCTTTAAGTACTGAACGCTCCAGTGACCAAACGATGACCAGGTGGTCCTGATTTTAATGAGCATAACCAATGAGCATAACCTTCTTCTCGTCCGTCACCCACTTATTCCTTTATCCATCGACAACACTGTTCCTTCATCTTCATTTGCACATCGTTTTGTTTGTTTGTTCATTTGTTCGTTCGTCTGTTAGCCACACCCACACAGTTCTCAGATCATCAGTTTTATAGCGGTCCATCTGCACATCTGTTCTTTTCTTTCGCACGTTTGCTTATTTGTTTACCATTGTTTCATCCATCCATTTGTTCATTTGTTTATGTATCCATCTATCTGCTTGTCTGTTTGTCCATCCCTTCACCTATTCGTTTTGATTCATTTGTTTCTTTGTGCTTTGTTTGATTCGTTGGTCTGTTTGTTAATTTACCATTCATTCCTGCATTGCTTCATCCATCCATTTGTTTGTTCATCTTAATTCATCCATCTGTGCCATCAGTTTGTTCATTCATCCATCCATCTGTCCATCTGTATGTCTGTTTGTTCCTATGTCCATTGTTTCATCCGTTCATCCTATTTGCTCATCCTATTTTGTCCATCTATGCATCTGTTTGTCCCCATGCACATTATTTTGTCCATCCATTTGTTCATTCACTCGTTCATCCACTTATCAGCACCATCTGTCCATTCCTTCACCTATCCATTTATCCATTCATCCATTCATCCATTTACATGTCTCTTTGTTTGTTTGTGCTTTATTTCATTTGTCTATTTGTTTGTTTATTTATCCTTCTTTTCGGCATTGCTCTACCTGTCCATCTCCACAGTCCTGTCCATTTTTTTGCTTATTGTTTTTTTCATTTATTCATCTATCCGCTCAACTGCTCGTTTATCTGTTTGTTCCTATGTGCATTGTTTCATTCGTTCATCTCTCTGTTCTGTTGTTTCGCGCAGTTGTTTATTTGCTCATCCTTCATCTGTCCATCTATGAATCTGTTTGTTCCCACGCATATTGTGTTGTCCATCCATTTGTTGATTCACTTGTTAACCCACTTATCTGCGCCATGTGTTTGTCCATTCCTTCACCTATTCATTTATCAATTTATCAATTGGTTCGCCCATTTAAATGTCTATTTGCTTGTTTCTTTGTTCTTCGTTTCATTCGTCTGTTTGTTTGTTTATTTATCCTTCTTTCCATCCAACTGCTTGTTTGCCACCACAATTAATTTGAACAAACCATGAAAAGCCAAGGCCCTAAATATCCAGGACCTGCAGTTGGATGCAGGCTTTCATTCCTCTGCTCTAATAACATTGTGTTATGTCGTCCATCCATTTGTTCATTCACTTGTTCATCCACTTATCTGCACCATCCATTTCTTCACCTATCCATTTATCCATTCATCCATTGGTTCGCCCATTCATATGTCTATTTGCTTGTTTCTTTGTGCTTTGTTTTATTAATCTGTTTGTTTATTTACCCTTCTTTCCTGCATTGCTTTATCTGTCCATCTCCACATTCTGTCCAGTTTTTGTTTAATCACTTATCCATCTATCAGTCCAACTGCTCGTTTGTCCATTGTTTCGGTTGCCTGTTTGTTTGTTTGTCCCTCCATTCATGTGCTGTCCTGAGTGGCTAGGCAAGCAAGGAGTGCTGGACAGACAGCTGTCAATCAAGCTATCCATTAGCCACGCCCACACAGTTGTCAGATAGGTCTGAGCAGCAGTCTTTAAGCCCTGTTTTAAGACATTGAATCTGTTTGTTTTCTCCACTTTCAATTCGAAACCAGTTTAATGTGCAGATCTACAAGAATGCCTGTAGGAGGGATGGCCCCAGGAAATCCTGCACAGGGCCCCCAAAAGACTAGAGCTGGCCCTGCTAGCGGGCTCTGGGTGTGCTAGGAAACGATCGCTCATGGCCGTCTTCCACAAACTCCTGTTTTCTTTCAGCTGCAGGCTTTGTCTCTTTCAGCGCTTTGAGTTAACTAAATCTGATGCCACACTAGAATTTTCCCCCCACAGCTTCAAAGATTTAAAGCCCGGCTGTTGTAATGAAAATGGAATGCGTATTGATTTCTCTGCGCTCGGAGTGCTTATTTTGTGAATTATCTTAGGCTTGGACCCAACGCGGGCCGCAGCGGGTGATTTTATGCTCTGCTGACTGTTTTGTGTGCTGAAGTGTCTAAGAGCAGGTAAAGATATAAGGCATTCCGGTGAGCAAAAGAGCTACAGTTTGAAATCCCGTTAAAATTTAATTTCTTTTGTCCCGAGGGAGCGCTCACCGTGCTAATACAGTGGTGAGGAAGAGGACCCCTGGCACAGGCTGGGTGGCTCCAGTGCCTGAACCAAACGCCATCCATATTTACGCATGGAGCTGGCAGAGCCTCCGTTGGGTTTTTATGTGGGCTGTTTGGCTTTTAGCTTCGTCTTGAAGCTTGCCACCGCAATTAATTAGAACAAACCATGAAAAGCCAAGGCCCTAAATATCCGGGACCTGCAGGTGGATGCAGGCTTTCATTCCCCTGCTCTAATAACTTAAACAAGCTCAGTTTACAATGTTTTTCCATGTAATTGCTGAATAATAAGCCTTAGGATGTAATAAGCCTGAGAGATTAAGGGTTTACTTGGACTAAATTTAGATGAATTCACATTAAAAAAGAAACAATTTACATATATTTGTACATAATTAACACAAGACACAAAAGAAACAAAAGATGTCAATAACAATCATATGCCTGTCACACTACATTACATGGTTACAACATAAATCCTTCATATAGAGTCTTAAGCACCATCAAATAAAATTGTAGTGAAACTATGATAAATCACTCTCTAAATAAATAATCTGCAGCATTTACCATCATTATAAACTTTTACTGTCATCTAAATATTTGTGTATCAATATATTATGTATTATATATTTAAACATAGAAGTGGTAATGTAAAATGTTATTGGCATATGGAAAAACAACATTAAGGACTTCTTTTTTATCATATTTTCCAAAAATTAAATTAGTGGCTTTAAATATTATTACAATACTATGATATGACAGTAAAGTCTCCCAAATGAGTGTAATATGAACTAACATGTCTATTACACATGTATTACAAAGTTAATACATGTTTTCTATGTTTGGGAAATACATTTTTTTTATAAAACAAAAAGCTGTAATCTTCCTAATATAACATTAGACAATTATTCATACAAATGCAATATGTAATAATATGCATATTACACAACATTCACAAATAATGAATATTGTTTATAATATTGGTGATACCTAGGTTGCTCATATATATATATATATATATATATATATATATATAAAATGCATGTTCCTTTCCTCCTGCGCCTGTTAGACTCTACAACCAGCACTGCTCCCAACATACCACGTATACACAGCGGACTACATACACACTTACAGAATATAAAATTTTTTCAGTGTAATGTAATGTGCAATTAAGAAGCATTTTTTTTTATTCTTAAGAGTTCTTGACTTTAATTATTTATATTGTATATACTGTACTGTTTATTTACCTATTTTTTTTTACTGAGTGCCTTCCTATCCCTTTGCTGCTTTAACACAGTGAATTTCCTCATGGTAGGACCAATAAAGGATTATTTCATCTTATCTTAATAAAATATTACCTTTATTACACAACCATATGTTGCATTTTGATATCAGGATTTGAATAAAAGAGCAATTACCATTTCCCAAACATTGAATTAGTAGCTTTTAAAGTCATTGAATCTTTACACTGTTAGTGAAACTTCTCCAAAATGAATAAAATGAATGTCCAATGATAAACATGCATCTCCATTTTTGTTGATTTTTATTATTCACTTGAACACAACAGATGTTTATTACATGGTGAGGGAATTTCACAAATAGAAATGCCCCAAAATCACTTGGAGAAAATTCTGGTTCTATTGACTTACATTGAACGTAAAGACAGTTTTTGGCCTCTCCTGTAAAGTTACTATTTTAAAGATACTTGTTTTTCACTAGACAGTGAAAATATAATATGTAATAATATGTAATAACACATCTAGTCACGCTTATAAATAGAAAATGTATGTAAAAACATGTCAATTTATAGTATTACTAACACCTCATAACACACATTATTATTAATGGGCCCTCAGAACAAAAATATTGTGTTATAATTAAAAGTTAGGTTATATTTCCACATGTAATAACATTTGCATTACACTTTTATTACTAGTTTATAACATAAAAGTTCCTTTTTTTCATCCTCCAAATCTGAAATTAGTAGGTTCAGATCATTTTTTACTTTATCCTTACAGCATGGATTTCAATGAGGTATGCTGCTAAATGGAGAAGCAGCAGCATGGAAATGTAAAGGATCTGAGCCGTGGGTTTGATTTACTCCAGCGATTTTTACAGTAAAGTGCGGCGGCGTCCTGCATTAATCGGCCACAGCGAGCGCTCAGATGATTGATGACGGAGCACGGGCAGCACGGGAATGCCAGGCCGGATGAGCTGTAACCTGAGCCTGAATTAATGGACCATTTTGGGGAAGCGTCTCCTATTAAACATGCCTGCTTAGGCGAGGTGATGCATTATCTGCCCTTACGTCCCCCCATCTGCGACGTCCCCCCACTCACCACAGCATTGATTACTGCCTCGTGCAGACGGGTAATGCAGACCATGAACAGGGCGGGAGAACTTACGGCCGAATAGGGGGACAAGCAAGCACGCAGTCTGGAGGATCCAACTAATCTGATTCCAGTCGCATTAAAGAAAAAAGAAAAAAAAGTTTAATTAGGTGAAGGTGCTGGACGCTGGGACTGAAAAACACACCAGCACATCCTCGAAGATAACCTGAACAGCTGATCTCTTAATTACTGCCTAAGAACTAGTTATTTTTTAATAAGAAATAAGACATAAACTTCTACTGAACAGTGATGTTACTGATTTAAGAATCACAAGAATGCAGAAAATCTGCAACCAAACTGAAGCACTGCATTACAAATTATTCATTAACTTACAAAACTGAATTAGTTTGTTAGTTAATTACTTTTAGTTGTGTATGATCTACAGTAACGCTAATGCTGGGTTAAGTGGAATAGAGGGGGAATTTGTGAAACAGGTTTAAACTACATCAGCTTCATCATAATGTGTATATCACTATACAGTTTCAATTATAGTAGCATATTAGTAATTATGTCATTATTTAAATGAGAGAAAAAGAAAGGGATACAGAACAAGAGGAACAAAGAAAGAAAGACAAGGAGAGGGAAAGAGAATGAGAGAGTCAATTCACAGAAAATAATTAATGTTCTTATTAGAAAGAGAAAAAGACTGTCAGTAAGAGACAGTGAGGAGAGATATAGCAAGAGAAATGGAAAAAGAGAAGAGAGAACATGAGAGAAGGGGAAGGAGAGAGACTGAAAGAAAGAAATAAAGCGAAAGAAAAAAGAAGAGTGAGAGTGAGTGAAGGAGAGAGAAAAGAGAGATTGTAAGATGTTTAAGAAAAAGAAAAAGAAAAAGAAAGAAAAGAGAAAGAGTGGGAGAAAAAAGCGTAAAGAGAGAAAATAAAAAAGGGGAGGAGTAAGTGAAAGAGACTACAAGTGAAAGAAGGCAGGGGAGTGAGTGAGAAACAGATAAGTAAGAAAGAGTGAGAGAGAGATAGTGAGAGAGATACAGAGAGAGAGAGGGAGGGAGAAGGAGAGTGAGTGAAAAAAAAGTGAGGGGGAGAACGAGAGAGAGACAGAGACAGAAAATGTGAGAGTGGAAAGGACATTGAGTGAGAAGAAGGAGAGTGAAAGAGGGAATGAATGGACAGAGGAAGAGAGAAATAAGTAGAAAGAGATAAAGAGAGAGAGTGAGAGAGAGTGAGAGGAGAGAGGGTAAAAGCAGAAAGAGTGATGGCATGAAAGAGGGAAAGAGAATGGAGAAAGGAAGAGAGAAATAAGTAGAAAGAGACAGAAAGAAAGAGAGAGAGTGAAAGTGAGAGGAGAGAGGGTAAGAGCAGAAAGTGTAAGAGCGAGAGAGAGGGGAAGAGATTGGAGAAAGGAAGACAGAAATAAGTAGAAAGAGACAGAGAAAGAGAGAGAGTGAGAAAGAGTGAGAGGAGAGAAGGTACGAGCAGAAAGAGTGAGTGTGAGAGAGGGGGGAGAAAATGGAGAAATAAAGAGAGAAATAGATAGAAAGTAGAAAGAGATAGAGAGAAAGAGAGAGTGAGAGGAGAGAGGGTAAGAGCAGAACGAATAAGAGAGAGAGAGAGAGGGTGAGAATGGAGAATAGAAGAGAGAAATAATTAGACGGAGAGAGAGAGAGAGGGAGAGAGAGAGAGAGAGGGAGAGAGAGAGGGAGAGAGAGAGAGAGAGAGAGAGGGAGAGAGAGAGAGAGAGAGAGGGAGAGAGATAGGCAATTGATTTTTGGTTTGTAGATCTTTGTTGTCTTCTATCATAATCTGGGATTTGAAGACAGCTACGAGCTGGACGCGGTCAGCGAAAAGTTTGGCAGAGGAAATTTCAAATCGAGTTTTGAGGAACATCTCCAATCGATCAGAGCTTCAGAGAAGTTCAAACCTGCAGACTGCAGACACACACACACACACCTGTACAGAGAGAGGAATAAAGGTCACATGTTATCCAGAAAACTACCACTGATCAACCTTTAATGACCGTGACAGGGTAGAGAGTGGACAGTCCAGACCAAATCTGGAGCTAAGTCTATTTTACCCTGGGAGACGCGCTGGGACATTCATTGCTCTGTAAGATACAAACAAAGATTTTAAGGTCCACCTATGTAGCTTATACATGTTTACGTCCTTCCATAACCTACTTGTGTGAAGTTAACACATCTTCACGGTGTCGAACAACAGCTATATATTCTCTACAGAGAGACCCTTGAGGGTAGTACCCACCCCTTCAATGAAGAATGGAGAAAGGAAGAGAGAAATAAGTAGAAAGAGATAAAGAAAAAGCCAGAGAGTGAGTGGTGGTTTTGGACAAACACTTGTGGCCAGCTGATGTTTCTCCAGCAGGGGTGACCATGAACACGTAAGTTGAAACCAACCTCCTTTTAAAACCAGAGAGGACAATATTGTATTACCTATTATTATTTTATTTAATATATTGTGTGAAAAAAAAACAACTTTAATCTCAATCTATATATAACTTCACCACAGAGGATGCAATCTACCTTCAATTACAAAACTTTCTTTGGGTATAAATATATGCAAACAATGTTTAAAGACTGGTTCTGGTGGATCTCACTGCCCAACCTTGGGTTAGCTCTGCTCTGTCATGAAACTGCACACTTTATTGACTCCCACCTTAAACACGCCTCAATCAGCTAAACCGTCCTTCAGGAGTGGTGGAGCTACAGAAGATAAGAGCCTCTTCAGAGTGATGGTCCTCAAGGACTTACAACTCTGGCGCATGGAGTAGAGCACTATATCACAAAACGTTCACTTACAGCTATATTTTATAGGTCAGAATAGTTCATGTAAAATTATTCGGTTATGAGTTCTCACAGCTGTCATGGCGACGGTGGTATCCATCTGCAGATTTACTCTGTAAATCTCTTTACTGTTCTGGCTGGATAACCATCTGTCTGGACTGATTCCGATTGGTCGAACATCTGTCTGGGTTTATTCTGATTGGGCAAACATCTGTCTTGGCTGTCTTAGCTTAAACAGACATTTGTCATCTCTGCTTTTGATTGAACAGCCATATGTCTGACCTGCTCTTGATGGGACAGGCATGTCAGGGTTCAAAATAAGGCATCCTTTTTGATTGGACAGCTCCATGTTTGACTTGTTTTTTAATTGGCCAGGCATCTGTTTGGGTTGTTGTCGATTGGTCCGGCCATTGTTGACTGATCAAACATTTGTCTGGGCAATTTTAGTACATAGAGGCTTACATCTCGCTTACAACTCAAAGTGCTTTACATAAATAAAGACATTATGAAACAAAGCATTCAATTCAATCAGTTAAGAGAAATAAGAAACATACAAATGTTTAAAATGTGAAAAATGAAAAAGGAGGTTTAAAATTGAAAGACAGTGAAACAGTTCAGTAACAGTACGAGTTTTAAACTGAGCTGCTCAAACAGGAATGTTTTTAGTCTGGATTTAAAGGTGTCCAGTGTTGGGGCTCTTCTAACACTCTCGCTCAACTGATTCCATTTAACAGCAGCATAGTAACTAAACGCTGCTTCCCCATGTTTAGTCTTTACCTTAGGAAGGACTAACTGACTACTTCCTAACAATCTAAGAGTTTTACTCGGCTCATATCGCTGTACTAGATCACATAGATATGCTGGTCCTATACCATTTAGACATGTATAGAGCAGTAACAGGACCTTGAAGTCTATTCTGTAACATACTGGTATCCAGTGTAAGGATTTAAGAATGGGGGTAATGTGTTCCCTTCTTTTGCTCCTAGTGAGAGCTCCATTCTGGATAAGCTGAAGTTGTTTGATTGTCTTTTTTGGAAGTCCAGTTAGGAGAGCATTACAATAATCCATCCTGCTGGAAATGAAGGCATGGATGAGTTTCTCCAGGTCTGGTTTTAGAAAATCTCTAATCCTGTTGATGTTTTTAAGGTGATGAAATTCTGATTTGGTAATGGCTTTAACAGACCAACTTGTGATCAGACAGGCATATGTGTGGATTCTTTGTAATTGGCCAGGCTGTCTGTCTGTCTGAGATCTTTTTGATTAGACGGGAATCTGTCAGAGCTGTTTTGATTGGACAGAGATAGACGTCTAGATTGACTTTCATTAGGCGGCCATCTGTCCGAGCTGGACAGATTGGACCAGACTTGTTTTTGCATCTGTCTTGACTGCACTTGGTTAGACTGCCATACGCTTCACCTGCTTTTGATTGAACAAGCTTCTGTCTTGGATACTGTCGTCTGGACAGGTGACCGTCTAAGCATCTTTCGGCTGGACAGGCAGCTGTCTTGACTCTCGATGTTGAGGCGAGGATGATGCAGTATAACAGAATGAAAGAATGCTTGGCTGCAGATGGCTCTCGCTTTGCTTCTGTTCAGATCCTTGCCTAAAGATCAACGTTTCACTCAGCCATAAAAGCAGCCTCATTTTCAATCTCACTTTTCTGGCTTCAGCTGCGAATGACAATTTGACAAAAGACTGAAATCAGCTCCTTCGTCTGACATGCTTTTCAGAAGGAGCTGACCCTCCTGCTGGTTCTCAGTGAAACCAGGCCTTTAATCACATTCATAGGAACCACACAAGAATGTAAAATTTGTAGGACAATGGTTGGTAGAAAATGTTTTGAGATGTAACAAACGCCAACCCTTCACCTACTCACCGAATCAGTCATAACTTTGATTCTACAAAGCCATTCTGACTCTGCTTGTGCTGGTTGGGGGGCACTACTTTTTAATTTATTTTATTTGTTTGGACATACATTCATTTACATGTTGGTAAAGTCAGTAACTTAAATAGGCTAATTTAATCTCTCGATCAGCGTATGTTCCAATCTTGCTTATAATTTTCTTTTCAGACACCTTTGCTGTTGTACTGCACTTCAGATACTATATACTTCAAAATGTTATCTCATCAAAGTTCTTGTGGAACATTCAAAAAGGGTTATTTGAATGCTTAAATGTTTCTTCAGATTCCTGGAGAATGTGTTATGTGTGGTTCTACGCAGCAGATTTTTTCCATCACTGAGAAAATATACTTTTACTCTTTATTAATGAATTTAATTTTTTCATGTTTGTCATGGATGCTTTGGCTTCTCATTGGCTGTTGGTTGGTGTAACCTAGTCACAGTCTAAATCAAACATCTTATTCCATTGAGAACTAGATGTTTACCTTGTTTACCAAGCTTTTTATAGCATTACACTATTTTTTTGTGACTGAATGCTTCAACACTACAATTTCTAAAATAATCTAAAACTTTTATAAGTTACTGGCTAGGGGTCACCAGCCCTAGCCCTGGAGCTCTACCTTCCTATTGATTATAGTACAAACCACAATCTGTCAGCTCAGTTTCATTTTTTTAATTCTTTAAGTCAATGATTGGCTGGAAGAGACACATTAGTATTATATTATACATATGCATAAAAATAGTTTAGAATATTAGTATAAAATATGGCTCTTCGATGATTCCGTAGCAAAGACAATGGTTCTCTAAAGAACATTCAAAGAAGGTTTGGATTGATAGAGAATGTGTTATATATGGTTCTATGCAGCAGAACTGAAAACATATCCTTTTACTTATAATTAATGGGTTTGGAGGTTGGTGTAAGTTTCTGATGGGCCAAATCAAACATCTTGTTGCTTATGTATAGGCCACCTTTTGTTTTCAAACGATACAAAAAATTATTGTATAATAACTCAGGGCAATGGAAAAATAATGAAACTATCCTTTAATGATTGAATTCATTAAAGGATAGTATTCAAACCTTCACTGTATAAAACTCTGCATAGGGATCAGATTGTGAATGCATACTGGTGATTCTTCTAGGGGTCTTCTTCACTGATACTGACCCTCCAGTAAACACAACCAGTGAGAAAGAGAGAGACAGACAGACAGAGAAAGAGAGAGACACTCGCCCCTGGCTGGATGCTTTATAAGGCTGTAAAAATGACAGACTCCCTGCTGGGTTTGAGCAGGAGCCAAGAGTAACACCCACAACAACACAGAGATTCCTCTA
Organism: Megaleporinus macrocephalus; assembly: GCA_021613375.1. NCBI lineage: Eukaryota > Metazoa > Chordata > Actinopteri > Characiformes > Anostomidae > Megaleporinus > Megaleporinus macrocephalus. The sequence goes on along the minus strand of CM038707.1, from coordinate 12,746,238 downwards.
TTCTCTCACCAGCACTGCCATTTCAATCAATGAATGTGCCATTTGTGGGCTTAAATCTTTGTGCTGTCACTCTCCAGCTTGCTATTTTATCCATTTTAATTACTAATGTTTACTATTACGGTTAAAACTATATTATTACAGTGCTATATTATTATAACATTAACTATCAATGTTAACATATGTAATATACAGCAAAACACAAAGTTTAATCTATAATGTTTAGTAGAAATCATGCAGCTACATTAAGTAATGGAGTTGAACAGTAGGTTGCCAATCAATACAAATTAATTATGAAATAAGCAGAAAAATGTGTTATTGATTATGAATTTGTTTATCTTAATTAGTGCCCATCCTTACTAATGGTTGTTCAACAGAAAGCCCAAGTTTGGGTTTTGTGATATGATGTATTTTACTTCTTTTTCTTTATGCTACTGTATGCACCTCTATGGGAATCACTTTACAATGTTAGCACCAAACTCACCAGTGTGGTAAGACATATGTAGAGAATTAGAATATCTCATGATTTTGAGTCTAACGCTATGATCAGACTACAGTCAAATCTGCATGGGTTGCTGTGATAACCACATACACATCAGTAATCACATGACATTGTAACTATATTCCTGTTGTTTGTTGTGTTGAAAGTGACACAAAAGGCACTTTAAAATCTGATTTGAACAGCCAGAGCCTCCAGACTGAGATGCATCTGTGAAAATCGCACTGGAATTGGAATAAACCACCCCCATATGTGGTTTGCAAAAATCTGATTTTATGGATTTTTTTGCTGTTCAGACTATCAATTTGGATACAATCTGGATATTTGGCTACGATGCAGGCCTAAGCTGGCAGTCAATATTGGCCTATTAGCTGTCTGCCAAGACGGTCAGCTGAGAGCTATTGAGATTACATTTAGTATGGTTTAAAGCACTTTATTTCATATGTGTAGTTTGTTACTGCAAACATATGAATGCTGCTGAAACAAAACGGTTGAAAAATGATAACTTACTGAATAAGAAAAATACACTATACTTTGAATGTAAGTCAGTGGAACCAGACATTTTCCCTAGTAATTTTTGACCATTTATGCAGGCCCATCATCATGAAATTTAAATATATATATATATATATGTGTGTGTGTGTGTGTGTGTGTGTGTGTGTGTGTGTGTGTGTGTGTGTGTGTGTGTGGAAAATATATGCTACAAATCAGTGTATTATAAAATTTTATTTGTAAATTTTATTTTATTTGTATGTACCAAACTACATATGCCTTTGTATATAAAACCTATTCTAGGCTATAACTAATTAGGAAATACATGCTACACAGCTACACAGACTCGGACATTGGGTTACCATCCATATGCAAGGCTTTATTAACTCAAACAAGGGTAGAAAATGTGAAACAAGGTGCTCAGGTGGATCAGCGAGTCCAGCGGCCTCGAGGACTCCATGAAGGACGGCAGGTCCCCACTGTGGAGGGAATGGTGCTACTGGAACAAAACGGAAAGCTGGCTAGACGCGTAGCATTTTTGACGATTTTTCATTTCATTTTGATAAATGAACCAATAGAAATGCTCCAAAATAGCTTGGAAAAACTCTTGGTTCCATTGACTTACATTGAAAGTAAAGACAGTTTTGGTCCTCTCCTGTAAAGTTGACATTTTGGAGAGCGATGATATATGATATTTGAATATGATATTTGCATTGTAATAATATATGTTGACATTACATCCTAGAGAAGCATTCGTGCTGCAGTGAAGAGAGCCTGTGATCTGCTGCTTCTGGCTGCGAGGTCGCAATTTTAGGTCTTTAACTGGAAGTTATAGAACATCTGGTTTTGTGACATCCGTCAACCGTCATAATGTAAACACTGCGAAACTAATGCTGTAAGCTTTTTTCATAACTTGCCACATTACCCAGGCTTCAACTGGTGCTGCCATATGCGTTTATATGAAGTGTTTTACAACGTGGCTCAGCCAATCGGATTCCAGGACCAGAACCACCAGTTTTATAAGGGTCATTTCAATTGTGCTACATGTTCATATAAAAGAGATTCAGCTTACTTCTGTGTTAAGAGTTTATGACCTCAACAGTGCTGATTAAAGCCGCCCAGAGTCAATATTGAGAGAGCGAGGGAGAGAGGTGAGAGAGAGAGAAAGAGGTGAGAGTGCTGATATATTATTTGGCCCAGAGGCCTTGAGTGGCTGAGGGGAAGCAGCATGCGAACAGAGCTGGTGTGTGTTTGCTGATGCGATGAGATGTGATGATGAGTCATGGCTCACCTTGTCCCTGTCCATCTGGTGGAGTCAGCCACTGGCTCATTTCAGCCTTTAAACGATTTCATTTGAGTCAAACGCCTATCTCTCTCTTTCTCTCTCAAACATTAACTGTAATTATGACTTACTGGGCCTCGTCACGTTCAACCAGCAACATGCAATCAATAGCCAATGAATGGACAATTTAAAGTCCAGTCGGTAAGTGTTGCTTAACAGATAGATCTGTGTTGGCCAGATGTGGCAGTGCTGTACGTTTTCATAATGTGGCACCCAGAGGTGGGCAGAGTAGTCAAATCTAAAATCCAAGAAAAAATAAAATAAAAAATAAAATACTGACACAGGAAAGGTGCCTTCCCTGTAAAACTAATCAATTTATCAATAAATTACAAGTAATTTTAACTTACAAATGTTAGTGTTGGGACTGCATTTAAATTTTTAGTTTTTGAATAGTAAATTAGGAGAAACATTTTCTTTTAATTTAAAATAACTATTAATTTCAAATAATTTTACACTAACTTGTTTAAGTTTATCCATATAAATCAAAAGGCTGTTTATATAAATCAATTTGAGTAAAATGCCAGAAGTATCAGGTCAGAAAGTCTACTTGGGAGTACTGAGTAACGTATAGAACTGCAGTGACTCTTTCTAGTACATCCAGCATCTGTCAGAATAGGAATTAGAAGAAGTTTGTGCTATTTTTTTCTTTTTTATTATTATTTTGGTCTAAATATAATTCAAGTTTAGAGATGTGGCTAATCACAAAACAGTACCGACGTTGTCGACAACAAAAGGAATTAATAACTAATAATAATAACTCGTATTAAATCATAAATTATAGATTTCTTTACTCACCAATGTAGCTGAGTAGAAATAAAGTTAATATTATTAGAAAATACTCAAGTCCAATATTTAACAAAAGTAATATTTAACAAAATTGTATTTGAAAATATGTAACTAGTTACTACCCTCCTCTCGCTGCATCAGTGACCAAACTTTAGAATAGATAAGTAGCAACACAGTAAACACACAGCCGCACACCCAGATAAAGATCAGCAGGCCAACAGTTAAGAGTGCAACTCTCTCTCTCTCTCTCTTTCTTCCAGGACTGCAAGAGCAACAGCAGGTTCATACAATATTTAACAAGATCCATGACCACTCAGGCTACAGCAAATCTCGTCATGTCCATCCAAGTATCACTTAGCCTTTACTAGCCTCCTCTTAGCCTCACTTAGCCTCATCAACCTGCCTTAGCCTGCCCTAGCTGTTCCTAGCCTCAGCAAGGCTATTTTAGCCTCCACTAGCCTTTCATAGCCTCAGGAGCCTTCACTGGCCAAAGTTGTCTTAGCCTTTTTAGCCTCTACTAGCGAGGCTGCCTTAGCCTTCTTTACACTTTTGTTACTTTGACAAGCTTGTCTTAGCTTTACTTAGCCTCTTCATGTATCAGCAAAACTGTCACAGCCTTCTATAGTCTCTTAAAGCCTCAGCAAGGCTGCCTGGACCTTCTCTAGTCTCTTATAGCCTCAGCAAGGCTGTCTGAACCCTCTCTAGTCTCTTAAAGCCTCAGCAAGGCTGTCTGGACCTTCTCTAGTCTCTTATAGCCTCAGCAAGGCTGTCTGGACCTTCTCTATTCTCTTATAGCCTCAACAAGGCTGCCTGGACCTTCTCTAGTCTCTTATAGCCTCAACAAGGCTGCCTGGACCTTCTCTAGTCTCTTATAGCCTCAGCAAGGCTGTCTGAACCTTCACAGCCTCAGCAAGGCTGCCTGGACCTTCTCTAGTCTCTTATAGCCTCAGCAAGGCTGTCTGAACATTCACAGCCTCAGCAAGACTGTCTGGACCTTCTCTCATCTCTTATAGCCTCAACAAGGCTGCCTGGACTATCTCTAGTCTCTTATAGCCTCAGCAAGGCTGCCTGAATTTTCTTTGGACTCAGCAAAGCTTTCTAGACCTCCACTACCCTTTTATGACCTCAGCAAAGCTATCTTAGCCTTGACTATGTCTTACTAAGGCTGTCTTTGTCTTCCAAATAGCCGCTGTACGCCTCAGCAAGGCTGTCTTATCTTTCCCAGGCTTTTTTTATTGGGGCTGTGCTATCATTTCCTAGTCTCTCTAAGCCTTAGCAAGGCTGTTTTAGCTTTCTTCACCTCTTGTAGACACTTGTACGCCATGGACAGGTTAATTTGATTAATTTAGTTTAAATACATTTAATACTAGGGATTCATCAGGACCACTTTCTCCCCTTTTTTATATAAATACGAACTCCATCTAGCCTAACTACCCTATCCGTCCAGATATTTACATCATTACAACTTTAAAATATTTTTGGATAATTAAAAAAAACAAGTGTCTCCACTTTACTTTCAGTGTTAATGTAAATAGGTTTTTCCCAAATTATTCTAGAGGCTTTCCATTGGTCCATTCACAATTAAACTTTAATGGGCAATAAAGGACGGCGGCTGTGTTTAAAATCAACAAAAATGGAGATACATGTTTTACTTTGAGTTTTGGAAAAATTTTTTGGAGATTTGGAATTTGGAGACTTGTTTTTCATTAGACAGCAACGATATTAAAAATCAGATAATCTGAAACATTTGAATGAGACAACTGATTAAAATAAAAATAGGTGAGGGGCAAATACTTTTTCACAACACTGTGTGTTTAAAGTGACAATGTTTTTTAAATATATATCAACAGAATTAACTGTAAATTGCTTACAAAAATATAACAATTATTATATTTTTGTTGTCATGGTAACATCATATATATACTATCATTACAGGAGCAAATATGTATGATTTGTAGTTCCAAATAATTCAAGATGAACTAAAATTATTTGTCAGAATTTTAAGATATATTAATGTTAACAGTATATTAAGGATGTCTATGCATCATATTGCAGAAATATCTATTGAAATTACTCTTGGCCCATCCCGTCTGGTAATGCGACTCACTGTACCGTCTAGTCTACCACTAGTCCAACATAAGAGAATGAAGAAGTAGCACTGATGGCCTATTCATTGTTATTATGTATTGTTATTCTTATATTTAGCAATAACCACCATGTTAAACAACGTAAACATCATATCTATATCTTTAAATATCTTTATTGTGCAAAAATTAGATACACTTGTGGTATGGACCTGTTTCATATCAGACTCTGACAGACATTAGTGAACATCACAGTCGCTCATGCTGTCAGTAGCAGAGTTTCTTTCAGAGTTTCTTCCAGCTTGGTTGAAGCAACAGACCGCAGGATCCCACTGCTGAGTAATGCCGCTGATCAACACGGGGACACTGCAGGCGGGGCTGTTGGACACAGTAGCCCAGCTAAGGGACTGACATGCTAGTTAAAGGCTAAAATCAATGCTTAAGACTGTCAGTACACCAAAAGTCTGGCTGTTACTTCCGCTCCCTTGATAACAGGCTGGACTAATATTAACTCTGTAAATGTGACTATAAGACTCAGATTCAGACATAAGGGTAAGCAGCTCCAATACAGTATCGGTACAGGTGCAACACAAAAAAAAAAAAAAAAACTTTCACCAGGAATTTCAGAGGACAGAAGACACAACCTGCACTCAGGTACACTGTCATTTTACTGAAAATACTTCATTTACTGAAATAGCACTGATGCGGCACACCTTCTTCCTGGCCCTTCTAGTGGCCATTACACTTGTAGCCTCTGAAAAGCTTCAAAGAATACAAGAACATGGAAGTGCAGGAAAAACAGAATCCGGCCAGCCTGAGTTACACACACGCACTCAGATTTTGTAAGTGTGAGGCTGCTGTGAAGCGAGCTGTTGAAGAGCAAAATGCCTCTCAAAGGCACACGAATAATCTTTCACATAAAATCACAAAGAGATTTTAGTCGCGGATAATCCTAAAGGCTCTGACGGATACAGATAAGCCAGCACGCTGGTCTGTTTCCATGTGTATGGACACGGGAGTGTTTGGATGTGTACTGGTTATTACACATACCCACCACACACGCACACACACACACATATGCAGGCACTGCTTATTAATCCTTATTGTATTACTGACTGATGCAGTGCTGGTGTCACACAAGGCTTTATTATTATTATTAATAATATTATAGTTATTACTTCTAACCAATCAAAAACTTGGGACTTGGCTTACCTGGAGAAAACCCACTCAAGCATGAGGAGAACATGCACACTTCACACAGAACCACCTGGACTGGGAATGCAACCGTATCAGACTGTATTGTATAATATATTTATTTCTGAGTAATCTTTATAACTGTATGTTATATATACTCTACTGTTAACTATATGTAATAATGACTATGCTGTTATGATTACACTATGTCTATTATATTAAACATCATGTATACAGTCTATACATGTTAATACTGCTGCTGGTCTTTATTGCATATTTGCACTGCTGACTGTATAACTGAGAATTTGCACTACACTGTTTACATTGTTTACACTGGTTAACTGCACTACTCTCATCACTCTCACATACACACTAATACTTTTTTATTTATATTTAGTATATACTGTATTCTATTTATTTCATATTCTATTTATGATTTTTGTTTGTTGTAACTGTCCTGTTTTGCCTTACCTTGTGTACTTGTGGAATAACTACTGGATGCCTTGCATTTCCCTCTGGGAAAGTGTCTGTCTGTCTGTCTGTCTGTTTGTCTATCTATTATATTTTTAGGTTTTCTGGCTCAATTTCCAGTTACTCCTACATGTGTTATTTTTTTACACCACTTAAACACAGCAGCTGCCATTGTGTGAAATGATTAATGGACCAATGGAAGTGCTCTAAAATACAGTTAAGTTCAATGATTTACAGTTGCAATTTGGGATATATATATATATATATATATATATATATATATATATATATATATATATATATATATATATATATATATATATATATATATATCTCATTTCATGAAATTTTCATGCAATTCACAAACAATATTGTCCATTTCACAGTTAATGTAAGTGTATCAGATGATTTTTAAAGAATAAAAATGTTTGTATTAAAGCCTATTTTTGTATAGAGGTTTATTTTGCATATAGTTCTATTATCAGCAATTCTCAGTCCTCTGTCTAAAACTCCTGGTATGGCCGTCAATCCAAGTTAAGGATGTTATTGGGCTAATTGGTTGTTAGGACACTCTTGCTCAATTGTGATGCACAGCTGAAAAACATTCTACTAATAAGTGAGTATAAAAGGGAACAACATTCTAGGTTAGTTTAGTATCTGAAGCATCAGCAGTTGATGGCTTGCTGACCGACTCAAAATGGACAGAAAGAAACAACTTTCTTTAGAGACCCGTCAGTCCATTGTTGCGTTAAGGCAGGAAGACTACCCCACTGAAAAAATATATATATATATATATATGTGTGTGTGTACAGTTGATATTTTGTAGATATATGTTTTTCTTAAAAATAGCAACTTTACAAGAGAGGCCAAAAAGAGTAAAACAGTCTTTACTTGTAATGTAAGTCAATGTGTTTTGGAGCACTATCATTGGCCCACTAACCATGAAAACAGAAATATATATATATATATATATATATATATATATATATATATATATATATATATATATAAATATATATATATATATATATACATGTATACATTTATGTATTTACTTGCAGATTTGGTATGTGGTATGTGTCATTTCACAAACGGCACTGTGTTTCTGTGTGTGCGTGTATTGGGGGGTGTTTTTGGGATGACGAGTGGGCTTCAGTCATCCCTGTACTCCACTGAGGAAAAGAGTTTTGCCTCAATCTAACCAATAACAAAACAAATCACAGCTCATGTCTCTGGAACTGAGCCTTCTCCCTCTCTGTCTCTCTCTCTGCCTCTCTCTCTCTCTCTCTCTCTGTAAAAGATAAGGTGAGAGAGGCGATATCAGGGTGGTGAGAAAGGGTTTTTTTTGTTTTTCAGGACTTTCATATTGGCCAAGACTCTGAGCGCGCGAGCCAGGCAGGCAGAGAGAAATTACTGTGAGAAAAGTGCCAAAGCAGAGGATCTGGCAACCGCGGCAGCATTCTCTCAGCCAGAACAAAAGCAACAATAACTCAAGCACACCAGTGAGAGCTAAACTAACAACAAATACACACATACACACACACGCTCTAACGCACATTTGCTGAATGGCACACATACACACACGGAGCGCAGCCAATGATCACACAAAGCAAGACAACAAACAAAATAGTCCAAATAAAACCAACCACCATAAACAGGGTCAGCTTTTCCGGACGTGCGGATTAACCCTGGCGTCAGGCTAAATTACACTGTCAAATAGGATTCTGGGAATGAAAACAATTTGAAAGTAAAGCCAATCTTAATGCAGGCGTGCAAAGAAGCTGGTTTAACACAAAATTGTTTATACAATTACCTTCAGTGCAGTCCAGCAGACAGGAGGCTGAGGCTGAAGCAGCTCACCAGTGATGGAAGTTTATGCCTCACTGATTAACACCAATTAGTGCAAACTGTACATCACATAAATTCATTAAAAGGCCCATTTCCTGGAAAACCACATCTCTCACCTCCTCTAATAATAATGCTATTACTATTCACCCTATTTCGCCACGCCCACTTTCAAGCATGTGCTTCTTCCGCCTTTGTGTTAGAACTTCCACTCAGCTAACCAAAATGAATACAGTTACATGGGAGAACAGCCGAGAGGCAATAAGAAGCTCGGATGTTACAACAATGTCTTATCCGAGGTTAGTAACACAGCTGGTGGATGATATGAAAGGGTGGTCTGAGGTTACTGATGGCGATATTTTTAATTACTCTGTACTCTCGGAAGGTGTAGACGGTTTGACAATGAAAAACTATAAAAGTACTAAAGCGTATCAGTACCTGCATAGTGGGAAGGTCGGCCGTGTACTCCTACACACAGACGGTGAGTTTATATTTCTAAAAGCCGGTTAAACCCAAGTCCAGCCAGCTGCCCGAGCCACTCTGCGTGGGTGTTAGTTACAGCCCAGATAGCCTAGCGCGGTGGACACTGATCAGAAAACAGTTACTTAACTCACAAGCACCTGCGCGTCTGCTTCCTCTGAGCTTCATAAGCGAGACATTTCTCTGGATAAGGAAGCTCTGATGCTGGTTCTCCTCCACAGAATGGTAAGAACAGACATACAGAGGTTTGGGTGGATGTTTTAAATTTACAGCTTCAGTCAGAGACGCAGGTCCTCCTCTTTGGAAGGCGGCTTTACAACACTCTGATCTTTATGTGCTGTGTTCGTAACTCTGTTCAAGCCAAGTTTCTCTTCTTCCAATTACTGACTCCATCTAACTGAACATGTTATGCTGGTCATTTTATATGTTTGTTGTCGTTTTGCTTGTAATTAGTATCAACATATCTGCTTGCGCATCAGAAGTTCTAACACAAAGTAAACAAAGATGCCCCCCCCAGTGTTGTCATAGAAAATAGCATTAATAAGGAATGTTTCAGCCTTTACTATTCATCTGTTCTCTCGCTTTCACTTTTTCTTTATATATATGTTTTCTCTGTCTGTCTCTCTCTCACTTTCACTTTCTTCCACTTGTGTCTTTCTTATTCCCTCCTTCTGTTTTCTCTATCTCTTTTTCTGTGTTCTCTCTACACTCTTCTCTCTCTCTCACTGTTTTTTTCTCTATCTATTTGTCTCTGTTCTCTCTCTTCTCCATTTCTCTCTCTGTTCTCTTTTCTCTCTCTCTGTTCTCTTTTCTTTCTCTTTTTCTGTTTTCTCTCTGTTTTTTCTCTGTCTCTCTCTAACATTCTAGTCCCTCTCTATTTTATTTCTCCTTCTCCCCTGTTCTCTCACTGTTTTTCTCCCTGTTTTCACTCTCTGTTGTCTGTGTTCTCTCTACTCTCTTATCTTTCTCACTGTTTTTCTCCCTGTTCTCTCTCTCTCTCTGTTTTCTCGCCTTTCTTTCTCTCTGTCTCTCGCTCTCTCTGTTCTCTTTTCTTTCTTTATCTCTTGCTCTCTTTGTTCTCTCTCTTTCTATTCTCTCTCTCTCTTCTTTCTGTCTCTGTCTCGCACTCTCTGTTTTCTGTGTGTTGTCTCTGTGTTCTCTCTACACTTTTCTCTCTGTCTCTCTCTGTTCTCTCTCTCTGCTCTCTCTCTCTGCTCTCTTTTTTTCTCTTTCTCTTTTCACTCTTTCTGTTCTCTCTGTGTGTTGTCCCTGTGTTCTGTCTACTCTCTCTCCCTGTCTCTCCATCTTTTCTCTTCCTTCTGTCTCGCTCTCTCACCTCATTTTCACTGTTTTCTCTGTTTTCTCTTCTCTCTTTACTCTCTTTGCTCTCTCTCTCACTCCCCTCACTTTCTCTCTGTTTTCTGCCTCTTTCTGTGTCTGTCTTTCTCTCCCATTCCCCCTCTCTTTCCCTATCACCTTCTGTTCTCTCTCTCTCTCTCTCTGTCACTCAGTTCTCTTTGTTTCTTTCTTCTCACTCACTCACTCACTCACTCACTCACTCACTCACTCACTCACTCTCTCTCTGTCTCTCTGTTCTCACTCTCTCTCTCTTTCTTTGTCTCTCTCTCCCTCTCCCTCTGTCTGTCTCTCTCTTCTCACTCACTCACTCTCTCACTCACTCACTCACTCACTCACTATCTCTCTCTCTGTTCTCTCTCTCTCTCTCTCTCTCTCTCTCTCTCTCTCTCTCCCTCTTCCTCTCTCTCTCTCTCTCTCTCTCTCTCTCTCTCTCTCTCTCTCTCTCTCTCTCTCTCTCTCTCTCTCTCTCTCTCTCTCTCTCTCTCTGTGAGTGTCAGCCGTGTAGGTGATCAAACAGGTGTGGTGTGAGTAAGCACTTGTTAAATTTGGATCTGCTGCCGTGTGATGGAAGGGTGAGGATGTTTTACACGGCACTTAATCAGCTGCTATCACAGCTTCACAGCTCTCATCAGGAGAAGAGAGAGCGAGACAGTGCGAGAGAGAGAGAGAGAGGGAGAGGGGGAAGACTATCTCTCTCTATTGCTCTGTATTGACTGAGATGTCCTGCCTTTAATTTGGCCGTTTAGGCCTCTGTTGGCTCGTTTCAGTGACTCTGTCCAATTAAAGATAATGGAGTGGGCGACTCTCGCAGGCTTCAGATAGAGAGTTACAGAGAACAGAGAGCGAGAACAAGACAAGTAAACACTACTCACCCCTACACCCGTCCAGCTGAGGACTATTGACCACAGAAAACTGACAAACAAGAACAACTGACCGGCCTCAGCTCTGTAACAGCCCTGAAGCTCTCAAGTCATCACGGAGGAGAAACTCTCTCAGATAATAACTACCTTCTAGGATACAAACACTGTCACTGTGGTGGGTCCATCAAAGACTGTAGTTAGAGAACGTAACTGTAACAAATTCCTGGTAAATGTTTTAAGTTCTATTGACTCTGTAATATACAAAACTAGACATTAATAACTATGTAGTTTTGAGAGATCTATAACAACAACAAATATAACAACAACAATAATAACAACTTTCATATCGTTGCTGTCCATTCAAAAGTATGTCATTTTTTATTTTTATACATCATTTGAACAGGACAACTGCAGTGTGTGAAAGTTTCCTGACGAGTGGACCAATAGAAATGCTCCAAAATAGCTTGGAAAAAAATCTGGTTCCATTGACTTACATTGAAAGTAAAGATAGTTTTTTTGCTCTCCTATAAGGTTGCCATATTAAAGATACTTGTTTTTCATTGGACAGCAATGATATACGTCATATAATAACTACAAGCGAGGCACATAATTCAACATCCTTAAATGGAAAAAACAAGGAAAAACAGTAGACAGGAAATAAATAAGAAAAAGGGATGGAAAAGGAAAAAACAAAAGAAGGAAGAAAGAAAAGAGAAAAGAAAAAAAAGAAAGAAGGAAGAATGGGAGAAAAAAGGAACAGAATGGGATAATATGGAAAAAAAACAGAATGTAGAAAAAATGGAGAATGAATGAATAAAATATAAAAGAAAGGAATTTATATGGAAATAAAAAATAAGAATGAACACTAGATATTATATATATATATATATATATATATATATATATATATATATATATATATATATATATATATATATATATATAGATAGATAGATAGATAGATAGATAGATAGATAGGACCTTGGCCTGAGGAAATCTCCTCTAACTGGACCTTACCTAATTCTAATTAAATACCCCTGGACTAGAGGATGACTGTACAAGCTGTAAACAGATGAGCTATCAGCTCTGACTTTACATCTACACGGTGGACCAGCAGGTTAGGTGCACCTATTAGAGTGCCTGATCTACTTGTACCAGCACAACACTAACTAACACTCCACCACCACGTCAGTGTCACAGCAGTGCTGGGAACGACCCACCACCCAAATAATACCTGCTCTGTGTTGGTCCTGTGGGGGTCCTGACCATTGAAGAACAGGGTCAAGACTGCAGTCTGTAAGTGTAGAAATACAGAGTACTCCTATACGGTAAGTAGATATAAGGAGGTGGTTTTAAAGTTATGGCTGATGGGAGTATAAAACTAAAACTATATACATATTCTCCTCAATCAAAATGTGTCTATAAATGAATACGCCAGACAGCTTTGCCCTGAAGGACAAGCCTAAAAAAACCCAAATTTACTTGTGAAGGCACTGAAGATGTCCTGAAACTGTCTGAAGTAGCCGATCTGAAAATAAAACTGGACGAGAAGAGGGGAAGATATACCGGCACACATAAAAAAAAGGCAACAGCTGCAAAATGTCACTGAGCAGATCGCAAATCACGCCATCTATAAGCGTCAGCCGGGTCCAAAACGCATTACGCTGCTCTAGGGCGTAAATACGGAGAGCAAGTTTACATATTTTATCAAGATCTCTGAAAGTCACTATACTCTCAAGAGGTTTTATGAAGGCAAAGTCGAACGCGTGTTTAACTCACAGGGCGCTTTAGCACAACAGCTGCTATCTCCCTGCTCCTTTCGTCCCTTCACCAACTCCACTTTTTACCTGAGTCTCCCGTCCCTTGCTTCTCTCTCTCTCTCTCTCTCTCTCTCTGCTACATCGCGTGCGCTGTTCAGGAACATCTCTTATGATGGGTTCGATCAAGCGCGAGACATCGTCCTGGGACTTTCCCGGCCAACCTGCTCCTCAACCCCGATTGGCCGACGCTAGTCATCTCCCATTGGGCCCAGGGCCTGTCAGGACCAATCATGTACCGAAGCTGAGAGGCCTTGTCCAGAGGGACGACCACCACATGTATCAGAGTTGTTCATATCCTTATATGCTCCCTCAGAGGAAGTGCGCAAGTGACGACCAGCTCAAATAGGGATGCTCCAGAGTGGCTGGGTGGTTCTGGATTAAAGCATAGCTTTTTATGCTCCACTACGAATAGCACAGTCTCACAAGCTCCCTTAAAGATTCCAGGGATTTTCTCAGGTCAGAGCAATTTTGTGTTTATTCCCACCTCATCAGCTAATTACCAGACCCTCCGCAAGCTGAGACAGGTGTTTCAGAGCACAAAGAACAAAAAAAAAACAAAAAAAAAAACATGCTGCAGTTTCGCACCCTGGGGGTAAAGTAAGGCCAATTTTAGCTCCAAGTCGAACTTAGACAAGGTGGAACTCTCTGCAGTCTCAGACAGGACCGTTTTAGGTCACTATAGTATTTCAGAGAGCATATTTTGCAAATAGCTATCCAATGAAAGACAAGTAGGCCAAAAACAGTCTTAAGTTTTAATTAGAGATAAATCGATCTGCGTTTTTGAGGTCAATTCTGATCGCCGATCACTTTTCAGCGCGATGGGCCGATAGCCAATACCGATCGAGGGTGGGGCTATATGCCATGGCAGGGCTATATGTAGTTATTAGCGCAAGCAAGACATGAAACATGGTCTTAACTGGTTTATTACCATTTTTAATGAACAGCATAATATTTTTAACAAAATTAACAGTAAATAAACAAAGTAAATCAACAAATATTCCTCAATACTGCAATCATTACATTTAGACCCTTAATTTAAAGCAAAAAATCTAATTAAAATCTGAGACTCTGTTATTTTAAATAAAAACTGTAATCATTAAATGTAGATCTTGAATTGTGGCTGCTGTTCTGTTCATACCGATCAGATCTGGTCTGTATGGTGTTCTGGGTTGTTTGTTTTGTGCTAGCTGTGCGTGCTAGTTCTGCTATTTGCTGATACTCACTGTATTCAGCTGCGTGGGGTACTCTTAAGTGCCGTATCAGTTTAGTAGTGTTTAATGTCTTTGTCTTGTTTCCCCCAACAGATACGCTGATTTTGCTAATTTTACTGGATGAGTCTGCATCACATATGGTAACAAACTACCAGACGGACAGCACATGTCGTGAACGCAAACTGTTCTCGCGAGGCCGCTGCTTTAGTCAGTCTGTGGAAAATGAAAGGATATGTATTTCCACCTAGCTGTTCAGATAGGAATTGCAACCTGACTGTAGGGGGTTTCAACGAAATGCTAGCTGGAAATTAAGCTCATTTGTTTAACACCATCGATTGGCTCTTGGGATCGCCTAAATTGGAGAAATATCCGCTGATCACCGATCACATATTTTGATTAAAAATCAGCCGATACCGATACATAGGCGATCAATCTTTCCATCTCTAGTTTTAATGAAAGTCAATATAACAAGAATTTTTTACAACCTATTGTGAGACATTGATCCATTTATCATGATTTTTATACTCCATATAAACAACACTACGGCATACTCTTTGTTGAGACATTGCTTAAATATATTCTACCATCGGTTTGAGCCTTATTTGTTTTCCCATGAGGTCCACTTCTAACGTTTAAGTGCTTTAAGTCATAACTTATTTTGATATAAAGCAAAAAGTCCGAAAAGATCATGTGTTACTGTTATTGTATCACAGGGAAGAGTGTTCTTGGGCACAGTTAGAAGCAGAGTGCCTGAAACCCACTTTCCTGAGATGCAATCGCCGTAACCCATGACCTTAAATGACTTTAACACTTTACAGTGGCAGACAACATAAAACTATTAATGATAGTCAATACAAACAAGCATCCTGCCAAGAAATGTAGTTTTAGCATTAGAGTACATGAACTGTTGAATGAGGAGAAGGATGTTCGGTCACCTATTACTTTACATTGTGGTCATTCGATGAGCTTTTTAACTTTCAGCCAGGGCACACCTCGTCTTACACTGGGGCTGAATCTCAAATGGCTCCCTGCTCCCTACATAGTGCACTACATAGGGATTTACACTGGCTCCTTCAGCCCAACAGTTTATAATACAGCTAAGAAACAGTCATTTGGGTTTCAAACACATTTGCAATTAGCAAACAGTGCACAGTCAGTCGGTAGAGGCCAGAATTTCAAAACTCATATACACAGCATAGTATTTAGTGAGTATGGTGGCGTTTGAGCTTCAGCCTGGGTTGATGTTGCTGTTTTGGACTGAAACCTGAACAAATAGAAGTGTGTAAGACATTCAAGACCTATATTTTATACAGTTTATACATCTTTTAACCTGATAGATGGCTGACTAGCGGAGTTCTAGAAACGAAAATAAGTTAAGCAGCCCACCAGTTTAAATAGAACCATGTTTTTAATTCACCAGTTCACTCAGCATCTTAAGACTTATAGATGTAAATAACTAAAAAACTAATTTCAATTGTCTGCAGGAACAACGCTCCTTATCCCTTCAGTGCAAATCGGCGGTGCTAAATGAATGTAGGCTGAAAAGTCAGCCATATATACATATATTCATGTTTGTGATGTCAAAACCCTGGAACACTCAGTGCGGGCTGGATTTGCAGCTTAGTTGAAAGCAGTGTGTGCCCCATAGTGGGTTATTGATCAGGCAGATGAAGGTAAAGAAGGAAACCTGAACAAACAATAAAAGCCAATTGGCCAGCACTCCCAGATCACAACCTGTCAGAGGAAAACAAACAGAGGCTAATGCTAAAAAGGATAAACCTGGCACTCTGGAGGACCGCTCTAATATCAGCCCTGAAGTGGAGATGGAGACAAACACTCAGCCAGAAAACCTGAGAAGGTCAAAGGTATGACGTCCTAGTCAACGTCTCCACTGACCACGGCAAAAATTGCGCTCTGAAAAAGCTCTTTTCAAGAAAACATATCGCTGCTGTCAAAAGAAAACCCAATATCTCCAAAATGATAATATTACAGGAGATTTTTTTACTTTTAATGTAAGTCAATCTAACCAAATCATTGTGGGCCATTTGTTTTGGTATCTTTTAAAAGCTAAACAATACAGTAAAACAAGCCAGCTTCGGTAATGAGAGCCATGTTTGGCAGGAAACCACTGCATTTTGGACACAAAGACAGAAACGTTATGCTGAGATTATGCAGCATGTTGTTAAATTTTTATAATATCTACTGAGGCAATGTTATCATATACTACTGTGCAGCAGTCTTAGACACCAAAGCAGGTTGTTTAAAAGCCTTTATCTGAGCAACAAGTATATTTCCACCAGTAAGAACACCAGATATCATTAGAACAGATGTAAATAAATACAATACAATACAAAGTATCATAAATATCTTATTCTGAAAGAAGTAGATCATATCTTAAGCTCCAGTTTAAAGAAAAAAAGTGTAGTTCCAGATTTCTTCTGGACGCCCAGGAGTCTTGCAATCTTGATTTAGCTTAATGAAGTACTGAACACTCATAGCAGGTATTAGATGAGAACTGTAAATAATACTGGGTTATTTTCACAAGTAGAAGCTTGGAAAGGGTTAAATAAACACACTGACATATGTAAAAGCACTATTTACTGTATTAATACTATTTGAATATTTAAAAATGAAAGTGTTTTGCTGAGCAAATAAAATCTTACTGTCTGGTAAATTATCTTTTTAAGTATAATAATGTCCCCAAGTGCCTAAACCAGGGGGTTGATCTCATTGCTGGTACTGGCTAGTACCCATAAAAAGGTATTAAAGATCAACATCACAAATTAGGCAAGAGCATGCTTTATATATGCGTTACACTGCAAAATGTGGTATGTTGGCAAATGAAGAACTGAATCCTAAATTCATTGTATCGTTGCTTTCCAAAAAAGAAGCACCAATCTGGCCCAATTAAAGGTGTAATGGAATAATCTGAACAAGAAGCTGGTGAATAGGACGTCAACTTCAGTCTTGTCTAGTTCAGAAAATGCTACCAGAAATAAAACTACAGGTAGGATGTGTTGATAGACAACCACCCTATCAAAAAACACACTATCAGCATTTAAAACTATGAAGCTGAAGTTGGTTTCCTACAGGAAAATTTTCCATTCCACCTTAAATGGTGCAGCAGTTACATTCTCAGGTTTAGGCTCTACGTTTCTTTGCAGGTAATGCCGCAGAGAACGATGACTGAGTTTGCCGTTTCAATGTCTCCATATTCTGGGTTATCTTTCTCTCTGTTTTCACTAACTTTCAGCGGATGTGCACTGTGACCAATGTCCACCAATGCTGCTCAGGTAGCCAGTACATATTGAGCCATATCTTCTTTTTACCTCTGTGTGTGACGTCTGATGTGGTCTGAAAATGACCCACCAAATCTGACCCAACATCTTAGACTTTGGAGTTAGCATTTTAGGCATATTTTGGAGTTTTCCCCCCTCTGGAATTAGTAATACTAATTATGTGTGTTTGCAGCGTAGCTGTCCTTATTCTCTACAGGTAGGTAGGATGGCCCTCTCTTTACCGCTTACTCAGTGTGATTCAAGCCATAGTGGAAGCCTGTTAGTTCACGTATCCGAGTAGGAAGCTAGAGTTCTCCTGCAAATATGTTTAGCTGTTCAGTAAATTGAACAGATGTCCAGCACGTGCTAACCTTCTCTCTTCCAGCTTAGTGGCATTGTGTAATTTAGGGAGTGCCACAGTGTGACACTCTCCATATTGAGGCCTTACAAAAAAATTGAAAGATTGTACATTTCATTAAGATTGTTATTCTCATCTTAAATTAGAACAGTATGGTCCTCAGGAACTGGTCACAGCAGTGGTTTCCATGTACTTACTGGACCGAGCGCCCGTGATTTTAGCACTAAAGCACTAAAGTACATGAACATGGGGTTAAAGTGTATTTTCTGCATCTCCTCTGGCTGCTAAAGACCTGACAGCTCAGAAAAGTGTGTTTTTTTCGTCCAGAGCGTTCGAGATGCTCGTGTAAAAATAAAAGCCACCATTGATCAAATTCAGCCAGACAGGTCGGTGGCAGTCACCCAGCACAACAAGCAAAGCTGCTTTGGGCGACAGGTCATACACATTTACAAACACGGGCAGCGGTCAGTCGTGCACTAAAAACGAAAAGTTTTTTGTTTTTTTTATTGTCAGTTAACATTCTTCACAGTTATATTCTTCTTTTTCTCCATTCTTCTCCTTCTTCTGAACAGAGGGTAACATTTTCAAATGATGTCAAGTCACTGTATTGCTGTGGAGTGAACGACAGCTGGAGTGCTGTAGAAAGTGATTTTCTACACAGGGGGCGCTATGGCAAGCACTAAAAATGTCTCTGGTTTGAGTTGTTTACAGTTACTCAACATGGTTTTTCCCTTTAACCCTGTTCTTTAGTGGTCAGTACCCCCACAGGACCACCACAGAGCAGGTACTATTAAGGAGGTGGCTCATTCTCAGAACTGCCGTGTGTTAGTTTGTGTTGCACTGGTGGGAGTGGATCAGACCAGCAGTGCTGCTGGAGTTTTAAACACCTCAGTGTCACTGCTGGACTAAGAACAGTCCACCAATCAGCAACATCCAGGCAACAGTGTGCAGAGTCCTGTGACCAATAATGAAGGACTAGAGGAACACAGACTGTGTAGCAACAGATGAGCTATCGTCTCTGACTTTACATCTACACTGTGGACTCTCAAGGTACCGTGTTTATTAGAGTGGTCAGTGAGTGGGCACAGTGTTTAAAACCCTCCAGCAGCACTGCTATGTGTGATCCACTTGTACCAGCACAACACACACTAACACACCACCACCACATCAGTGTCCCTGCAGTGCTAAGAATGATCCACCTCCATAATAGTGCCTGCTCTGTGGTGGTCCTGTGGGGGTCCTGATCATTAAAGAACAGGGTGAAAGGGGGATAATAAAGTATACAGAGAAACAGATGGACTACAGTCTGTAAGTGTTGAAGTACAAAGTGCACCTGTATTGTAGATGGAACTGATAAAATAGACACAAGGAGAAGGAATGTTATGGCTGGTCAATGTATGTACAGTGCACACACACATACACACACACAAACACACACACACAAGCACACACACACAAGCACACACCCCTTGTTTTTACCTCTCCATCACTGTAATGACTTGTGTATTGAATGCAGCCTCCTGCTCAATCTAGCGTTAGCGCTGGGAGCTAACCTTAATTTACACCAAACAATTAGCACCAATTAATCACGGCCTGTATAGAGGCAGTGACAGCCGACATGCAATATTTATAAGAACATCAAGAGCCATTGGCTTGCGGAGTGATGCAGAGCTAACTGAGCGTAAAGGCTTCAGTAAAACAGAGAATACAATAAAGAAGCTCGCGCTTATTGATGTGTTTCTGAAACGGCTCTTACCGCTCAGCTCCATCATGTTCCTAAAGCTCTCCCGAGACAATGTAAGGCCGCTGATATCTATCTTTGGAAATCTAATGAAAAGCATGGCGTTCCATACGAGAGCTCATTTTCCACAGATGTGTTATTTGCTCGGTTTGAGTCTTATCGCTATGGTAACATTAATCATGCTGCCAAACACGGTGACGTCCGTATTAGCTTAACGCGGGAGCTTCACATAAAATGAAGATCAACATGAAAGGTGGGTGTATATGTGTGTGTGTGTGTGTGTGTGTGTGTGTGTGTGTGTGTGTGTGTGTGTGTGTGTGTGTGTACATCTAAAGTATTGTACTGATGGACACTCTCCATTTATTTAATTTCTAAACTGTTATTATGTACAGCTTCTTCTATCTGGAGAGGCTGCTGAGAAGATTGAATGTAATTGTATCTGCACAAGACCCCTGATAGCAAGAGGATAGTGGTCCATTTTTGGCCAAGTAATAGCAAAGCCGATCCGTTCAGCATTGTTTTTTTTGGGGGGGGGGACCACCCAGTCATCTGGGTGGTCCAAGTGTGGACCAGCAGTGGAAATCAGTCACTTGTGTGCTGACGTTATCAAGCCCGAGATATGCTATACACTATCTGTGCTAAATAAATGGAGTACAACAGGGGGAAATGTGATTCCTGACAACCACCTGGTACACCTTTAAGACCACCAATACTGTCCCCATTCCATAAACAGCACTAAAATCTTTCATATTTGAGAGAGAGGAGAACATCAAGCTCTGCTCTGGGTTAAGATATGAAAACATCCACAGATGTTTCTGTCCATCCTTCCACTGTGATAAGATCCCTCAACACTCTGGGTCTGAAAAGATGTGTAGCTGCTCAAGAAGCTCCTCGCTGAAAAAGAGTGATACAGGCACGTCAAACCAAGAAGCTGCTGGTGTTCTCAGAACAATGGACTGACCACCCCAGAGTCCAGACCTCAACACCACCGAACGGAAGCTGTGATGAAGGTGAGGTGTAGACATATTAAAAGCTGGAACATCTGAAATTATAATGAGCTTCTCAGTAACTTCCTGTTTTCTAAGTAGTGAAACTGACCAGTTCACTTGTAGGGGTTTTTAATTGACTGCTTTAAGTTTGTTTTGTTCATGTGTTTATTTTCAGCCTGAACTCCTCAGACAGAGTCCAGTTAGCAGTAATTTAGGGCTGAGACTGACTCGAGTTGGTTGACAACTCGAGTGCGAACAGCGCTGAATGATTTCATGTGTTTCCTTCAGTCCCGTCAGAGTACAAACAGAGGAAATGAACTGACCTCAAGTTGCTCTTGAACAAATCAAAGAGAAAGAGAGAGGAGAGAATCAGGAGAGAATACATTTAGAAAAACAGAAAA
Source organism: Megaleporinus macrocephalus (assembly GCA_021613375.1). Taxonomy (NCBI): domain Eukaryota; kingdom Metazoa; phylum Chordata; class Actinopteri; order Characiformes; family Anostomidae; genus Megaleporinus; species Megaleporinus macrocephalus. Next base: position 12,725,031 of record CM038707.1, on the reverse strand, counting down.
AATGAGACCAATTCAAGAGAGAAAGACAGAATAAGAGAGAAACACAGAAAAAGGGAAAAAGGAGGGAGAGAGAGACAGAGAAAAAGAGAGAAGAGAAGGGGAGTGAAGAGAAGAGCGGGAAAAATAAACAAAATAATAAATACAATTTAAGAGATATTAAGCAAGAAAGAGAGACTTTAACAAGATAGATAGATAGATAGATAGATAGATAGATAGATAGATAGATAGATAGATGGAGAGAGGGAGAGATTAGAACAAACAAGATAAAGAGCAAAAAAGGAGAGAATTTCAGATAGAGAGAGTATTCGAGAAATATATATATATATATATATATATATATATATATATATATATATATAGAGAGAGAGAGAGAGAGAGAGAGAGAGAGAGAGAGAGGGAGATTTGGAGCGAGAGAGTGGGAGACTGAGTCACGAGTCAGTAAGGGCGAGTCGGAGTCGATTCTAGTGTAAGTAGTTCTGAAGTGTTTCTCTGTATTTCCTCTCTGCAGCAGATCTAACTAAATCAGCCTGGTCAGAGAATAAACACAGGAAATCAACTGACCTCAAGCGGCTCCTTTAAAAACTCTCCAACAAATCAAACTTAGTTTCACTTCAGTTTTCAGCACTCAGTACATAACGCCTCACGTTCCAACAGCGAGAGCCTCGAAAAGCAGAGAGGTTCCTCTGACCGAGATAGAGCATTCTCAGTGTGTGTGTGTTCTCCACCTGCGCTGTCACACACACACAGAGCCCGGTCCTCTCTCTTCCTCCATTTGAATCGTACGTTGCTTTGTTTAGTAGCTCAACATTTCCTTCTTGGGCATTTCTGTTTCTCTGTCCTCCATAATCTTCCACCTTATCTCCTCCGTTCTGTTTAACTCCCCTTTTTATCGTGTGTAGGGTCTCATATGCAGCCACTCTCTTACTCTCAATAATATACAGTGGATGTATACACTATAATATGCCTTGTCTTTTAGTGCGAGGCGTGGGAGATTTACAGGAGCTCCATTAGCAGGAGTGCTCCTACTCTTCATCACTGGTCTTCACACCCACTGACTCTAATTTCACTCAGTCTACACACAGCAGACATCTGAGAAAATGAGATGCCTTTTATCTGGGCAGTAAGCGTTAAATGTTCCAAAAATTCATTTAATAATATTAGAATAAACATAAACCATCTACCAACTCTCTACAATTATTTACAGTTACTATCCAATGCCTGGTTTATCTGATCAGTTCTTCAGTAAATACAGGTGCAGCTAATGATGGTGAGCAAAACCATGTGATGACTGTAGTGCAAAAAGAAGGAAGCACAGCTGTTAACCATCATATCACTGCATGTTAACACACTTACTGCTGAGATAGTATAGTTAGTATTATTAGTATTATTATGCATTGGATATGGTAGTATAGGATGACTAGATATATCTCCATCTATCACAGTTAACTTCAACTTTGACAAGTACCATATTAGTCAGCTCAGAGAGTCTTACAGTTCTTGTTTCTGGGCATACATCCTTGCAAAACTCTTCTAGACTCTTAGTTCATCTTGCATGCTTTCCTATTTTGAGGTCTATCTATAGATTTGTAATGATGTTTAGGTAGGGGTGGGCTGTGAGGGTCATGGCAAAAGCTTCAGCTAGTCCTACTGAGGTAGTCTATTGTAGATTTTAAGGTGTGTCTAGGATCATTATCCACTTTTCATCTATTTTTAATGATGGTGTGATTTTGAAATTTAATTAAATCAATTTGTCCCTCGACTATTAAAATGTTCTCTGTATGAATGAATGAAGCTGATTGTTTAAAAGCCTTTATCTTTGCAATAGTTGTATCACTACAACACATGTAAATAAACATAAATACAATACAGAGTAGCATAAATATCTTATTATAAAAGAAGTAGATCATATCTTAAGCTCCAGTTTGAAGAATTAAGTTTAGTTCCAGATTTCTCCTGGACGCCCCAGACATTGTATGAATTTATAAACTATTTATCTTGATTTAGCTTAATGAAGTACTGAGTATTCTAAGCAGGTATCAGATGATAACTGTAAGTAACACTGGGTTGCCACAAGAAAAAGCAAAAACCTCTTTTGCTCTCTATCTTTTTCTGACTCTCTTCACTAGAGAGAGAGAGAGAGAGAGAGAGAGAGAGAGAGAGAGAGATGGGGGGGTGTATGTCTAGCCTCAGGGTTTGAACTCCAGGCCAATGATCTGACAAACCGTACACTTTGATTCTGCATGTAATCTCTTTCTCTCTCTCGCTTCTCCTGTTCATGTCTGTCTCGTTCTCTCCAGTTCCTTCTCTCTCTCTCTTTCTCTCTCTCTCTTTCTCCCTCACTTTCTCTCTCTCTCTCTCTCTCTCTCTCTCTCTCTCTTTCTCTCTCTCTTTCTCTCTCTCTCTCTTTCTCTCTCTCTCTTTCTCCCTCACTTTCTCTCTCTCTCTCTCTCTCTCTCTCTTTCTCTCTCTCTTTCTCTCTCTCTCTCTTTCGCTTTCTGCCTGTCAGGCTCCAGGACCAAACATCTCTCCTGTCAGCTCCTCTCATTACCCACAATCCTCCAGCTCTCAGCCTTGACAGCTCCACAACCTGCCCACGGACTGAGAACAAGAGAGAGAGAGACAGAGAGAGAGAGAGAGACAGAGATAGAGAGAAAGAGAAAGACAGAGAGTAACAGCATACAAAACCCACAGCCCTGCTCGTCATTCTCCCACAATGAGTTATTTATCCCTCCATCATCCACTGAGCTACACTCTCTCCTAACTTTACCCCTCCACGACTTGAGAGAGTGAGAGAGAGGGTCAAAAACAGAGAAGGAAAGAGTAAGAATGTAAGAGATAGGGAGAAAGTAAGACAGGAGATATACAAATACAAGGAAGGAGAGATGAAAGGTAAAGATTAAAGAGAGATTAGAGAGACAGAAAAACAAGAGATTGAGGAGAGAGATGGGGAGAGAAATAGAGTGGATGATGAGAATAAGAGCTGAAAAAGAGACAGGGATGGACAGAAAGTTGAGAGAAAGAGAGAAATTGAGAGAGTGACAGGTTAGAAAGAGTGAGAGGGAGAGAGATAAGCTGGAGAGAGAGGGCAGGTGAGAGAGAGAGACAGGGATGGTGAAATAAAGATTTTAGAGAGAATGAAAGAGGGATGCAGAAACAGAGTAAGACAGACAGAGGGGGGAGAGGTAGAGAGGGAAAGTTGGAATGGGAGAGACACAGAAGGAGAAAGTAAGAGAGTGGGAGGTTGGAGAGACAACTGGAAAGAGAGATAGAGAAAGAAAGAGAGAGAGAGTTAGATGTTGGAGAGAGAAGTAAGGAGACAGAGAGAGACATTGATAGAGTGTGAAATCCATGGTAGAGAAAGGAAGAGACAGACAGAGAATGAGAGTTTGAAGAGAGAGATAGACAGTGAGATGTTGGAGAGATAGAGGGAGACAGAGAGAGACAGAGAAAGAGATAGACAAACAGTGAGAGGTTGAAGAGAGAGAGAGAGACAGAGAGTGAGAGGTTAGAGAGATAGAGAGAGAAAGAAAAAGAGACAAACAATGAGAGGTTGGACAGAGACAGAGACAAAGACAGTGAGAGGTTGAAGAGATCAAGAGAGACAGACAGTGAGAGTCTGGAGAGATAGAGAGAGATAGAGAGAGCCAGACAGTGAGAGGTTGAAGAGATCAAGAGAGACAGACAGTGAGAGTCTGGAGAGATAGAGAGACAGAGAGAGAGCCAGACTGTGAGATGTTGAAGAGATCAAGAGAGACAGACAGTGAGAGTCTGGAGAGATAGAGAGAGAGAGAGCCAGACAGTGAGAGGTTGAAGAGATCGAGAGAGACAGACAGTGAGAGTCTGGAGAGATAGAGAGAGAGAGAGACAGACAGTGAGAGGTTGAAGAGATCGAGATAGCCAGACAGTGAGAGTCTGGAGAGATAGAGAGAGCCAGACAGTGAGTTGTTGAGGAGATCGAGAGAGCCAGACAGTGAGAATCTAGAGAGATAGAGAGAGAGAAAGAGAGAGAGAGAGAGAGAGAGAGAGAGAGAGAGAGAGAGAGAGAGGGCCAGACAGTGAGACGTTAAAGAGATCGAGAGAGACTGACAGTGAGAGTCTGGAGAGATAGAGAGAGAGAGAGCCAGACAGTGAGATGTTGGAAGAGATCGAGAGAGACAGACAGTAAGAGTCTGGAGAGATAGAGAGAGAGAGAGCCAGACAGTGAGATGTTGAAGAGATCGAGAGAGACAGACAGTGAGAGTCTGGAGAGATAGAGAGAGAGAGAGCCAGACAGTGAGATGTTGAAGAGATCAAGAGAGCCAGACAGTGAGAATCTAGAGAGATAGACAGTGAAAGGTTGGAGAGATAGAGAGAGACAGAGAGAGAGCCAGACAGTGAGAGGTTGGAGAGCGAGAGTGAGAGACAGAGAGAAAGAGAATGAGAGGTCAGAGAAAAAGCGTGAGAGAGAAAAAGAGTGAGAGGTTGGAGAGAGAGAGAGATGAATGGTGCTGTACAATAAGAGCTCAATAATCAATCATTGTTTCTACATCATTTGAAAACACCAGCTGCCCGTTTACAGGGTGTGAATGTTTGATGATGAGTGCAGCAAGTTCACATCACACGTTTGTTAGACCTGCGACCTCTGAGAGTTAAATCTGTGCCACGGAGACAAAAAAAGCTGTGACCACTGCTTCAGGTCAAGCTAAAGATGTTTGTGTAACACGTGTATGATGGCATTGCTGTGGGATCTACAGTGATGTTTCCCTGTGAACCACACATAGACAACTACACACACACATTAGGACCCCTGCTGAGGTAATTAATCATCAGTTTGGGGTTACAGCATAATGAGAATCTGTGTGAAATGTGCTGCTGGTCTAGCAGCTCATGTGCAGCTTGAGGAAGACCAAAGCACCACATTAACTGTCGGTTTTCAGAGTTTATTGCCTTTCTTTTCCACATGACAGCTAATGGACAGTAATGTGTTTATTAACATACGATGGAAATGTCTGCAGCGATTTAATGTGTTTAGTTTCTGGTGTTTCTCCAGCAGAGTTTGATTGCAGTTCTAATGGGATCCATGTAATTGTACATTAACAGAGTGGTTCAGTTTCTTAGGGTGTATAGTCACTACTGAACTGGCCATTCAGGCTGGCATGGGAAAAGGTGGGCTGGGACACGGTTCAGTTCAACTTGGGCACAGTACCCATCTAGTGTGATCACTAACAAGGCCTGGGTTCAAAACTAGAACATGTAAATGCTGTGACTGTCCCATTAAACAACCACTGAATCAAAGCGATTGCTCTGGTCTACGTAAATGCTTTGCAACTGCGGCACCGTTTAAGGTGGAACGGGAAAATCTGACCTAGAATCTGGCGAATAGGAAGCCAACTTCAGCCTAACATGAGCTCACAGCTTCAGAGCGTTGGATAATTCAAAAGCTGTATGTCGCCGAGGAAATAGGACTAAATGCGCAGAGTTTCGGCAGATTAAAGGCTGAAGCCCAATGTAGGGCTGCAGCTACTGATCATTTTAGTAATCGAGTATTCTATCGATTATTCCATCTATTAATCGAGTAATTGGATAAAAAAATATATTTTTCAATTAAAGAGCAATAGTAAATATATAAGATAAAATAAGACAAGTTTCTTAACATTTTATTAATTAAATTGCATATAGTAAGGTTTTAAAGAAAACATTTTAATAATTACTATTACTAGACCTATATATCATTCTATTATTTCACAAGACTGCCTACTATACACTCATTTACTAAGCTGAAGCTTGTCCTACGCTGGCTGACCCAACTAAACTGAATATACTGGCTGTATTGGATTTGGTGCATTTTAACCTGATATTTAGTTTACTGTGTATTTTATGCATCACTGTGAGGGAAAAGGGTGTGTGAGGGTTGTATGTTCTTGTGACTATGGTCAAAACAATAATGTGAATGAAGCCCAGACTTTTATTTTCTGTGGTTATGTTCTTAAGAAAGCTTAGATCATTTACAGATATAACTTGTCATCACACTGACTTACCTTCTTAACTAGTCATTACCATAACTAACAAACACGCTTTACTAGCCTTCATCTCATCATCACACTGACTTAAGCTAAATGTTTGTCTCTCCTTATTGTCTCTCTCTTTTTCTATTTTGCCATCTGTGCAATCAAATCACGTTTTCTTCATGTTACTTGGCTACACTGTAAGCGTGCACTGTGCAACAGTAAAATTCATCCGTGCAAAACAGTGTGCTGTATATGGTTGTATGGATTAAACAAATGTTCGAGGCAAAGAATTTGCTTTGTTTCAGCCCTAGATACGATATAGCTGTCACATATGCCTGCTCAGAAAATCTTCCTTCAAATTACACCTATGCGAATAGCAAGTATAGGTGCACAAACACATCCGATGGATCCATCGTGCTGGGGAGGCACTGAGATCGTGTCATAACCCCGGCCAATTACAAATCGCCAAGTACAAACCTAGATTAAGGCTGTAATGATCCTCAGTCTGACGAAATATGCACAATTAAGCCCAGCACGTTGAGCGCAACCTGAAAGACACAGCGTCCAAAGACATAACGGCAGGGATTCTAATAAAGTGGGCAACAAGTAGGATATCATTCCAAGGGTTTGGATTTTGATATCAATATCTTTGCCCTGACTTTAATACAATTTATTTTATAGATGTTAAACACATCATGAACTTACTAGCTTGTACTTGTACACTCACTTACTCACTCATTCACATTCAACATAACTGTCCACAAGGGGCTGCTACTGGCCCTTTGGGGAGAATTCCCAGTGGGCCGCTGAGAGAGGGAGAAATGTAATGTAATGAAATGTAATGGCCGTATGTGATGTAGTCCTAGATAAAACGAATGGAGACCACAATGAAGTGCACATATCCCAACATGTTACTGACCCACTGTAGTCCCAGTGTGTGGCCCTCGGTTATTCATGAAGTGTGGGGATGCATGACAGAAGAGCAGAAAGTTACTTAATGAAAGACATGAAAATACATGATTTGTCTGAATATCAGAGCCAGTAAACACAGAGCCAGAAAGCAGCAGGGCTCAGTTAGCCAAGCAGACTTAATGCACTGGTCTGTGTGCACGGGAAGCAGTGATGATAGCTCAGTGTTGGAAGTGATCCTGTGCAGAGCGTATTGGCTGCTTTAGGGAAACATGGCTCCTCATGCATGTTTTAAAAATTGCGTCGCTGCAATTTAGGCCACGCTGCTTCCGAACCACCGCAGTTCCCCAGGAGCCGAGTGTGAGAGCTACACGCTCAGCGTCGCAGGAAAGATTCCTACGGTGCCAGCTTTAAATAAGTAAAGCGTTTGACCTCGTTTAGTGGAGGGTTGCTGTTTGTGGCAGGCGGGCACACATGCACACTCACAAACACACACATACACACTCACAAACTTGCATATTGTTGCGATTAGAAGAAACCCTTCATTTCATCATTTGTTCATCATTCATTTGTTTTTTTTAGATCACTTCTTCCACGTTGTAACAAAATACTTCACACTTCTGAACACTGGAGACATAGGTAATGATCTTTATTGTAAGTTTAGAACTAGAATTTAGAATTTAGAACTATTTTCCACTTGTGTTTGCACACAAAAAAATTTGGCCTCCGCATTTGACCCCATCCCACCCACTTACACGCACACTCGGGGGCAGTGAAACACCCACATATACACACACTAGTGAACACACACAGTAGGGGGCAGTGAGCACACTCGTGGGCAGCACTATCCACAGCACTCTGGGGAGAGTTGGGGGTTAATGTTTTGCTCAAGGACCCTTCAGTCGTATCCTGTCGGTTCAGGGAATCAAACCGGTGACCTCCTGGGCACATGGTTGGCTCCCCAACATCCAGTCCCTAAAACTACTACAGTTTGGCCAAAACCTTTGCAGACAGGGGGAGAAGAAGACCAGCCCCTAGTCGCATGTGGGAATCGAACCTAGGTCTTTGTGAGGCGATGATGCAACCCACTGCGCCACCATCGGCACCATCAATGCCTGAGCCCCGTCCTGTCTGAAGCATAATATTGATAATGGTGATAATGGTATCACTGCTGGCAGATAAGTTTACAGATAAGTTTACTCAATGTTTATTGAGCTAGTGATAATGACATTATCACATTGGCCAAATGGTATAATTACAGAATTGCAGGTTTTATGAAAGTCAGTCTATTTTTAATGTTGTCATTAACTGAAGCTGAAGTTAAAACCATTTTTTGTCCCTATGTGTCTCCTATTACTATCGATTACTACATAATACGGCTGAGCAATATGGACCATAAATCATGTTTTAGCATTTTTAAGCTGAACTGTGATACATAACATACATCTCAGTGACCTATACGTTCAGTTGTAAGTCAAAGCCACATCACAAGCACTTTAATTAACACAGAGTGATCAAAATAGAATGCAAAGACAGGGTTTCCTTTAACAAGTGAATTAAAAATAATAAAGAAATAAACAGTTGCAACTGTGGAACTGGAATTTTGGGTCAGAGCTTGTTAGCAGCTTCTGTTGTTCTATTGTTGCTACAAGGCCAGATCTGAACTGATGTGAAAGAACACCCCCTAACCATCACTCCATCATCATCACCTTATCATTCCATAACCCTCACCTCACCCCATTACTCTACCATTCTTACTCCATAATCCTATCCTACCCCATCACTCCACAATCGTCACCCCACCCCATTACTCTACCATCCTCACCCCACACCACTACTCCACTGCCCTCAGCCTCTCTCCGACAACCTCACCACACACCATCACTCCACCATCCTCATCACACACCATTATTCTATAATCCTCACCCCACCCCATCATTCTATAATCCTCACCCCACCCCATCACTCTACCATCCTGACTCCAGACCACTACTCCATTGCCCTCACCCAACACCCCACCCCATCATTCTATAATCCCCCCCACCCCATCACTCTACCATCCTGACTCCAGACCACCCCTCTACCATCCTCCCCCACACCACCACTTCACCATCCTTACACCACTACTCCACTGCCCTCACCCCACACCATCATTCCAACAATCTTACCCCAGACAACTCACGCCATCCTCACTCCACACCACCGCTTCTCTATTCTCACTCCACACCATCACTTCACTATCCTCACCACACACTACCACTCCATAATCCTCACCCCACACCATCACTCCACCATCCTCACCGCACACCACCCGCTTCACCATCCTCACCGCACACCACACGCTTCACCATCCTTACTTCACACACCACTTACTCCACAATCCTCACCTCACACCATCATTTCACCTTCACACCACTCATGCCATCCTCACTCCACACCAGCGTTCCACTGTCCTCACCACACACCACCACTCCATAATACTCACCCCACACCATCACTCCACCATCCTCACCGCACACCACCGCTTCACTATCCTCACTCCACACCAACCTCACCACACACCACCCGCTTCACCATCCTCACTCTGCTTGGTAATAAAAAAGCGAAGGCTTAAGGAAGGCAAGATAAATTATCACCAGTGGCTCACACAAACACACATATGCACACACACGGGTCACTGGAGGTCTTGTAGCAATGCTGTGTTTCAGCTGTGTTTGTATGGCCCACTGCTTAGTAACAGTAGCCGATCAACCTTGATCTAATAGTTTAGGGTTTCCTAACTGGAAATAAGAAGGTATAACACAAGATTCATAAATGGAGATAACATTTTCTTCTGAAACCTGTATTTGTGAAAATCTTAACTTAGGAGTAAAGATAGGACATTTCTGTAATACAGCACCAGGTCTTTTTCTGCAGTGTGGATTGCTGGTGTATCCCCCTCCATAACCATGGATGGTGTAAGGTTTGTACAGAGAGGAAGAGTGACGGACAAGATTGCACAGAGAGTCTAAGAAAGTGAACCCAGGTACAGCTTTATGAAAGAAATAGGTTATATATTTTAAACCAATATTAAGCCATTTTGATATAAATAGTATTGTTTCATAAAATTCATAATTTTAAAATATATTGATATATTGTAAGAAGTCAATATACCGCCCAGCAATTCATTATAAACCAAATAATTCATATCAGTCTATTGAACAGCTGAAAAAAGTGCTGGTATTAGTCATACTGTGTTTTGTACTGATCCCCCCCAATTCTCAGCATTAATAGGAAACATGCCCCCACCACCTGCCCAAAATCTACACTTATTATTTTTTGTCTGTAAAATGAGTGAGTGGGCGAGTGAGTGAGCAAGTGACAGAGAGAGCAAGTGAGATAGAAGGAGGAGGGCTGATATATTCTCATCTTGTTAAAACGTCTTGTTGACCCATCTGCTGTGCCACATCTGCTGTGATCAGCTAGAAGCATGAGAGTTTGTGTGTGTGTGTGTGTGTGTGTGTGTATGTGCATGTAAGGGGATGAGAATGTTTGTGTCTAAATTAGAGTTTTGCTGACTGAGTCTGTATAAAGAGCATTGCTACAGGACCTCCAGTGACCCATGTGTGTGCGTATGTGTGTTTGTGTGAGCCACTGGTGCTAATTTGTCTTGCCTTCCTTAAGCCGTGCTGAAGTTTCACTTTTTTTTTTATGACCAAGCAGAGGCAGTGTCATCACGTGTACTCTGTGCTTGTGTACTTATGATGCGTTTCAGTTTGTTTTCTTCATTCACCCCAAAAATAAAAAAACAAAACTGACTGAACATGTGCACACCTGAGAGCTCCTGCTGGTGTGGGTTTCTTTTCCTTTTGTTCAAATGTTTCTTGTGTGTCAGCAGTGGAGTTAGGAGGACAGGTCTTACAGGAATGTCTTTACTTGAAGAACAGTTCTCATATATGGTTCTGATATACAAATGCAATAGGGCGACAATCCAGGCACAGCTAATAAAGACAAGACTTTCCAATCAGTTTTAAAATTGTCTTTGTTAACCTGCTAAATCTGATGGAGTGAGTGCGTTCTAAATGAATCACTTCATGTAGAAATTCAGTTTTATTACAGGATCTCTTCCAGCAACAATCTCTGATCCAGCAACGATCTCTGTATCTCACTGTAGATCTTATTATAATACTCTATATCTCACTCTACATCTTACTATGATGATCTCTGCATCTCACTCTAGATCTTACTATGATGATCTCTGTATCTCACTCTACATCTTACTATGATGATCTCTGTATCTCTTTCTAGATCTTACTATGGTTCTCCCTATATCTCACTATAGATCTTACTATAATGCTCTCTGCATCTCAGTTTAGATCCTACTACGATGATCTCTGTATATTACTGTAGATCTTACTATGATGGTCTCTGTATGTCACTCTAGATCTTACTATGATGGTCTCTGTATCAAACTCTAGATCTTACTATGATGCTCTCTGTATCTTACTGTAGATCTTACTATGATGCTCTCTGTATCTTACTGTAGATCTTACTATGATGCTCTCTGTATCTCTCTCTAGATCTTACTATGATACTCTGTGTATCTCACTCTAGATCTCACTATGATACTCTCTGTAACTAATTGTAGATGTCACTATGGCACTCTCTGTATCTCACACTAGATCTTACTATGATGCTCTCTGTGTCTCACTCTAGATCTCACTATGACACTCTCTGTATCTTACTGTAGATCTTACTATAATGCTATATCTCACTATAGATCTTACTATGGTGCTCTCTGTATCTCTCTCTAGATCTTACTATAATGCTCTCTGTATCTCACTGTAGATCTTACTATAATACTCTGTGTAACTAATTGTAGATCTCACTATGATACTCTCTGTATCGTACACTAGATCTTACTATAATGCTAACTGTATCTCACTCTAGATCTTACTATAATGCTCTCTGTATCTCACTGTAGATCTTACTATAATACTCTCTGAATTTCACTTTAGATCTTACTACGATGATCTCTGTATCTCACTCTACATCTTACTATGATGATCTCTGTATCTCTTTCTAGATCTTACTATGGTTCTCCCTATATCTCACTCTAGATCTTACTATGATGCTCTCTGCATCTCACTTTAGATCCTACTAAGGTGATCTCTGTATATTACTGTAGATCTTACTATGATGTTCTCTGTATGTCACTCTAGATCTTACTATGGTGCTCTCTGTATCTCACTCTAGATCTTCCTATGATACTGTCTGTATCTCACTCTAAATCTTGCTGTGAAACACTCTGCTAATAACTATAGATCTCACTATGATACTTTCTGTATCTCATTCTAAATCTTACTATGGTTCTTTTTATATCTCACTCTAGATCTCACTATAATGCATTCTGTATCTTACTGTAGATCTTACAATGATACTATCTGTATCTCACTCTAGATCTTACTATGATGGTCTCTGTATCTCACTCTAGATCTTACTATAATGCTCTCTGTATCTCACTGTAGATCTTACTATAATACTCTGTGTATCTCACATTTGATCTTACTATGATGATCTCTGTATCTCACTCTAGATCTTACTATGATGCTCTCTGTATCTCACTCTACATCTTACTATGATGATCTCTGTATCTCACTCTAGATCTTACTATGGTTCTCCCTATATCTCACTCTAGATCTTACTATGATGCTCTCTGCATCTCACTTTAGATCCTACTAAGATGATCTCTGTATCTTACTGTAGATCTTACTATGATGTTCTCTGTATGCCACTCTAGATCTTACTATGATGGTCTCTGTATCTAACTCTAGATCTTACTATGATGCTCTCTGTATCTTACTGCAGATCTTACTATGATGCTCTCTGTATCTTACTGTAGATCTTACTATGATGCTCTCTGTGTCTCACTCAAGATCTCACTTTGACACTCTCTGTATCTTACTGTAGATCTTACTATAATGCTATATCTCACTCTAGATCTTACTATGGTGCTCTCTGTATCTCTCTCTAGATCTTACTATGATACTCTGTGTAACTAATTGTAGATCTCACTATGATACTCTCTGTATCGTACACTAGATCTTACTATAATGCTAACTGTATCTCACTTTAGATCTTACTACGATGATCTCTGTATCTCACTCTACATCTTACTATGATGATCTCTGTATCTCTTTCTAGATCTTACTATGGTTCTCCCTATATCTCACTCTAGATCTTACTATGATGCTCTCTGCATCTCACTTTAGATCCTACTAAGGTGATCTCTGTATATTACTGTAGATCTTACTATGATGTTCTCTGTATGTCACTCTAGATCTTACTATGGTGCTCTCTGTATCTCACTCTAGATCTTCCTATGATACTGTCTGTATCTCACTCTAAATCTTGCTGTGAAACACTCTGCTAATAACTATAGATCTCACTATGATACTTTCTGTATCTCATTCTAGATCTTACTATGGTTCTTTCTATATCTCACTCTAGATCTCACTATGATGCATTCTGTATCTTACTGTAGATCTTACAATGATACTATCTGTATCTCACTCTAGATCTTACTATGATGCTCTCTGTATCTTACTGTAGATCTTACTATGATGCTCTCTGTATCTTACTGTAGATCTTACTATGATGCTCTCTGTATCTCTCTCTAGATCTTACAATAAAACTCTGTGTATCTCACTCTAGATCTCACTATGATACTCTTTTTAACTAATTGTAGATGTCACTATGGCACTCTCTGTATCTCACTCTAGATCTTACTATAATGCTCTCTGTATCTCACTCTAGATCTTACAATGATGCTCTCTGTATGCCACTCTAGATCTTACTATGATGATCTCTGTATCTTACTGTAGATCTTACTATGATGCTCTCTGTATCTCACTCTAGATCTTACTATGATGCTCTCTGTATCTCTCTCTAGATCTCACTATGATGCTTTCTGTATCTAACTCTAGATCTTACTATGATGCTCTCTGTATCTCACTATAGATCTTACTATGATGCTTTCTGTATCTAACTCTAGATCGTACTATGATGCTCTCTGTATCTCACTCTAGATCTTACTATGATACTCTCTGTATCTTACTGTAGATCTTACTATGATGCTCTCTTTATCTCACTCTAGATCACACTATGACACTCTCTGTATCTTGCTGTAGGTCTTTCTATAATGCTCTCTGTATCTCACTCTAGATCTAAATAACTTTAATGTAGACATTCAGTTTTAATGACATGATCTTCTCTTGATACATAACTTTTATAAAGATAATAAAAGCAAAACGACTTGTAATTTCTCTACTGTTTGTGCAATTGTTTAAAAAAATCTCTTAATGAATGAGAGAAAAATAAAATGGAATTTGGCAAACAAAAGAAACAGATTTTGCATGTGTGTGTGAGTTTGCGAGAAACAGTTGGATAGACTGTGGCGGGCAGTAGACAGAAGGCCCACCAGATATAAGAGAAGTCCTTTTATCACACGACCTGTTTAGTAGCGAGGCAGCATTTGTTCACTGCTCAGAATCTAAAATGCATCAGTTTTACTTAGGGAACAGTCCAGCCTGTGGTCTGCCCCTGCGATTCCTTATGGGTGCAAAAGCTGGACAATAAACAAGTAAAACAAGAGAAAATGAAGCTCATATTTTTGACAAATTCTGAGAAGAACTGATTCTCATAAAATACCATTAAGTTTGGAAGAGGATGGCCAACAACAAGATGAATGGAGTAAATCAGAGGATTCATGAACCAGTCATTCAGAAGCTTGAAGACCCCAAAACAGAAGAGAAGATGTTCTGACAGACCACCACCTATCTAATAAAAAATAATAAAATAAATAAATTAATTAATAATAACAATAATAATAATAACAATAATAATAATAATACTATTATTATTATTATTATTATTATTAATAATAATAATAATAATAATAATAATAATAATAATAATAATAATAATAATAATAATAATAATGATGATGATGATGATGATGATGATGATGATAATAATAATAATAATAATAATAATAATAATAATGTACTAGAAATGGAATGGCAAATTCTTTTGACCGATAACTGACCACTATTATTTGATCATTCATCATTCATGAAGGAGGAGCCATGTTTGAAGCTATGAGCTCACATGAACTCAGTTCTGTATTAATGTGCTAAGATATTAAAACCCATTCTATATGAATGCCCTCATAAGGAAACAATAAGATCCCAAAAAGTGATTCTACATAGTGAAGTGGATTTATATCAGTCTGTAATGCTCTTTCAATCCTGAATGCATATTAAACACTCTTTATTGTGTGTGGGAGGAAACAGATGAGGGGCTGAATTTATCTTCAGCACAAACACCACACATGCATACATATAGCCATGGTTACATGTGCTGTACACACACACTCACTTAAAAACTGTAGTTAACTCCTGTAGTTCCACCTATTAGGACGGATCCATGAGAACTATGACCCGTGTTCACAGTGCTAAACAGACTCACTATAGCACAGTCTGGATCTAATTATACATTTCACTGGAATGCACGATAGAATCCACTCTGGATCCCTCTGTGATCCCACTCACTATCCTGCTGTCTGGATCACTCTAGATCCAACTATGATGGTCTCTGTATCTGAATCTGGATCTCACTGTGACGCAGTCTAGATTTTGCTCTAATGTGCTCCGAATCTTACTCTAGATCATAGTATGATGTATTCTGGATTTCACTCTAGATCTCACTACGATACTTTTTGTAACTTACTGTAGATCTCACTATGATGCTCTCTGTATCTTACTCTGGATTTTACCATGATGCTCTCTGGATCTCAATATGATGCTCTCTGCATCCCTTTCTAGATCCCACTATGATACTGTCTGTATTTCACTCTGGATCTCACTATGATGTGCTCGGCAGCTTACTCTGGATCTTTGTATGATGTATTCTGGATCTCACCTGTACCTTACAGTAGATCTTATTATGATGCCTTCTGTATCTCACTCTAGATCTTATCATGACGCTCTCTGGATCTCAATATAATGCTTTCTGGATCTCACTCTAGATATCACTCTACCATACTCCCTTTAACTAACTGTAGATCTCACTATGATGCTCTCTGTATTTTACTCTAGATCTTACCATGGTGCTCTCTAGATCTAAATTTGATAATCTCTGCATCTCACTCTAGATCTTATTATGATGCTCTCTGTATCTCACTTTGGATCTTACTATAATGCTTCACATTCTTGCTCACACTATGATACTCGGTATTTCACTCTAGACCTTGTTATGATGCTCTCTGTATCTCACTCTACATCTCACTATGTTGCTTTCTGTATTTCACTCTGGCTCTCACTTTGATGCTCTCTGGATCTCACTCTGGATCTCTCCATGATGCTCACTGTATCTCAATCTACATCTAGCAATGATTCTCTCTGTATCTTTCTTTGGATCTGATTATGGTGTGCTCTAGATCTCACTCTAATGATCTTTGTGTCCCTTTGTAACTTTGGATCTTATTAGGAAAACTCTGGATGTCATTATGATAAACTCTGGATCTTGTCATGGATCCCATCATGCTGTGGTCTGACTCTTAGTTCTTCCTGAGGTCAGTAGAACAGGATCGCTCTCTAGAGTATCCTGACTGGGGCTCGAAATCGGTGAGTCAGGCCAGAAAGAGTCTAAATGATATAGACAGGGACATCAGCCCAGCATAAAGAGCCCACGGTGCATAGTGAGCAGAGCGTCTGGACTGTACCTTCTGCTCTCTCAGCTCTTTCTCACACCTGTGCAAGCCACACTCACATGCTCAGTGGTGGGGGCACAGTAATGAGGGAAATGCAGAATGAGACCACAATGTGTGTATGTATGTGTGAAAGTATGTGATAGTGACAGTTATAGTGAACCCCTGTGGAAGTGTCACTATACATTCTACTTGTGTGCAGGAGTGTGAGAGTGTGTGTGTGTGTGTGTGTGTGTGGGTGGGTGGGTGGTTGAAGGTATGCTTCTCAGGTGTAAAAGAAGGCACATTAAGGTGAATCAGAGCTCAGCAGAAACATCTGAAAGTGAAGAAGTTGCACCACAAGGGGCCAATGAAAGATCTTAGTGTCAGTGTCAGGTTTAATACAAGTGAGATCCCTAACCTGCACTGGACTAATGCAGTAGAGAGGGAGAGAGAGAGAGAGAGAGAGAGAGAGAGAGAGAAAGAGAGAGAGAAAGTTTGAGGGGGTCTATATAGAGAGTATGTGTATGTGTGCATGACAGAGAGAGTGGGAGATATTGAGAGAAAAAAGTAGAGAGTGAGAATAGAAAGGAAAAGAAAGAGCACAAGAAGGAGGGAGAAAGTGACAGAAAGAGATGGAGAGAAAAAGAGAGAGAGAGAAGAAAGTTAGAGAGAGTGACAGGGTGAAGGAAAAAAGAAAAGAAAGTGAGAGAGAAAGACAGTAAAAAGAAAACAGAGAGATAAAAAAGAAAATGAGCCGGAAAGGGAGAAAGAGAAAGAGTGACAGCAATAATGAGAGAGAAACAGAAAAACTAGAGAGGAAGTGACAGAGCGGGAAAAGGAAGAAAGAAAGGGAAAGAGAGCAAGGAGAAAACAGAGAAAAAGAGAGAGTGTGAGAATGAGAGAGAGAGAGAGGGAGAAGAAGAAAGAGAGAAGAAAGTAAGAGAGAGAAAAGTAAGAGTTAGCTAGAGAGTGGCAGGGCGAAGGAAGAAAGACGAAAAGAGAGCAAGAAGCAAACAGAGAGAGAAAGAGACAGCGTGAGAATGATAGAAAGAGAGAGAAGAGAGAGAGAAGAGTACGAGTTAGAGAGAGTTACAGGGCAAAGGAAGAAAGAGTAGAAAAGAAAGCAAGAAGAAAACAGAGAGAGAGAGCATAAGAATGAGAAAAAGAGAGAGGGAGAAGGAGAGAGAGAAAAGAGATAAAGTGAGAGAGAGAGAGAGAGAGAGAGAGAAAAGTAAGAGTTAGATACACAGTGACAGGGTGAAGGAAGAAAGAGGGAAAGAGAGCAAGAAGCAAACAGAGAGAGAAAGAGAGTGTGAGAATGATAGAAAGAGAGCGAAGAGCGCGAGAGAAGAGTGAGAGTTAGAGAGAGAGCGACAGAGCAAAGGAAGAAAGCGAGAGAAAGAGAGCAAGAAGTAAACAGAGAGAGCGCATGAGAATGAGAGAAAAGAAAGAAAGAGAGTGAGAGAAATTTAAAGAGAGAGTGACCCGGTGAATGAAGAAAGAGAGGGAAAGATAGCAAGAAGAAAAGAGAGAGAGAGAGAGAGAGAGAGAGAGAAGGAAAAACACCTGCCAGTGTGTGACAGAACTGGCTACACTCAGTGTTGTGGCTGCCAAGTGGAGGCGAGTCGTGACGGTTAAAGAAGCTGTCTCGGGAAGATCTAATCAATTTGGATAATTAGCCCTCAGCCCAATTTCCTCATAATAAGGGTCTGCCAGGGGTCTCTGATAGGGACATGGATTTCCTTTTCAACCACATACAGACATCAGCCATGATATATAGAGAAGGATGGCTGATAAACTTAACATCATAATATTTATATGTCATCAGCACTACTTTCATAAGACAACAAGACTCTGATCCTAATAAACGGCTACTGATACAAATCTCTATTAAAAATTATAGGATTCTTCAGTAAAGAAGATTCAAATATGATGATTTTAGACTTATTCAGGTTAGAGATCGACCGATATGGGTTGTTCTATAGCTGATGCCGATGCTTAGTGGTCAGGGTCAGCCAATGGCCGATATGTGCAGCTGATTTTGTTGCCGTATTTTTGGGGTCAATATCTAGAAATCTTTGCTTTTTTTGCTGCTAAAATGTCACATTAATAATTACAAGTGGATGCACAACATTTCTGAACTTAAAATCATCATTTATTGAACACTGACGTAGCAAGAAACAAATAAAATATGTTTATCTGCCCCCCAAAAAGCTGGAAGCTGGAAGCTGAGTAATATATGGGAAGCCCTGGCTGCTCCGGTGAGACTCGCTGTGTAACAATAACAGGTTAATGTGTGTATTACACTAGAGCCGTTAGCTTTAGCTTTTGTTTTACTAATTATCTTGAGTGGTGATGAAATGGAGTTAGAGCAAGTTGTCAGTCTGATTCACATGAACTGCTAAAATCTGAGAAGTGAGTAATAGAAACAGCAGCGTCACTATAATTTACTATAGTACTATACTATAGTACTATAGTAAAACATCTGCTCTGGTTCACGTCTACGACCGGGACCTAGAAAAACAGAACCACATCATTAAAAACGTCATTGTTTGCTATAAATTATTAATCATTTTCACTTTGGCTGAACAGTTCCAAAAGTTTTGGCTTAGGGTCCTTCACATGGAGCATCAGCACGTTCCACTACACCAATAACATGGGGCTGCTCACGGATATTGGCGCTACCTAACGTATATCTGCTGATGTTGATAAATTAATTTTAAAAAATAGCAAATATCGGCCCAATATACTGGCCGACCGATATATCAGTCGCTCTCTACTTCAGGAATAATGTGTCAGAGACCACACATCCATGAGTGGAAACGTTAGCGTTCAGCACGAACACCTAAAACACCAAAACAAGGGAAAGAGCAGCTGTGAGGTCGACTGTACAAACATATTCAGCGACAGACTTACAAAAAGTAACCTTACTTATTAAAAGCTTCCTGTTTCACCCCTTTATGGTGCAACAGCTTCATCCTGGTGCCTCAGAATGTATTTATTTAAGGTGGGCTGGGATAATTCTCCTCCCCAATTCACATTTCTGTCTATGTTCTATTTCTTTATTATATATTTATGTACAGTTAGTATACATATTGTATGTGTTAAAATATTATTATCTCAGAATAGTGTTTTATCTATTTGATGTTCATTTCATGTCATGCTTACCTTCATCTATCATTGCTATCCAAAGAAAAAACGAGTATCTCCAAAATAGTAGCTTTACAGGAGAGGCCCAAAACCTTCTTTACTTTTAATGTAAACTGAAGCAAAGAGATTTTTCATTCCAAGTGATTTTGAAGCATTTAATTTTGGTCCATACATCATAAAACTTTTACAGGGTATAAAGAGCAGCTGTCGTGTTCAAATGATGAAAAATAAAAATCAACAAAAATGGAGCTACATAGTTTTCTTTGAACAGCGATGATGTATTTCTTAACAGTTCAGATATCCATCCATTATCTTCCGCTTTATCCCGCTAGTAGGGGTCACTGGAGCCAATTCCAGGGTAAGTGCTCAACCTAACATGCATGTGTTTGGACTGTGGGAGGAAACCCACTCAAGCGTGCAAACTCCACATAGAACAGCCCGGACTGGGATTTTAGAATTTTAGAATTTAGAACTAGAATTAGCCACATGTGTTTGCACACAGCGGAATTTGACCTCAGCATTTAAACCATCTGTGCAGTGAAACACCCACATATACACACACTAGTGAACTTACACACTAGGGGGCAGTAAGCACACGTCCCCGGAGTGGTGGGTAGCCCTATCCAGGGCGCCTGGGGACCAGTTGGGGGTTAGGTGCCTTGCTCAAGAGCACTTCAGGCGTGGCCTACCAGTCCCGGGGATCGAACCTTCTAGTCACAAGACCAGATCTCTAACCTTCGGGCCACGACGTACAGAGTACGTGCCCCTCGAGCCTTTCAACCAGCCTTGCAGTGAGGCCACAGTGCTAACCACTACACCACCGTGCTGCCCTAGTTCAGATATTCTATCTTTATATTATGTTATTAAGGCATTTCACTGCTAGTTGTACTGTATATGACGATGTATGTGACAAATCAACTTTGATTTGCACTTAAACAAGAAGCTGCTGATGAGGATGCTGAGTTTAGCTTCATATGGATCACTCCAATTTGCAGAAACAACTGGAATCCAGGCAACTTTCATAAAACAGTCATTGCATAGTTTTGCTTATATGCACCATCAGCACAACACATTTCATGCAGCTTCCTTAGAGGTTTGGAAATCATTCAGCAAAAACAAGGATATCCATAAAATCAATACGGCTATTTGTATCTTTACGACTGATAATGCTTATTTAGTATAGAGGTGAATAGAGGAGGTGCTGGGCCGCTGAGAAGATGCTATAGAAATCAATTTATCAGGGCATCTACTGATAAACAATCTACTGTGTTTGCATGTGGTCACTGTCCGAAGAAAAACATGTAAATTTTCATGTTTCTGTATCCTTTGAATACGACAGCTGCTCTTTATATCCTGTGAAAATTTCATAATGAGTGGACCAATAGAAATGTTCTAAAAACTTGTGAATGAAGCCTTTTTACATTGACTTACATTGAAAGTAAAGAAGGTTTTTGGCCTCTCCTGTAAAATTACTATTTTGGAGATACATATATATCGATGCTGTCCAAAGAAAAACTTAAATGAAAAGTTTCCATCCAACACTCGGTTTATCCAACCAGTCTTTCATTACGTTACATCAGGGGTGCAGTCAATCTCATTACTACGTTTGATGGGTGCATCAGGCATGTATATAAGAAAACAATGGATTCTAATGAAGTGTTCTACGAACATAGCTGCTGTAGATTGGTGTACACAACAAGGAAATATATTTGAACACATTTGTCATAAATATTTCAGTTTAAAGGTAGTTTTTTTGTAATCAGGCTGCAATAAATCTTGAATACATGTCCTTCTCATTAGTAGTAGCCATAGTTGCAACACATGCATAACGCACCACCACTTCTTACAACTTGTTGGGCAAGAAGGTTACGGTGGCCGAGAAGACCCAACACGCTGCAAATTCACAAACACGCCTAAAACAGAAAACACTTCAATCAAAACAGCAACATGGGTACTCTGCAAAAACACAAACACGCTGCAAAAACATGATCGCAAATAAACCCATCCACAACACAATGGAAGTGTTTCTGGAGGACACTTAAAGGACGTGGGACCATATACGGCGACGCAGTGTAAACAGAACCACGTGGTAGCGTCTAATGAGAAGTAAATTTGGCTGTATTTGCTAACTATCCAGACTTACTTCTCATTAGATGCTAGTGATGACCAGATCAAGCCTCTTGAAGCGTTGAAGCTTTCCCTCCAGCTGGTTCAAAATAAAGGTTCATTACTCGAAGCTTCATGTGCACACAAACCCTCTTGCAACGTTGTCAGTATGGAAACAAGTATATACATAAGACACCTTAATTTCATTTTCTGTGGTTCATTCATTGGTTTATCTGATCTGTGTTTGATTGTGTGGGTCTGTTAATTAAAAAAACTGCCAGTAGGATTTCAGTAAATAAATCCAATAGGACGTGAGATATTGATGTTAAAACTGTTGCAGTGGTTTTAAGAAATGGGACAGTGATTATGGGGTGATGATGACTTTCATTTTTATTAAGAAACAATAAATCACGCCGATACTCGAACCACGTCCTGAGACATCGAGGCTTCAGACATCATCAGTGACGTCACTTGCCCTTAACAAAGCAAGCCTTGAGGATTTCTCGACACCAGCTCCGAAGCATCGATATTGTTTGCCCATCCATGTTACCGCAGCTCTGCGTGGTTCTGTTTACATATGTGGTCTCACATCCTTTAAGTGTCCTCCAGAAACACTTGCGTTGTGTGTGTTCGTGAAATATAGTGCCCATGTTGGCGTTTTGATGAAAGTGTTTTTTTGTTTGCAGCACGTTTGTGAATCTGCAGTGCGTTGAGTCTTCTTGGTCTTCTAGAAGGTAGGTTCGTTTTGTAGAAATGTGTCAAAGGAATGTAAATGTTATTAATTATGTAAATAAACATTGTTACTTTCCAAAGAAAAACACATTTTTATTCTTCTACATAATTTGAACATGACCTTTCAACTGTGTATAAATTTCATGATGATGGGACCAATAGAAAAGCTCCAAAATAACTTCCATTGACTTCCATTGAAATCAAAGACTCTAAAGTTGCCATTATAGAGATACTTGTTTTTCATTGGACAGCGACGATATGCAATTAACTCCACTTTATTATCCTCTTAAGTAGTACAGCGAAACATCAGACCTGTAAGGGTTACAGAGAACACAGCTATTGGTATGTTTCTTGCAGAGATCGATGCTCTAAAGGAAGCATCAGGTAGTATTGATACTTCAGTATTGATCCATCCGTCCCAGGTCTTTGGCTCACTCTCTCTATATTGCACATGAATGAAGATCAGAGAGCTTTTCCCTATGTGCCCAGAGGCCTCACACACATCACACGCTCCAGCCAGGGAGCCGCAATCGAAGGCACAGGACTGGGGTGTGGAGAAAATGAAGAACAAGTGCAGGTGAACGAGTAAGTGAGTGTAAGATTCAGCAACACAAATGCAACGTTATTTATGATGCCAATGAAACTGAACTGAATTGAATTGAAAGAGAGGGAAATAAAAAGAGGGGATGGAATCAGATGTGACAGAAATGTACCACTGCAGCCAGAGGCAGAGCACGCACACACACACACACACACACACACATACACACATACATACAAATACACACAAACGGCCGGAGGCAGAGTTTGTAGCAGCTGGAGGCATAAAACAACCCTGTATAAAATACCATTAGTGCAGATTCCATTAACCTCACAGGGGACCACCATATGCCCACACACACACACAGATACACACATGCGATTGTTTCTGTGAATTGTGGGGACATTACACAGAAGTTCATTAAGTTCTAAGAAATGGATTCCAGGAAACCTCCAGGATTCCAAACCCCAATTTTAATTACTACTAGCCCAATCATATCCCTAGTCTTACCATAATCTAGTCTTAAACTTCACATTTCATGATTTACATTGCAGGGACCGGCTTATGGTCCACACAAGAAGAAGGTCTCGATGTTGTGAGCGTGAGACCTACAGAACTATTATAACACACAAAAGAAGAGGCATTGTTTTGGAGAAAAGCAGCATACAAGCATATTATACAGTCAAATTTTGTTTTCTATGTTATCAGTCCTCTACACAGAACCTACTTAAGTTTCTGCAAATCGAAAAGTAAAATATAAAATTACTTATTAAATAATTATTAATTATTTACTAGTAATTATTTTACTGTATAATTTTCTTTCCCTTTTATATAATAATGTATAATTTTACTCCATAAGAGGGCGCTGGTAGTGTTGTGTTTTTCCCAGGACCGATACTGATTGGGTTGATATTTATTTACCATAAATTTGATATTCAAAATGTGAAAATTTACAAGAATGCAAATTTTACTTGACATTATATTACATTTAGAACATTATAACATTTCAGACAGTACAGGCAGACAAAAGTAAACAACTTTAAGAAAATAAGCATATAAAATAGCTCAAACAGCACTTAGTGACACTTGATATTTAATAATGAATATAATGGGATATAATGAACCTCCAAAAACATTTAAATTAAAAATGCATATATGTATAATTAAGTAATTATGAAAAAATGTGGTATAAGTCATTGACAGATTTGAAAAGGGGACTAATCAGGAACGTAGCTGCCTTTTAAGTGTATGCGTACAAGAAAGAAAGCTTAGGTACCAACTAAACAGTATGTAACTATATATATATATATATATATATATATATATATATATATTACTGTAAATATCTGAGCAATTATGCAGTAAAAACTCTCACTACTTTGTAAAAAGCAACAAGTAATAATATGAATGTAACCACATTTATTTAATATTTTTGTTTAATCGTTGCTGCATGATTTGGTGGAAACGGCCCTATTAGTCTAGTATATAGATAGATAGTTTATAGATATCTAGTAGATAGATAGATAGATAGATAGATAGATAGATAGATAGATAGATAGATAGATAGATAGATAGATAGATAGATAGATAGATAGATAGATAGATAGATAGATAGATAGATAGATAGATATACACAGCACACACATATAGTATATTATTATAAAAATAGTGAACTGCATATGTCTGTACCTACCGAGCATAACCATAGGAACCATCTAGGAAAATTACTAGAAATTATGTATAACTTAATTAAATGTAGAACTATACATTCTGAATTTTATTTGTTTTACTGTTTTCTGCAGGCTTGTCTACGCTGTTGGTCCACTGAAGCGCCACTGTAGGCACACACATTCTGAACATTCCTACAGAACACCGTGTCGACTGCACACACAGGAAAATCACTTGCACAAACCCATCATAATTCAGTCACATTAGTTTGGTTAGAGTGAGTGAAATTATATGACTGAGTTATTTACTTGGCATGGACGGGACTCCGGGACAGCCTACAGAAATTCTTGATGGTTGTATGCTATGTGCCTACCATCCAGTAACGCTGTGGGAGGAAAACTGGGCCAGACTACAGAAGTGTGATGTGTTGAGCATGATTGTATATCAGATATGCATACAAATAACAAAAAAGGCACTTTGATTGGCAAGGAAACAAGTTCATATCATCACTGCCCAAAGATCTTCTTTACAGCAGTGGCCAAAAACTTACTTTACTTTTAATGTAAGTCAACCAGAAAGTGATTTTGGAGCATTTCTATTGGTCTATTCATTATGAAATTTTCATACAATGTAAACGACCAATGCTGTGTTTAAATTATGCAGAAAATTAAACTTTGCCAAAAAAGTTGTTTTTCTTCGGACACTGACGATATGCTGATTACGATAATGCTGAATATCAGTTCTGAATATCAGTCGGACCGATTATCAGTCAAAGTAAGGGAAAGGAAGAAGAAAGAGAAGAAATAAGGAGTAGAGAGAAGTCTATTCTTATTAGGAATCTGAAGGTCTCTCTCTGTGGTCAGACTATGAGCCTAAAGGCAGATGACACATGGCAGACCTTCAAACTGAGGCAGCTGAAAGGTATATCACTTCAGCTTCCTCGGTATGCACAACACAGAGCCCACATACACAGAACTTTTTTATAGTTAAAATGCTTTTCTTTATACTCAAAAGTACAATATGATGAAGAGAAATGCTCCAGAAAAGTTCTGATTGGTCTAAAATACCCGTACAGTATTTTCTTTTTGATATACTGTGTGTTAGTGTGTGTTGTGCTAGTATGAATAAACACAGCAGTGCTGCTGGAGTTTTCAAACACTGTGTCCACTCAATATCCACTCTATTAGACAGTCCTACCTTGTTGGTCCCCCATGTAGATGTAAAGTCAGAGACGATAGCTTATCTGTGGCATGTGTTGGTCATCCTCTAGTCCTTCATCAGTGATCACAGGACGCTGGACAGTTTTGGTTGGTGGATTATTCTCATTGAGTGTTGTAAAACTCCAGCAGCTCTGCTGTGTCTGATCCACTCACACCAGCACAACACACACTAACACACCACCACAATGTCAGTGTTGCATGGTGAAAGAAGGATAACAAAGTATGCAGAGATGAACAACTATCTGTAATTGTGGAACTACAACGAGCAGTTGTAGTTGGGTCTAACCCAACAGCTTGGTCCCCTAATGCTGGAGGTGTTGCGGAGTGGCTGCTGCAGCTGTACAGGTGAGAGGAAGTAGGCCAGTCTCAGTCAGGAGGTATAAAAAGTATAAGAATAAGACCACAAATTAATGTGTTATCATGATTAGTTGCTTAAATGTGGTCAAACTCGGAATTTGCTTTGCTGTTCATAGTTTTAGAGAATATCAGATGTTCACTATGTATACCCCAAAAATGATGGTTCTTCAAGGGTTCTTTAGGAAAGAGAAAAGTTCAATTCAGACCCATGGGTTTAATGTAGAACCATTCCCTGCTTAAAAGATACACTGTATTGCCAAAAGTATTTGCTTGTCTGCTTTACACGCATAGGAAATTAAGTGACATCCTATTCTTAATCCATATGGTTTAATATGATGTCGGCCCACCCGTTGCAGCTATAACACACTCCTGCCCCTATCCACAAGGGGCAGGAGTGTGTTCATGGGAATTTTTGGCCGTTCTTCCAGAAGTGCATTTGTGAGGTCAAACAAGAAGGACTGACTCGCAGTCTCCGCTCAAATTCTTCCCAGACGTGTTCTGTTGGGTTGAGGTCAGGACTCTGTGCAGGCCAGTCAAGATGTTCCACAGCAAACTCACTCATCCACGTCTTATTGGAGCTTGCTTTGTGCACTAGTGGACAGTCACGTTGAAACAGGAAGGGGCCGTCCTCAAACTGTTCCCACAAAGTTGGGAGCATGAAATTGTCCAGAATCACTTGTTACGCTGAAGCATTAATAGTTCCTTTCACTGAAAATAAGGGGCCGAGCCCAACTCCGGCAAAACATCCCCACACCATAATCCCCCCTCCACCAAACCCAGACTCATCCATCGGATTGCCAGACAGAGAAGAGTGATTTGTCACTTCAGAGAACACGTCTCCACTGCTCTGAAGTCCAGTGGTGTTGAGCTTTGCACCACTGCATCTGACTCTTTGCATCATGCTTGCAGCTGCTTAGCCATGGAAACCCATTCCATGAAGCTCTCTACACATAGTTCTTGAGCTAATCTGAAGGCCACATGAAGTTTGGAGGTCTGTAGCGATTGACTCTGCAGAAAGTTGACGAACTTAGCATCTGCCGGCCACTATTAGAAACATAAACTTTCACTCTTAGTGGCCACTTTATTCGGGAATGACCTTATATTTCACTTATTGGCCGCTTTATTGGAAACACCTTTATACTTCCACAAAGTGGACCTTTTATGGAAGATACCTACCATACACAACCCCTCATTGACTGGCCACGTCATAAGAAACATTGGGAACACCTATAGCTCATAGGCCCACTCAGTGGGCACTTTATTAGAAATGCCTACCTTGTGTTTCCCCTTACTGGCCACTTTATACATTCACTTACCTTATACCACGCTAGAGTACCACGCTGGAGTTCAGTGAGCTCCTGAGAGCGACCCATTCTTTCACTAATGTTTATAGAAGCAGTCTGCATGACTAGCTGTTTGGTTTTATACACCTGTGGCCATGGAAGTGATCGGAACACCTAAATTAATTTAAATGAATGGGTGAGTCAACACTTTTGGCAATACAGTGTAGTTATTTAGGTTGATGTAGAACGTATTATACATTGTTTTATTTAGCCAAAAAAAATTTCTGTTAATGTTATGATGTTCCAACTATTGTAGCTTATCTCTTGTAAAGTTGAAGCTGTCAGTGCAGCAATGGAAGGAAAACTTACCATTAATACTCTTAATGGTAACAAGAAACGTTGTGAAGAAATGATATGCAGGTGTCTAACTTTTCTCAAAGTCTCTTCTCGGTATCGGCATTGAAAGTTTTCAACAACACTGAAAAAAGAGCAAAGCCAAGGGTAAAAACTTCTCTTTCACTGACTGAGTAGGTCTGGGACAGAAAGAGAGATTTCTGGGACAGCGTACTTAACTGCAGGCCATATAATAGAAAAATCGGTTAAAGACCCCGAGACCTCCTCCACCACGGGGGGCAATCCTAGCCACTCCGCCTGAATTGAGAGCAATTCTCCTGGGGAAGACCTCGCAGTGTCCCCACCCACAGACTAGATCCTTTGGCTCTGTTCAGCTCTGTCCCAGACACTTAAGTCTTTGATGTGCCTAAATAGGGGTACGTTATCTGTCTCTGTGATGCGTGACGTGTGTGTGTGTGTGCGGTACTTTGTTCTGTGATCGCCGAACGCGTTTTCTTCTCCAGCTGGGCCTTGTTTCCAGCACTGTTATTTAGAGTGCCTCTAAACACACTGCACACCATCTGTTACCGCACACATACACACACAATGAGCTAACAATATACTGTGTCATCAGATTCTTTAAGGGCATAATGACCTATAAATGCAAGCTACTTATTCACTATAGAGACTGTTAATTCCGGTTTCACTCGAAACAGGGCTTAATGCTTTAGAACAAAGCAGACTGAGCTAGGATTCTCTCATCCGCACAAATTTAAAACACAATGACCTGAAAAAACAGACTGATCCAGAATCAGATTACTAGTCAAGATTCTTGAACTGATTATTGACACATACTACCACTTCATTACAAACATTTACCCTATAAATTTACGGGTTGGTCAATTTATCGGAAACACCTACCTTTTACGTATGGGTCACTTTCTCTGAAACATCTACTTTATACTAGAGATAGATCTATATATATGCCAAAGCAGGGCTACATGTAGTTATTAGCGAAAGCAAGTCACGAAACATGATCTAAACTGGTTTATTACCATTTTAACAAGCTCATATAAAACCACATAATACTTTTAACAAAATTAACAGTAAATAAACAAAGTAAATCAAACAAATATATGCAGTCAAAACTGCAGTCATTAAACGCAGACTCTGTTATTTTTTACTCACTGTATTCAACCGCGTGGGTACTCTTAAAAGCTGTATCAGATTAGTAGCGTTAAATGTCTTTGTCTTGGTTCCCCAACGAGACACAGTGATTTTACTAATTTTACAAAGCGTCCTGGATGAGTCTGAGTCACATACGGTAACAAACCGTTCTCATGAGGCCGCTGCTTTAGTCTGTTGAAAATGAAAGGGTATGTGTTTCCACCTAGCGGTTCAGATAGGAATTGTAAGGACCTGGCTGGAGGGGGGTCAACGAGACGCTAGCTGGAAATACAGAAACTTTCACTCTTAGAATCCACTTTATTCAGAAATGACCTTATACTTCACTCATTGGCCACTTTATTGGAAACACCTTATTTATACTTCCACAAAGTGGCCCTTTTATGGAAGATACCAACCATACACATCCCCTCATTGACCACTTTATGACACACTGGCCACGTCATAAGAAACATTAGGAACACCAATAGCTCATATGTCCACTCAGTGGCCACTTTATTAGAAATGCCTACCTTGTGTTTCCACTTACTGGCCACTTAATACACTTTATATTTATTGGAATGTAAATGTACATGAATGAAAGTCGAAAATGAAATAGCAGACCTGCCAACATGGGAATTTTTAAAACCATTCCCACTATGAAGATGGACTGAGAGGGATGAAAACCAATTTTGTTACTTTCGTTTTGATGGCTCTCCGCTAGTAGCCTGTTCGAAGAGATTAAACTAGCACTATGATTGGACAAAGTCTTCTTTTTCCAACAGGTTGTTGCCCAGTGCAGTTACACCCATAGTCGAGTTGCCTAGCGCGCGAATGCACGGACAGTTCAACTCAAAGCCATCAATTGCTTTTCTCAAATTTTGAAGTGACAAATCGTAGCAGCATAGTTTAATGTTAAGGTTTGCAGGTCTGAAATAGGAGTAACGAGGCTATTTTTAAAATGTAAGGGGTGGAAAGTACTGAAAATGGAGTGTAAATGTAAGGAGTAGAAGTAAAAAGTCAGCTAAAAAATAATTACTCCAGTAAAGTATAAATAACCAAAATTTCTACTTAAGTAAGGTAACAAATTATTTGTACTTCATTACTTGACACCACTGCATTCCACGGAAACAAGCTCACTCACTTAGTTCGTGTCAGTATACATTTTCATGACCAAAAGGCCCCGCAAAAGCTCAATATCAGTAGTATTAACAAAACCCACTCACGACAGGTTCACAACACAGTAAACAGAGTGAGAGCCAGAAGCCAAACAGAAAACGAGGCTGCGGCTCGCACATATAAAACGATCCAGCACGACATTATGAATAAAACATTTGCATTCGCTGTTTACCTCCAAGATATCTGACTCTTACTATGTGTCAGAACAATCCCCACATTCAAGGGGGATGACAGCATGCAAGCTAGATCATTATCCAGGAGCAAGCCACAGAAACAGAGTGATAATCATGAATCTAACTTCAGAGGAACAACATATAAATGATCCTGTCAGTCCTCACCCTCTTCACTCTGCTCTAGTATTTATCACAGCTGATACTACAAACACAGAAAACATAGGCTTCACCGGTGTCAGCAGTTAGTCTTTATTAGGAACACCTCCTTGTATCTGCACTCACTGTCCATTTTATCAGCTTCACTTACCGTATAGGAGCACTCTGTAGTTCTACACTTACAGACTGTAGTCCATCTGATTCACTGCATACACTGGTTATCCACTTTCAATGATCAGAACCCCCACAGGACCACCAAAGAACAGGTACTATTAGGGAGGTGGATCATTCTCAGCACGACAGTGACACTGACATGGTGGTGGTGCGTTGGTGTGTGTTGTGCTGGTGTGAGTGGATGAGACACAGCAGTGCTGCAGCAGTTTTTTAAGACCTCTGTGTCACTGCTGGACTGAGAACAGTCCACCAACCGACAACATTCAGCCAACAGCGTCCAGTGGTCAGCATCCTGTGACCACTGATGAAGGAATAGAGGATGACCAATACCAAATGTTCAGCAACAGATGAGCTGCCATCTCCAACTTTAAATGTACAAGGTGGACCAGCAAGGTAGGCTTGTCTAATAGAGTGGACAGTGAGTGTTGTCATGCCAATGTCACTGCAGTGCTGAGAAAGAACACCACTTGAATAATATCTGCTTTGTGGTGGTCCTTTGGGGGTCCTGATTATTAAAGAACAGGGTGAAATGGGGCTAACAAAGTATACAAAAGATCAGATGAACTACAGTCTAAAAGTGCAGAACTACAAAGCGAGCCTGTATTATAAGTGTGGCTGATAAATGTGTGTAGATATAAGGAGATGGTTTTAATGGTTTCTGGTTCATCGGCTGATCGTACCTAGGGACTCTTATTGGTATAGTGTATAGTGTAGTGGTTACCCAGGTGGGGAATCAAACCCCAGTCTACAGTCTGGTGGGCACACTATATCAACCACATATAACGCAAAATATGTCCACAAGATGTTTTTTTCAGTAGTAATATATATATATATATATATATATATATATATATATATATATATATATATATATATATATATATATATACCATGGTGATAATATTAATGTTGTTAGAAATAGTTAAGGTTAGAGATGAAAAGATCGATCGGCTATGTACCTCCTGATTTTTAATCAAAATATGCAAATCATCAACCGGTATTTCTCCAATTTAGCCAATCCCGAGAGACTGACTAAAGCAGCGCCCCTGTGAGAACAGTTTGCGTTTACGGCATGTGCTGATAGAAAACAACGTCCATCTGGCAGTTTGTTACCGTATGTGAATCAGACTCATCCAGGACGTTTTGTAAAATGAGTAAAATCAACGTGTCTTGTTGGGGAAACTAAGACAAAGACATTTAACGCTACTAATCTGATTTGGCACTTAAGAGTACACCACACGGCTGAATACAGTGAGTATCAGCAAACAGCAGAGCTAGCATGCATAGCTAGCACAAAACAAACAACCCAGAAACCTGTGCAGACCAGATCTGACTGGTCTAAACAGTACAGCAGCAGCAACAGCCAGAGAGCTACATGTAATGACTGCAGTTTTAAATTAAGTGTCTAAATTTAATAATTGTAGTATTGGCGATATCTGTTTGATTTACTTTGTTTTTTTACTGATAATTTTGTTAAAATATTATGTTGTTTTACATGAAAAAAATGGTAAATGGTAATAAACCAGTTTCCACCATGTTTCATGACTTGCATGCGCTAATAATTGCATATAGCCCCAGCCTCGAGTGGTATCGGCTTTCAGCCGATCGCGCTGAAAAGGGATCGTCGATCGGAATTGGCCTCAAAAACACTGAACGGTCCATCTCTAGTTATAGTCAGTGTTGCATTCCCAAAAAATATAGTAATATAATTTTATAGTATTGATAAAACATCACTTATACATAAGTGTTGAACAAGATTAACCTAATTAAAATGAGAACCCAGATTTTGGTCCCCTAAGTTTGCCAACGTGAAGGTTTTTTTTAGCTTCAGGAATGAAATGAAGGCAGCACCTCCCTCCAGACAGCCTGCATCAGGAATTCTACATCTTTCAGTAACACCTTTCTGCCATTTCCAGTTTGCTGCCACTGCCATTCTCACTGCAGGCTAATTTTGGGGAATTCTGTCTTATGCTTGTTCAAGAAAGGAACATTTTGATTGGCTAAGAGATGTGTCAATCATAATTGTGCAAGTCGATTGGCCCTATTAGCGCATCCTTACCAATTTTTGACCACCCAAAAAAAACACCACACACTGTTTATAACACCCTTAAGGCGTTTACTTACAGACAGCTGAATGCCCACTGGGGTCTTCAACCTTCAGACACACACACAGAAACAACCTGATCCTCCACTTTCAACTGCTAATGATCCCAATGTCAGTGATATCCTCGCTGCGTTCCATGCACGGCGTGCCATTCTCACTACAGGTTAGTTTTAAGGAGTTCTGTCTTACGAAGTGACGTTCTGATTGGCTGAGAGAGCCAATTAGCGCATCCTTATCATTTTTACTGACCATCTGATACTGACTAAAACTGACCATCTAAAAACAACCGCAAAGTGATGCAAAGTGACCAAGCACTGTTTATACCACCTTTAAGACGTTTACTTACACAAAGCTGAATGCCCAGTGGGGTCTTCAACCTTCAGACACGCACACACACACGCAGCAACAACCCGATCCTCCACTTTCAATTGCTAATGATCCCAATGTCAGTGATATCCTTGCTGCGTTTCATGCACGGCGTGCTAAGTAGCTAAAGCGATCGATGCATCAGTGGCCTGCACTTCTTCTTGTCTCCAAAATAAAGCTTGTTACATTAAGAAAGCGGCACACAGCACTCGAAAAAAAAAAAGAAGAAAAGTCTTATCTTCTAGTGTAGCATGCCAGTGCGCGGCTATATTTACCTCCGAAATCTACAATACTGATCAATTGCCGACTGCTCTTTCACCAGCTCTTGAGAGTACGGGATTGATTGAAGCGTGCTCTAATGCCCGAAAGAGGCAGCCTCAAATTACAGGGCAGGAAATAAAAAGACAGACGGGAGTTAGCTTTCCTCCAAACGCTGATTTCTGGGCTAGCGCGGTCGGATGCTATCCGTACATTGTTTTACAGAGAGGCCCTGGCTTTTAATAGGAGGAGTCCACAGTGGAACCTTTCAGACCATAGCCCGCGTGAAGTGCCAAACATCGCAGCTTGTGAAAGAAAAGTGGCTTTTATGGCTGAAAACCTGTGGTTTAGGGGTTTCAGACGCACACTGCTATTTTACAGTGCTTGAATCATTATCACTTACAACACAGACTAAAGTGGATCGAAGAAAAGGTCACAGCAGAGCATAACGCTAGTTCACCTCTGTCTGAGTCTACGGCAGGTTTATGTAGGTCTCAGAGAGACAGAGAGAGAAGACAGATAGATCCTCAGCGAGTGATTTAATAGGAGGACTCCTTTGCATTGACTCTATTGCTCGGGTGATGCTGTCCAGGACCTGGTAGACCACCATAATTGTCACGTTCAGATCTGAAAACGTCTAAAAAGGTCTAAAAGGATGTGTAGCTGTTCAAGAAACTTCTCACAACTCATTAAACAAAGAAGCTGCTTGTGTTTTCAGAACAACATACTGACCAATGGACTGACCACTGGATGTGTTTGGGATTATTTGGATGGTGGGAGGCAGAAAATGTTAAACCAGCGTGAGAAACTGCGTGAGTCTCCTGAAATGAATGGAAGCTGTAACTAAGGCGGACCCACAAAACACACTATAGTTCTAAAGTTTGGGATCACTTGTCATATAATGTCATATAATGTTATTGTGACCAATTACTGTTACAATGTGTAAAAGCTGTATGTTTCAAATCATTCTAATGCGCTTATAATAGAGAAAATGGGGTCTTGGTGATTGCCACTCTGAGCCAGGACCACCTACTACTGCGCTATGAAGCCCTGGAAGAACGTGCAAAAGGCCTCTCGTGAGAATTCTGCAACGTTTTATAGCACCACCAACATCCACCAACAACTGTGGGTCTTCTGCCAGCTATAAGCTATAAACAGAAGCAGAAGAAACCTTCATTCATTGCATTGGATTACACTTTCTAACTGAGCAAACTCATCTAGCATTGTTTTAGGCAAGCACGCGAAGATATACATTCATCTTACACCAAAACGTGAGACAGTTCGAGAAGGTGTTTGATTGAAGAGCGAAGCCTTAAAGAGTGAATCTCAGATATTGTCTAATAAATTACACCATCTGACATATTATGTGCACTATAATCCTCTATCAGGTTGCCTTTTCACTGGATTACACACGTTTTCCATATTTAAACGCTTCATGGACAATATAGCCTATATGGGTTGAAAACACCAGCAGTGCTTCAGCAAGACTAGCAAACTTCCATCATTCTTTTTCATTCTCCAATATCACAATAAATAAAACTGTGCTAACAGTTAAAGTTAGAGTAAAATCCTGTAGTATTACTTTACCATTCCAGTCAACATGGTTCTCTTGGTTCACAACTGGTGTTGTGCTTCAGCTCGCCAACAAATGAACATATACGGTTGTCCATGCTAGCCTGAGTCTACGGCAGGTTTATGTAGGTCCCACTAAGAGAAAAGATGGTTCCTTGATAAGGGATTTAATAGGACGACTCCTTTGCACCACAGACCACTTTTCGGTACCTATGCTTTCTGGCTGATGTTTTAGGTCACTTTTGAATGTTGGTGGTGCTTTCACACTCGTGGTAGCATAAGACGGACTCTACAACCCATACAAGTGGCTCAGGTAGTGCAGCTCATCCAGATGACAGCAGGTTCTAACTGAGCAAATGTGACAGACGCAAGTTTGGAGACACTGTGGAGAGCAATCTCCTGTCTGCAACATCATTCAGCATGACCGGTTTGGCAGTGGGTCAGTAATGGTGTGGGGTGGCTGCACAGCCCTCCATGTGCTTGCCAGAGGTAGCTTGACTGTCATTAGGTACCGAGATGAGATCCTCAGACCCCTTGTGAGACCATATGCTGGTGTGGTTGTCCCTGGGTTCCTACTAATGCAGGACAATGCTAGACCTCATGTGGCTGGAGTGTGTTCCTGCAAGATGAAGGTATTGAAGCTATGGACTGGCTCATCATGTCTTGCTCCACCCACCAACTGGACAGTCTGGACAGTCTGTTCCACCACAGACTGTCCAGAAATTGGTGAAAGCTTTAGTCCAGGTCTGGGAGGAGATCCCTCAGGAGACCATCCGCCACCTTATCAGGAGCATGCCCAGGCGTTGTAGGGAAGTCATACAGGCGCGTGGAGGCCACACACAATACTGAGCCTCATTTTGACTTGTTTAAGGACATTACATCAAAGTTTGATCAGCCTGTAGTGTGTTTTTCCACTTTAATATTGAGTGTGACTCCAAATCCAGGCCTTCATTGGCTAATAAATTTGATTTCCATTGATGATTTTTGTGTGATTTTGTTGTCAGCACATTCAACTTTGCGCAGAACAAAGGATTCAATGAGAATATTTCATTCATTCAGATCTAGGATGGGTTATTTGAGTGTTCCCTTAAATATTTTGAGCAGTGTATATAGAGAAGATAAGAAAATATCACCTCTGACCACTAGATGGCAGCATTGTAATCCGTCTTCAGCTCCACTCCAACATTAACAAAAAGCACAAGGGTGCAGTGCTATTGTAAACATTGGCAAACCTGTTTATACAGTGGTGTGTTTTAATAGTAGGATTTGAAAAATTGCAGTATATCACTTTACTTGCAGTATCGCAATATATCACGATAAAGCCACTGAATCATGGCTGCTTTATCACGATACATATTGTATCGCCAGGTTCTTGTAAATACCCATATATATATACAACGAGGCTCTTTCATAGTGAATGAGAACAGAGCTACAAACACATTTCACCAGACAGCAGAACAAACTGTTCCACACAAAGTGGTAATTCTTCCTGCTGGTGAGATGCCTGGCGTAACAGTCCACCCTGCTGACTCTCTCTCTCTCTCTCTCTCTCTCTCTCTCTCTCTCTCTCTCTCTCTCTGTGACTTTACCTATAGAGCAATGCCTATCTGTAGCGAGGTGTGTGTATGCCCGCCTGGCCCTGAGCTTCAAACAAGCCTCAAAAATCTTTACCCCCTTTGAGACACTCAATAAAGAGCTGCCAGTTTAAAAACCTTTCAAAAAGCTCCAGAGCTGAAAGTTTCAGAGACAGTAAAGCATGGTCAACTTCAGGCCATCCTCAGCCGACTGACCCCCGGCGCAGCAGAGAAACCCCCCAGCACGCCTGAGCGCACGACACACTCAATAAAAACTCAAACACACACTTTCATCCCTCCATCTCTCCCCCCCGGCCATCACTCCATCACTCGATCGTTGCATCCATATTCAGGTCCTGAAGAGGGTCTTTATCTGAGGTGCCACCCTAAGATAAGTCAATTTCTCTCTCTCTCACCATCGCTCACTCGTTCCTTCTTTTCATTCTCTCTGTGACTTTCTTCCACTTGTTCTATGCCTGTTTCTCTCTTACATGCTGCTCGCTCACTCTCTCTTTCATTTAATTCCTTCTCTTTTCTTCTTTTCCTCACTCTTTTTCAATGTCTTTCCTTCTCGTTCCTTAACTCTCTCTCACTCTTTTTTACTGATTTTACTGGCTTTTTCCTTCACTTCTTTTTCTTTCTCACTTGTTATATCACAATCACTATCTCACTTTCTTTTTCTATCTTTGTCTTCCTCTCATCCTTTTTGTCTTTTTACCCTTTCTTTCCCTTTTCCTCTCTCTCCCCATCTCTCTTTCTCCTTCTCACCCTGTCCCTCAGTCTCTCTCTTCCTCACTCTTCCTGTCTTCATCTCCCTCTCTCTTTCTTACTCTTCCTGTCTTCATCTCTCTCGCTCTTCCTCTCTTTCTCACTCTTCCTCTCTTCATCTATCTCTCTTTCTCCCACTCACTCCCCCTCTTTCTCCCTCTTCCTTTTCCTCTTTCTCCCTCTCACCCTTTCCCTCAGTACCTCTCTCTCTCTCTCTCTCTCTCTCTCTCTCTCTCTCTGTCTCTCTCTCTTTGTCCCCCATTCACGCTCTCTCGTACATAGACACATTGGGACGCTCTGGATTCTCTTTTCATCTCTTTCTCTTGCACTCCCTCTTTCCTTATCCATCAAAGTATTTCCCTTTTTTCCTCTCTCCCTACCTATTTTTTATCTACTTCTCTTTCTCCCTCTCACCCTTTCTCTTAGTCTCTCTCTCTCTCTTCCCCACTCTTACTGCCTTAATCTCTCTTTCTGTTGCTCTCACCTTCTTATTCCTCCTCTCTTCATCCATCGCTCTTTCTCCCACACTCTCCCCCTTTCTCCCTCTTTCTCTTTCTCCCTCTCACCCTTTCCCTCAGTACCTGTCTCTCTCCCTCTCTCTCTCTCTGCCCCCATTCACGCTCTCTCGGGCACAGACACACTGGGTCACTCTGGGTTAATCAGGGTCACTATATAGAGCTTTACATGAACACGCTGACTGACACATACACATCTACACACACACACACGGCCTGTGAACACCCTCACACACCTACACACACACACATGCTGGGCGAGAATGTAATACATGCACTGCTAATGTATGGATGCGGAGTGTTAAGTGAGAGATAACAGACAGAATCTCACACCCGAGTCCAGCTGTGAGAGGACCCCCGCTGCTGCTGCAGATCCCCCTGATGAATTTTCAGCAGCTGCTGATACTGTTTGTCACATCGTCACCGTTTCGACATGCAGCATCCAGACCCGCAACTCTCTCCGCACCACTCAAGTGTCAGTGATGTAGCTCCGCTCAGCGTACTTAATAGAGTAAACAGGATGAGCGCCCCCTGTTGACCAACACGTCTCCCAGCAGTGAGCTTGATGTTCCTTACAGTTGTGCTGATTCAGAAGCTGAACTGATCATGTGACAAAAAGAACTAGACAACTGTGTTTACTGAACAACATACAGGGAAAATGTACAGCTTATCCTGGCTAATATACTGCCCTGTGGTTGCTATGGTATCCCAAATGGTTGCTAGGGCATTGTTAGGTGGTTGCTATGCATGCCAAGTGGTTGCTAGGGAATCGGTAGGTGGCTGCTATGGTTTCCCAAGTGGTTGCTAAGGTGTTGCCAGATGGTTCTTATGGTATCCTAGATTTTTTCCAGGATGTTGCTATGGTATCGCAAGTGGTTGCTAAGGTCTTGCTAAAGTGCTACTACAGTATCCCAGAAAGTGTCTATGGAATTCTTATAGATGTCATTGCTTATGTGTTCCTAGGTAGTTGTTATGGTAAACCAAGGGCATTGCTACACCGTTGCTATGTTATTTTTGTTTGGTTGCTAGCATGTTGTTTGGTGGTTAATTTGGTATCCCAGATGTTCCTGTGGTATCTCAAGTAGTTGCTTAAATGTTGCTAGACGGTTGCTGTGGTATCCCAGATGGTTGCTAGGTTGCTGGTACAGTATTCCAAATGGTTGCGAATAGTTGCTGAGGTATGGCACTTCAGCTGGATGCAATAGTGTTGCAAGGTGGATGCTATGATAACGCAGGTGGTTGCTAAGTTGTTGCTAAGTCATGGCTACGGCATCCCAAGTGGTTCCTAAGGTGTTGATAGATGCTTGTTATGGCATTCCCTGAAGTTGCTAAGACGTTGCAGAACAGTTTCTATGTTATCCTAGATGGCTGCTAAAGTGTTTCTAGGTTGTTGCTATGGTTTCCCAAACGTTTTCTAATGGTTGCTAAGGTGTTGCTAATGTGTTAAACGTGGGTGTCTGACTGTGGCTTGTCGAAACTCAAATCTATTTTGTTTAATTAGAGCAAAAATAATCAAAACT
This sequence comes from Megaleporinus macrocephalus, assembly GCA_021613375.1. Taxonomy (NCBI): domain Eukaryota; kingdom Metazoa; phylum Chordata; class Actinopteri; order Characiformes; family Anostomidae; genus Megaleporinus; species Megaleporinus macrocephalus. Next base: position 12,685,492 of record CM038707.1, on the reverse strand, counting down.
GCAATAAAAACCACAAGAGAAGAATCCATCATGCTGAAAGGCTGAGGAGATGCTGCAGCTGAGGTCAGTAAACACTGGTCACCTATGGTGCATGGGAACAGGCTATGATGTAATCACTCTCTAACTAAAGCTACTAAATGCTGCTACTTAAACACCTGCCTACATAGCCAGTGTCACTTAGGCAGCTCACCAGGGTTTGAGACAGAGCCCTGGAAATGTCTTAGCAGCTGAGGAACCATTTGATCCTTCCTCACGATATTTAAGGTATCTTAGAATTGGGACAGCCTCTCTCAGGAACACATAATATGACATAGAATGCTGTTTATGCAGACACTTTCTAGATTTTGAAGACCTATTAAATTAGTGTTTTTTCATGTAAACCCTTTATTACTACTCATGAAAACAATTATTTAACCCATTCAATCAATTCAGCGAGTCAGAATTCAGTGCAACATCTGCAAACACACCATCAGAAAAGAAAGAGCCATGTGGACTAACAAGGTGAAGTAATAATACAGGCTTATTTAAAGAGCTTGACAAAGATTGACCAAACATTCTGCTGTGAAATGAATTTATTGAATTGCATGCTAGCCTGAAATGGGACTACAAAACACATCATCCCATTATCTTTTAGCTCTTGCTAACGAGTAAAAACCAATCTGAGATTGACTCCTGTTACAGCTAGCTCAAGAATCGCAACTGTTGGTCTGTGATGTGGTGCCATAACCTGTCATCCGGTTCTCATGAGAGGTCAAGTGCCCGCCCCTATTAAACTTACAGAGCAGGACCATTTCCAGGACCAGAGTTGTGACAACAGAGATCACCAGAATGATTTTGACGCTGGAATTGGTAAAATTTTTACACAGTGTTGCTTTAAGTCTTCGTGGAATAATAACTGGGTGTCAATTTCTTCGAATTATCGCTTCATTCTAAGCACAGTGATGTAAATGTGAAGCTATGGAGCTCAGGCCTAACTGCCTACAGGTCCTGCGAAGGTCGAATGAAATTAAACAGGAGAAAAATGAAGTCTGATTCCAGCTGATCGATTGCCGAGTCATGGCAAATATCAGCCATGGTGTAATGAATACTGCATTCACACCGGTTGGTTCACATTTGCAGCAGGGGGGAATTCTGGGAAAGATGGTATTGATACAGCAGTAAATCGAGTTTTTGTTAAAATAAATGCCAGAGCACCAACGCGGGACAGCATGCGGCGAGAGATTTATCAAAGCCTTCCAAATGCTTACCAGGCTTCTCGTGGATGATTTATTGTAGGGCACTGTCATTAGGGTCAATGGGTAAAATTAATTTGGCCATGGGTATGAGTGTGTGCAACATGGCATGCGGCGGTGAAGTAATAAGGAGCTCACGGCTCCAGAGAGGAGCTCTAAGTGTGGCGTGAAAGAAGAGAAGACAAGATTTTACCTCAAGTAAAGCACATATACAGTCATGTGTAAAGATGTGTTCTGTTGATTTGATTAATTTAAATAGCAGTATGTAACCTCTAGTGGTGTGATTGTGTATTGCTGCCTACTATGTTCCTTTGTGCCTGTCCTGATTTCATTTTGCTTCTTCAACAACTGGCCATCCCATGTGGTGTGACGCTGAGCGACTGTCCATCCAGGGATCTGATGCTGCTGCTTCGTCTGTTTTGACCAGGTGCCCCTGTCTGGACCAGTTTTCCCATCATGGAGCTTTGTGCTGTCCGGTTCCTTGCCTGCATACTACTGGTACTTAAGATCCTACTCTTATTATCAGAAAATAATAAAGAATAATATATATATATATATATATATATATATATATATATATATATATATATATATATATATATATATATATATATACACACATACACACAGCAACTCTGTTTCAACATTTTATTGTGTTTTTAATGTTAATTCGCACTCAGCTGAATAACCACTACTGTTCCTGTGATGAGTTGATTAAGATTATTAAAACGTATTAATCATTCTTTTAACCCCGCTAATATTTTCTGATAAAATTTGTTTTCTTATTCAAATTTTCTTGTTCCACCTTAAATGGTGCCGCTGTTACATTCTGGTGTCTGAGATGTTATAATAACTGCTGCACCATTTCAGGTACTAAAAACTAAAAAGCATTGCATTTCATACCTTGAATTACGGAGAATTCCTAGGTTTTAAACACTTTAACATATTGGGGTAAAAATAAGGCACAAAATGTTGTTCATGCAAGAGCTGGGACACATTTTATAGTTTTTGTTTTATTTTTCTCTAATGTAGGAAATTTTAATGATGTATTTAGAGGAAATGTTAATTTATTTCCTCTATAAATTTTAATGTGTACTGGGGTGTAATGTAATATTAATGTGTACGGGTTTGGTCGGAATATTATAAGCTAAACAGTAGAAAGCATTTCAGCATTTTAAGGAACATGACAGTTAATGAATGTCTATGACTGAATGTTTATTTTATTAGAACTTGCTGGACAAATATCAAATGAAATACCAAAAATTTGCTATAGATTTCAATTTATTACAACTGCTTCTCTGTGGATATTGATGCTATGAAAACAGTAAACATTAATGTTGTTACTACAAACTACATTCTGGATATTAATTCAATCAGAAGTTTATTCTGGATGTGTATTATTTCATTAGAAGCATATTTTGAATGTATTTTTTTCCATACATAAATAATTTTATTTAATCACAAATCTTGGTTTTATTATGAGATGATTCCAGATATTAATTTAATCATTTTGGATCAACTATATATATATATATATATATATATATATATATATATATATATACTGATTATTGCTAATTTTTACTTGTACTGAATATTGATTTGAATATTTTTCACTTTAGATATTTACTAACATCATTTCTGAAGGTTTGATAGCTTTCATCATTCTGGACATATCTTTTATTATAAATTCAAATTAATTAGTTAACAAGCATTCGCATAATTAGAACTATATATCACCTCCATAAAAATGTATAATTAATTAATGATAGAATATTTTATCACTTTCTGAAAACTTAATTAAGCATTATTAATTAACAGAAAGGTAATGCCACTCAGATCTTACAGACAGGCAAATCTGTAGACAATACTAATTTAATTATATTATAATAAGTAGTAACCTATCTATCTATCTATCTATCTATCTATCTATCTATCTATCTATCTATCTATCTATCTATCTATCTATCTATCTATCTATCTATCTATCTATCTATCTATCTATCTATCTATTTGAGGGATAAGGCAAGGATAACAGGGAAGGAAAGCTTCGCTGAGTTGCTGTGTGGAGGACTTTAAGAGGAGCCAAAAACTCCAAAGGGGAACCCCAGCTACAGTGCGAGCAGGATTAAAAACAGACACACTCTGACTGATGCAACATGATTTGTTTAATCTTTTTTCCGTTCCTCCTCAGCGCATCTAAGCTTCTGGCAGCGTGAACTTTGAAGCTGGAGGCGTATGTCATTAGCTAGCTTTACTGCTCAATAAGCAATTTCCTCCTTCAAGGCAAAAGCCACCATAATGAGGACTTAGGCACCACCCTCATTACTCGCTGTTTGTACCTCCAGCTGCTCTCATTACCTCACTGAGTGTGTTGTCCAGGGGAAATGATCAGTAGACCACTGAGTGAAGGGATTAGTGTGAATATGACTCTTCAAAACATCTACAAAAGGTGAAAGCTTTCAGCCTGCAGGCTGCTCTTTATCACTCGCCCGTGTCATCAGCAAACAAGATAAAAGAGCAAGGAGAAAAGCATCTGTGAGAGAGTCTTGTGTGTCTGTACACCTGTGTGTTTGTGTGTGTGCTTTTTCATTTTCAAGGCAAAATGGCCTGACTTTAGTTTTTTTGGTTATTGTTTGTTTTAGAATTAAGCCTGAACGTTTCTTACACACACACACACACACACACACATACATACATAGTAATCTTCGTATGTCTTGTCAAATAAGAAACACAACCCCTCAAAGGGTTACGCCGACGTGATCTCACAAAGTCAAGTCTGAACAGAGTCCATGGGGTGCGCAAGGGCACCTGCAGTTGACTAGGATTCAATCCCACTTCTGACACCAAATGTGAAATCTTGCCAAAGAAGATGATGTGAACTCATATAATGCTTCTTAGCCAGTAAAACAATCTTATATTTAAAATCTAATATCCAATTATCTTATATCTATATTTCTTTCTAATACTTATATCTAATGTTTCTCACATTGAGATTGCCTTATTATGAGGTTGTGCAACTTACTTATAACACTGTTTTAAGTGAAAAACATCAATTATCTCTCTGCATTGGCAGATCATTTGGCTATAATGAAATGAATGAATGCTTGAGACAAGCCTGAATGTTATTTTTATATAATATATACCAACAAGTCATAAGACGATTCTTCTTTTGCCAAGGATTCAAAGTAACAGACTTCTAATAATCACCTGGAAGACCTGGTAGACCACCAAAACTGGACCCCTTCACATTAACAGCACTTTCATCTTTGAAAGAGAGGAGAACATAAAGCTCCACTCCTGCTTTAGATCTAAAAAACATCCACAGATGTTTCCATCCATCCCTCCACTGTGAGAAGACACATCAGTGCTGTGGGTCTGCAAAGATGTGTAGCTGTTTAAGAGGCTCCTCACTGAGCAATGGAGATACACATCAAACAAAGAAGCAGAGGGTCTGACCACCCCAGAGTCCAGAGCTCAACATCACTGAATGTGGTTGGAGTTTTTTGCATGGCGGAAAGCAGAAAATGTTCGGAGGTGTGGCTTTATGGAAATAAATAATGAAAAGAGAGAGAGAAGGAGAGAGAGGTGGATAGATATTAAGTGACAGTGTGAACAGAGTGGACTTTTATTCATGCTGATGTCACTCTTCATAAACTCCACTGTAAAAATGACTGACCTGCCAGACGCACTTACAGATCAAAGCAGTGACCTTGTTTGCATAACGGGAGGCACGGTGCCAACACACACACACACACACACACACACACACCCACACACACACACAAAGGTTTGTTTTTGTGAATTGTGGGGCCATTACATAAACTTCTATTAATTTCCTGGACACTTAACCTTACCCAGAACTACTACTAGCCTTAACCTTAGTATTAATACTGACCTTAACCCTGACCTTGAAATTGAATGATTTACATTGTGAGAACCAGATTGTGGTCCCCATAAGAACAAACAGCCCCCATAACATGAGTATATATAAGTATCCCCCAATTTGGCATAAACCTGGTACACACACACACACACACACACACACAAAGGTTTGTTTCTGTGAATGTGAATTGTGGGGGCATTACATAGACTTCCATTCATTTCCTGGACACTTAACCTTACCCAGAACTACTACTTGCCTTACTCTTAATACTAGTATTAATACTAACCTTAACCCTGACCTTGAAATTGAATGATTTACATTGTGAGGACCAGCTTGTGGTGCCCATAAGAACAAACAGTCCCCACAACATGAGTATATATGAGTATCCCCCAATGTGGCACAAACTTGGTACACACACACACACACACACACACACATGCACACACACACACACACACACACACACACACACAATTGTTTCTGTGAATTGTGGGGCCATTACATAGACTTGCATTAATTTCCTGCACACTTAACCTTATCTAGAACTACTACTAGCCTAACCCTAACCTTAACCTTAACCTTAACCCTAGCATTAATACTAACCTTAACCTTGACCTTGAAATTGGTTTACATAATTTCCATTGTGAGGACCAGCTTGTGGTCCCGATAACAACCAAGGGTCCCCATAACATGAGTATGAGTATCACACAATGTGGAATAAACCTGGTACACACACACACACACACACACACACACACACATACCACACACACAGACACACACACACACTGTATCATGCTCTTTTCCTCTCTTCCATTAACTCACTCTCCCTCTCTCTCCTCTCTCTCTCTCCCCCCTCTCTCCCTTTTGCTCACCCAGACTGGCTCGACTGTGTAATGAGTGAATATTCTTATTGTTTTATGTAAATGCCTGGGATGACGCACCAGACAGTGTGAGGTGGTCTGCAGCAGGTGGTCTCCAGGGGGTGATCGACATTTCAGCTAACACACTCCTACGCAGCAGGGACGGAGTGTATGTATGCGCGTGTGCGTGCGCGGGGGAGTGTGTCAGAATTTGGTAGGAGCGTCATAATCGCAATGACACAGCGTATGCATTTTAATGCATATAGGGATTGATCGCCCATATATTTAAATAAGGAACGAGCGATCCGTCAAACGAATCCTACGTCTCCGAACTTTAAAGGAGAATTCATGTGCAAGCGTCCGCTCGGACAAGCGATGTCACCTTTTATGTCCATCATACTTTATACAGTACTGTGCAAATTCAGACATCCTTCATTTATACAATTTTCAGTTGAAATGGCCTTTAAGAAGAAGCAGTAAACATATACTCAACAGAAACTTGCACAGAAGCCTTGACAACTCAAAGTAATATCAAATATTTCAGTACGTAACTCTTTAACAGCTTCCATTCATTTTGTGAGAGTGGGCTTTAGACCTTTAAAGAAAATCTTCAGGGATGTTTTTCTATAACTCTAAAGGTAGAGAAAATGGTTGCATTTTTCTACTGCTCACCATCCAAAAAATCCCAAACACATTCAGTGATGTTGAGGTCTGGACTTTTTTGTCTGCTTTCTTAGTGAGGAGCACTTTCATCACTTTCAATCTAAGTCAATGGAACCAGGTTTTTTCCTTTGTGATTTTTTAAGCATTTCTATTGGTCCATTCACCATGAAATGTTTACACAATGTAAACGGCAACTGTCGTGTTCAAATGATGAAGAAAACTGAAAATAAATGAATGTTTTTTATTGGACAGCGTAAATATATATATATATATATATATATATATATATATATATATAATATATATATATATATATATATATATATATATATATTTTTTTTTTTTTTTTTTTTTTTTTTCCCCTTTTTAACTTATAAGGATATAAGCTTATATACAAGCTCCTCACCTAGTCTGTGGAAGGCCTATTACTCAGTCATCTCTTACAGGTATAGTGTAGGGTGACTCTTATTGGTATAGTGTAGGGTTTTGAACCAGGGAATCAAACTCTACAGCTTACAGTCTACAGCTTGAAGAGTGGCGATACAACCCACTACACTATATCAACCAAATAGAAACTCAATATAGTTTATCCTTTAAGATGTTGAAACAACATTGTAACATCAGCATTAACATTATTTCAAAATCGAAACAAAGCTGTATTTAAAATTTTGAATTAACTTTGATCTGCTGTGTTGATTTAACAACGAATCGGTTCAACCGCTAACTGTGTTTTAACAGAATTCCACTTGTTTGAGTGAAGAGAAATAATTCATATCAAACTTCACCATGTGTTTGTTATTTGTAACAATTCATTTCTTTCTCCCTTTTTTGGGCAGCTTTATAACTAAGCTACAAACGCAAGAACTAGAAGACAGCAGTGCAGCTGGTCAGCTAAGATTGATAACATCCAGAGGAAGGAGGAGGACGAGGTCAGATACTCGAAACACCTGCTTGTGGCGTTATTGATCAGTGATATGAATAAATAATGCGGTCCTCTCTGATATTCCTACCTTGTATTTTAGTTTTAAGCTTCTTGCCGTGCAGCGAAGCCACTGGCGGTGAATGTAGGATGCATTCCTTTCCAGCTGGAGATAAGCTGGTTTCATATTTACGCTCTTAGCTCTGCTGTATCTTAGCTCTTGCCAGCTCAAAGTCTCAGCCACCATCTGTAAGAGGCCATGTTTTATTTGTTCTAATCGGTGTTGGGCTGGCGAGGACTGTAGATGAATTCATTGTGCAATTTCAATTCTATTTGTAAAGGTTTTCACCATCTAAGACACCTAAGACTGATTTACTGGGTCACTGATTTATTAGTTTTAACTGCATTTAGAAGCATGAACACAACTTAAAGTTCCTCCTATTTATACTGTTCTAGAATGTTCTGTAACGTTTACACTGTTCTAGAATGTTCTCTACTATTCACGTTATTATGGTTGTGCATTGCAAAGCAATCCAACTCCAGATTGTCTGGTATGATTGTGTGATTCAGGCCTGAATGCAGCTTTTTACTCAGATGCACAGATTCCAGACAACTATGGATACAGAGAATGAATGGGATGAAAATTTCCAGCCCAATTTAAGGTACTTCTGCTCGACCAACATAAACGTTTCGCATTCATTGACTCAGGGCACACCCCCGACCACGACTGCAGTGTTGGTTTGACCCAAACTTCTTCTGTTTGTTGTTTTGCTCATCCCTCTTTTTCCCCCATACAGTCCCATTCATTTTTGGACAAACCCAAACATCGTGGTTTCATTTAACCTACAGCCTCCAACAGCCTGCATGTACTCACTTAGGGCAGGTCCACAGACATACCAACCCGCACTCCTCTATTTGTCGTTTATTCATCACTTGTTCCTCACAGATAGTCCCATTCATTTTCAAGCCCACACAAACATCATGGTTTTGTTTACCCTACAGCCACAAAACTGCATGTACTCACTCAGGGCAGATCCTCATTCCCACCTTTGTAGGACACAATGACTGCTCTATGATGTTCTTCCCAATCACACTGGTCAAGAATGTTTTCTGCTTCACACTATTTCAGAATGTTCTTCAAATCGATCTAGAATGTGCTCCCTTTTCACATTGTTCTAGAATGTTCTTTCTCGTTTTCATTATTCTAGTATGTTCTCTCATATTTACATTCATATTCATCTGTCATATTCTAGTGTGTTCTAAAATGCCCCCCCCCCCTTCACAAAAATTCTACAACTGCTCTATGATGTTCTCTATATTAAAACAGGTCAAGAATGTTCTCTCCCATTTGTACTGTCCTAGAATATTCTTACCTATTCTACTCCTAGTAGTCCTCCTTTTTATTCAGTGTTCTAGAACGTTCTTCCCATTTACATGATTTTAGAGATTTCTCTAGAAATTCTAGAATTTTTTATTCTCATTTCTATTATTCTAGTATGTTCTTTCATATCCACAGGGTTTTAGAATGGTTTGCACTAACGGCATTGTTTAAGAATGTTCTTCACATTTACAACTTTGTAGAACGCTCTCCTCCCATTCCCATTATGACTACGCTATGATGTTCTTCTTCCCATTCACACTGCTCAGGAACATTCTATCCTATTAATGCTGTTTTGGAGGGTTCTTTTTCACCTATTTAAATCAGTATAATATTTAATTTACATCAACAACAATTCTTTCACCAGTAAACAAGAAGAAAGTCACTCCAGTTCTATTTATCATACCAGGTCCACTCAAAGTCAACCCAATCACATTTTAGCTTCTGTCTGTAATAGTTTTGTTGATACCAGCTGATTTTATTCATCAGCCTCTCTCTCTCTCTCTCTCTCTCTCTCTCTCTCTCTCTCTCTCTCTCTATATATATATATATATATATATATATATATATATATATATATATATATACCGGCCATGCTACAAATATGAGCAGTTGTGGGCTAGATGTTAGGGAATCTTATGGCTAGAAGGTCACCTGTTTGATTCCCTGAACCGACAGGACATGACCAAAGTGCCCTTGTTCTAAATTCTAAACTCTAATAACACAGAAAGAATGGGTTAAAAAAAAACACTAAGGACCCCTTTCATCCTAACAGACAAATCTGGCAATGGTTTCCCGTTCTAGGCCTGGATCAGCCTTGTTCTGCACAAGGGTGTGATGTCCTGTGCCTGGTGACACCACCCCCGTGATTGTAAAAACTTATTAGTTAAAAAATATTTTAATTTTTATTTATTTCCTGCAAACGTAAGTTAACATTCAAACATGTTGGATGATGTGATATTGCATAAAACTATACTAACTGTTTCTAACATAGATGAGGTGGCTGTTGAGCTGCACTGGTTTCAACTGGAGAACAAAGCTTAAGACTATAGTTTTTTTCCAAGCTGTTAAATGAATATTAGGACTCAGTTACCTGTACAAGACTGGTCATAAGGGTTGAATCGAGGGGTTCAAGGTGGGAAGATACTCATCCTGTATAGTGCATGGGCTTTAGTTTGGAAACCTGAACTGCAAAACAAGTCTCCAGGAATACAAGGGAAGAACACAAACAGTAAGAGAAAATAGAAAGTCAATGACAGTCATTGGCAAGTCATTGTGTAGAACACAATGTCGGAAGAAGCGAAGAGATGAACCACATACGGGACTGACGACGGGGTATGAAACAGATCTGTGAAACATGTTTGAAGAGAGTGAGAGGGAGTGTGGCCTGTAGACAACAGTGGGGTCAACAAAAGACAAACATCTACAAGCAATAAGCGGTGCTGAAATGCCAGAGCAAAGGCTGAAATTTCTTTCCAGCATCTGCTGCAGATACTGTAGAGGCTGACGGAGCTTCATTAGGGAGAAGGTTAAAGCGAGGCTTCCTCTGACAGATTACACTGTTACTGAACAAATCATACCTAACTAGCAGTGTCTCAGCGGGTGGGCCTGTTCCACTCACACCCTGTCACACACACACACACACACATTGTCTCACTCTCTCACTCTCTCTCTCTCTCTCTCTCTCTCTCTCTATAGCTATGTAGCAGCTGTACCATCTCTTTCCAGTCTTCTCCATTGAGGAATGGTGAGATTTGATTTAAGACAAGTAGCTATACATACCATCAGGCAACACAGGGCAGTTATTTTTGCTTTGGAATGCTAACCTCCAGCAATCCCATATGGAGGTCTTCCTAGAAGTTACACAGCAGATGCTCATCTATCAAAATAAGTCTTAAGATTAAAAACTAAATCATAAGGGTTTCAGCAGTTGTCCTCATTCATCTTGGCTGTGGAACATGACCTTAATGAATAAGTGTATAAATGGATTTTGATCTTCATTGAAGAAGCTTGAAAAATCAATCTACACTGCTGTAGCAATCTGAGGGAAACACTGCTCACTCATGTAACCTTACAAAATGTTGTAGACCGCCAAACTTCTAAAGCCAAAGCCGTGTTCTCGCAACAGTAAACCTATGTTCAAAGGGAGAGGTTTGGAAATGACCACCTGAAGACTCTGCTCCAACTACATTCAGCACTAAAGGTATGCAGAGCTGTGAAAAGACAGCAGGCATGGGAGGACACAATTCCTCATGGTCCGCTAGCTGTCCACTCTGTTTGTGCCCTGGCTGAGCCACACAGCATTAGTCCAGCCAGTTAGCAGGACTGAGAAAAGTGGACGAGCTATGTGCTGAACTCTATGCATTGTCAAGAAGGAGAGATCGCCGAGAAACAGCCGAAGAGGAGAAGATCTGAAGAGCAGTGATTGAGAAGCAGTTTCAACAGTGGAGAGACATCAGCGAGTGGCTGAAGTTAATGCTGAAGTTGGCTTCCTATTCACGCTTTTCAGTGGTGTAGCAGTTCCATTCCAGAAGCTGAGGAGTCTGAATGTAACTGCCGCACCACTTAAGGTGGAATGTCAAAATTTAAACCAGAATATGAGGTACTGGAACACAACTGCAGCCCCATTTAAGGTGGAAAGAAAAATATCACACTGTATCATCGCATTTGTAAACGTTTATGGCCACAAAGATAAAAAACAGGTTTGTCAGCCCAGTGTCATTCGCCTTGGCAATTAGCGCTCATGAATCTAGGGTCTTCGGAAAGGAGGGTATATTGTTCTCTAGAAGAAGGAACAATTCTTGAGTATTATGAACAGTTTATATCAGTGTTCACAACTTAACTGAACTGATATATGGTGTTATTAAGTTACATATTAATCATGCTTTATAAGTGCTTTAAATGGAACAATATATTATATGCCAGTAGGATGCGTTTTACTTCATAGACATCATGTACACATGGACAGAAGCTGTTCATAAATACTCAAGTATTACCAACATAACATCAGTGCCTACCCTTACATCTCCAAAATGTTAACTTTACAGGTAAAGGAAAAAAGCAACAACCTTACTTTTAATGTAAGTCAGTGGAACTAGACATGGTGCTTTTGTGGTACATTCATTATTGACATTCACAAGCAAGGTAAATAAATTATGTAAAATAAAAAAAAAATGGATGTTTTCTTTTAACAGCAGTATTGTGCATATGTCAGGAAGTCCTTATGTCTGTAGACTTCAATTAAAGTATTGCCAAACATTCTAACTAATGCCTCTAGAGGGCAATGGTGAGTAATGTTTACTTGATAACTAGCTGTGCCTGTCTTTAGTGAGGTTGACTAGTTGATGCTGGCATTACTAAGAAACCTAAAAAAGCTGAAAAAAACATAAATCACAATTCCATGTGAGGATAAAGTAACCAAGCACTACATACTACATAACCGTTAAGTGCACCACAATGCAAACCAGGCTATTTTGAGGTAACAACATCAGGACAGACTCAACATAATATCACTAGTGATAAGCTATATCACCTGATAAGCTATAGAGTATCGCCAAACATTCTAACTAATATTTTTAAAGGGCAGTGTGTTTCGTTGATAGCTAGCTGTGCCAGAACGTCTTCAGTTGGAAGTTCTACTCTATCACTCTATCTTTGGTTGACTAGTTGATGCTAATTACTGAGAAACCATCAGATGTAAACCCAACTTAAATCACTATTTTAGCTCACCAAGCAGTACTGCATGACTGCAAAGTGCACCAGACTATAAACTAGACTATGTTGAGCTGCCGACTTTTAAGTTTAATATTACTACTGACTCCATGATAAGCTGACTGGACTATAAAAACATTATAATTATTCTTTTAATGCCGAAAACATCTTCTGATGACATCATTCTCCAGCTGCTTGTTCTCATTCCACCTTAAATGAGGCCGTGGTTACATTCTGGTGCCTTTAGAGGGCAGAGGTGAGTAATGTTTGTTTGATACCTAGCTGTGTCTGCCTTTATTTGGAAATTCCACTCTATCAGCCCCCCACCCAACTATAAATAAGGTTACGCCCTTGAAGCCGTGTAAGAATGGAGTGATCCATGCGGAGGTCTAATCCAGCCTCTAACCTTTTCTCCTTCAAGTCTGAATGTGAGCGTGAGAGCGTCACGTTAATCAGCCACGCTAATTAAAACACAGCGGGATTCTTTCTCTCCCCACCTTCTTCTCGGTGTCGATCTCTCATATTCTGTCACATCATCCTTCTCTCTCTCCTTCTCTCTCTCTGTCCTTCTATCATAAGCCATCTCTCTCTCGTTCTCTCTCTTTCTCTCTCTCTGGTGTGTGATGAATCTGTAGGAGGCACCCAGTCGTGAGTGGCTCTAATTTAGAGTCGACCAATACATCTTATCTGCAGGTTCCCGTTCTCTCTCCTTCCTTCATCCCTCCATCCCTCTCCTCTTTTTCTCCTGCAGGTGCAAATGAACACAAACCTGACAAAGATGCCTGAAGGAATTCTGAATGAGGCCTCCCATGGACTCACAGTCGCTCGATAATGAAATCAACCATTGAGTCCAGTATGGATGTGTGTGTGTGTGTGTGTGTGTGTGTGTGTGTGTGCCAAGCCCAGCACAGGCTGTTGTAAAAGAATTATGGGATGTTATCAGAGTCTCATTTTAATCCACCGCAGCGCAGAGGGAAGCATATGTGTGTGTATGTGTGTGTGTGTGTGTGTGTGCGTATGAGTGTGTTTAATGCTATCCTCCTCTGGCTCTCAGCTCCTACTTAATTCAATAGAGGGCCAATTATTGACTGTACCGCCACTTTGAAATCCTTTTCAATTTATTTAAACTGTAAGTGTCTGCCGGTCGAGACCCCTGGCCTAATTTGCAGACTAACGCTTCATATATTACTCCACTTAAAGCCAAGATCAAGATCGCTCCATCAGATCACACTTATAGTCCTGTAATAGCAAATCGGTTTTATTTATGTGCTGTATGTTGTAAGAACTAGAAGAAACACAAGGTAATGTACCACAGTGCCTTGTCTCAGCCGTGGTCAGCCATGACTACTACAGCTAGGCCTTTGGTTTGGGCCAACACTGGTCAAAGACAATGTTGTTAATCCCATTAATATGTTAGCACTTGTAAATGGTGTTCCATTTGTTTTACTTAAACCTTATAATAAACATCCAAGAACACTTTAATAGGCACTGCTACTTTGTATCTGCACTCATTGTCCATTTGATCAGCTTTACCTCAGTGCCTATGACTATAAAAGAAAGGGCTCACAAAGAAACAGATACTACAGTTACAGACTTTAGTATCTGTTTCTTTGTGACCCTTTTCTTTAATGGTCACAAACACTGAGGTGATCCACTTGTACCAGCACAACACACACGATCACACCACCACCTCATCAGTGTTACTGAATTGCTGAATAATCCGCCACCCAAATAATGTCTCCACCATAGAGATTCTGTGGGAGTCCTGACTATTGAAAAACAAGGGAAAGAAACTGGGCTTAAGTCCTAAGACTGGGCTTAAGTCATAGACACTGAGGTGATCCACTTGTACCAGCGCAACACACACTATCACACCACCACCTCATCAGTGTTACTGAATTGCTGAATAATCAATCACCCAAATAACGCCTCCACCATAGAGATCCTGTGGGGGTCCTGATTATTGAAGAACAAGGAAAAAGAGACTGGTCTTAAGTCCTAAGATTGGGTGTTAAAGTCATAGACACTGAGGTGATCCACTTGTACCAGCACAACACACACTATCACACCACAACCTCGTCAGTGTTGCTGAATTGCTGAGTAATCAATCACCCAAATAACGCCTCCACCATAGAGATCCTGTGGGGATCCTGACTATTGAAGAACAGAGGGAAAGAGACTGGGCTTAAGTCCTAAGACTGTGCTTAAGTCATAAACACTGAGGTGATCCACTTGTACCAGCACAACACACACTATCACACCACCACCTCATCAGTGTTACTGTATTGCTGAATAATCCGCCACCCAAATAATGTCTCCACCATAGAGATCCTGTGGGAGTCCTGACTATTGAAAAACAAGGGAAAGAAACTGGGCTTAAGTCCTAAGACTGGGCTTAAGTCATAGACACTGAGGTGATCCACTTGTACCAGCGCAACACACACTATCACACCACCGCCTCATCAGTGTTACTGCATTGCTGAATAATCCGCCACCCAAATAATGCCTCCACCATAGAGATCCTGTGGGAGTCCTGACTATTGAAAAACGAGGGAAAGAAACTGGGCTTAAGTCCTAAGACTGGGCTTAAGTCATAGACACTGAGGTGATCCACTTGTACCAGCGCAACACACACTATCACACCTGCACCTCATCAGTGTTACTGCATTGCTGAATAACTCATCACCCAAATAACGCCTCCACCATAGAGATAATGTGGGGGTCCTGACTAATGAAGGACAAGAGGAAAGAGACTGGGCTTAAGTCCCCGGGCTGGCACCCTATACTAGTGTCCTTGGGCAGGAATCCCAACACTACCTCACATTGTTAGTCACTCTGAATACACGTGTTTACCAAACGCTGTAAATCTAAAGGGTAGCTGTGATTTACGTTAGTTCTAGAGATGGCATGAAACCACTTTTTCTTATTGAGACTAATACTGATATTAAAATCGTCATGGCCATTTTATTTCCCTAAAAAAAACCAATTTGTTACTGAAGCACTTAAAATAGGCTCCCATAACTCTAACTTTCTACTACCCCACAGGGCGAACTACACAGCTAACAACCTCATGCAGTGTGAGTGCTGAGTCAGAAAACTTTTCCGTATGGCCAGTTTATGTTAGTTTAGTTGTATACAGTTAACCGAGCTGTTAATTCACTTTCTTACTTTTATTATATATATTTATTATATATCGTACGAAAAACATGTATATTCATTTTTGTCGATTTTGAGTTTTGTACACCAGGTTAACACACCATTGGTTATTTACACTGTGTGAAAATTTCATTACGAAATGGACCAATAGAAGTGCTCCAAAATAGCTTGGGAAAAATTCTGGTTCTATTGACTTACATTGAAAGTGACGTAGGTTTTTGGTCTCTCCTGTAAAGTTGTAATTTTGGACACACTTGTTTTTTATTGGACAGCGACAATATATAGCTTTTCCCCTAAAACTCTGTGTTAACCTGTCTACTCTAACATTTACTAGTAGCCACTGCTGGAGATCAAGTTCAATTTCAATACTGACACACTCATGAAGAATGGAGTGCCAAAGAACCAGGTGTGAAGTCAAGGGACAGCCAGTGGTGGCCAATTTAACCAAATACAAATAAAGTGAGACAGCCAGCCCGTCCCTTGTTCTCTCAAATTGAAAAGCGCCTTTTTTAATGAGAGACACTTAATACACCACAGAGCAAAACCTGTGTAAACATGAAATTGCCCCTTAAAGGCAGAGCACTTTGGTTGCATCCATAATTTCATAAAATGGCTTTAAAACAGCAGGCTGATTGCACTCATGCCTAAACCTTTATCGCCTGCCACCTTCAGTTGAGGTCATATGGCGGCATTAGCGCCAACTTGGGCTGCGTTCCAAACTGCATACTGCCACACTAAATAGAAGGTCAAAAATAGTGCACCGCTAGAAGAAGTGCATTTATTAGTGGAGTATGTAAATGGAAGTGCTTGGTGTGGGATCAGGTTTGGAACACTACATTTATTCTTCTCATGGGGAAATTCCCTTTTTGACCCAGAGGTCCTCATATGGACATCAAAAAAATGATGACAACTGGTCATCCACCTTAAATTGTGCAGTAGCTACACCTGTACAGGTACCAGCATGTAACTGCTGATCTATTTAAGGTGGCCTCTGTAACACTTAGTAATACATATGAAGTATAATATAAAACTATGTGCACATATAAAGCTATATGCACAGACCTCCTACTCGCCAGTTTCTTATTGGGGTTTTCCCATTCCACCTTAAATAAATCAGTTACATGCTGGAACCTGTACAGGTTACCTTGACATGATAATAGATAACAAACTGTGATTTGATTCCAATGTAGATCATATTTTTCAATATGAAACAGACTCAATGGCCTGGTTAAGGTAGCAGGTAAAATTATTGGTGTTGATCAGAACCAGCTCAGTGACATATATAAAAAACAGGCCTTGAGAAAAGCCAAAGCTATTTTGTCTTGGCCAGACCATCCTTTGTTATCTGAGTTTTTATACCTCCCATCAGGCCGGAGGTTTAGAACAACATGGGCTGGTAGAACTAAACGTAGTAAAGTGTTCTTTGTTTCTACAGCCATCAGCTTGCTGAACTCAAGTAAATACGCATCTGTACACTGTATATAATGTAATGCTATGGACTATTAAGGGGAGGGGGGTGTTGTTAACTATGTAAATGTTGTGTGTACTGCCCAGTCATTCATGCTGCAATTCAAATTTCCCCTACTGGAACAATAAAGTAAAATAAAGGTGTAGCTACTGCACAATTTAAGGTGGACTAGACCAGTTGTCATCATTTTTTGATGCCCATATGCCCATATGAGGACCTCTAGATGTAAAGGGAATTTCCCCATGAGAAGAATGAATAGAGTGTGCAAAAAAGTGTTTCAAACCTGATACATTTACACTACAAAGTCAATGCATTCTTTGAACTATGAGGCCGTATAAGAGTTGAAATTGAATATTGCTAAACGTAAACTAATGCTACAGCACACTGAATTAATATCATTAGACTGCCAGCCGACTTAAAAACTTCAGTGTGCATGCTTAGCTAGTGTGGTAGTGGTATTAACATATACAGAATGAGGGCACTTAAAAAGAAGTAAGAAATAAAACCCTGATAATTAACAATAGGGCTACAATCTTCTGCATTCAGGATAATATGGGACAGACTTAGGTTAATATCTACTACTGACTCTTAATATCTACTACTGATTTAGACTATTAAAACATTTGAATTGTTCTTTTAATGCCATTCCACCTTAAATGACGCTGTGGTTACATTCTGGTGCCTGAGCTAATATTATAACAGCATCTTTTAAGGTGGAATGGAAAAAATTGGTAAACTTGGGTTTTATAAAGAGTTAAAAGGCCTGCATGGATAAAAAGGTTATTCTGTGTCTGCTGGACAGGTGGGGAACCTTAACCCATAGGTCATTTGCTCATGTTTGTGACCACTACATCATTTAAGGTGGAACGGGAAGATCTATCATGCAACTGTGACATCAATTAGATGCACAGTAGCTTTAACTTGAATATCAGGATTCCTCCTTAACAAGCTTGTAATTCAGTAGGTCCAGTGATATCCAGGAGAACAATCTTTACAGAACAACACGTAACGGACATGCTGGACATTTCTTTTCACCACAGAGAGCAACAGAGGTGATTCTGCAAAAGCCCCATTCACTCTTGCCATAGAGAAATGCAGACTACAGAACGACACACAATTTCAGTGCTATATGAAAAATGCAAATGAGCAGCTTACATTATCTTACATCATATCAATGTCTGATCCATACAGGAAAATACCGCCTTAAAAACAGAAATGAGAAAACTGAAAACTGCTGCTGTGGGTTGTTTACCACACCATGGCTTTTTTTTAAGCTTTTAAATCTATTTGATTTCTTTTTTGGTTACTGATCATCATATGACATCTCTAGGATTGCCTAGAATGACACAGGAAAGATGAAGGTAGACGGCATGGTTTTTTGTTTCTAAATAATAATAATAATAATAATAATAATAATATTAGTACATTCAACACAACTTGATTCCAACTTAGCTCTAATACACCCACCTCAGTGTATTTTTTGGGTATAACCTGCATACTTTAGTAAATACTCAAAATGAAAGCCTTACTGTAAGCACTATTATATATATAAAATATATAATTTTTGGGGGCATATTAGTTATAATATAGACCAATTAGAAATAACATTAAAAGCACCCCCTTGTATCTACACACACTGTCCATATTATCAGCTCCATTTACAATACAGGTGCATTTTGTAGTTCTACACTTTCAGACTGTAGTCCATCTGATTCTCTGTATACTTTGTTAGCCATACACTTAATGTGTGTTGTGTTGGTATAAGTGGATCAGACACAGCAGCAGGAAACATTGTGTCCACTCACTGTCCGCTCTAATAGACATTCCTACTTTGTTGGTCCACCTTGTAGATGTAAAGTCAGAGAAGACCTGGCCAACACACCTGTTGACGCACAGTTTGTGTTGGCCATCCTCTAGGCGTTCATAAGTGATTGTCTAGATATTTGTGGTTGGTGGGCTATTCTCAGTCCAGCAGTGACACTGAGGGGTTTTAAAACTCCAACAGCACTGCTGTGTCTTGATCTACTCATACGAGCACGACACACACTAACACACCACCATGATGTCAGTGTTAATATAGTGCTGGGAATGAATCACCTTCCTAATAGTACCTACTCTGTGGTGGTCCTGTGGGGGTCCTCACTATTGAAGAACAAGGTTTAAGGGGATAAACAATATATGCAGCAAATCAGATATATATAATATACTGCTGTCTTCAGTACTCTATAGTTTGTTCCTACTATTACAAAAACAGAGCAATACATTACTGCAGTACAGCGACTACGCCCTTGCAAACAATTGCAATTCATTAAGCTTTTGCAAAGATTTGCATTGTGAGAGATGTCCCGGTGCCCAGGGCTAGTGTTGTTTATCCTGGGAAAGGTCCTCTGCGCTCAAGCGGTGTGTCAAATCATGAGCGATGTTACTGTGAGATGTTTCATCCACTCTTCCTTCCCTGCTATTTGTTCTACAAAGCCTCCCTGTGTGATGACTGTCCGTGAAACTAATCAGCCTCCTTTGGAACACAGCCCACTGTCCCAACAGGCTGATACACCCTCCCCGCTGCCACCCCCCCCAAACAATTACAATCCAATAATTCCTGCCTACCTAAGGGCCAAGCAACTGCACACCAAAAGAAAAGCTCCTCCAAGGAAGTAAGAACCAGGAAACAGAGCCGTCAAGAGACTGTTTCTAACAGTACAGTGTATATTCCGGTTCCAGCATTTTTACAAACAGTTGGTTATTTTGATGGGAAATTAGCAAAACCACCCAGAAGACAGGGCAGATAAATAAAGGCAGGATAGTGATAGTGTTTCCTAACCCCAGTCCCACAGTACCACGGCCCCGTGCTGCTTTAGCGTGACTCAATTTAGGGCCTGACAATTACACCACGTTTGTTCTTCTATAGAGACAGGTGGCTGATTTGTGCAGAGAATTGAGGGAGCAGATGTGGAGGGAAGCTGATATTAAGGCAAAGATATTAAATCTGCAATTTCGTCAATAATGCACTGTGTTCAAGCCAGTGTGCTACCTTAAACGCGACTTACAGGTGTAGTTTTATACAGAATTCCGTGTTCCGAAAACATTTATACGTACTTATATTCATTTATAAATGGATCTCCATTTTTGTCTGCATCATTTGAATACCACAGCTGCCATTTATATTGTGTGCAAATTTCACAATGCATGGACCAATAGAAATGCTTCAAAATAGCTTGGAAAAATGTATGGTTACATTAACGTACTAATGTAAAAGTAAATTTTTTGCTGATATATCCAACACCTTATAGTTTGGCTGCTGTAACATTACTGTATAATGCAAGGATGTAGATTTGGTCTCAATATTGGTAGGTGATAGGATTAACGTGCTAGTTAACACTAATTTTCCACAGTGGAAAGACAGTTAACGTTCAGTAGCAGCTGTACGTTCACTGACTACTGGCTAGTTACTTTACTACCTATGACTCACGGTCTGGGAGGTATGTGTTGTTAAGTGTAACATAAAATAAAAATAATTAATCTGAAAGACTACATTTTCATTGATGAGTTTTGTGGACTGGAAGCCCTGATCCTCCTACCACACTCATCAGCTCTCACATCTCTGAATCTGGCCAAAAAATTGCATGTCATGATGTCAGTCTTTTGAATTTGGGCTCCCTTTCAATGAATCAAATGCGAGCATGATTAAACAACGTCTCGAAGGCAAAACTGGAAATATATTCACTCTAAGTAAAATGCGTTTACGAATGAGTTTGCTCAAATATTGGTAGAGACACTTCTTTAAACCCATAATATTCCATACACAAACTTACACCCTTGCTAAATTGCTATAAATGTATTTTCTGAAACATGATCACTGCTATTCATTCTGTTGTTGTTGTTTTGAATGTTAAGGAGCTGGATTAATATCTATGAACCAAAGTAAATGCAAGTTTCCATTTACCTAGTGCTTAAGGTACTTAACAGTAGCCTAGTGAGCTAATGCTAGCTCTAACAACATGCTAGCTCAGGACCTTCAGTACCAATATAAAACAGTGCACTGGGTATACAAGTGACTTCATGGACCTTTTATTATTTAGACACACGTATGTTTCTTTATACAGCAGTCTTTATTGTTCAAACTTGCACTTTGTTAGTGTCTGAACGACCACTGCTACGATAATGCTAATTTCCGTTAGTTAAGGGGCTTGCATTTATGTTAGCAGCAAGCTAAATCTGGTGTCTCTCATTGAGTTACATATATACAGTTATTTTAAACACTACAGCTAGCATTGTTTAAGATGGTTTGCTGCCAGGCTGGTGATGGTTTAACTGGTCACCCGGCATACAGCAGTGAGACCAAGCATATGCTGGTTTTGCTGGTGACCATATGCTGCTTTTTTCTTGGAGCGTACTACAGTTTTTCAGTGAATTCTTCACTAAACACTCTAATTTTAAAGACAGATAGTTTGTATTTTTGAAACAATTGATTCCTTTGTTGGGATGTAAGATGCAATTTAGTTGTAGTATTAAAATTGCATGTTTTACTCATTTTCTAAACTCTATACTCACAGTTATAATACATACAATATACTGCCATCAATGATAGTCTATAGGTTTGTACTACAATCACTCCAGTGAAGTGCAAAGACTAATTACAGTAAATACCTGGCAGCTGTGCTGCTAAGTTACTGTATATTATGCAGTGTGCATTTTTTACAATGTCCTCTAAGCCGACAATACTGACATCACTGTAATAAAAATGCAGCGTTACTGACCAAACCACTTGCAAAGAAAAAAAACTAAATCCTGCAGAGCAGAAGGAGCATGTAGGAAACACTGTTTCTGGGTTTGAATAATCAGTCTGTGGTACACCCTCCCTGTGGCTGTCGTAGTGCTGCAGAACGCGGAGGTGGCGTACCGGGTGGGAATGGGCATTACCAGTGATGACACGAATCACACATACCACTGGAACAAAGGCCGAGTCGGAAAAGCCACTGACACAAATGTAATGAGAGCGGCCCGGGACAATGAGGGCCAACTCTTCCCATGGGGGGACCTGGGTAAACAGCCCGCACCACACATCCGCAACGGATTACTGAGATTACAGCGCTCGTATTTTGGTCTCTGTGTGTACCATAGAAAAAGAGAGATTGAGAGAGAGAGTACAAGAGAGAGAGAGAGAGAGAGAGAGTCTATCCCCGGAAAAAATGTGTTCCACAAAGCGCAACAAAAGCGATGCGTCTCAATTCAGCTTCTGTGCTGACACACTGTACTCAGTTAGTCTTTTTTTTCCAGATTATCGCTTACACGCACTTGCCCCAGGGCAGAAACATCAGGACAAAGCTTTCAGGTTGCAGCGTCATGGGAAAAGCCAAAACCATGCGTAAGAGCAAACCACGCGGCGATCTTATGCTATCTGTTTACTTTCACCTCCAGTATCAAAGACCGACGGCTGTTAAAACTCTGGGAGTCTTACTTGGCCCCAACTTTTACCGCGGCCGCTGACAGCTGTGGTCCATTTGCCAGCTTTGTAGCGAATTTGTAGCTTTTTGCACTGCCAGCCTCTGGAGCTCTGTCTCTCTCCATGTCACTGTGCTTTTACCCCGGCAACCTCAACGCAACACCGCTTCTCTTCCGGGCCCTTTTCCCATGACAGCCATACTCTGGTGCACTCAGGCTCTCGGAAGACTTTCGCTCTTTTCACGGAATTAGTCTCTAATTCAATAGATGCATCAGCTTCACTGTAGTAATAGCAAGCTTTTTGCAGGAATGGTTCCAAAAATAATCCCATTTACACGTTTCCCTTTTTCTGCAAATGCAATAAATCAGCCAAGATGTGGTTGGTGTTGAAACGTAATGCAGTTTTCAGCTATGCCTGCTTCGGTCAATTATTAAAGATAAGAATTTCATACAGCATCAGAAACCAAATACGCAAGTCGCCTCAATACAAAACCAACGTCAGGCATCCAAACAATACTTGGCTACCTTCGGGGTATATGTGCGAATCTGATTTTCCATGGAAGCGTTCCTCTGAACCACAAACATATGGAACGCGATCAGCAAGTGCAGGGCTTGGACCAGCGACAAGGAGAGTAAACCGGGAAACTTACTTTGAGTATTCTTCATTGTCTCGGTCACATCTGGCATCCTTATGCTTCTCCCAGTCCTTGCCGTGCTTGCAGGTTGTCAACAAAATCATATCTTCCCCGTTATGTATATGATACAAAGCGTTCCTGGTTTCAGAGCCAATCCCTGTGAGGTACCTCTTCCCTTTGAACACCAGCAGGTATTTCCGTGCGGGCGGGATGTTGTTAGATGCCAAGTGACCCTTCTCTCCACCTTTCTGGGGGTGGTCTTTAGAAAACAGGGGGATAGATACATCAAAACGTGGCCTGAAGTTCCCCACATCCACACTGGCCTTGGCCAGCATGGCCTGGCCCACATCGAAGCCTAAATCCTCAGTGTAGTCGGGCCACGTTCCAGAGTACAAGTTGAAGATCAGGTGGTTCCTGCCCTCGTTCCACAAAGGAAGGCTCTGGATTCTGGCTCGGATGTCCTGAGCATACTGAGCGGACAGTTGGTCTCTGTCCAAGGTGTCCACGCCCAGCAGGAAGAGGCATGCCTCATCCGGATCCTGCGTGAAGAAGCGGGACTCCTCGATCGCAGACAGAACCTTCCTGTAGCTTTCGGAGATGGCCTCGCCTTTCTGGGGCGGGTACACGTAGACCCGGAAGGCCCTTTGGCAGCGGGCGAAGTCGAAGCACGTCTCCATGCGGCAGCGGCGGCTCTTGTAGATGTTCTTGCGGGTCTCACGGCGTTCGCGCGGCGATGCGTGCTGGTGCAGCACGAGTGGGCCGTCCTCTTCGTCCTCTGCCCCGTCCAGGTACGGCCGCAGGGGCGGCTCCACCCACTCAGGCTGGAGCTGGGAGGGCCTGTAGAAGCGCTCCGGGTGGCTCCGGGTCTGGAGCTCGGCAACTTGCACGGTCCACAGGTAGGCCAGCAGCAGGACGCAGGCCCCCGCAGACACCAGCAGGTAGCGCTTCTTGGCCTGCATGGGGGCTGGCAGGAGCGGCGCTGGGGCAGGGAGAAGCTGGGCAGGGGCGGAGCTCAACCCGCAACACGGAGCCTCATAGCAGCGCTATAGCATACTGTGGGAAAATAGGACACTGCGAGTAGAGGTATAGACGCATACACAGGCACACACACTCACTCGCTTACACAGACATACACATACACAAGCATGCTTCAGACAACAAAAGAAAGATGCTTAACTGCTAAATTCATAATACACAGGCTTGTCTCCGATTATTTCATATTCACAAGCAATGAAATGTATCAGCCTCCTCAAAAACAAATATAGAAGTTATTTTTGTGGGAAATGATTTAACAAATAAGCATTGTGAATTCCTTATAAAGATATATTTGCCCACATGTCTGCAACTGAGACATCACGCATTGCCTTGTCATCGATGCCATGACAAAATGACACACACATACAGGATAAAGCAGGTGTTCCTCCCTCTGGTACTCCGGCACTGGAGTTCCTCTGAACCTTTCAGTGCTTTTCAACTCATCGATTTAACACACCAGGTTTACTGGGTGCAGTAGAGTTCAATCAACAAACCATGGCTCTCCATGACCTAAGTGGGGCTCCTCTGGCTTAAGCATGGGTTCTTATAGACCTGATGCTGGGGTAAAGTTCCACCCGCGGTGCTCCTTTTTTCCAGCTCTGACACAGTAGATGCAACTCATCACTTCATTTCCAGGGAAGGTTAAAATTGGGCACATTACAGCAGAGGAAAACCTAAGTGGTGTACGTTTGCCTGGTGAAGGTTAAGCTTAAACTTGAGCTGAAGCCAGAAACCAATCATGTCTGGAGTGAGGACTTCACTACTGGCCACACCAGGCCTAATGCTGAGAAATCCTGCTTTGTCGAATACTTTTCAGAGAAGGGGACTGGACTAAGCTGGATTTCTTAGTTAGCCAGATAGGTTTGCCTCAAAGACAAGGCGGTCTAAGAGGAAAAGATAAGGGTTTTTTTTTTTTTTTTTTTTTTTTTTTTAGGGGGGGGGTTAAGTTATCCAGCTAACTTGGGATATTTTGGTTTGAGTCAGGAAATATATCAACCCTCACATTACCATTAAAACATATGGTTCCTCAAGGGTTCTTTAAGCCAAGACAATGGTACTGTATACAATCATGAAGACTCAAAGGACCCATAGCATGATTATAGAGTTCTTTCTATTATAAGAGGGGTCTTCAGATTAAAGGAAATGTGCTGTAGATGGTTCTATATTTTTTCATATGATTTTCATTCTACATAGCAGGGCTGAGATAAAACGACTCGTATGGTGCTGTATAGAACCATGTTCCAGCACATTCTCCATTCATCTGAAGAGCCTTTACTAAGGAACTCTTGAGGAACCATCTTTTTTCGTATGTGCAGTATTTAAACTTAATTCAAACAAAGTGTAGTTACCTGCAGGGGGCGTTTATGCATGCGAGGGCAACTTCAGCCTTCAGTGAACTCCAGCGCTGATCATGCACGAGCCGTGCTGGAGCATTTTCTTAAAGAAGGAAAGTTTGTCACTCCAGATGTGCTAAGAACCTGTGCAAAACGCACACCTGGACGTCCTCATGGTCCTGATCAGGTCGTAAAACAATCCACAGTGAGTTCCATCACTTCAGCTTCAGCTCCCAGAGAGTCTATATGGCTTTTAAACCCCCCCAACCTGCCCGGTCGGTAAGTCCTGCACAGTCCAGCTTCAGAGTCTTTGGCTTATGGGCTCATACGCATTAATCATATGCATATCAGTCCTGGACACTTCAGTCAGCACTAATAACGCCCCGAATCCAGGACCCTGTGAAAACAGCACAAGTTAAAACACTCTCACGTGGAGAAAGCGCGAGCTGGCCGGTGCCTCGTGCACCGTGACTAACCGAAACTCACAGAACGGTCGTCCGCGCGACATCTTCACCTCTTTGCACGCCGGAGGGACAAGAAGAAAAGTTTAGGAGAAGAATCCAGGGCTCCTAGCGCGAGAGCTACGCAGGAAAACTTCGGTCCCGGACGGCGCCACGCTGCTCCTCCTCTTCATCATCAGCATCATCATCAGCATCGTTATCCTAAACACCATCATAACCTGCAATGTCCGTCTTCATTCATCCTTCTCCCTCCTTCTTCGCGAGTCCACGCGCTGCTTCGTGTCATCATAATCACTGTCATCATCATCATCATCATCATCAATACGGGCATCGCTACTTTACTTAACACGCCAACATTGCTGGCACGTGATCGTGTTTTATTTCTCTTTTTTTATTTCTCATGTTTTCTCCACCTCTATTCTCCGACCTGACATCAGTCCAGCACGTGCTGAGCGTTTATTTAAAGACGATGACGCAAACTCATTCCCTGCGTCGCGAGCCAAGCCAGCGAAAGCTTCCCGGTCTCCGTTTGGCTCCTCGTCCAGCTGCAGGTGTGGATGGAGCCGGAATCCGTTCACTCTCACTCACTCCGCGCGCAGAGCTCCAGCTGCGCGCGCTCCGCCTGCCCGGCCTCGGCGCGCTCGGATTGGCGGAGAGAGCGCCCACGAGCGAGGGAAACGGCGGATCGTCATCCCAAAGGAGGAGGAAAGGAAAAGCATGAGGCAGCAGCGTTGTTTGTGAGTGCGTGTTGTTTTTTTGTTTTTTTTCTTAATCCACCCGTTTTCCAACAAGCCCCGCCCCTCTTGCAATGCCATTGGCTAGGAGTTTACACTAGCTGTTCTACAAAAAAGGTTCTGTGTAGTAGTGCATAGGGCAACAGTTGCAGAACCATGTTTAATGCCATATAGAACACTAGAAAAGGAAAGGGGTCTCCAGGATTTCACCTGCAAGACGTTCCACCTGCACACTTGAAAAAAGAGGGTTCCTTAGTGAGCACACTGGTTCTATGCAGAATCAAGAACATTCAAGCATTCATTTGCATGCTTGAAAGCTTCATTGCATGAGGAAATGGTTCTTAACATTGGCAGAGAATATATTCTCTCTAGAACCTTTCAAAAATGTTATTCTAGAGTTCCAGAGAGTAGAGCCATATATAACAAAGGGTTCATTAATTTTTTAACAGTAATGGAACATTTTTGCTCCTATATTGGATTTTTAAAGAACCCCCAATGGGGTTTCCATCATAGAAAGGAAGTATACAGCCAAGCAAAGAACCATCAATATATAGAACCATTGGCTTCACTAAAAAAAACTCTTTAAAAAGAGGGTTCACAGGTTCTTTAGTAAAGGAAATTGCTGTACTTAGCCAGAACTTTTAATTCTATATAGAACCAATTCATGCTGAAATGGTTCTTTGCATGGTGATATGGTTCTTCAGATTAATGGGGAATATGTTGTATGTGATTTTATATAGAACTTTTTTGAACATGCTTCTATATAGCACCAAAAAGTGTTATGCTATTGTTACACTGTTAAAGAACCCTTTCAATGTTATATAGAACCCGTTTTTGTAAAATGGTATGTACACAAATGGATCTTTAAGGATTCTTTAGTGAAGGTCATGGTTCTGTTTAGAACCATGAGATTCTACACAAGGCCATTTAATGCTTAAATGATTCTTTGCATGGTTAAATGGTTCCTCAGATTGATGGTTCTAAATAGAACACTTTTGAAAATAGTTCTATACAGAGACAAAAAATGGTTCTACTATTGTTGTGATGTCACAGGAGATCAACAACAAAATATTTCCCTTTTGTCTGAAGAGCTGTTTCACCATGTAAAGAACCATTTCAGCAGGCAAGTGATTCTTTGAATGTTCATGGTTCTATTTAGAACAACTGTCTTTACTAAAGAACCCCTGAAGAATCACCTTATTTAAGTGTGTCTCATATAAACTAGCACATACTCATGAGTGCTCCAGCCACCTTCACTCTTGGTAACAAAGAGTTCTATGGAGAACATAAATTGGGTTCTTTCCTTTGTAACAATAATGCAACATTTTTGGTCTCATACTGGACCACCTCTACCATTGCAAAGAACCATCTGACCATCCAAAGAATGGATCTTTAATTTTTTATGGTTCCAGATAGAATCATTGCCTTCACTAAAAACACTGTTTATAAAGGTGGTTCCTTAAGGGTTCTTCAGTAAAGTTACGTTTCTTTAGTTTCATGCATAAATGGCTCTTTACGTAGTGAAATCATTCTTCAGATTAATAAAGAATATGTTGTATATGGTTCTAAATGGTTCCATACGCACCAAAAAGTGTTATGCAATTGTTACATTGTCAAAGAACCTATTTCAGTACCATATAGAACATGTGTTTTGCAAAGAGTTTAAAACGACAAAGTGCTTATAATGAAGTAGTACACTATTTAAAAAGATGGTTCTTCAAGGGTTCTTTGGTGAAGGAAGTGGTTCTTTTTAGTTCTTTTTAATGAGTGCTATACAGAACCATTTCATGCTTAAATGTTTTTTTACATGGTGAAATGGTTCTTCAGATTGATAAATATGATTTACGTTATTTTATATAGAATATATTTGAAAATGGCTCTATGTAGTTCTACAGTTCTAGAACGCTGAAACACTAAAGGAACATTTAGAACCCTAATTGTAGCTCCACCCTGTATTATGACCGACTATCCAGTGCTCCTCAGTTACAGAACATGCCTCCTGTATTATGATTGGCTCACAAGCAATCCAGGTTTCAAGAACAAGAACTCCCACAAGCCCTGCCTCTGCTGCTATAATTGACTAATACAAACTAATACAAGCCAATCCCAGCGTAGAAGGGCGGAGCTTGTTGGGAAAACAGGTGGAGAAAAAAACAACCTGCTGCACAGAATCACCAGCTATTAAGGCATTAATTAACATGTCGTCACTGTTCAAAGAAAAAGAAGTAAAACGGCAACTTTACAGGAGAGGCCAAAAACTGTCTTTACTTTAAATTTAAGTCAATGGAACCAGAATTTTTCACAAGCTATTTTAGGGCATTTCTATTGGTCCAAAATTTTCACACAAGGTGAAGGGCAGCAGACGAGTTTAAATGATGTAGAAAATTAAAATTCTTCAAAAATGGAGATGCATGCTTTTCTTTGGATAGTGAGGATATATTAGTGAGGTTTCACAGAAGCCCCAGACACTGGGAACTGGTTTGCTGTACTTCTTTCTTTCTTTCTGTCTTTCCTTCTATTTTTATTCATTTATTTTAGTTCTTTCGTTCTTTATCACTTAAGCCAAGAAAACTAATTAAAATGCACACAACTTATTATAAACGCTTGTACAATTCTCATCATGCTCTTAATTGCGAATGAACCCGGAGACAAAGGCCATACTGTTCTCAGTGCTGTTGTTATGGCTGCTTTCACCACTGTGGCATTATTAGAATGAGTTGTTGCTCATAGACAATATATTTCCAACCTTGCCTTATTTCATGACCACGGAGATCACTTCATCTGCATTCAGTGACAGATTTAAGACTGTTCTTCCTCCCCACAGAAGAACTATGTAGCATTATTATTTATACAGTGTCTCCTTTTAAAGATTCAGATGCATCTCCCGAGAACATCTGAGTTGGCTAACAGTCTCAGGATCAGGGATGGAATGTAAGATTATGCCACTCGCCGAAGTGATCCGGGAGCAAATGATGCCATCTAGAGGTGCAGCGGGTGAGAAAAATCTTCTGACTGCCTTTTGAATCTCTTTAGTCATTTAGGGTATATATACGTTTAGATGTTTGCTACCTGCTGAATAGGAGATCAGGCTTAATCTCTGTTTTGTTGTACAGGCTTTTTTAGTATTGGAATGAATGTAAAGAGCTGAATATTTTATAACCTTGCAGTCGTGAGCTTCACAGGTGAGTCTTCAGGCTGTGGAGCGAGTAATGAAATAGTCATCTTCAGAGAAATGGAGGAGTACTGTACTTTCCCTAAACTAAATGTGCTAAACAGGGTTTTTAGACCGATGCCATTGAACATGAGCATCCAAACCTTTTGTCTTGGGGGTCTAAACTGCAATGTAGACCATCAAGAGTCAAGAAGAAACAGTAAGCACCTCATTTGCTTTGCATTTTCCACCACATACATGGAGACACTGTACATTTTCAAGTGGTGTCTTTAACGTACAACACAGACTGTCTTTAAGATTAGTAAATAAATAAGTAAATAAATTCTTGTCTATGCACCACTGCTTCTTACTTTCTACAGTATTTGTTTGTAACTAGTAGCTACATCTGTGTTATTACATCTATGCTGCAGTTAATGATGGGGATCATTGTAGGTTATGACATTACATTACCTACATAACATACAATGGGTGGGGCGGGTGCAATTAGGTGATGGAGCCTATCCCAAAGCTCATTAGGCTCATTAGGAATGAAGGCAGGAGTTAGAGCACCAGTCCATCAACATACATACACACATACACGACCGCTCAAAAGTTTTGGATCACTTTAGAATTTCATTTCATGCAATTTTCATGCAATTCATGCAATTTTCATGCAATTCACAAACAATATTGTCACAAATAATGTAAGTATATTAGATGATTTTAAATAATTAAAATTTTGTATTAAAGTCTATTTTTGTATAAAGGCTTATTTTGCATATAGTCTATTATCAGCAATTCTCAGTCCTCTGTCTAAATCTCCTGGTACGGCCGCCAATCCAAGTTAAGGATGTTATTGGGCTAATTGATTGTTAGGACACTCTTGCTCAATTGTGATGCACAGCAGAAAAACATTCTACTAATAAGTGAGCATAAAAGGGAACAACATTCTAGGTTAGTTTAGTATCTGAAGCATCAGCAGTTGATGGCTTGCTGACCGACTCAAAATGACCAGAAAGAAACAACTTTCTTTAGAGACCCATCAGTCCATTGTTGTGTTAAGGAGGGAAGATACTCCATTGAAAATAAGAAAATTTCACTGTGATCCCAAACTTTTGAACGGTAGTGTACACTCACACCTATGAAGCAATTTAGTATTTCTAACTATCCTGCATGTCGTTGGACTATGGAAGGAGACTAGAGCACCCACAGAAAACCCACAAAGACAAGGGGAGAACAAGCAGACTGCTCACACAAAGGACCCTGGTCGCCCGGCCAGGGAATCAAACCCTGGCCCTCCATACTGTGAGGCCACAGAACAAAAAAAATCCAAGAATTCTGTAATTTCCCCAAATGACCCCAAATATCTTTGATCAAAACATTATTGTGTGGACATTTATGTTAGCATTATGCAATAGGCAGACACTTCCAAACAATAACAGAAACGCATTCCTTTGCAAGAGGTCCTTTGTTTTGCTTCTCCTTGTAATTCGGCCAGGCGGCACGTTGGTGTAGTAGTTAGCACTGTTGCCTCACAGCATGGCAATCCCAGTTCGATTCTCAGTCCAGGTTGTTCTGTGTGGAGTGTGAATGTTCTCCCCGTGCTTGAGTAGGTTTCCTCCAGGTACTCCGGTTTCCTCCCACAGTCCAAAGACGTGCATGATAGGATTATTGGTCACTCTAAATTGCCCGTAGACATGAGTATGTGTTGGCCATGTGATGGACTGGTGACCTGTCCATGGTGTACCCCCCTTCGCCCGATGAGACTGGGATTGGCTCCATGACCTCGACTAGAGGAATAAAGTAGAAGGTAATGGCTGCATGTAATTTGGCCATCACAAATGTGGTATGGATTTTAATAGTCTTGGCGTGAACTTCAGGATTAAGGAATTGGGTCAAATCAAGCCTTATTTTAGCTGACAGCCTTGACTTCAGTTTTTATTTGTCAGCTTCTTGTTTGAAATTATCATTCCATCTTAAAATTGCCTCCTTGTTTTCTTTTACCCATTTATATTAACACATCACTTCTATTACTGAGGGAGCTCTGAATTAGCAAATGATCACTTATTAGACTTGTAAAAACTACATGGTATATTTGTATTGGATTAAAATCACTCATTGCCTAGTGATACTAATACTGCTCGAAGAGGAGATTGTTAAGAAAGTAAGAAGCTAAAATATAGGAAAAAAGAAGTTGGGAGTGGGGTGGGTGAAATCAGTGTCCCACCAGATTGTGGTTTGCATTGTGTTTTTTCCCTGAAAAGTTCATGGAATGGCTCCAAAAACCTGTTTGGTGGCTTTATTTGTTTTTTATCACAATTGAATCAAGTGTTTTGGGGCCACTACCTACTGTTTCTGACCTACTACAAAACATTTTGTATATAGTGTATTGTTGCTGTCCATTCTATGACATTTACATTGTGGGAAAATATAAATGTTCCAAAATACTTTGGAAATATTCTGGTTCCTAAAATATAGGAAAAAAGAAGTTGGGAGTGGGGTGGGTGAAATCAGTGTCCCACCAGATTGTGGTTTGCATTGTGTTTTTTCACTGAAAAGTTCATGGAATGGCTCCAAAAACCTGTTTGGTGGCTTTATTTGTTTTTTATCACAATTGAATCAAATGTTTTGGGGCCACTACCTACTGTTTCTGACCTACTACAAAACATTTTGTATATAGTGTATTGTTGCTGTCCATTTTATGACATTTACATTGTGGGAAAATATAAATGTTCCAAAATACTTTGGAAATATTCTGGTTCCATTGACACTGAAAGTAAAGCATGTTTTTGATCTCTCCTATAAAGTTGAAATTTTGGAAATACTTTTTTTTCTTTGGACAGCGACCATATGCATAATATGGCATAGTATAGTAACTTCAGGCATATATATCTAATATTAACTTAACAATAGTGGCATAGACACCACTAGAAAGCTTCCCTGCTGGCCACCAACATTGACAGACATTGAAATCTGGTTAAATGTGACCAACCTGTAATAACCTCTAAATGTGGAGGTTATTTTGATATAGAATACTAATGAGAGCTGACGCTGATGGTTTTCTTGGTTTTAAGTTGTGAGGGAAAGTGACTAAAATCCAAACACCACATGCCAGCGTCATATTAGAGTTAAACATCAACTAGTATGATGACCAAACCCAATGGGATATTCTTTAAGTCGACTTAGTGTGATGTTAGATATCATTAACATTTTGGCTGGTAGGTTTAAAAACTCATGGTGTTCAGGCTTATCGTTCAAAGTAGTATCTGCTGGCTCCTGGGTCCTAATGGAGCCTTTTAGCAGAGTTTTGCTTAACGCCCCAGGGAGGTCAGGACAGGCTCAGATTGTGTGTGCATGTGTTGATGTTAGCGAGGCAACTTAAGAAAGCAACTTATAACTCAAATTTGTAAAATGTCATCAAAAATACTAAATAATAAAAATAAGAAGTCGCTGACTAATGTAGTGCTAGCACCCACTGGTAAAAGGTTGCTGACCCTTTGCAGCTATTCTTTGAGTTTCTTAGGATATTTCTTCCTATGGATTCACATTTTATGTTTCAGTTGTCAGGCTTGTTGGTCAGACTAGTTTAGCTAGCTAGTGAATGAGTAGGTGAATATAGCCAGTTAAGGTTATTTATCTTCCACGTAGCTGGGCTGCACAGATAAGGGGCTAACATATCAGTGGCAATATTATAGGGTATCCATAAAGAGTCAGTTTGGTTTTTGCCAATAGGTGCAAATGCTAGATTAGGTCTTGAGTAAGAGTTCACTGGTGCCAAACTTTGTTTTCTTTATTTGTTTACAAAATGTGACTTACCTTATCAACTGCAGCCACTTCTCTTTCTCAGCATAGTGAAAGCACTAGAAAAAACTAAGTAGTTGTCTTGGATCTATTCAGGGAACACAGCACTATAAAGATGAGACCCTCAGCCAACACAGCTGAGGCTAAAACCTGGATGTCTTATCAAGTTCAAATAACTTAGACTCTTTAAAATGCTTAATAGTGCATCACAACAGAAGGAAGTGATCTTGAAAAGGATAACAAGTTCCATCACTGTTGTTTGCATTTGGTGTCTGAAGGAGCATCACAGCTTGGACTCGGAAATGAGTGGTGTCAGACAGCTCACATACTTACAAATTACACACTAACCAACTATTTCAATATGTTTGCTTCTGTTTGCTGCACATAGTGGTTCACTTCTGTCCCTAATACTGAAGGTCCTTCCATGATAAAACTTTTATTTTATTTAAAGAAATGTTAAACCTGACAGGTTTTTTATTGTAAGGTGTAAAGAAGAAGATGCCTGAAACATAGCACTTCAAATGAATGCTCTTTTACTGAACAAAGCAACAGAGGAAACCTGGCGTCTACACAGCTTCTCTGGCAGCAGCTATTAGCTCTCAGAAACATAGGCCTGCTACAGTCCAACTACTGACAGGATTACTTACTGTGCAATGTCTACAAACAATAATGAGACTAAACTGAAATTTACTGGTGTCGATTTAAGAACCCACTTGGACCTAACCCCAGTTAAACTCTAGTTGAAGCTCATGAAGTGAAGATCTCTGCAGTTATCAGGGAATTGGGTTTTATATGGTATGTACATGAGACATGCATTGTCAGTTGGTAGTCAAGAGTTGAGCGTTAAAATCTTCTTAAAAGTGTTGTTATATAAGCAAGGCTGAAGAAACATGTATGAGAAACCGAGAGAGAAAGAGAGAGAGAGAGAAAGAGAGAGAGAAAGAGAGAGAGAGAGAGAAAGAGAGAGAGAGAGAGAGTTTGTAACTGAGAGCTGTGCGCACAGCCGGAATGAACGAACAGTGTGAAATGGTATGTGTGTGTTGGAGTGTAAATCTAATTTTCTTCCCATTCCTCTTCTCCATTGGTTCATTAGGCCCATCACGGCTGGCCTGTGCTAGCGGCTACGCTAACAGGCTGCGCTAGCACCCTGGACGAAATGGGAAAGTTACTCACACGCCGATGACTGAAACACCTTGTGACCTCATACAGAGAAGCAGGACATACTATCTGTCTCTTTCGCTAAACATGCATAAGGACGAACTGTACTGTGCAGTTCTCTGGAATGTGAAACCAATAAAGGGGCCTTGTGTTTGGGAGAAAGTTGTCAGCCACCTGCCCTATTTTCATCTAGATTCAGTCCTTGTTGACAGGATTCATGCAAATCTTGTTTAACATGTCACAGATGTGGTCAATCAGCCATTAGATTGATTACGGGTTGTGTCACTTTATACAGTAAGTATATACAGTCTGTTGCAATGAGTTTACATAAAAATATCCAAAATATTCCAAGAAACAACTTTAAACAAAGGCTTATACTCCACAGGCCAGTATAGCATAATATGTGGTTTCCAACAAGGCCTGGGTTGCATTGCTAGCCTTCATGGAACCAGACATATGAACACTGGAATTTTGCATACTTGTATCTGACGCCCTGCTTAATGACCTTCCTGATCAGTATAGCATGACGTGTTCTTTCCAAGAAGACTTGGATCACATCTCCAGCCTTCAAGCCACCAGAGATATGAACCCTGGAATCTTGCATATTTGAATCTGACTCTGGCCCATCCTACAAGACAGCCTTGCTAGTCAGTATAGCATGATGTGCCCTTTCCAACAAGGCTTGGATCGCATCATTAGCCTTCATGGAACTGGAAATAGGAACCGCGGAATCTTGCATATTTTAATCTGACTGTGGCCTGCCCTACTAGATGGCCTTGCCTGTCAGTATAGCATGACGTGCCCTTTCCAACAAGGCTTGGATCGCATCGCTAGGCTTCAAGGAACCAGAGATATGAACACTGAAATCTTGCATATTTGTATCTGACGCTGGTCCACACTAGGTGGCCTTGCTGAGAAATTTTGAGTGCAGTAACTTGGCAAAAATAAAAGTAACTGACCTCAAACTTATCAGGGGTGCGTTTTCTGATAATGATTGATCTTAGTGATTTACGAACAACTTTAAGAACGATGCAACTTTAAGAACCCCAATTTTGCGAGTGTTTCCCAAACGCCTTCCTAGTCTTCAAACTTACGAACTAGTTTCAAGTAGTTCTTTGTTGACTCCGGCCCCCGCATCAGTGCTGAATAGGCACTGCCAGTCGAGAAGTTTCCTCATTATTATGCCATAAATGTATCATTATGTAAATAATTATAATAAAAAAGAACAACAAATAAGGATTTACATTACTTTTATGTAAAAAAAATTAAACATTTCATTGCAATTGTTGTTTATACCATGCTGAGCCTTTGAATAGGCACACAATTAACTTTCCTAGCATGGCACACGGGCCACGCAAACACATTTTTTATCAGGATGAAATAAAAGCCAAATGCTTGAAGAAATAGAGAAAAAAACTAAACATACTTTTTTCCAAAGCTCTGTGAAGTTCTATACGGAAATAGCAGAAATGTTAATCACATTCTCACTTTTGTCAGCTTTCCACTTGGTAATTTATATGTATACATAGTTGATCAGTCAGTTTGATCAATTAAGGGATAACAAGCTTAGTAAGTCAATGTGTATTATTTTTTTTAGAAAATAAAGTGTATGTGTATGCATTAATTTACTGCTACACTGGAAGAAAATGTATTAAAAATATGTACATTTCTATGTGTATACCAACAAATAATGTATTGTACTTTAAGCAGTTAAACTGTTTGTTTTACATGATTATGATGATTCCAACCTTGAAATAAAAAAGTAAAAGGTACATTTATGCCAGTATTGAACTCAGGACCTTCAGAGTGGTGGGCAGTTTGCTTCCCACTACTCCATGATACAAGCAAACACCTGTTTATTCTAGAAGTTTACTGTTCAAGCTCTTGGATTTGATATTTGTTGACGTTAGATGTCATTTCCTTGATGCAATTACGCTTTCAAACGTGATTTTAAATGAATTCATGTTTGTATAAATACGTGTAGTGTCCATGCACAGAACAATGCATTTGTAAAAGGATGATTAGTAGCCTGTTTTGTTTTTGAGACAAAATTGCATGTGAACTTCGAGTTAAGAAGAACTTACTGAGTTACGATTCTGTCAGACTACTCTTACATTTATGAACGTGTTTATGTACCACAATAGATACTTTACAATAGATAGTTTCAAACGTTTTGGGAAACGCACCCCAGGTTTGTAGATCGTTATGCCACCTCTTCAACCACAGGTTTTATTGTAATCTTCTAAAATAATAGAAATTACACATTCTTGCTATGACTGGCACACGTTTCTGAACTTTGAGGTGTTGATCGGTGGAGAAATGAAGGAAGGAAACGAACTTCCACAGGTCTACTGGATTGCCATTCTTCAGAAAATCAAAGGTAAAGACTTTGAATCATAAGGCTCCCTATCTGCTGTCTCCTCTGAGGTGTCCATGTTATTAGTGTCATGTTATCAGAGCGATCAGTGACTAGTCAACAAACCTGCTCAAACTGCACCCAGGTCTGCATTAGGGCCACACAGACTTTGTAGTTTAAGTCATTGAGGTTTAGAAACACTGTCATAAAGCTCTCGTCTTAATGGCTGCCCACTGGCTGCCCAGGTAAACTTTGGTTAGTTTTCATAGTTCATATTAAGGTTATTGTGTACTAAACCACACTAACAAGTCTGAAAGTTCCTATATGTGTTTGGTGGTTTAAAGTTAGCCTCACATTTCAGCGCTTAGCTTAACAACTAGAACTTTGACACCAATCATGTCTTGGCTGATCGAAATTCCTGAGCAGGAAAATGACCAAACTTCATGGCTCCCTGCCCCTGATCTAGAGCTGACACACTACAAAACTGGCATCAGGCCTTTATTGTAGGAAAAGGTGGAGCACATTTTATCAGCAGTCAATGCTAATGTACTGAACGAAAGCCAAGACATGACCCAAATCAACAGACAGCATGATGTTCATAATGTTTCTAGTAATAAGGGCCATTATAATCACTTAAATTCCAATCTGCTGTGTCCTATTGTGAAACCAGATTGGATACAGATGTTGCCGTCATGAGCTCAGACATCTGGGTTTGTTTTCCAAAGGTGTTAGCATAGCAATAGCGTTTTCTGAGGAGGCTATGGCTGTATATTTGGTTTGCTGTATTATCACAGAAAGAAAACCATGTCCATTGTGTAACTATGAGATCCAAAGCAATGGTCCTATTCTTAAATACAAAGTAAGGATTTAAAGTTGATAAGTAGTTCAGCTAAAAAAACAGAATCTAGTTGGTCACCCAAAAACCCAGAATTCAAAGATTATAGTCATTTTATAATGTTTACTATCCAAATTTACCAATGAACATATATATCTATATATATATATATATATATATATATATATATATATATATATATATATATATATATATATATATATATATATTTGTGTGTGTGTGTGTGTGGATTAAAGTTAATACATTAAAATGCATTTTAGGCCAAAATCATAAAACAAACATTTGTTGTGACAATGTTATGTGAGTAACCTTTATAACATGGACATCTGGTTATCTGGTTCTAATAAACACTGTAGAACAGAGCATTTCACACCAAACCCATCTGAATGGCTTGTTTACGCCTCAACCTCTTATTTATGCAGAATCTTTTTAAAACATTGGTGACGTTCCCCTTTAATTCTATTACTTTTAATTTCTGGAACATATAGCATATATCATATTTGCTGCATATAGTCCTGTAAGTATGCTTCCATTAAGGAGCATGTCTGAAAAGGGCTCATGTATTGATTTTTGCAATCAAGATCCTAGAAAACGATAATGACTCGGTCAATTCCCGTCATTTGGAATCAGAATATGAGCCAGTTCAGAACGTCTGGAAACAAAGGACACTAACAAGAATCCATTGCTTGTCAGCTATGTCAGCATCATAGCTCAAGTGCAGAACTGAAGAAGCCAAACTTGGGTTAACGGGGGAAATTGTGTGGTCTGATTTCTGGATAAAGTGCTCCCTCAACATTATATGTATAGTATATTGTCGTTGTCCAACAGAGGTGTCAAGTAATGAAGTACAAATACTTTGTTACTTTACTTAAGTAGAAATTTTGGTTATTTATACTTTACTGAAATAATTATTTTTCAGCTGACTTTTTACATCTACTCTTTACATTTACACTCCATTATCTGTACTTTCTGCTCCTTACATTTTAAAATAGCCTCGTTACTCCTATTTCATTTACAGCTTGTTTTCATTCATTTACATTTATATTCCAGTAAAGATTATTGATAACATGCCTTTGAAGTTTGACTTTTTGCATCATTACAATATTTATAGACAACTAGTCATCATATGTTCTGCTCCATGAAACACATGTTAATGTCCAGTAGTACACTGATATGCCTTTTAATATATTTACATTGTACTAACATAGATTCATGTTCAATGGGCGTATATGCAGCTGAAACAGGAAGCCTAGCGCATCCCAAATTTATCAACATTAACATTTTAATATAACAGAATGGAGTTTTTGGGGAGGTGGGCTAGTGCACTATAGACCCCTGTGGTGCGGCCTAAGCTTTTGTCCCTAATGTCATTTTTTCCTTGCATTACTTTTACTTTTATTAAGTAGTTTTAAAAACAGTACTTTTACACTTTTACTGGAGTAAAAAGCTTGAGTTGATATTTCAACTTCTACAGAAGTATTTCTAAACCCTAGTATCTAAACTTATATCTGAGAAATGAATGTGAATACTTTTGACACCTTTGTTGTCCAATGAAGTGCTCCAAAACAGCTTGGAAAGCATTCTGGTTCCATAGACTTACACTAAAAGTAAAGTATGTTTTTGTTACAATTTTGAAGATACTTATTTTTCATTGGACAGCAACGATATATAATGTAACTGGTAAAAACATTTCTAGGTTGCTGGCTCATCACTTTACCTTTCTCTTTTTTACTTTGGCATCCAAGTCCTATCACTAACCTTTAACCTTTTCCCTTTAACCTTTTCACTATGTTCTTTTGAGGTGTTCTTTATATATATATATATATATATATATATATATATATATATATATATATATATATATATATATATATATATATATATATATATATATATACATATACATATAGAGGGGTTGGACAATGAAACTGAAACACCTGGTTTTAGACCACAATTATTTATTAGTATGGTGTAGGGCCTCCTTTTGTGGCCAATACAACGTCAATTCCTCTTGGGAATGACATATACAAGTCCTGCACAGGGGTCAGAGGGATTTTAAGCCATTCTTCTTGCAGGATAGTGGTCAGGGCCCTGTGGAGACAGTTCTGGTGGAAACAGGAGAGTTGAGGTGCACATTTAATTCTGCCGTGATTTGGTCAGCCGTGGTTTTATGTTTTTTGGATACAATCTGGGTTAGAACCCAACATCCCTTTCAGACAGCTTCCTCTTGTGTCCACAGTTAATCCTGTTGAATGTGGTTCGTCCTCCTTAGTGGTATGCTGACATTACCCTGGATACCGTGGCTCTTGATACATCACAAAGACTTGCTGTCTTGGTCACAGATGTACCAGCAAGACGTGCACCAACAATTTTTCCATTTTTTGAACTCTGGTATGCCCCATAATGTTGTGTTATTGCAATATTTTGAGCAGAACTGTGCTCTTACCTGCAAACTGAACTTCACACTCTGCTCTTACTGGTGCAATGTGCAATTAATGAAGATTGGCCACCAGACTGGTCCAATTTAGCCATGAAACCTCCCACACTAAAATGACAGGTGTTTCAGTTTCATTGTCCAACCCCTTTATATATATATATATATATATATATATATATATATATATATATATATATATATATATATATATATAATACACTCTTGTTATGAATGAAATCCTCCAGTTATATGATGCTGCATTATATTGATAGTCACAGGATTCAATTCCTGCAAACCATTTTAAGATCTGTCATTTAACAACAGTTACCATCATCACATCTGCAGTGATACCACCGATCTGTGGGAACCTACCTTCAAAGCCTTGCTGCTCTCCACAGAGACGTTATTATCCAAAACATGTGGCCTTGTTAACACGGCAGGAATCAGAGATCAGTTTAGAGACGAATGAGTCACTCGTACATTCTAGCCGGTGTTACTTGGAGTCAGTAATTCATACAATTATTCTGACAGCTGAGGGAATAAACATGAGAGTGTAGCCTTTCACAAGAGGCCGTCATCATGACTGCACCCCAAAGTATGTGGAAACACTTCTCCTTTTACGTTCAGGCAGAAAAACGGAGTGACAGTTGAATGTACGGCCTATGTGCCCCTTTGACATCACTTGTGTGGTGACTTAAGAATGCAGTTTGCACAGCTGGTGGAGAGTTAGGACAAGGGGGCTGATCCCAAGTTCTGCAATTCAAAGCATTTGGGCATCAAAACTTGGCTCCAAAGCTTTGGATAGAGTTCCACAAAAAAGTGACACTCAGGTTTTGCTCTCACTGGTGCGCACGGGGAAAAGAGATATTCTGCTGTCACTGTCTAGACACTCTGTCTGAAAAATGAAACACATGAATGGATTGCCCGCGTTGGAATTTGGATCAAGTGGAAAACAAAGTCAAATGTAAAACTGTACCATCTAGAGGCTTAGAGCTGATAAGTTTATGTACCTATCTCTGATAAAAATCAAACCAAAGCCTCACACAAACATTCCGCTTTGCTTGTTTCAGGAGGTCCATTTCCCCTTCAGTGACTTTTCCATCCAAGAAACCTGAAAGTCTGACACTGTGACAGCAAAAGTGTTCAGCTTTGCTGGGCATTGTTTCACTGGGAGGTACTGGCTTCTGATCTCCATGAGCTTTCCTAGTAACATACACTACTGTATACGACATGTATAACCAAAGCTGGTTGTTTTAAAGCCTTGATCTTAGCAATTAATGTATTATTACCTGTAAGAGCACCACATATCATTAGAACGGATGTAAATAAGCATAAATACAATATAATTAGCATAAATATCTTATTGTAAAGGACGCCCCAGACATTGCAAGAGTGTATTCTGTTCCTGCAGCAGCAATCTTGATTCAGCTTAATGAAGTATTGAGTAGTCAAAGCAGGTATTAGATGAAAACTGTAAATAATACTGGGCTGTTTCCACAAGGAGAAGCTTGGCAAGGGTT
Source organism: Megaleporinus macrocephalus (assembly GCA_021613375.1). Classification (NCBI taxonomy): domain Eukaryota; kingdom Metazoa; phylum Chordata; class Actinopteri; order Characiformes; family Anostomidae; genus Megaleporinus; species Megaleporinus macrocephalus. The sequence goes on along the minus strand of CM038707.1, from coordinate 12,643,296 downwards.
AAATAAACACACTCATATATGTAAAAGCACTAACTACTGTATTAATACTGTTTAATATTTTTAAAAAGTGTTTTAGTGAGCAAATAAAAGCTTCCTGTCTAGAAAAAAAGCTTTTTAAATATAACATACCTAAAACTTGCACACAGTCCTGTGGGTCAATCTTTCTGCCATTTCTGCTCCAGCTTGGGTTACACTTAAAGAGAAATTCCACCCATTTAAAAAATATAATTAACATAATTTAAGTGAAAAGGCAAAGAAGCGACACCAAACATGTCTTGGCGAATCAGCTACATTTGGTTCTAGGGGGAAATCACGTGATCTGATTTCTGGATGAAATATTGCTTTAAGATGATCTTTGTAGTTCTGGTGAGTGACTCCTCATCTTTACCTTTAATTGTGTAACCCACTTTTCTAAATGATGCTTGAAACCTGTGTTTCAAGCCATTGTCCTGCATGTGAGGTCAAGTTTCGTCCTTGTGTTTTAGAGTACGTCGTAGACTGATGCATCAGATTACTTCACTTAATAAGCCTGCAGCCTATAATCTCGCCGAAGGATATGATAACGTGATGTCCCGTGCTTATGTGTGTGCGCGAGCTCCCGCATGTTCAGAATCCATTAGAGTGAGATGAGACACTGATGGGAAGAATATTCGAGCTGCCAACTCTCCGTGTTTGGTAAATACATTAAACACAGGCCACGCGTCAGCAACTCTACCAGCCGCCGTCTCGCTTGCTTACACACGCTGTTCCCATGTCAGCGAGAAGCTGACACGAGAACTTGTTTAGACAGCACGTCACTGTCTCCTGTTTGGCCTTTAGCTGAACGTATAGCAGCAGTTATAGCTGAGTGAGGAAGAGCAGATGGACCATATGCAGTGCTGTCAGATGCTCAGTGCGTTTCAGGTGTTGAGAACGGAGGAGCTGGAGACAGTTGCAGTAACTTATATTTGGGAGGGGAAGCTAATATGACAACGTTTCTGTTGACAAGGCTCTTTGGAAGACTTTAAATATTCATAGCCTTTTTGGCCCCCTATGACAGGGCATATTTGCCCACTGAACACTGAAATGAGTTCATGTTTACTGCAGCTTGCAATCACCATCCACTCACAAGCTCCACTTTATATTAGAGATCTATAATAACTGTATAGTTGCACATGAACAACACATGCAATCACAATGTAACTACTACTGAAGAAGCCACAGTTACAGATAACAGTAATGCAGTGTATATAACTGTAACAGCATATTCTCTTTTATGTAATAACACATTGGTAATAACATGAGTATACCTGCATTTATAATTAGACTAGAACATATTCAATTATTTGCATACAACTTATGCTGGTCATACACTAGCAGACTTTTAAAAACTCTGATAAGATGTTTATTACACTAAAGTCAGACACTAGTCAGACTAGACACATGCTATGATTTTGCAAAGACTGGTGATCTTTCAGAGCCACTATTTACAAGACTGCAACTAGATTCCTTTTAAGCTGATTTCCCATTTATATGATTAAAGCTAGCAATATTCAGCTAACATGGACGCTTCACTGGTAAGCTAATTGTAAACACCGGTCAGCAGAGCTTTAGCTAGCTAGCTAGTTAGCTTTAGCATAGCATACTCAGCAGGAATTCCAAGGGCTTCATTGATTTCTGTCCACCTTTTCTCCTTTTTCACTCGTGGTATAAATGTGAAGACACGTCAAAGAGGCACTCTTGCTCACTCCACAGCTCCACCAGTTTCTCCTCCTTTTGTACAGTCCAGGAGAACCTCAGTTTCCGAACCCTCGCCGGACTCCCCTCCATGTCTGACGTCTTTGCCCGCCAGACATTCCTGTACTTGCCTTGCAGCTTCCCGTTTGGTGGTGAAAAGAGCTCTCCTGTTTGTTGTCGACAATGTTCACATTACTATTTGCGTGAGCCAAGACTTAAGACTTATGATAATATTAAACACGGTTGATTGTACCGGAACACTAGGACAAGAAAAAGACTTAAACCTGCAGTCTTCGTTTCGTTTGGTGTAAGGTCAGCATTAGGGAAGGGGGTCTGTGCTGTTGGTGTGTCAGTACCATCACATTATATGATACAGGGGTTGGACAATGAAACTGAAACACCTGGTTTTAGACCACAATAATTTATTAGTATGGTGTACTGCCTCAGTTTGCGGCCAATACAGCGTCAATTCATCTTGGGAATGACATATACAAGTCCTGCACAGTGGTCAGAGGGATTTTAAGCCATTCTTCTTGCAGGATAGTGGCCAGGTCACTACGTGATGCTGGTGAAGGAAATCGTTTCCTGACTCGCTCCTCAGTCAGGAGATCTTCAACTTCAATTTCATGTTCATCAAACCAATCTTTCACCAGTCTTGCTGTGTGTATTGGTGCATTGTCATCCTGATACATGGCACCGCCTTCAGGATACAATGTTTGAACCATTGGATGCACATGGTCCTCCAGAATGGTGTAGTAGTTCTTGGCAGTGACGCACCCATCTAGCACAAATATTGGGTCAAGGGAATTCCATGATATGGCAGCCCAAACCATCACTAATCCACCGCCATGCTTCACTCTGGGCATGCAACAGTCTGGGTCTCCCGAATGTGGGGAAAACAGTAAAGGTGGACTCATCAGAGAACAGTACATGTTTCACATTGTCCACAGCCCAAGATTTACACTCCTTGCACCATTGAAACCATAGCACCTGAACATCCCTTTCAGGCAGCTTCCTCTTGCATCCACAGTTAGTCCTGTTGGATGTGGTTCGTCCTTCTTGGTGGTATGCTGACATTATCCTGGATACCGTGGGTAGGTAATAGCCCAAACTGGTTACAGTTTCACAGCACTAGCAAAGTAAATGTTGAATAAAGGCTGGGGAATCTGGCATTTCCAATGTAAATACTGTCTTAATGCAAGTTACTAAGCACTTATTTATAATGTTAATTGGGAAAAATGCTGTTCCAGTGTAGTTACAAATGCAGTTACACTAATGTTATTACAAATGTGTGTTGCTGTTATATGCTGTTACAGCGATCAAGATAGTCTTACGTAAATACAGCTGTACTGCTGTAGTCGGTCTATAACAGTGGCCACATCAGTAGTAGTAATATTGTTTTTACATGCGTTGTTTATGTGTAACCTCACAGTTATAAGAGACCCCTAATGTAACATGGGACTGAGCTTTTGATTCAAGGCAATGCCTTTGATTAGAATCATGTGTTCTACATAGAACCAGTTTATGCTTTTAAAAAAAAGGTTCTTTGCATGAATTGAAATGGTTGTTCTGTTTGACAGAGTATGCGATGTATATGGTTCCATATAATATTTGGTGCTATTTAACAACTCTTGATAAATACACATAGAGAGATGTACAGAGGGGTGACAAATTAATGCTAATGAAGAAATGAGTGGATAAGCATAACGAGTGCAGATGCTTCCAGACAGGTGTACTGCAATACACAATTAAATCATTAACATTCTACAATGCCCTGTGGCAAGTGTGACAAAGCTAAACAGGCAGAGTCAACCTCAATTTTGGATCCAGATGGAAAGAAACCAATGACTTTGAAAGAAGCCTCATTGTTGGGGTGCAAATACAGGAGCTTCAGTGAGTTTACCTGGCTTGAGTGTTAACAGGAACGGCAGACATGTCCATTTGGAACCATGGGAAAAACATAAGGATGGTTGGTCGAAAGAGTGTAATCTACATCAGGTCTGAACAAGCCCTACAGTGAGAAGGTCAAGGTGTTATGCTGTGAAGGGAGTGGTTTGGGACCACTTGTCCCATATAAAGGCCACCAGACACATTGCATTGCATCACATAGCATTTGTAGCATTATGTAGTACAGCACCTCTATAGAATAAGAGTCGATAAACTGCAGGTTACAGCACATTTTTTACACAGACATTAGACATTTAATTAACACTTCCTATATTGTCTGTTGAGCTGAAAGAAATTATAACATTAACTGAGGTAACAGACCATTGGAATTGATCTGTTGATTTAAAAGACTGACTGCCTTCCTCTATATGTATTTCAAGCTCTACTGTGGCTTTCTGTGGTCTCAGTATGTCTTTAATTGAACATAGTAATGGCAACATGCTAAGTGGCACTGAGGAATTGGGCACTACTCTCAAAGTCGCCAAGTACCGGCATGTGTCAATGTGGCATGTCAGCTCCGCTGTCAAAACATCCAATAAAAAACAATGGTTTTGAATTTTTGGTGTAGAGTGATGTTTAGGGTCACTGCAAAGCTATGCAAAGCTATTTTAAAAACAATTTTTATATACTGATTGTAAGCCCCACAGCTCGCCGAGTCACGCAGTCATTGTCACCCATCTATTAAGGTAGCCTAGGACACCCACACACGTTTCCTACATCACCATGAAAACCTACACATACACGCTCTGCTCCCGGCACATCACCATGGCTACCCATCACACACACCTGCATCCTATTAGCACTAGCGGCAGCAACTCATTAGCACACACCATAAAAGCCAGCCACACGTTAACCTTGGAATGTGCTGTTACTTTCAGTACCCTGAAAACTGTGAGGGTCAGTTCTTACCTGTTCCGTGGTCTCTGGGTCAGTGTGCTCTTCCAAAGTCTATTCCCAGGTTTACCAAGCTTGGCCTTCCTACAGCGGGGTCCTACTAACCTCCCTGGAGCCCGAGAGAACCAGCAGACCTCAGCTCCGGCCTCCACGCTTACCTCTAGTCGGCTTAGCCTCTCGGCAGCAGACACCAAAGAAGGAGCTCAGCGTCCCCACGGACACCCGAACTCGTGACTCACATCCGGTACCTTTTATAAGACTATTACGTTTCACTGCCCAGTATATATCCCCGGCCCTGCCGACTGTCCACGAAGGACTCTTCAGTTTACGCTGCGCAGTCACCTAAAGTCTCCATTACGCGCGCTGCTCTAATCTGTCCACACGGGCCTCACCTGGAGCCCACACCCACCGGGAGATCTTCGGTATTGGTTCTGGTTCCCCAGCTCCACCTGGAAGCCCACGGAGGTGCTTGGGAGAAGCTGCTCTCCACCAGCAATCTACTCCACCTTACATGCAGCACCACGGGTCTGCTCTTAGCTTCCCCAAGTCCTCCTCTCCCGATTCCAGTGGACTTTCCTGGCCTCACGGACATTATTTATTGTTTTTCACTGCTCTGAAAGCATTAAAAGCCTTGCAAATGGATCATTGGACTCCTATTGACTCTGATTCCTTACACTGATGAGAGGGGTCTCTTCCAGGATGACAAGGCACCCATCAACATGGCTTCATTGGTCACTAATTGGTTGCATAAGTATGAAAGTCATATAAACCATAAGCTGTTGACTTTGCAGTTGCCAGAACTGACCAATGAGATTTTGGAATGGTGTGTTAAGGATCATTTACTCTCCTTTTATATGTGAAAATGAATACATCCGTTTCAAATGCTGTTACCATCCCGGCCCACATATTTTCTTGCATCCTTTACTTTGCCATGGATAATAAGCAATAAATCCAGAGGCAGTCCAGAGTTAAACATTCTTAACACTAACAAACATGGTGGTGGTAAACAAAGACATAGTAATGTGTCTACTATGGAAGAGACTAAAGAGTTGTAGACGGCAGCGGTCAGTGAGGCCAGTTATTACTCTGAAATCTGTAGACACAAAATTAATAACACTTTCACTTTCAGACAATGAGCACATATGGAGGAAATGAACGCAGAGTACAGACAGTAGGTTCTGTTCATATCTATACTTAACTCTTTGGAACATGTTTGGAAGAGTTATTCAATTGGTAAATTTTGGTTCCATAGATATGTAGGGGCAAAGTGTAGGTGCATTAAAGCTGTTCTGGTAGGCTGCAGGTTCCCAGTACCTGTTTTTTCCTCATTTTGTACTTGCTCTTGAATGCTTGAGTATTTGATAGTACAAAATTCCACTTCATTGCTGTTTTGCTGGAAATCAAAAGCATGCAGGGTGGTCTCTGACTTTTGCACAGTATTATATCTAAAGTAAAGTAAATGTCATTTCAGACATCCCCGAGAGCTCCTAATGAAGCTGAAACAACTCACAACACACTCCTAATTTAAAATAGAATATTTTTTTAAACTCTACGTGTTACTTGTTAGTCATGGTTTAATGCTATTCCAACAGCAAACAATATAAACAAGGAAAGCCCTACGACATGCAGGTATATGCTCAAACTTTTGACACCGCATTCTCATTCGCTAGCTCTCTCTTCAACCTCCTCAACCCACCCACATACTCCCTACCCACAACGCACACACTTCCTCATCACCACACACCTCCTCAGCAGCAGCAGCTGTGAGCAGCGCTATATTGAGCTTAGAGAAAATCATTATTTGACCCGCTGTACATGGTTTGTCCAGTGGGCATGCTGTTAAAAACACATGCCAATGAAACACAGCTGCAGGCCTCTCCAGGATCAGTGAAGCACTCATCTCTCACTGATTTCAACCTAGCAATCAACACAGTGTGTGCAGCCATCGCCTGGTCCACAGATATACAGCGTGTGCATCTTTGAGCTTCACCAAACACTGAGATGCAAATATAATTAGTTGAGATATCAAAGACGGAGCAGCGGCATGAACATAAATATATTCTGCTTGACAGGATTCACAACCAACATATTGTAGTGCTGGTGTGAAGATGATGATGCTGGAGACATAGCACTTTAAATGAATGCTCTTTTACTGAACAAAGCAACAAGTTGGGCGCTGGCTGTGACAGCTTAAAAGCCAGCCAGTGCAGTGAGCTTCTCTGGCAGCAGCCTTACTCTCAGAAACATAGTGCCGCCAACTAATGCTCTTTTATTTAACAAACCAACAGGAGAGACCTACCGACTAACACAGGCTGAAATGGGCCAGGAGGCAGGCAGGTTCTAACCACACCATTTGCATTACTGGTAGGCAAACAGACCCCTTGTCTACCACATAACACAGCACAGAATATCCCACCCAAGGTAGTCTGGATGGCAGCATATGTTGCCCCAACACCTGTGTATATCGATCAGCATTAATGAGGCCTTCACAGATGAGCAAGTCACCATTGCCATGTGCACTAAATAACCCTATACCATCTCGAATGCAGGCTTTTAAAATTGTGAGCTGATAACAAGCCGGATGGTCCCTCTCAGGATACTTTTCCACCTCACCTTGGTCCATCTTAAATGAGCTCAGGCCCAGAGATGATGGTGGCGTTCCACAGTTCATAAGCCAGCATTCGTGATTGTATAGAGGGCATTAGCACACATGACATGGTTGCCATGGTTGCACCATTAATGCTGAATGAAAATATTTAGTTTTATTGTCAACGGTTTAGCAAACAGGTGCTCACACTGTAGAATGAAATTCTTACTTTGCTAATCCTCTGTTGACACAAAAACCCACAAATAGCCAAAAGTGCACTGTGCCTTCCAGATGACGTCTTTTTCGAGGACGGTCTCAGCAAGACGGTGCCAAACCACATTCCAACATGCCTCTGTTGCTCTGTAGTCTGGTTGCTAATCTGACCTGACTACAGTCCAGACCGGTCACCCATTAAAACAATGGCCTTTATAAAAGACTTAAAACTTTTAAACAGCCAAAATAATTTATTTAATTTACATATTTTAAAGCATCATTTTTGGAAACAGCATTGTATACAACTCAAAAGACATGTGTAGGTACATATAAATATAATGGCTATATCTGTGTAAACATAGTGACCCCTGGTCCACATCATCACCACTGTAAAGACATTTGAGTCAGTAAATTTCTCTATAATGAACCATTTAACATTAAACCTGAAATTTATTCCATCTCAACCTATGAATTATACATAAACTGTGACCCAGGCTTTAAATAAAAAGATAAATACATATAATTCTCTCTTTAAATTCCTGTTACAGCATAATATTTGACACATACTTGAACATGTATGTTTGAAAGCCAGGAGAGGTTGTGTATGTGTGTGTGTGTGTGTGCGCGCGTGTGCAGTAGCTCGTTTGGCATGAATAATATCAAAGGTACAGGTACACACACCTGCTGTTCTTTCCTGATTACTACCTGTTCATACACGGCAGGGTTTCAGCACAGGCTTCCCCTGCCCCACAGCACCCTGCTGCACATACACCTGCCTCACAGAGAGAGAGAGAGAGAGAGAGAGAGAGAGAGAGAGAGAGAGAGAGGCGGAGATGGCTTCACATAGATGCTCAAATCATGCTAATTCAGGTTTGGCATCAGAGCAGCAACTCCAGAGAAGCAGGAAAGTTTAATTATGATGTATTTCCAACTGCATCACACACTAGAAAGCACAATATAACTCGGTATGGCTTATTAAGAACCAGCTAAATCTGAATGTAGCCTCCGCCAAGCCAAGAGAAGAATGTGTTTGGTTATAATGTGTAAAACATCCATCCATCCATTATCTTCTTCTGTATCCGGCTAGTAAGGGTCACGGAGGGGTGTGGAGCCAATCCCAGGTCCCCAGTAGATCACATGGCCAACACACACTCATGGGCAGTTTAGAGTGAGCGATCAACCTAACCTTCAGACTGTGTACCCGGAGGAAACCGCTCAAGCGCAGGGAGAACATGCAAACTCCACACAGAACAGGGAATCGAACTCAGATCTTCTTGCTGTGAGGTGACCGTGCTAACCACTACGCCTGCGTGCCGCCATGTGTAAACCAATGCAGTAAACTTTAAAGTGTAATGTCAACTTAGCTGGCAGCAATTTACACGCTTAAAATGCATAACCAAAGAATTTTGAAGGCAATCAATTGCATGAAAATTGCAAGAAAATTGTCCTAAACTTTTGAGCGCTAGTGTATATATATATATATATATATATATATATATATATAAAAAGCCATTCCCCAGGTACATACGTTTTTATATCTGGCACTTTACAATACATTCACAGGAACCATAGCTAGCTAGAAGCCAACTCTTTGGTAAACCTCCATGTATCTACACTCACTGTCCATTTTATCAGTGTTTTTAAAGGTGTCAGTGACACGGCAGTGCTAAGGGTGATTCAGCACCCTAATAATAGTTGCTCTGTGGTGGTCCTGTGGGGGTCCTGGCCATTAAAAAAACAGGGTGACAAAGTAAACAGAGAGACAGATTAACTACAACCTGTAAATGTAGAACTATGTGATAAATGGAGTTGATAAAATGGACAGTGTGTGTAGACACAAGAAGATGTACCCAAAGAAGTGGAAGGTGGGTCAATCAATCAATTGTCAATCAAGCTTTATGTGTTTTTTTTACATCTGCACTCCAAATATTCATGTGCTGTAATTGCATTATGTTAAACATTTACAGTAATAAGCTGTAATTATAGTATACAGTATATACAGTAATTTTCTGTATTGTTAACATAACTGTAACAGTAATGCAACTCAACTTTACTTTTTTATCAGACTAATAATTTTTGTTATATAATAATATTCATATATAATATTATATAATATTATATAATAATATTAATATTATATAATATTAAATCAAATATTATTTATGGTGTTTTGCATTGGCAGTCTAATTTTCCAGCATTCAAAAAAGGGCAAACTAGAAAAGAGAAAAATGGAGAGAAAAACTATGGTAAACTAAGGTGCTTTCCTTACACTCAATAGATTCCCTCTGGTGCGTATGGATTAAACAGCCTGCGGTGCTGCGGCCTCATCCAACTCCATTACTCTGCTTCCTCACCATGACTCTAGTAAACCGTAATGCAGTTGGAATGAATTGAGCTAAAGCGAACATGATCCATCACTGTACAAGCAAGACTAGAGCACGCAGCATCCACAGGCAAACGATTAAACTGGAAAAGCAGAGAGCTGTACTGCATGCTTGGGTTACTCCTGATCTAACACTGGTGAGCAAATGGCTTTCTAACACGTTATTTACTGCTGCATTTTCAACAATTTTCTGCTAGTTTCCACAGAGCAACGAGCAAAACTTTGAGAACACAGGAGCAGTGTTTGTCTTTTGTTGTGTTTTAATATTTGCATTTGGAAGAACATTCTCTTCTTCAGACCCATTAGATGTCAAAGGTGCATGGATGTTTACTCAGCCTTAAGTAACTTTCTTGGTATAATTGATTGTTGACAAACACATATTTGGCCAAACATGGTTCCTTTTAGTTGTACAGTCTCTAAAATAGTGTCCCCAGACTTTCGAGGGCCAGTGTATTCCCCCCACACTGTCAACGTTCTTGTATTGACCAAAGTGCTTTCGGAGCTCGACTAAAAGCTGCCACAGCTGCACGGCTCACGTTGGTCACTCTGAGCAAAGTAGGAGCCCGCCAGTCTGCATGCTGACCGTTCGTGTGTGTGGTCCATCACGGGCAGGCATGGTGCCTGTGTGGAGCGCAGCGTCCCTCTGCAGGACCTCTATGCTGGAAATCAATATTAGTGGACTACTGCAGCGAGGAAGAGGAGGCGCCATGTCAAGTGAAGTACTGAACATATTTGGGTCAATCAATAACGCAAAACCTGGGAATATGAAAGAGAGAGAGAGAGAGAGAGAGAGAGAGAGAGAGAGAGAGGAACAAAGAAAGAGAGAGCGAAAGATAAAGATAAGAAGAAATGTGTTAGTGTGGGAGTGAGAAGACAAATATTATTCAAAAGTTTGAAAACACTGTCTTATGCATATCGTTTGTTATTCAATGTTCATCCATCCATTATTTCCCACTTTATCCCGTTAGTTGGGGTCACGGGGGGCTGGAGCCAATCCCAGCATCATCAGGTGAAGGCGGGGTAGACCATGGACAGGTCGCCAATATTCAGATATTATTTATATTTAATAATAAATTTTAAAAAAGTGGAGTTTAAAGTTATAAAATGATTTGTTCAATATGTTAACTGCTTTCAGAACAATAGTAAATGTAGAGTTAGAGAGAAAGACAGCTCTAGCTGAATTTATTTTAACAACGCATGTTGTATAGGGTAAAGTGCTGGGATTTGATTGGCTGATAGATTCAGAACAATTTTACCCACATACTGAATATTGCATCATACCAACAGACTCAATAACAAAAACAATAACACTACCCACACGCTATGTTCCATTATTATTAGGTGGTTCAGATCAGGACTATTATTACTTACTGAGCTCCATAAACAACTACTACTGTCAGATAGTAAAATACTAAATACACTGACAATTCATACTGAATTAGTTAGTAATACTGTAAAACTGTAAAAATTAGGTGAAACTGGGGAACATTAAACAGACAGAATTAAAAACCGACACATAGATGGTAAATCGTATAATGGATTAAAATCAATTCACAGAAATGACTTTTAGATTATAAAAACTATATACTGCAAATTCACATTGGTTTAAAATGAATCCACAATTTTACCACCAGACTGTACAATCTAGACAATTAGCAGATTCATACTGGGTTAAAATCACTCAACAGTTCTTAGTGTCAGACTGTAAAAACTACACACTGCAAATCCATACTGGATTCAGACTGTAAAAATTACACACCCTGCAGATTCATACTGAATTAAAATACATTTACAATTATCACTGTAAATCTGTAAAAATGCATGTTCTGCAGATTCATACTGGATAAAAATGAAAAGAAATACAACTGTTGACTACTATTACTAACTAAGCTCCTAAGCACAACTACTGTTGTCAGAATATAAAATAATTCATGCTGGATTCATTAGTGATACGGTGAGACTGAAAAACTAGACACACTTGATAAAAACTGCACTGCAGTTATTACAGTCACATCCATACTGGATCACTCCACACTTACTGGGGGACATTTAAAAAAAACAGATATGACAATCTACACATGGATGTTATTGTTTTATAGTGGATTAAAATCAATGCACAGTAATTGCTTTTAGACTGTAACAATACTCTGCACTCTGATTCATACTGGATTGGAAAAAAAAAACTTTGATTAAAAACACTTGATTAAAACTGCACTGGAGATATTGCAGTCTTTATTGCAGATTCATAGTCTGTAAAAACAATGCACTGCATATTCATACTGGATTAAAATCACTTGACAGGTTTACTGTCATAATGTAACATTTGCAAAACCCTGTGAATTCATACTGGATAAAAATCAATCCACAATTTGACTGTCAGACTGTAAAATCTAGACAATTAGCGGAATCATACCGGACTTAAATCTTTCCACAGTTCTTAGTGCAAGACTGTAAAAACTACACACTGCAAATTCACACTGGATTAAAATCACTTGACCGATTTTACTGGCAGACTGTAAAATTTCCATAACCTGCAGATTCATACTGGATTAAAATTAAATTCATAATCATTGGTGTCAGACTGTACAAATGCACATTCTGCAGATTCATACTGGATATGAATTATTGAAAAATTGTTACTTTAAGACTGATCTAGTGTGTTCAAATTCATACTGGATCCAAAACTATAAATGTTGTCGGTAATCATAATTAGTTAACCCTTTAAATTCCCATTTCTGTTTAAATGTTTACTCAGATCTGGAGAACAACACATGGAAATGTACGTGCTACAACTACTTGATGTAATTCAGGCTTGGTTGAGTTTAACAGCCACTGAGGAACTTCGGGAAAAGCCGTGCTGCCAGTTCTGTAGCTACCTCATAGAAACGACACCTCCCTCAGCTATAACCCTGCAGTGATGAAGATGTCAAAACCGAATCTCTCACTTCAGAACACGACACTGACACACATACACTATCGGCTTCCGCACAGGAGAAAGATCAAGCAGTGGAAAGACCTTGGTGAAAAGACAGATCACATGCTGTCTTTCTGAGGAGCAGGAAGCATATGCGTCACTGACAGAGGTGTAATCAGAGAGAGGCTATTTAATCCTGAGCTTCACTGCTGAGTATATGCCAGAAAATGGCTTTGATTTTTGCTGTTCACAGCCTTCACGAGGATTTCAAAACACATTAAATAATATATTCATGAATATTTGCATTTTTTACAGCTTATGCTATTATCTTTTAATCTATCCATCCAATCATTATCTACTACTTAATCCCACTAGTCGGGGACACTAGTCGGGGGCTGGAGACAGTCCATCACATGGCCAACACTCACTCACACCCACAGGCAATTTAGAGTGACCAATCAACCATGTCTTTGGACATGTTGGAGGAAACCAAAGTAAACCCACTCAAGCACAGGGAGAACATACACACTCCACACAGAATGAACAGGATTTCGAACCCAGATTGTCTTGCTGTGAGGCGACAGTGCTAACCACTGACCTTAACGAAAAGCATCATTGCCAAGGAACTGAGCTAACAAGACAAAGGTCAAATTAAGAATTCCATACATCTTATAACAGTAGCATACAAAAGTTCGGGCGTCCTAGTCGAATTTGTCATGCCTATGGTTCCTTCCAGCACTTCCGATCTTCCTGACTCCAACTCCCAGAATGCACCTCCCGTTGACGTCACACCCAAATGTTCACAACACTCCAATCACACCTCTCTCGCATACTCAGCTTCCCTGGAATAGTGATTACACACACCTGTTGATCATTACACACCATATAAACACACACACACACATACACAGCGAGGTTCTGCCAATCCCAGTTTGTCATCCTGAGCGTTCCTTCCTTGCCTCCCTGTTTTCTCTGAATCACTGATTCTGATTTCCTTCGATTCTAGACTCTCTCTCTTTCTCTCGTTTATCCCTACTGGTTCTAATTGCTCGTGTTCATTGACTTTCCTGGTTCTGACTGCCCTTCCGTTCTCTTGACTCCGCTCTTGTCTCGCCCTCATGTCTAGTTCGCCTGACGTACTGATCTCCCAGTGTCTGACTGTGATCTCGCATTGCCCCTTTGTTGTGTTTGTCTGTCTATTGCTGGGTTGTTTGTTTGCTAACTCTGTTAATAAATCCAACCTTGTAGACTTGTAGCTCTGCGTGCGTCGTGCCAAGTTCTTTGTTTCTGGCCAAAGTGACCTGATTTTCAGGAATAACATTAAAGATGATGCATTTTTCGTATTTAAAGCAAGAGTAGTCCTTTGTTTACATCTTTTACAGTTTCAAAATCACAACAACGGGACAAAAAAATGTGTCCATCCTGCACGGTCAGTTCTTAGTAACACCCTCATTGGGAAGCATTATAACATTCTTGTTTGGGTCTCTAATGAATGTACGTGGGCTGTCTTGCATGCATGATGTTTAAATTGGAGGACTGTGTGGGTCATGGCAAAACCTTCAGCTTCTGCTTCTTGAGGTAGTCAATTGTGGATTTTGAGGTGTGTTTAGGATCATTGTCTTGTTGTAGAAGCTATTCTCTATTCACCTTCAGCTCTTTTCTTACAGATGGTGTGATCATTGCTTCCTTATTTTGCTGATAATTAATTTTCTCCCTTCATCACTCTACCAGTAAAATGTCCCCCTACAACAGGCTGCAGCATAAACCCAAAGCATGATTGATCTACCGCTTGCTAAAAGAGTTGAAATTCATTTTTCTTTTTGGCCAAAATGCTCTATTTTAACTTCATCAGTTCACCGGACTAGTTTCCAACATGACTTGTTTTGCTATTTGTATACTGCTCATGCTGAATTGTGGTGATGACACTGGTAAGGTTTTCTTCTGATGACTTGTCCATGACAGATTCTTTATTGATCCCAGAGAGAAATTCAAGATCTACACATTTTAACCCATCCGTGCACTGAAACACTCACAAATACATGCACACACTAGTGAACAGACACACTAGGGGGCAGTGACACACTTGCCTAGAGCGGTGGGCAGGCCTGCCATGGTGCCTGTGGAGCAGTTAGGGGTTAGGTGCCTTGCTCAAGGGTTGATGTGATCAAACCAACAACCGATCACAAGGCTGGTTCCCTAACCCACGACTTCCCCCTATTATCATATTTGTGCAGATGCTGCTGCACATTAAAACAGTGCACCAACAATTCTGTTAGTGCATCACCACTTCAAAGTCTGCTACATCTTTGCTGTTGAGGTTTTCTCCGTCTTCCAGACTTTAACTTGACCTTCACTGTTCCTGTTAACTGCTATTTCGGAATTACATTAGGAACTTGAAAAAACAGCCACTTGAAATCACTTCGCTATCTTGATATGAACTTCTTTTGCTTTGTAGGCATCATTTACTTTAATATTTGGACTGCTGGCCAACTGCTTAGAGGAGCTCATGGCTGTTGATCGTTGGGATGAGGTTTGAGGAGTCAGAGCATTTATAAATTTTTTTAATTTTTTTATATATTTTTTTCCCAATGATGATTGCCATAGAATAACTGATAGAGCTAACAAGCTAATTGAGGTCTGAGACCTTAATAAAAACTATTAAGAAGGAAAAATCTTCTGAGGAGTCTAAATCTTTGCAAGGTGCTTTTTCTCTATTAAGCTGCACTGAATACAAATAATTCACTAAACTTGCTTAAAACTGAAGTATATTGGGAGATCAGGTCATCCTATACCTGACCATCTTATAACATTCACAACATGCCACTGTATCCTAACTGAAAAATTTACTTTTCCCCTTTCTCTAAAAACAAACAAAGAATTTTAGGACAAACAGTAGTTCATAGTAAACGTATAAAAAATACAAATAATATAAAAAGAAAGTTATTGTTTCATGTATAGACTGTTGGTAATCTATCATATAAGACTATCAATATCATGACAATCAAAAATGCCACAATGTTATTACAGCAAAATTAAGCTAAAACAAAATCAAACCAAACCTTATTAGAAGTTAGAGTTTAAAAGGTTTACCCAGCCAATTTTACAAGCACATGCAAGTTTGTTACTGTCAGAAGATTAAAAATGTTTTGAAAGAAATTAAGAATTTTGTATGTAGTTTAAAAAAATATTTTTTTTCTTAACCCTTTGATGTACAACCTGAGTCAAAAGTGACCTGACTGAGATTTTATTTTCTTTGCAATAAATTAATTTAATAATTTACGCTTCCATTAATTTCTCAATTTACTAAGCATTTCTTCTCCGGTGGTAATTTACTAATGAAATGATTCATGAAATTATCAGCAATTAGTAGCACCACTCTTGCAATCCCTCCAGGAACCACGTCAGGAGCCCGCAAAGGCCTCCAGGATAGGAATAGCACATTGTCAGTTGGCCTCTAAGAGTTAATGCATTCCTGTAATAAGAGGCAGCGAAAGCTGCCTATAGCCACCGTGCCAAATAGCATTAGGGCTGAGTGACGGAGTGTGCCGAATGGAAATAACACTGCAACGTCTGCACGCAGCGGGAGGCCATTAAAACAGACACACCATTCAGCAGGAATAATAACACTTATTCAATGCATGAAGACGGAGGAAAGGCAGTGATGAGAGGGACAGAAAAAAATGACGGGGAGATGGGGACAGGAAGAAAAAGTTGGATAGATTCAGAGGGAAAATGACAGAAGGGGTTTTACAAGTTAAACTCGAAGCTTTTTATTTAGTTTTTCATCCTCTATTTATTATCCAGAAGCTACTACACATTAATCAGTAACTGCTATGAATCTTATATCAAGACAGACAATGCAGTTGTAACTACGCAGCTTTGAAATGTGGTGCATATAATAAAATGTACTGGATATACTTAATCAAATCTAATGTGTACATTAGTTCCACATGTCCACATGACGTTGTTACCTTGTGTCTCAATTGTTAGTTTTTTTTTTCATTTATATAGCAGGCTTTACATTAATCTGAACAGGAAAATCTCCAGATTTCCAAAGAATGAACTTAGTTTCCAGTTTTTTTCACCGACATCCAATGCACAATCCAGCCAATGAGCTCCACTTTGCTGTCGCTGTTGGTTGCTTGTCATAGTCTTATCCATGGGTCTTTCGTAAACCTTGTCTGCCAATGTAGACTGAAGCTGCTAGAAGGGTCTCTTTAAATTGAAAAGCTATATTTGAATGAGCTACAGTTGTAGGTTTAAGCGGGCAGTCTTGGAAAACATGTTGACAGCTTTAAAATGATTTTGTAATAGAATATTTTTTTATTATCGCCTAATTAACAGCAGCTTTTTACAGTCCAAGTAATTACACCAAAGGTGTTGACAGCTTTATAGCCACAAAAATAGTCACAATAATGATGTTTTGTATTAACATGTTTTTTATATATGCCTTATTAGTCTTCTGGTAATTGCACCATTCCATCATGAGTTATGGACCAAAATGTGTTTGCCTTCATTGCACATTCTGATCTCCATTTGTTTCTATTTGAAGAAACCAATAGCTAGTGTTGTGAAAACTTGGCATCATGGCTTCTTAATGGAAGTTAATGGCACAAGACTTTTCTATTGTTACTTAAGTTAATATGAATTGTGGAGTTTTTTTTGTTCATTTTAAATCAGAACTGTTAGTATATTTCCAACTAATTACCTTATTTTCAACTATTTCAAAGCATACTAACCCATCTCAGCTATTTTCAAACATAAACAATTGTGCTATGGATTGGAAATATAGAATTAGCACATTCAACTAATTTCTTTCCTAGTTTTAATGCACTTTTAAGTGGGAAATAATAAATCTCATAAATAGCCAACTGCCACCAGCATTCCTCACTTTTGTAAGTTAAGATTAACTTAGACAGTTTGCATTGTTTTCCATGTATTTACTGTATAAAAAGTCTTAGAATGTAATGGTCTCATGTCTTAGAATGGAACATGAATGTAATGTATTAAAGGAAGCCCATCCTACATGGAGTAAAGACCATTTCCCAACCTGTAAATGTTTTATATATGTGTCTATGTGTCTATATATGTCTCATCGGATTAGACTGGCTGTTTTGGTTACTGTGCTTTTTAAAGGCTTTGTAGACTTATTAAGTGGTCAACTACTGGAGTTCACTGCTCGACGACAATGCTTATGAAACACGGACGCCTAAAAGAAGAGAACAGGTGAGGAGCCTGGTCATCTTGGGGTCTATATTTCCGATTTACTGCAGGCTAGCAATTATGCCTGGTCAATATTGAGAATTTATTTTTGGTATATTCCCTTATTAAAAAATCATGAAAATCAGTGATATCGATATTTGGGTACCTAATATAAACTTAACTTGCATATGAAGTGTACTTTTTCAGCGTTACTCCTTTTATACTTATCCATCCATTTCACATCTATCTGATTTTGATTTATACATTAATTAATACATTAATTAATACTGAATAATATTTAATGCAATGCAAAGACAAAAAAGACAGAAGTGGAGCCATCTTTAAATGAGAGTTTAAATGAGAGAGGAGTTCCAAACCTTGAATCTCAGCTCGCACATCCAAATATATCCTCCTAAAGTTTCTGTCACTCTCGGCGCTAGATTTGCAGTCATGTTGAGGTGAACCGAGTGCGAGCTAGCCTTTAGTGCGTTCACCTTTTATTAATGGAAAAAATACCAAGAGAGTGACTCCCGATGGTCACAGTGAACCACGCATTTAGTCCAAACAAAGCACTTTCAACAACTGAACTGTTATTATTAGTGTGTTATGATGTTATGTAGTGTATAGGATTTTTTCAGCACCAACCTTGGGCAGATAAATAAGAAAAAGACACACACGTCTGTTAAGCAAGGGCCAATTTAAAAAACTCTGCATTAAGAAGACATATATTGAGCCCTTAAAGCTCTGGATGTGGGTAGTGTTCTGCTGCTGTGAGCTTTTCTCTGGAATATAGTGTTTCTGAAAAGAACTACATGCTTTGTAAATGTTGCTGTGATGTAATACAACTGGCCACGGTAGTTGGGTGTCACCACATCTCCATTTTCTGGGGTCTATCTGTCCTTTCGATTTCAGGACATTTCAGAAAGTTCTGAAGCTGCAGGCGCTGCAGTTCTTTGCCCCACACAGCATGCACGATTATTGCATGTCAAATATCGACATTGGGTCACATGCTGGTCACCGCCGATATTCAAATACATCGCCCCATCGTCCAGGCCTACTAGCAATATGACCCGAGGGCTACATTAGGAAAAGCATGTTAAGCTTAACTGACCTGTGGAGTTAGACTTTTTTTTAAATGGCTTGTTGTAAAGTATTCATACCTTCTGTGATTTTATTTGTGATGTTATAACCAGGTAGTGGTAAGCACTGTTGCCTGACAACAAGGCGATACAGTTTCTTGCAGGTACTCCGGTTTCCTATCACAGTCCAAACACATGCATGTTGGTTGGTCACTCTAAATTGATCGTAGGTGTGAGTGTGTGTTGGCCATGTGATGGACTTGCGACCTGTCCGTGGTGTACCCTGCCTTTGCCTGATGACGCTGGGATTGACTCCAGGCCCCCCGTGACCCAGACCAGGGGGATAAAGCGGAACATAATGGATGGATGGATGGATGGATGGATGTCATGACCAGCGAGTGTTGTCGGGCAGTGTTGACTTACCATTCATGCCATAGCTGAATAGACTGATGTAACCTATCTGGTTGCTTTGTATTGTGGCTCATTCCGAGTGAAACACTCCTTAAAACTTCAATGTAAATAGGCGGAGCTATGTGCTGTAGGCTGAATAGATGCACAGTTCTGTGCAAAAGTCAGGGATCACTCTTCATTCCAGCCTAAATGACCACTAAGTACAAACAATCCTTTTTCAAGAGATGTTTTTTGAGATCAAAATCAGGCTGCATTGGGAAGTAATGGCTTAAAACACAAGCACATAGAGGTCAAAGTTGAGCTAACTCCAGCAGAAGTCTCACTTATACACAATACAATACAGTACTGGTGTGCTAGTGAAGTCTACACAAGACTGAGTGTGTTCCGCCAAAGCTGGCACACAATTATTTTTTCAGATTTGCACCCAGCCTTGGAGAGAGAACATCATATGGATACAGAGTGATTTCTGCGGCTCTGATGAAAAAGCACCCCCATCGCTCCACACAGCCACACACGGCGTTCGGCGGAACGGCCTGCTATTGTAATCTTTCATTGCCCCCCTTTCAGATTCTGCAGTTCGCTGCAGGTAACACGGTGTTCCTGTAACGGACACATTTTTTTATAATACATATTTTTCAGGTTGAGTTTGTCCTCAAGGAGAAAACTTCACCTTGTGTTTTTGTGGCGGTGCCACTCGGAAAGCTAAATTCGACCTGTGTTTGGAAAGAGTACCAAAAGGATGTTTGATGGTTTGAAAAAAGAAAATTTAATGGTGATGTGGTCGTGATTTTTCCTCAAGGCCGTTTCAGAAGCAACAATAATCTGCCATTTAATGAGCACTTCTCCTTTAATAACATTGTTTTAGTCAATTGTTGTATTAATAGTGGGGACATGTTGCCATCAATGTAATGAAAACTCGTAAACTTTTAGCTTGTTGTGTAATCTATCTTTTTAAAGAAGCATATCGTTGCCATCCAAAGAGAAACATATATCTCAATTTTTCTCTATTTTTATTTTTGTACAACATTAGAACGCAGTGGCTGCTGTTTACATTGTGTGAACATTTCATAATGAATGGACCAATGGAAATGCTCAGAATTAGAACAAGAAAAATTCTGGTCCCATTGACTTACACAGAAAGTAAAGACAGTTTTTGTCCTCTCATGTAAAGTTACTATTTTGGAAATACATGTCTTTCTTTGGACAGCAACGAAAATGAACATACACTACGGTGCATTTTCACTCATAACAACACCAGATATTAAAAAAGATGTAAATAAGCATAAATACAATGCAAAGTAAAATCCATCCATCCATCATCTGCTCTCCTCAGCCACCTCCTCAAGCTCCTCTGGGGGGATACCGAGGCGTTTCCAGGCCTGCCGAGAGATATAATCCTTCCAGCGTGTCCTAGGTCTTCCTCGGGGTCTCCTCCCAGTCAAACATGTCTGAAACACCTTCACAGGGAGGCATCCAAGAGGCATCCTAACCAGATGCCCAAACCACCTCAACTGGTTCTTCTCGATGTGGAGAAGCGGTTTGACTCTGAGCCTCCCCGTAAATTAAAACAAATAAAAATCATATTTTAAAAGAAGTAGATCATATCTTGAGCTCTAGTTTGAAGAACAAAGTGTAGTTCCAGATTTCTCCTGGATGCCCCAGACATTGTATGAATTTTTTTCATATTCAGCAGCAATCTTGATTTAGCTTAATGAGGTACTGAGCAGTCAAAGCAGGTATTAGATGAGAACTGTTAATAATACTGGGCTGTTTCCACAAGGAGAAGCTTGGAAAGGGTTGAATGAACACACTGATGTATGGAAGAGCACTACTTACTGTATTAATACTGTTTGAATAATGTCGCTGTCCAATAAAAAACTATTACTGGCAACTTTACAGGAGAGGCCAAAACCTGTCATTACTTTCAATTCAAGTCAATGGAAACTTTTTTCCAAGCTATTTTGAAGCATTTCTATTGATCCATCCATCATGACCCTTTCGTTAATAAAAGCTTAATTTTGGGAGATTTTTAAATATAATAATGTCCCCAAGTGTCCGAAACCTTTGCACAGTATTGTATTTCCTTCTGAATACATGTGCCCAATTACCACATCTTTTCAGGCTGCCACTCATGCAGTGCTGTAGGACATCTGCACACACTTGGGCATGCTTCCTAAAGACATGTAACCTAAAACACGGCAGCGATTGGCGAGCATTGCTGCATGGATGTTGGCCACAGATGGCTATAGCATCTCTGGGAGTTGAATTAGGGACCCTAGCAATACTGCACAACCTCGTTAGCCAATCATAGCACTTAATAGCCACGAATACAGTCTGGTTCTATGGGTGGCTCCCTCTGGTCAGATGCTTGTGCTGCACAGACCCAAGCCTCCTAATGCGACTCATAGGAAACCAAATTACATTTCATTTTCACATCCGAACAGATCATGTCAACAATAGTAACCACATGTATTCGGTGAGGAGACAGATGGAGGAGAGTAAATTG
Organism: Megaleporinus macrocephalus; assembly: GCA_021613375.1. Lineage (NCBI taxonomy): Eukaryota > Metazoa > Chordata > Actinopteri > Characiformes > Anostomidae > Megaleporinus > Megaleporinus macrocephalus. The sequence continues at coordinate 12,621,444 of CM038707.1, read as the reverse complement.
CCTCGAAATGATTGCAATCCATAATAACTGAAAGGACATTGCAATGCAGACGTCTGATTTTCCTGAGCAATTTACAAACAAACAAGGTGCATGCGGCGGCAGTGCGCTGGCTCTGCCAACGTTCCATCAGTCTTTGTGCTCGTTGTGATTTATGGCGTGAGCTCAACGACTGCGCTAAAGATTTTTTAGCTCGCTTTGGGAAAGCGCTGCCAATGAGTTAATGAGTTTGTTTGAAAGCTGCCATGTTCCCTGTCAGCGATACAAACTACACCTGCGCGTCCGGCTCCGTTAATTGTGTCCGTTTTCCAGCCCCGTTTTTATGTGCGCCTGATAAATTCCCGGCCGTGGAGGTAGAGATGGATCGAGGCTCAGACTAACTTTTCCTTGGCCTGAGCTGCCCGAGCATGATCATCTTTCAGTATTGATTTTACCATCAGCATCTGCACAACAGCTAAACAGAGAGAGAGACAAAGAGGGAGCGGGGGGCATAGAGGCTGAAAGATAGGCTGGATGAAGAGAGTTGAACAAACAGAGAGAGAAATGGGTAAATAAACAAAGTGAAAGAGGGGAATGAGATAGAAGTAAAAGATAGAGAGAAAGAAAGAAAAAGAGAGAGAAAGGGACAAGCAGGAGGTGCAGGAGATATGGGGTCACCAGAGAAAAGAGGATGAGAAAAGACAGAAAAAGAGAAAGGGAAAGAAAAAGAAAGAGAAAGGGACGAGCAGGAGATGAGAGACGGGAACAGAGATAAACATGGAGGCTGAAAAAGAGAATGAGAAAAAGAAAAAGAAATGAGAGTGAGAAAAAGAAAGCAAGGGAAAGGGAAATGAGAGAAGGAGGGAGTGGAGAGAGGGAAACGGAGAAAGACAAAGACAGACAGGAATGAGAGAAAGAGGAAAGAGAAAGGGAGAGGGAAACAGGGGGAGAGATTGAAGAGAAAGAAAAACAGAAAAAGAAAGCAAGAGAGAGTGAAAAGAGACGGGGAGAGAAGGGGAAGGAGAGAAACAGAGTGAGAGAGAAAAGAGAAGGAATGGAGAAAGAAACACAGAGGCTGAAATATGATGAAAGCGTGAGAGAGAAAGAGAAAGTATATAAGACTGAAACAAGAGAAGCAGCAGGAAGGAGGAGAGAGAGAAACCGAAGGACAGAAAGAGAGAAAGGAGAGAAAAAGAGAGAGATAGAAAGACAGATAGACAGGAAGGAGGAGAAAGAGAAACAAAGAAAGAGAAAAGAATAGAAAGGAGAAGGAGAGAGGGGATATGAGAGGAGAGAGGAATTAGAAAGAGGGAATATAGAAAAGGATGTAGGAGCAAAACAGAAAGAGAGAGAGATAGAGAAAGGAGAGAGAAAGAAGAGAGATAAAACAGAGAAGGAGTGAGGGAGAGAGGGAGTAGAGAGAGGAACAGACAGAGAAGAGAGAGAGGACTGAGAGAAAGACAGAAAGAAAGAGATATTATTGACTAATAGAATCATTTTAGCTTTCTCTCCACAAGAAACTAATAACAGCAACAAACCTGATTTCATCTGAGTTCCTGCTAGTAATGAATAGTTTATTGAATATTTGAGTCTTTGCATTGATTCTGCATGTTTAGTCTGAGAAATGTATATTACTGTGTGTAATATAAACCCATGTGACTCATACTGAGAGTCTCTGCCAGTCCTAGCTGCCACCAGGGGTCACTACTGAAAAGCAGCACAGTCATGGGGGTAGACTGTACCCTCTGGAGAACTTGAGTTGGATCAGTGGCACTGCCGTAGCCATCTATAACTGTGAGTCCAAGTTGGCACAGTTGTCTTCCATGTCTCTGGATGGGCAGTACGTCCTTCTTTCTCTTCCATGTCTCAGTGGGAGGCTGCTAGCCAATGTGGGTGTCTGTTATTGCAGGTATCAGAATTGGAAGTCAGTGTTCTCCTCCAAGCGTGTTGAGCTGTCCAATGCCAGAGTACTAGTAACAGTTTGAAAAGATGTGATGGGGCTTCAGGTGTTTCAAACTACTAGCTTGGTAGTATATAAGACCTTATATATCAGTGCTGTCTAAAGAAAAACAAGCAGATCAGATTTTTTTGGAAGCTATTTTGGAGCATTTCTATTGGTCCATCCATCATGACATTTTCACACAATGCAAACGGCAGATGCTGGGTTCAAATGACGTAGTAAAATTCAAATGGACCAAAGTGAAGGTACACGTTTTTTTTGGACGACGTGAGAGAAACCTTGCTAAGTGGAATTGATCTTTACAGTAAAATTACAAAAGAGCCATTTCAGCTTTTTCACGTAGAGAGACGTGACATGGGAGGCGGACACATGCGCAAAGTCTTTTTATTTTAAAAATAAGTCATACGTAAAACAAAACAACAGAAACAATGAAATAACATATGAAAGGACACAGAGAAATGGAGAAACAGGATAGGATCAAGAAAACGGGCAGAGAGACAACTATAAAGACAAAGATTAAGACAAAGACAAATGAACAACAAACACGGGGAGCAAATGGAAGGTGTAAATCACCACATGAAACACAGAACACCTGGGAAATAGAGGGACCATAAACCATAAATTGGAACTGGACAGGAGACTGGACAGGTGATGGAAAACAAGACTAGATCAACGAAGGGACAGGAATGGGGACAGACAGACTTATGGCAACGAGAATAAACAAACCAAAGTACACAGGGACAGGAATGGGGACAGAGACAGGAATAGGGACATACACAGTGACGGAGACAGCCACAAAGCCAGGAATAAAAGATGGGACAGGAGCAGAGCAGGACGAGACACAGGAGCATTATGTTGAACCCTGACGGGGAAAGAACCGGGAACATTATAAAATAAAAATCCATAATAAAAACAAAACAACAGAAACAACAATAACAATAAAAAATCAATGGACACGGAGAAACGGGAAATGATCAGGGTAACAGGAAGAGAGATGGCTATGAAGACAAAGAAAATGACGAACACAGGGAAGGTGTAAATCACCACAGAAAACAAGGAACACCTGGGAACAGGAGAAACCATAGATAGATAACAGGTGACGGGCTGAGACAGACACTGGACTGGGGATGGAACAGAAGACTAAATAGGAAATTGGGCACAGGACTGGACACAATACTGGACAGGAGACCGGACATGGGACTGGACACGGGATGAAACAGGTGACAAGACAGAGAACTGGACAGGAGACTGGATTGAGACAGGGGATTGAAAACAAGACTAGATCAACAAAGGGACAGAAACGGGAATGGGGACAGACAGACTTATGGGAACAAGAATATACAAACCAAAGGACACAGGGACAGGAATGGAGACAGTGACGGGAATAGGGACATGCACAGTGACAGGGACAGACAAAAGCCAGGAATGGAAGACAGGACAGGACCCGAAACAGGATGAGACACAGGAGCATTATGACGAACAGTCAGATTTTGGCACAACACCTGTTAACTGATGAAGTTGGCCAATCAGCTCCACTAAAGCAGTTTAATCAGTTTAAAAATAGCCCGTTTAGTTTATTACCCATCCGACTCACTGCTTCTTCACAGTAACACTCAAGGTGCGTTCGAGATCGCCTACTAGTCAGTAGGTACTAGATTAGCAGTACGTACTGCTCGAGCGGCAGACTAGTAGATAATTTTAGTAGGCGAGTTTCAGTAGACACACAATCTCAGACGTACTACGTCCACCATATTGCCAGCGTCAGTAAGACGTCAGACCACCAGCGTAAAAGTCCTGCTGTTCATTTAAAAGCTCGTTTACTGACAGATTTAGATCTTTTTGTGACTCTGATCTGCGTTTTTGTCTGATTATGTATCAGACGGTGTGGAGCTGTAGCTCAGAGAAGATGAAACGGGAGGAATGTAATGATTGTTTATCTCAGCAGTAGCACTAGCTTCTGTCGCTAGCTCACAAGCCATAGCTACGTACACACAGCCGACGTTCCGCTTTTCCCTGTTTTTTTCCTCCGCTTTGAATTCATCCGCATCTCCAGGTGAATCATGGGATAGCGCAGCATGCTGTGTTCGCCTACATAAAATTGGTTGCTGATTCAGTAGGTCACCCAGGTACCGTTCACCTACTACTCAATGCCTACTGAGTATTCAGACATACTAGCCGTGCTCGCCTACTGATTTCACTACTGAGTAGTAGGCAAGTAGACGATTCCGGACGCACCTTCAGTCCACCTCTGCGCTGCTTCTTCTTCTCTTATACAATTCTGCTAAAACCAGCAGCGCCCCCTAGCGGCAGCGTGTTTGCTTGTTCCCCACATTTGTGAATAGAGATGCATTTGTGTGTGGATCTTATTTAGAAACACGAAACAAAAGTCTCAAAATCCATTTGATCCACAAATGCAGAATTAAATTAGAATGCATCTATTAAAAAGCAAAAATATGTATTCATAAATTTAACAGAATTCGTACGAGCTGTGAGACACAGACTGGGATATATTTATTTGTGAATAGTGAACCTCATTTGTGATGTGTGTGCAATTTCCACATTTGTCAGGTGTTTTGAGACTAATCTCTCTCCATAGGGAACAGGAGGATCCTCAGATAGGTAACATGTGAGGGGCGGAGGCACAGGAGCACACGATGAACCAGAAACTGAAACACATGGCTAACACATGACCAAACGAAGGCACATGACTAGGAACGTAAACAAAAGGACATAGACAGATTGCCAATGGCAGGGCGTGACGAGCTTCTCTAAACAACCTTTCAACTGGCTTGTGAATGAATGGGATTAAAGAACCTTCATAAAACAACCTATTCTCTTTCCAATAAAGTATTTTTTTTTTCTTTTTTAATTCATGAGTCATTTAGGAAGTCATTGTTTAGAGCGTACAATGACCACAACTCCTAACACAGGAGTAATAATGTGCACAAAAGCGAGAGCAACAGAGGCGCAATCCGCTGTCCCAGAAAAGTGGACTAAGCCACTCTGGGCTGGGATTCAACACTTCCCTCTGCCACGGTGGACTCTCTGGGCTGCTGAGAGTTCTTGGCCCCGTCCCAACATTAACAGGCCAGAGATTTCACCACACACCCGGGACCATGTGGGTTCTGGGGGCTAAACATGCTGAATGCTGCCAGAGAGTGTGTGTGGTGTGAAGAGGGAAAAAAAACAACTAGGAAAAGATTAACAGTGAGAAAGCACTGAAGCCTCACAGCCTGGTGTGGGACCCCGCTGAGTGTTGAGCACCAGATGCAGGGCTCTGGAGTGGACGGGAGAGCACAGAAGAGGGCTATCTGCACACTTGGCGATGCAGCCAAAGCAGTTCGCTGTGGGGAGGGGAGACAAATTTAGGACCCTTATGAGCGAGAGAACCCACAGACTGGAAACAGGAACCAAACCTCAGAGGTAAACTTACATGTGTGGACTAATCAAACTTATATTAGCCATAGGTGTGAGGGATCAGGGATGTTTTTTTGATTGAAGAACCTTGTTTACAAGGTACTGGACCTGATGTGAGTCCACATACAGTATTCCCAAATGTAGTGATGCTATTACAGTAACTTGAATATACAGTATTTTACAGTATTTGGTGGTCCTTAAATCCTAAACCAGACAATTTAATATAAATATAGTGCTTTTTCAGCAGCCAGTGGTGTCTTATCTTATCCACAAAGTGTTGGTTATCAGGTATTGGTGAGTTACATACTGGTTGCTTTATAACAGAGGTCACTTATAGGCGGACCACAGTCTGGATCCGGACCCAGACGTTGTCCAATGTGGACCCAAATTGATAAACTATTGAGAACAATTTAATTTAGACAGTGTTTATTTTAAGCGGTGGAACGTTTTTGTCTTTACGGTATGCAGGCTTTGTGGTGCAGCAAACTCACAGACCAATCGCATGTTGTAACCATGCGATTGTAACCAAACGCTCCTCAGCCAATCAGATCTGCACAGAATCGGGAGCGTGACACACACACAGGCGAGGTACGAAGCAAGAAGCAGCAGTCGGAGAAAAAAGTGAGTCGGAGAATAAAGTGAGTCATAGAATAAAAAGGAATCGGTGAAAAAAGTGAATCGGTGAATAAAGTGAGTCAGAGAATAAAGTGAGTCAGAGAATAAAGTAAATCGGAGAATAAAGTAAGTCAGAGAATAAAGTGAACAGAGAATAAAGTGAATCGGAGAATAAAGCGAATCGGAGAATAAAGCGAATCAGAGAACAAAGTGAGTCAGAGAATAAAGTGAGTCAGAGAATAAAATGAATCGGAGAATAAAGCGAATCGGAGAATAAAGCGAATCGGAGAATAAAGTGAGTCAGAGAATAAAGTGAATCGGAGAACAAAGTGAGTCGGAGAATAAAGCAAGTCAGAATAAAGTGAATCGGAGAATAAAGCGAGTAGGAGAATAAAGTGATTCAGAGAATAAAGTGAATCAGAGAATAAAATGAATCGGAGAATAAAGCGAGTCAGAGAATAAAGTGAGTCGGAGAATAAAGTGAGTCAGAGAATAAAGTGAATCAGAAAATAAAATGAATCGGAGAATAAAGCGAGTCAGAGAATAAAGTAAATCAGAGAATAAAATGAATCGGAGAACAAAGTGAGTCAGAGAATAAAGTGAGTCGGACAATAAAGTGAGTCAGAGAATAAAGTGAATCAGAGAATAAAATGAATCGGAGAATAAAGCGAGTCAGAATAAAGTGAATCGGAGAATAAAGTGAGTCAGAGAATAAAGTGAATCAGAGAATAAAATGAATCGGAGAATAAAGCGAGTCGGAGAATAAAGCGAGTCCGAGAATAAAGTGAGTCAGAGAATAAAGTGAATCAGAGAATAAAATGAATCGGAGAATAAAGCGAGTCAGAGAATAAAGTGAATCGGAGAATAAAGTGAGTCAAAGAATGAAGTGAATTGGAGAATAAAGCGAGTCAGAGAATAAAGTGAATCGGAGAATAAAGTGAGTCAAAGAATAAAGTGAATCGGAGAACAAAGTGAGTCGGAGAATAAAGCGAGTCAGAATAAAGTGAATCGGAGAATAAAGTGAGTCGGAGAATAAAGTGAGTCGGAGAATAAAGTGAGTCAGAGAATAAAGTGAATCAGAGAATAAAATGAATCGGAGAATAAAGCGAGTCAGAGAATAAAGTGAATCAGAGAATAAAATGAATCGGAGAACAAAGTGAGTCAGAGAATAAAGTGAGTCGGAGAATAAAGTGAATCAGAGAACAAAGTGAGTCGGAGAATAAAGCGAGTCAGAATAAAGTGAATCGGAGAATAAAGTGAGTCAGAGAATAAAGTGAGTCGGAGAATAAAGTGAGTCAGAGAATAAAGTGAATCAGAGAATAAAATGAATCGGAGAATAAAGCGAGTCAGAGAATAAAGTGAATCAGAGAATAAAATGAATCGGAGAACAAAGTGAGTCAGAGAATAAAGTGAGTCGGAGAATAAAGTGAGTCAGAGAATAAAGTGAATCAGAGAATAAAATGAATCGGAGAATAAAGCGAGTCAGAATAAAGTGAATCGGAGAATAAAGTGAGTCAGAGAATAAAGTGAATCAGAGAATAAAATGAATCAGAGAATAAAGCGAGTCGGAGAATAAAGCGAGTCAGAATAAAATGAATCGGAGAATAAAGCGAGTCAGAGAATAAAGTGAATCGGAGAATAAAGTGAGTCAAAGAATGAAGTGAATCGGAGAATAAAGCGAGTCAGAGAATAAAGTGAGTCGGAGAATAAAGTGAGTCAGAGAATAAAGTGAATCGGAGAACAAAGTGAGTCAGAGAATAAAGGGAGTCGGAGAATAAAGTGAGTCAGAGAATAAAGTGAATCAGAGAATAAAATGAATCGGAGAATAAAGCGAGTCAGAATAAAGTGAATCGGAGAATAAAGTGAGTCAGAGAATAAAGTGAATCAGAGAATAAAATGAATCGGAGAATAAAGCGAGTCGGAGAATAAAGCGAGTCGGAGAATAAAGTGAGTCAGAGAATAAAGTGAATCAGAGAATAAAATGAATCGGAGAATAAAGTGAGTCAAAGAATAAAGTGAATCGGAGAATAAAGTGAGTCAAAGAATAAAGTGAATCGGAGAACAAAGTGAGTCGGAGAATAAAGCGAGTCAGAATAAAGTGAGTAAGAGAATAAAGTAATTCGGAGAATAAAGTGAGTCAGAGAATAAAGTGAATCGAAGAATAAAGCGAGTCAGAATAAAGTGAATTGGAGAATAAAGTGAGTCAAAGAATGAAGTGAATTGGAGAATAAAGCGAGTCAGAGAATAAAGTGAATCGGAGAATGAAGTGAGTCAAAGAATAAAGTGAATCGGAGAACAAAGTGAGTCGGAGAATAAAGCGCGTCAGAATAAAGTGAATCGGAGAATAAAGCGAGTCGGAGAATAAAGTGAGTCGGAGAATAAAGCGAGTCGGAGAATAAAGTGAGTCAGAGAATAAAGTAATTCGGAGAATAAAGTGAGTCAGAGAATAAAGTGAATCGAAGAATAAAGTGAGTCAAAGAATGAAGTGAATTGGAGAATAAAGCGAGTCAGAGAATAAAGTGAATCGGAGAATAAAGTGAGTCAAAGAATAAAGTGAATCGGAGAACAAAGTGAGTCGGAGAATAAAGCGAGTCAGAATAAAGTGAATCAGAGAATAAAGCGAGTCGGAGAATAAAGTGAGTCGGAGAATAAAGCGAGTCGGAGAATAAAGTGAGTCAGAGAATAAAGTAATTCGGAGAATAAAGTGAGTCAGAGAATAAAGTGAATCGAAGAATAAAGCGAGTCAGAATGAAGTGAATCTGAGAACAAAGCGAGTCGGAGAATAAAGTGAGGCAGAGAATAAAGTAATTCGGAGAATAAAGCGAGTCGGTGAATAAAGTGAATCGGAGAATAAAGCGAGTCGGAGAACAAAGCGAGTCAGAGAATAAAGTGAGTCGGAGAATAAAGTGAGTCAGAGAATGAAGTGAATCAGAGAATAAAATGAATCGGAGAATAAAGTGAGTCACAGAATAAAGTGAATCGGAGAACAAAGTGAATCGGAGAACAAAGTGAGTCGGAGAATAAAGCGAGTCAGAATAAAGTGAATCGGAGAATAAAGTGAGTCGGAGAATAAAGTGAATCGGAGAATAAAGTGAGTCACAGAATAAAGTGAATCGGAGAACAAAGTGAGTCGGAGAATAAAGCAAGTCAGAATAAAGTGAGTCGGAGAATAAAGTGAGTCGGAGAATAAAGTGAGTCAAAGAATAAAGCGAGTCGGAGAATAAAGTGAGTCAGAGAATAAAGTAATTCGGAGAATAAAGTGAGTCAGAGAATAAAGTGAATCGAAGAATAAAGTGAGTCAAAGAATAAAGTGAATCGGAGAACAAAGTGAGTCGGAGAATAAAGCGAGTCAGAATAAAGTGAATCAGAGAATAAAGCGAGTCGGAGAATAAAGTGAGTCGGAGAATAAAGCGAGTCGGAGAATAAAGTGAGTCAGAGAATAAAGTAATTCGGAGAATAAAGTGAGTCAGAGAATAAAGTGAATCGAAGAATAAAGCGAGTCGGAGAATAAAGTGAATCGGAGAATAAAGTGAGTCAAAGAATGAAGTGAATTGGAGAATAAAGCGAGTCAGAGAATAAAGTGAATCGGAGAATAAAGTGAGTCAAAGAATAAAGTGAATCGGAGAACAAAGTGAGTCGGAGAATAAAGCGAGTCAGAATAAAGTGAATCGGAGAATAAAGCGAGTCGGAGAATAAACTGAATCGGAGAATAAAGCGAGTCGGAGAATAAAGTGAGTCGGAGAATAAAGCGAGTCGGAGAATAAAGTGAGTCAGAGAATAAAGTAATTCGGAGAATAAAGTGAGTCAGAGAATAAAGTGAATCGAAGAATAAAGCGAGTCAGAATAAAGTGAATCGGAGAACAAAGTGAGTCGGAGAATAAAGTGAGTCGGAGAATAAAGTGAGTCAAAGAATAAAGCGAGTCGGAGAATAAAGTGAGTCAGAGAATAAAGTAATTCGGAGAATAAAGTGAGTCAGAGAATAAAGTGAATCGAAGAATAAAGTGAGTCAAAGAATGAAGTGAATTGGAGAATAAAGCGAGTCAGAGAATAAAGTGAATCAGAGAATAAAGTGAGTCAAAGAATAAAGTGAATCGGAGAACAAAGTGAGTCGGAGAATAAAGCGAGTCAGAATAAAGTGAGTCAGAGAATAAAGTGAATCAGAGAATAAAGTGAGTCGGAGAATAAAGCAAGTCAGAGCAGGGCTCGTTTAGAGGGTTCACTCCACAGTCAACATTATTAAGAACTAATATTGTTCCAGGCTCACCAATGAGCACCTTCATATGTGTATGAGAACGGCCCTGACACCATTTCAGTCCAGATATAAAGACAACTAAGTGCTCACCTCACTCACTAAACAAGAGAAAGTGTGAGAGAGGAATATACGAGGGAGATAAACTGTTAAGATGTGAAATTGAGTTAACAAGAAGACACACCTTTTATTTACTTTTTCTATAAAGAAGCATTTTATGATGCACAAGGTGTTCTGTTTTTTTTTGTAGCCCTTGTTTTTACTTGAATTGAGGAAAAAAAACATTTATTAGAAGTTTTATAAATAATTCATCAGTCGTCAGTTCAGCATTTAAACAGTAAATATACTGAAATATATTGAACGGTTGGACTTACAGTTGCTGATGGTATAAGATGCTAATACTAGGCTACTTCAGTATACAGTATATGGCACTGAATCATAACACGAGTTGAAATGATGACGGTCAAGATTGAGTAAATATCCTCCTACTGGACCTTACTGAGCTCTAATTAAATACCCCTGCTTTATAAGGTCCACTTGACATCATTTTTTACCCCTTTTCAGGTGGATAAAATTACCACTGCTTGAATAAAAGTGCATAATCCTGGTCAACCTACAAACTGTAAGATAATAAGACAAACCAGTCAGGTTTTGTCACACTTCCCTCTGGCTTGGCAGTCAGTAGCGCTTAAGACACCAGCTCACACTCTGACTTCAGCTCTCAGAATCCTCCAGGTGAGTCCCACATCTGCTGAATCCACTAATCACCATTCTTTCACCCTGGTGGTCACCTGAATATGAATTTAACTCACTTGAATCTCTATATGCTGCCTATAAAGAATGTCTTAGTTTGCGTCTTGGTTGCAAAGTATTGCTACAGTGGTGCTGAGCGTGCATGTTTTTTCCTGACCCATTTCAGGTTTGGGAGTCGAGTAGACTAGACAACATAGAAAGCCTTTCATATTTTGCTCCCCTTCCTACAGGATGTGGGGTCTCATTAGAATCACAGCATCCTCCGATCTGAGTAACCCTGCCCACTAACTTCAGAGCTTTCTTTGTGAAGGGGCATCATTTTTTTTTTAGCTCAAGCCCAAGACATGCTAGCATTATGTGAAACTGTTCTGTTGTCAGCAGCATTGGAGTGGGCAAAGTTTATTTTTGATGTCAACGTCCAGCTACAGTCAGCAAAAACCTGTAGGTGTGTACATGATGACAATTCACTGTTCCCTCTAGCTTTTTCTACTTGTGGGAATTTTCCAGTTCCACCTTAAACTGTGCAGCAGTTACATTCTGTCACCTCATGCAATTGTTCCTAACTGCTGCACCATTTAACGTGGAACTGATTTCAGTCTTGTGTATCACAGTGGGTCAGTACAAAGTAACACTGGCAATGAAACTTATCCTAAATAAGGGCTCAGGGAAATATAAGTGGTTAAAAAACAATTTCTCTCTGTGTTTTAAGGTCGTTCAGCACTATCTAACACTAACAGGAGATCTACGCAGTCAAGTCACATTATTATGGCTATTATCTAGAGTAACCGTGTAAGACGTGCAATTTGTGCAAGGCTTTTATAGCGACAGAGCAGTTCAAAAGTCAACAAAAACAGTTCAAAGAATGTCCAAAGGGCTGGAGGCAGGAGAGCTAGCAGTAGCCACTGGCTAATCCAGGAGGCAGGCTGGATGAAGAAAATGGATCGCCGGCATGGATGGAGAGACTCACTCGCTCCTCCTGCGTAGGTCCGATGGTCTTGGGGAACCAGAGCAGCACTTGCGTTCCACAGTGAAGGACGGCCCAGATTCAGCCCTGTGTGGACAGGTTAGAGCAGTGCACCGTATGGCAACTTTCAATGGACTGCGCAGCAGTAACTTAAATAGTCTCTAGAGAGGACCGGCTGGAGCCGGGGAGATGAACACGTACTGAGCCTGGAGTTCGTGGATTCCATGGTGGCACCGACTTCTCTCTTTGGGCTCCGCCGTAGTGAGGCTCAGGTGAGTTCACATCTAAAGACTTATCAACATTACTTCAGTCATAGTGCAGCTGATATCTCTAATACATTAACGTTAATAAAGTAGAGAACACTGCTTGTTATTTATAGCTACAGATGATGTTAGCCTGCTGTATGCTGTGCGCCAAAGCCTAGCACTGCCATTAACACTATTATGATTGACTCATTTCATTAGTGAACTAGATTTTAAGTGGCAAGTTTCTTTAAAAAATAGCTTTTTGCTGCCATCCTCACTCGCTATTTACACCTATGTGTCACCCACGTTGTATCTTGCACAGTGAGTCTCATATGACTGGAAAGTTTTTCTTCCAGTTTTGGCGCTGCTAATAACCAAACGTAGTTACAGAGTCTCACATGACAGCAAGAAAGACACAGCCAATCACACTGGCCATATGACTCGAGTAGGTTAATGAGACATTGAAAGATCAGGGCCTTTTTCTGGAGGAGATCAAATTATTGGTGCGGTTGATTCAATAATTGCTGGATATTGGTGGGGACACTTCAGTCCATGCTAATTCTACTCCTGTGGCTGAAGGGCATGTGGGGGAGGATTCATAAAGCCAAGACAACAATCGAGGTGGGCCCAGAGAATGCCACGAAAACATTCCCCAGACCATAACTCTGCCACCTAGTGCTGCCACCGTCAGACGTGGTCATAATCATGTGACTCTACTGTGTATTAACAGAGATGTACTGGTCTAGAAAGTTCTTAGCGGTACTCAGTGCAGTAGCAAGAATAATACTCATGCTATTTAGTTGTTAGTTGATCATCTACGATCACCTGATCAAGCCCTAATAACGTAAGAGGTAAATGTAAATTTCTTGAGATGGGTGTAGATGTCTCCAATGTGCTTCTTGTTATTGTATTGTGAAGCCGTTCTTATGCTGCCAACGCCGCAGACAGGAGGAGAAGGGGCTGTGCTGACTCATTCTTGAGCTATTTTGAACAAAGCTTGCCACATGCATTTCATTAAGACCCCTGAGAGACTTTGTGGACAAGGGGTAGAATGTATCCTCTTAAATATACAAAAGTACATTTTCTGCATTTTCTACATTTGATGCATTTGCAGTGCTTAAAACATGTGGTTCCTGACCACTGATTAGTGTAGTGAGGAGCCAAGTATGCAAAGATGGACATCAATCTGTAATTACAGCACTGCAAACTGTACCTACATGGTAAGTAGAGCTGATGAAATAAACTATGTGTGAAGATACAATACAGTAATATAGCTTCTGGTGATGCTATTAAACAGATATATATAAAAAACTTAAACAGTATATCTGTTGGTTACAGAATAATATGAACTGGGCTGCAAACTGATCCTAACACTATGCCACCCAAGCAGACAGCTTGACCATAGAGATGGGCTTCCTTCCTGAAGAACCCTCAGCAGCTACCTTCTATACATTTCTGGCTCGGAAAGGAAAAGCGTCTTTGCATCTGGCTAAACCTGCAGCCCAGCCGCCTCCACACAGAGCCGCCTGGCAGCATCTGTGGCCACCCACTACACCTCCACCTGTCGGCATGGTTACAGATCTATTTCCAAGCCTCTCCACACATATTTAACTAAAGTCAGGAAGCTGAAGGAGGAAGGAACTCCCACGCTGAGATCAGCTCACATCTGCAGGCCTGAGGCCTGAACCAAATCCAGCCATCAAGAAGCAGAAACTCAGAGGCTCATCAGGAGTTCTCAGAGTCATTTTTGACTTTCAGCATTAGTTTTAGGTATAACATCTTATTGTTTCGCCATTGTTGCCAAACTGTTTACAGTTCTATATAGTAATATACAGCAGTTATTACATACGCTTAAACTTTAGATGTGTGAATGTGACGATAATACTGTATATCTTTGCTGTCCAAAGGAAAACAAGTGTCAACAAATTGGCAACTTTACAGGAGAGGCCGAAAACAGTCTTTACTTTTATTGCAGGTCAATGTAACCAGAAATGTTTCCATACCATTTTGGAGCATTTCTATTGGTCTATGCATCATAAACTTATCAGACAATGTAAAAGGCTGCTGTCAGGTTCAAATGGTGTAGAAAAATAAAAATGAACAAAAATGGAGATGCATGTTTTCTTTGGACAGCAAGAGTTTGTAAGCGATAACAATATTAGAGGGTAAAGATACATTTATTGGGAAGAACTATACAATTAGACGGAGGCTCAAGTACCCTGTTGGACGCCTCTATTCTGGATACAAGATCAGCTATGGTTGCACATGGACGCATAGGCAGGTTCCATACGGCATCCTGAAACACATTTACCCACAGATGCTGCAGCTGGGTCTGTAGATCCTGCACACTCATAGGCTGCTGAAGCGGGCTTCCCAGCTGGTCCCATAAATGCTTGATTGCTGATAAATCTGGCGACCGGGCAGGCCAAGGAAGTGTTGCAATCTGGCGGAGACGTTTCTAGAAAACCCTTGCCGTGTGTGGGGGAGCCTTATCCTGCTGAAAAATAACAGGTGGAAGTCCTGCCATAAAATGTCTTTGTATGCTGCAGCATTGTCATCACACTTTACTGAAAATAAGTAAAAACTTTGAAAAACAGTTCCATTATCCCTCCTGCACCAAACTTTATTGTTGGAACTCTGGTAATGTTCTCCTGGAATCCACCAAACCCAGATTCACCCATCAGAGATGTTAAAGCATGACTCATCACTCCAGACAACATTTTTCCACTGCTCCAGAGTCACACCAGTGGGGGTGTGCTTTTCACTATCCCAGCCCATGCTTGCCATTGTGCATAGTGATCTTAGGCATGTGTGCAGCTGTTGTAGACATGCATCAGACATGCATATTTATCAACATATTGGGCTCAAACTGCCTTTTTTCATTCTTGATTCAATAGTTTCCTTGTCCGCCATGTGAATCCTCTGCACTGTGCCATGCCATGATGTGCTGCGCCACCCCACTATAAGAAGTTGCTACTCAAAAAAAATTGGTTGGCGGGTTTGCTATTTCATTTTCGACTTGTTTTCATTTATATACATTTATATTCCAATAAAGGTTATTGACAACATGCACCATTACATGACTAAACCATTACAGTACTTATAGACAACTAGTCATCATATCTTCTGCTCCATGAAACACGTGTTAATGCTCAGTAGTACACACATATGCTTCTTTAATATATTTATTTAATATATTTATATTGTACTAAAATACATTCATTTTTAATGGGCGTATATGTGTCTGAAACAGGAAGCCTAGCACATCCCAAATTTATCAACATTAACATTTTAATAAAACATTATAGTCATTATGGCTTTTAGAAGGATGTTTTTTTTGGGACGGTGGACTAGTACACTATAGACCCCTGTGGTGCAGCCTAAGCTTTTGTTCTTAATGGCATTTTTCCCCTTACACTACTTTTACTTTTATATTTAAGTAGGTCTAAAAGCAGTACTTTTACACTTTTACAAGAGCAAAAAGCTTGAGTTGATACGTCAACTTCTACAGAAGTATTTTTAAACTCTAGTATCTATACTTCTACCTGAGTAATAATTGTAAATACTTTTGACACTTTTGTCAGTTTGTGATCATTACAGTTATGTTAATGTACAAGTAAAAAATGTTACTAATGTAGTTTTGTAAACTTAAAAACTCTGTAACAATATACTTTTGTTTAAGTATCATGACTTTTATCCTTAATTAATTATAAGTATAATTTCTTTATTAAACCTTATAAAATTTTGAGTATATTTAACAGCATGTATAATTTCAGGGAACTTAAAAAAAGAGTTTAAAAATTAATTCATTTGAGGCAACATACACATGTGTATCAACTCTGTATTTAACCATGTAATTACATAAGTGTATTTTAATACCGTGTATAACCATGTATTCTCCTATGTAATTAAACCTGTATAAAAGGTGAACTGGTGTTTTTTTTAAGAGGAACTTTCTGATTATAACAGGGTGTGTTAGCATCTGATTATTACAGCCTATGCAAGTGCTATTACCTATTGTTTTAATCATGACGTGTGTAATAACATTAGAATTTCTACTGTGACAAATATGTAACAGTGACTACAGCAACAGTATTTACATTGTTTTTATTATTATTTGACCCGAGTCACCTCTAATATTTTAAGTAGATTTAATTTATGAAGGTTTACAATGTCTGAACTTCCTGATGCACAGTGTTGATGTTGCTTCCAGAGCTGACTTGTTTGCATTAACTATTTAGCATTGGCTGAATATTTACTGCTCTACTGGTTTACTACCTTGTGGTTGAATCAGTGTCGTTCCTAAACACATCAATCTCATAATAATAGAACTTACAGTTGTTCAGGGTAGACCTAACAAGCTAGAAATTGCATAAACCAACTTGTAGTAAGGGTGGAATCCTATAATTTTAAGTCGCTGAGCTTTTTAGTATGGCCCACTCTGCCGCCAGCGTTTGTCTATGTATATTGCAAGGGTATGTGCTTGAATTTATATACCTGTTAGCAATGGGTATGTCTCAAACTCTCTTATAGGCAGTGTTGGTCAGTGGTTCTCAATCCTGTGTCTGTCTGCCACACTGAAGTGTTTTCCTGTGCTGACATGCCTACTTCAAATCTGGAGGGGCTTGTGAAAGAGCTAAGTGGGTCGGATCAAGTGGGTCAAAGTGGATAAAACACCAAAATGTGCTGGACAGGGGTTGTTCTATAGAAGGGATGGGCAGGTGTTGTTTTGAAATGTGTTTTATTGCAACAGTTTCTTTTCTGTCATGTTCTTGTTGCCTATTTAAGTGTTGCTATGGCAGTGAGGAGATGAAACTTTCATCTGAAAAATGTAATTATGAGAAAAGGGCTGGATTCCTCCTGCTGAGTAGAAAATGAACTCCTCGCTTTATGTATGATATCAGTATGCAGAAAATAGCGTGGTGGTGGTATGTTATTTTATCTAATGATATATTATACTAGATGTTTTATTTGTTATAATTGTATATATATCATAAAGTGTAATGTCATCCCAACTTGTCACATGTTAACTTTGGCTAACTGGTCTCTAGTTGGTCATCAAACACTGTGACATCATAGTAATTACCAGTTATAGTAACTTGGCACTTTTATATTAATGATTGTTTGTTTCTGTTTTGGCTTCTTGTTAGTTGTCAGTTTGTTTTCTTATTTTTCAGTCTTTGTGTTTTGTTGATATCATGGGTTTTCCTGCACTCTCTGTCTCTGCCTGCCTCCTGACTCTTGGCAATGTCTAGTCTAGTCAATGTCTACTCTAATAAACAGCCCCTGTCCCTACCTTATCACAGATACTATGTATCATGAACATTCAAAATAGCACAGGGTCACTGTAGATACATAACATCTCCAAAAAATATAACTGTACTTGTTGGTGCACTTATGATGGAATGACTTATTTAGGTTTATGTTCAAGTAAAGTTAACTCAAGAGTCCTTGGTGTAGACCCCATCCTTGGTCCAGGTCTTGGAACATTGAGACCCTGCCAGATTGAGATGGTGGGGTGGAGCCTGCCTCCAGACAAGAGACCAAACTGGTGTCAATCTGGAAGAAGGAGGGCCAGTGATTGGTCAGGAGTAATGAATCAATTAATGACTTAGTATCGGAGTCTTCCTGGCAGAACGTTGCTGTTCAGGTAACATTTCTACCAATGACCTATTATTATACACAGTGTTAAAGAAGTGGATGGTATGTGCCATAGACAGGCAACTGTCTTAGAAGTATGTTTTTTTAAGTACCCACCTAATGTATTTAAATTATTTTAAATATATTATAATTGCATGACCTGTCAGCTATATCAGCCTTGCAGCAACCATACACAAATAAAGTGGCAAACTTCAGACAATGAACACTAGAAATAATAAATATGACAATAATAAATAATAAATATAATAAAATAATAAATATGACAATACTAAATATTTAAATATATCATAAATAAATATGAAAATTGTAGATTAACACTGAAGGCATCAAAACTATGAATTACCACATGTGGAATTATATACTCAACAAAAAAGTGTGAAACAACTGAAAATATGTCTTAATAAAATAATCTAAATCTAAATCTAAAATATTCTAGGTTCTTCAAAGTAGCCACCTTTTGCTTTGATTACTGCTTCACACACTCTTGGCATTCTCTTGATGAGCTTCAAGAGGTAGTCACCTGAAATGGTCTTCCAACAGTCTTGAAGGAGTTCCCAGAGATGCTTAGCACTTGTTGGCCCTTTTGCCTTCACTCTGCGGTCCAGCTCACCCCAAACCATCTCGATTGGGTTCAGGTCCGGTGACTGTGGAGGCCAGGTCATCTGGTGCAGCAACCCATCACTCTCCTTCTTAGTCAAATAGCCCTTACACAGCCTGGAGGTGTGTTTGGGGTCATTGTCCTGTTGAAAAATAAATGATGGTCCAACTAAACGCAAACCGGATGGAATAGCATGCTGCTGCAAGATGCTGTGGTAGCCCAACAGGGTCACCAGCAAAACACACCCACATCATCACACCTCCTCCTCCATGCTTCACTGTGGGAACAAGGCATGTAGAGTCCATCCATTCACCTTTTCTGCGTTGCACAAAGACACGGTGGTTGGAACCAAAGATCTCAAATTTGGACTCATCAGACCAAAGCACAGATTTCCACTGGTCTAATGTCAATTCCTTGTGTTCTTTAGCCTAAACAAGTCTCTTCTGCATGTTGCCTGTCCTTAGCAGTGGCTTCCTAGCAGCTATTTTACCATGAAGGCCTGATGCACACAGTCTCCTCTTAACAGTTGTTCTAGAGATGTGTCTGCTGCTAGAACTCTGTGTGGCATTGACCTGGTCTCTAATCTGAGCTGCTGTTAACCTGCGATTTCTGAGGCTGGTGACTCGGATGAACTTATCCTATGCAGCAGAGGTGACTCTTGGTCTTCCTTTCCCGGGGCGGTCCTCATGTGAGCCAGTTTCTTTGTAGCGCTTGATGATTTTTGCGACTGCACTGCAAAAGGTGGCTACTTTAAAGAACCTAGAGTATATTTTCAGGTGTTTCACACTTTTTTGTTAAGTATATAATTCCACATGTGTTAATTCATAGTTTTGATGCCTTCAAAACTCTTTGAATGAGAAGGTGTGTCCAAACTTTTGGTCTGTACTGAATATTTATATACCTCCATCTTGGCCTTCTCATGATTCATGATTGGAAAGCAATCCAATCAACTAAATAGGCTCTATATGTGTGTAACATGTTGTAGTACCCCTGCTGCCGTAGGATCACCTGTAGTGCCCCTGCTTGTGAAAAGTGCCTGGACCCCCATGCTGTTGTGATTATATTTGTTGTGTGTGAAGATTCAGGAGTTTAATTTCATATGCACTGGACAAAACAATTCTGCAGTACCTCCCAGTCTACTTTCTAATAAATACAATATAAATACTAAGGACTACATAAAGATGATGAAAATTATTCTAAAGTGCTATATTCAGGTGTAAAGCTCCCTGACTTGAAGTAAAATCCCTGACTTTGTGTATGTGTACTTGTCCAAACAGCAGTAAGGAGCAAATATCATAAGCACAGATGTAGTGAATTACACAGCATTGCTTATCTCATTGATACTGATGTACAGTACTGTACAAAACTGAAAGACCCTCCTTCATTTACATATAATATGTAATTGTATATAATACATATCTTTGCTGTCCAAAGAAAAACAAGAATCTCCAATATAGAAACTTTACAGGAGAGCGCAAAACATTATTTACTTTCAGTGTAAGTCAATGGGACCAGAAAGTTATGTTGGAGCATTTTTTATTGGCCCATTATCATAGAATATTTGCACAATTTAAATAGCAGCTGCTGTGTTTAAATGATGTAGAAAATACTGATCAGCAATAATATATATATATATATATATATATATATATATATATATATATATATATATATATATATATATATATATATATATTACATTAAGGGAAGGAAAATGTAAATCATAACAACCACCTGCAAGACCTGGTAGACCACCAACTGTAGTAAAGGTAAAGTGTGGACAGTATTAAATACTGAAACTGTGCTATTGTGTAATTGTTGAGGCTTTGTGCATGTATGTTAAAAGTATGTGCAATTTTGGCTTGAACTTTTGCACCTGGTCTCTGACTTTTGCAGGTACTGTATGTGACTAATCCTCATGGAAATGGTGTATTAATGTGAAATCGGTGCAATTGAATTGAAGGGAAAAAGAAAATAAATTTTGTCCTGATATAATTTTCTCTCTTTTTTATGCAATCGCTACACATAAACTGTCACTAGTCTACTTTGTCATCTCTTCTTCAGGTGACCACGTCTGTCTTGGATGCTTTCTGTTCTTTCCCACTTCACAAGCTGTTCTCACACTCAGCTATGTTCAATTAATCTACAACATCTGTCCCCTCTAAGCATCAGAGTGATGTTGAATCTGACAATATGAGTATAAACGTCTGGGCACTGAGGCCATCAGCATTCTGTCACTCTGGAAACATGATGGATGGCTGAGGTGGGTTATGATGAAAGAGACAGGAACATGTATATTAATGATCCATGCACTTCTAGCAAAAACCATTTATGTTTATTGGAAGTGTAAGAGCGTCAGAAGTAATTGTAGAATTTTTTTTATTGTAGCATAATCAGCCCTGCAAGATCAGCAAGTATCTCAAGCTTACCTTGATCTAGGAC
The DNA here is from genome assembly GCA_021613375.1 of Megaleporinus macrocephalus. Classification (NCBI taxonomy): domain Eukaryota; kingdom Metazoa; phylum Chordata; class Actinopteri; order Characiformes; family Anostomidae; genus Megaleporinus; species Megaleporinus macrocephalus. Next base: position 12,600,564 of record CM038707.1, on the reverse strand, counting down.
CCCCAGGATCAAGGCAGAGTCTGAATCTTGTATTAGATGTGATTTCTAATTCAGCACTTTAATAGACCTCTTCAATGGCTGGAAGTCTCAGGCTTTTAAAACTATTTTCTATCATTTAAGAGAAACCTATTTTAGGTTTCAAGCTAATTTGTTTTCTTGTGTAATTACAGAATAATACGCCATGTAATTACGATGAAATGAGCTTGGGTTTATTTAATGCATCAAACTCTGTATTATGTCATATTATGTTTCGCATTAAAAGCCCAGTGACTAAATGAAAGGAAGTATCAGTGCGAAAGGAAGAGAGGAGCATGTGCATCCACAGAAATAAAAAAACACAGTGAATAGGGTACACCCCCTAGTGGGGAAATGAGGTTCAACAGTGTGCACAGACATATATATATATATATATATATATATATATATATATATATATATATATATATATATATATATATATATATATACACAGTAAGGCCCAGAAATAATTGGATAATGACAGAAGTTTTGGCATTTTAACTGTTTACCAAACCATTTTCAAAATACTGTTATATTACTATTAATGTGGGCTTGAAGTGCACACTCTCAGCGTTAATTTAAGGGTACTCACTTCCTAATTGGAGGAAGGGTTTAGGAATGATCGCTCTTTAAAATGTAGCTGCCTCTTAAGCGACCAAAAGTAATTACACAATCTCAAAAGCTATTTTATGGGCTTTACCTTCATTAATCCATCATTAATTAAGCAGGTAAAAGGTCTTTAGTTGATTCCAGGTGTGGCATTTGCTTTCGCAAGCTGTTCATGTGAAATCACAACATGCGGTCAAAGGAGCTCTCAGTGGAAGTGAAACAGAAAATCATTAGGGTGAAAAAAGAAGAACTCCATCAGAGAGATAGCGGAAGAGTTAGGAGTGGCCACATTAACAGATAGGTACATTCTGAAAAAAAGGAGCACACTGGTGGGACTCAAAAAGGCCTTTGGAAGACACCACATCACCACATCCAGAACACTCTCCAGGAAGTAGGTGTATCAGTATCTAGGTCTACCATAAAGAAAAGACTTCATGAGAGCAAATACAGAGGGTTCACCACGAGGTGCAAACCATGAATTAGGCCTTAAACAGTGAAAGGCTAGATTAGACAAAAAATAACATCTAAAGAAGCCAGCCTGGTTCTGGAACAGCATTCTTTAGACAGAAGAAACTAAGATCAAGCTGTATCAGAATGATGTGAGGAAGAAAGTATGCAGAAGGCTTGAAATGGTTCATGATCCAAAGCATACCACAATCTATATAAAACATGGTGGAGGCAATGTGATGGCATAGGCATGCATGGCTTCCAATAGAAAAAAAAAACAAAAACAGAAAAACCTTCAAATAAGCAATGACTGAAGACAGCTGCAGTTAAGGCCTGGCAAAGCATCACAAAGAAGGAAACTCAGCATTTGGTGATGTCCATGGCTTCCAGACATCAGGCACTCATTGCCTGCAAAGGATTCTCAACAAATTTTAAAAATATTAAAAACATTTTATTTACAGTAGTGTTAATTTGTCCAATTACTTTAGAGGAAGCTTTCAGAGGCACCTGCATCCTATCACCACCACTGTGAGCAATTCACCTGGTCATCACATCACCTTTAAAGATACAGATACAGAACCCAGCTTCTATGCCAATCATAACGGGCAAAACCAGTATAATGACTAAACTAGCAAATGATCACCATCCTGGTAATGGCAACATCAATAAACTCAAACCAAATAAGACAATTGCTGGAACCTTGCGTTATAGGTCTGAGCCTATTCAACCACTGGAGGGCAGTCTAGACCTATTTTATTCCGAACCTGAGAAAAACAGAGAGAGAACACACAGAAATATACTGTGTGTAATGTGAGTGAGAATAATGTGGTTACAGTCATCTCATCTCTCACCACATTAAAATCAATCAAATTATTGTAAACACATTTCATGTCTTTACATAAATAATACACACAACATATAAATATTATAAGCATATTTATGCTGCTGACCAATAGTACCTGACCACTTGATCAAATTACTTGCTATAGACCTGTGACGTCCATGCACATATATATATATATATATATATATATATATATATATATATATATATATATATATATATATATATATTGCCAAAAGTATTGGCTCTTCTATAAAGGACAAAACATGGCATACATATAAATAAATAAAATCGCAAATAAATAATATAATAAATAAAGATTGTCATGAAAAAGGTTAAATTAATATCAGGAATGTATTTCTACATGTTTTTGCATCATCTTGTTGTTTCTGTATTTCTACATTTATTTATTTATTTATTTATTTTATACATTTATTTCTGTATTTCCACATTTATTTATTTCTGTGTCTGTATGTTAATGAGGTGATTGGTCCTATCGCACTCCAAACCAGGATTGGTTAAAAAGCTCTGGTCGTTCCGGCTCTGCTACTACTGCCTTGGTCTTCACGCAATCTGCACTAAGAAACAGCTTGGTCTCGTTATTTACAATCTGAGACAGAACGTATGATGGACGTCCAGCGTTCACTTCCTCTGTCTCTGAGAGAATGTAAAGCTGACAGGCAAGATCTTAAAGTATGTTTACAACAGTTAGGTGAAGGTTCAAGTCCATATCAGCACTGAACTGAACTAAACTGTCCATTACCCTTTCCAAACGAAACTGGAGGCAGTCATTTGGCGCATTCGCTAATGATCTTAAATAGTTTGCAATGGTTCTTAAAAATCTGCTATAAGTAACACAGCGCTGATCTAAATGAATGAGCGTCAACAACTTACAGCTTGTTGCTAGATGTACAATGCTATCAGTTCTCCAGAGGGCAGCTGCTGAAGGCCAAGGCAGTAGTAGCTGAGCAGAACGACCGGAGCTCGTTAACCAATCATGCTTTAGAGCAGAGGTCACTAATTCATGCTATTTTCCATGACAACACTGGGGGGGTATCTTTGTTTACTTTGTGTTAGAACTTCTGGTGCGCCTGCGGATACGTTGATACTAATTACAAGTAAAACAACAACAAACATAAAATGATTAGCATAATATGTTCAGTTAGAGGGAGTCACAATAATTGGAAGAAGATGAAAACCTGGTTTGAACAACAGTGTTACATACACAGCACATAAAAATCAGTGTTGTGGGGCCGCCTGCATCTGTTGCTGAAGGCTCTAAATTTAAAACATTCATCCAAACCTCTGTATGTCTGCTCCTACTATTCTGTGGAGGAGAACCAGCACCAGAGCATCTTTATCCAGAGAAATGTCTCGCTTATGAAGCTCAGAGGAAGCGTTGGGTGTTTGCGAGTTAATAACTGTTTTATGATCAGTGTAAATCGCTTTTTGGGCTGTAGCTAACACCCACGCGGAGTGGCTCGGGCAGCTGGCTTGACTTGGGTTAAACCGGCTTTCAGAAATATAAACTCACTGTCTTTATGTAGAAGTATACGGCCGGTCTTCCCACTATGCAGGTACTGATAGGCTTCAGTACTTGTATAGTTTTTCATTGCCGAACCGTCTACACCTTCCGAGAGTGCCAAGTAATTAAAAAGGTCGGCATAAGTAAAATCAGGCCACCTTTTCATATAATCCACCTACTGTGTTGTTAAGAAACAATGGTGAAAAGACAGACTGCGGTCCGGATCTGGACCCAGACGTTGTCCATTGACAATCGTTGATGTTGACGTTGATAATCCATTGAGAAGGATTAAATGTTGACAGTGTTTATTTTAAGTGGTGGAACTTTTCTTGTTTTTACGGTATAAAGGCTTTGCGGCGCAGTAAACTCACAGACCAATCACGTGCGTTGTTAGATCACCAAATGCGCTCCTCAGCCAATCAGATCTGTGCAAATTCAGGAGTGCGTCACACACACAGGCGAGAATCAGCAGTTTGAGAATAAAGCGAGTCAGATGGTGTGCTCTAAAAAAAAGAAAACTCGACAGCGAAAAACAACTTTTCAACCAGGATTGGACTGAGACAGAGATGTTTATACTTCCCACAGGCAGCTCCAAACCATGCTCCAAATGTCTGTTCTGAGACCGTGGAGCTAATTAAAAGCAGCAATGTATCTCATATCCATCCATCCATCCATTATCTTCTGCTTTCTCCTGCTATTTGGGGTCACTGGGGGGCTGGAGCCAATGCCAGCGGCATCAGACAAAGGCGGGGTACACCATGGACAAGTCACCGGTCCATCGCATGGCCAACACACCCTTATGCACACACTCACACCTACTGGCAATTCAGAGAGACCAATCAACCTAACATGCTTGTGTTTGGACTGTGGGAGGAAACTGGAGTACCTGGAGGAAACCCACTTAAGCACGGGGAGAACATACACACTCCACACAGAACAGCCCGGATATCTCATACGTGTGAGAGAATTGTCCCAACAAGGGAACAAGAGAAAGTGTGGAGGAATACAAGAGAGTGATAAAACAGTTAAGATGTGAAACTCAGTTAACAAGACTAAACATTTTATTTCCCTTTTTATTATAAATAAGCACTTCATGACACACCTTCATGATACATTCAAAAGGCATTTTGAATGTAGCCCTTGTTTTTTTTGTAATAAAAAAGAATTTAAGCATTTAAAGCTGATGGTATAAGATGCTGATATTAGGCTACTTTAGTATACAGAATACGCCACTGAATCATAACACACTTTAGAAATGATGACAGTCCGGACCTTGGCCTGAGGAAATGTCCTCTAGGTGGACCTTACTGAACTCTAATTAAATACCCCTGCTGTTGTGTGAAGATTCATATATTTGTATATTAAAAATGCATGTATATTAAATTATACAGTTCATGTGTAGGTAAATTTATTTTTTGTCATAGCATCAACAAACTTAAGACATAGACCACATGGACCCTGGATTACCATGTAAATATGTCTCAATACCACGCAAGGAACAGAGAGAAGAACTAGTAAAGCCACTGAATGGAGATATGTCAGTTCTTGAAAAGTATAAAAGCACATGGTACCATAACTGACTGGAATATGATTATTTTAAAAGAAAGGCATGTGGTCTGTAGTCTAATCTGAGGATGAGGGCTGAGCTTGGTGGCAAACACCCTTAACCCCGCTCCCCACCCCACTACCCTGCAAGCATCTGCTGCAGACACTGTCAACCGGTCAGGGTGGGCATGTCTACTGTGCAACAATGAACCACAAAAGAGGAAATATAGTGTTGTCATGTCTAAGTTTACATCATGGCACTATGCCACGTTGTCTGTGTCTGACAAAGTTGATTATGAAACCTTTAAAAGAAGGAACGATTCTGCAGTTGATTCCCGCCCAGTTCCTATGAGCTTCACAGACATTACTGTGTTAGACTCCAGTGAGGAGCTGCTGAGAGAGTTGTGTAGTCAGTGTGTGTATACAAGACTAGTGTAGTGCTGGGTGTGGAGCGGTTAGTGTGCTGTGACAATGTTGCTGCCTTTTTATCTTTTGTTCCTTGGACTTCATGTTACTGAAGGTAAGCATTTTTTTACTAACACTTTTAGACTATTATGGTCAGTTTGCTGGACTGGGATTATGCCTTGCCCTGGTCAACACTGTTCTTTCTAAATCTGTGTAAGCGTAACAAACAAGGTGAGGCAGGATGTGTGTGTTGAAGGTCTGCCTTAGCTCAGGAGACAGGTAGACATGTACATAGTCCAAAGTAGAGTAATCACAACTCTTGAAACATTAACTAAACAAATAAAAACACAATAGAAACACAAGGAAAGCTATAATTCCGTTAAAGGAGTAAGTCAAGTCAGTCGAAACAACATTTCATGTAATTTAAAACTATCAGAATATCAGATGAGAGCATGTGATTAACCTGGCTTTACTGGTATGTGTTACAGCAGGCTGCATTCTGGAAAACAAGGGAATAACACTGAGTATCAAAGCACATAAAGGAAGGTCAGTACTGCTGCCCTGTTACTGCGCTGACTTACAAACCAAACCTGAGAGGCTCACCTGGAACAAATTCAACACAAACACAATCACATGGGAAGCGATAACCAGTGAAAGTGGTCAGTACAGAAACAGAGTTCAGCTGTTTAATAATCACTCTCCAGGAAATCTCTCTCTACTCATATCACACCTGACTGAAGAGGATACAGGAGATTACTGGTGTGAGGCTGAAACAAGTGGAACCAGAGACATCCGACTCACTGTTAAAGGTAAAATACTGCAAATTTCAGAATGTAGTTAATAAAGTCTGTGAGGTATTATTTTAGGTGTCCATAACAGGTCCACTGATATTAAAGTGAGGTGGAGAGTAGGGCTGCAGCTATCGATTATTTTAGCAATAGAGTATTCTGTTGATTATTCCATTGATTAATCGAGTAATCGGATAAAAAAAATATTTTTGCTTTAATAAAGAGCAATAGTAAATATATAAGATAAAATAAGATGAATTCTTAACATTTTATTGCTTTAATTGGATATAGGTTTTAAAGAAAAAAATACTATTGAAATTTATTACTAGATCTATATATTATATAATAAGTTCACAAGACTGCCTACTGTACACTCAGTTACTATGCTGAAGCTTGTTCTACTCTTGCTGGCCCAAATACTGCAAACAAACTAAACGGAATATACTGGATTTAGTGCATTTTAGGCTCCAAACTGCTACAAACACCACCTGATATTTAGTTTGCTGTGTATTTTATGCATCACTGTGATATTAGCCTTCATCTCAGCTCCCATCACACTGATTTAAACTAAATGTTATGGTTACTGTGTGTCGCTGCGGTCTGTGGACGTGTAGACTGACTGTTTCTGCTCAGATGCTGAGACACTGATGTCTGCTCGGCTAGGGGTTACTGTAAAACCCAGACTCACTATCAGTTTGCTGGGAAAGCTCAGTTGCTTGGTTTCTGAAGTTAGCTTCTTATTTGAATTCCTCGTTCTACCTTAAATGGTATAGAATTTACACACTGCTGTCTGTAACTGCTGCGTCATTTAAAGTGGACAGGCGGAATTCACATAAGAAGCTAACTTCAGCAACGTCTTACTTCAGGTTGGCGCTCAGTAACGGCTCCCTCGGCTAGTTCGGTTTTACAGTAGAGGTTGGACACTGTGTATGGTTTTCTCCGGCCCGTCTCTTCTGTTCGTCTCTCTTTATTCTCTCTCTCTTTCTCTATTTTGCAATCCGCGCCATCAAATCACGTCTTCATCGTGTCTCCTGGCAACACCGTAAGCGCGCGCTGTGCAACAGTAAAATTCATCCGTGCGAAACAGTGCACTGTATATGGTGTTTAGACTAAACGAATCTTCGATCCAAAGAATTTGCCTCGATTATTTTTTGTAATCGAATCTGTTTACAGCAGAGTGTGGAAAGTTATAGAGCATTAAATAAAAGTAAGAGATTTTAATTAATGAGAGTTAACACATTTTTACTAATAATAATTTTGTCTGATTGTACTTCATTCCACAGAAGATGAATGCATATTTTCCTGCAAGTGTATGTGGACATCAAATTGTATTTTTATGTACGCCAAAGTATTTATTTGCCTAAGTGCAGTGCTGTTTTTGCTGGTTCTCTAATATCAAATCTATAGGTGCATCCAAACTCTAATCTACTAATCAATACTAGATTGGAGCCAGCAATAAAATGTACAATCACTAGACTACACCAAGTTAAGCTAGCTGGATAGAGACCTCATACAACAAAAATGGGCACGATCGCATATGAACCAATATATTAAAAACATTTAAAACATGGCCCTAAACCACTTAAAACTCTTCAATTCTTCAGCATTTTGAATTATTAACTAGTTTAGCCAGCATGAAACATACCTGAACGTGAGACCAAGGGCTATTGACATTGGTGGGGACTTATTAATGTACCCCGCCACGCCACACGCCAACATAACAATCCCAGAAAACAATAGGCTTTATGTTGAATGTCACACGACGCAACCAAAAAACACATTCGTTTGTCACAGAGCTGGCAAAAAAATTTAATCTTTCTTAATGTCTTAATCACACTACAAGACATAGGCTTATTTCAAACAGTTTTAAATTTAAAGACTACTTCAGCCATAGAGCAACTGACATAGCAACAATACATTAGCGTTAATAAAAGTAGGAACACTGCTTGTTATTTATAGCTACAGACGATGTTAGCCTGCTTTATGCTGTTTGCCAAAGCCTAGCACTGCCATTAACGTTATTATGAAGGACTCATTTCATTAGTGAACCAGACTTTAAGTGACTTACATGTTTCTTTTAAAAAAAAATAATAAATTAAAATAAAAAAAATACATTTTTGCTGCCTTCCTCACTCGCTTTTCACACCCATGTGTCTCCCACGCTGCACCTTTGTCTTGCACAGTGAGTCTCGCATATGACTGGAAAGTTTTCGGTCAAGTTTTGGCGCTGCTAACAACCAAACGTACCTACAGAGTCTCACGTGACAGCAGGGAAAGGCACAGCCTTTCTGTACCTCGTGGTCTTTTTTTGGAGGGGATCAAATTATTGGTGGGGACAATTCAGTAATTGCTGAATATTGGTGGGAGAGCAAGGCTTTAATGATCATTTGCTTCATACGATTTCTGCAATTGCAGGCAGCAGTCTGAACAACAGTGGTGGAACTCTGCAAATCACAGCACATACAGGAGGATCAGTACTGCTGCCCTGTTACTGCACTGACCTACAGACCACACCTGATACATTCACCTGGAAGAAATACAACACAACCAGAGACACATGGAATGTGATATCCAGTGTGAGTGGTCAGTACAGAAACAGAGTTCAGCTGTTTAATGATCACTCTCCAGCAAATCTCTCTCTACTCATATCACACCTGGCTGAAGAGGATGGAGGAGATTACAGGTGTCACCTCACACGAAATGAATACACAGACGTTAAACTCAGTGTTGAAGGTAAAACACAATTCTTTTTTGTATACAGTAAAACATCTATATACTGTTTACATTAAATTCACACTTTGAGTTTTAATTTAGCTTTCGGAGGGTTTGTGCTTCCACTCTACAGACAGTAATAAAACACTGTTAGTGTTAAGTGTCAATAGTGTTAAGCATTTATTGTTCCATTTGATATTCACAATGCTGCTTCTATATCAACACCAACATCAGAAGTTTTAGTGATGCAATTTGAGATTGTGTCATCAAGTGAGATCAGCTTAAATGAAGTACTGAAATGGGAAAAGAATTGTGCTCAATATTAAAATAAAACTGATCTCACTATCTACAGATGTATTATGATTACACAGCATTGAGAGGCTTACTTAAAATGTATTCCTATACATATTACTAATAACCTGGTAACCCCTTTAAAAGACAGGGCCCACTGGCAAGCCCAAAGTATTACTACACACTTCTATAATAACCTAACCAGTTTGCATTGTAGCTCTTGTAATCACACTTTGCTGGCACTGCCATCAAGGTTTATGGCTGAGCCTCTATGTGCCAGCCCTGTCACCATTAGTCTTTTTTATGCATATGGCCACCTGCAAAGCCACATCTCTAGAATTTCTCGGCACCAATGCCAGCCAATAACGGGTTGCTGTCCTATTCAGCTTAAACTATAGAGGGCAAACTCACCAAAAGAGAAAATTTAATGCACACAAGCACACAAACTCAATGGCAAAGAATTCTAAATACCTAACTCAGAGTTGGTTAATTATACAGATGTTTTCAAAGTATTGCTATTTTAAAGTTTTAACCAGCTCTCTATTGTTAATCACAGTATATATGGACAGTGAGTTTAAGTCTTCACCTTTAATATGCACATTTTAGAGGACAAACTTTACCAGCAGTTTATCATAAATAGCTTTAAATAGCGTTACTATGTATCTACAGTGAGCTGTTTGCTGTTGTTCACTTCCTGCACTGATTATTAAAGCTTCTCTCTCTACAGACAGCTTAATTACAAGTACATCAACATCTACTGCAGCCACAAGTTCCATCCAAACACCTACTAGTAAGTACAGCTTACATTATATCTGTGTTTTGGGAGCAATTTCTTATGCAAAATACTCACAAGATTTACAACTTTATACATAGAAACAGGAGAAATATTGTTATTTTTTATAACTGTATTAACTGTATAATAGACTAGTAATAATAATGACAATACAGATAATATTAATAAATATATACAGTAAATTCAACACAAACACACAAAAAATTAGACACAAGATCCAGCAAGAGTAATCACTACAGTTAACATGAATTCTATTATTCATCATTTGATGCTGTTTGCAGGTTCTCCACAGTCTCTGCCTTTCGTCCCCTTTGCTTTGGTGACAGTGATCTTCCTCCACATTATAGTAGCTGTAGTTTATCACACCAAGAGAACCAAAGGTACAAACTATATAATCAAATCATTGTGTACATACTAATATTCCTGTTTTCTTCTGTGTGTGAATTAAATTCTACTTTCTCTACAGCTCAGTCAGATTCTGCTGGAGTTCACTACAGCACTGCTGATGAAGTGGTCAGTCTGGAGTAACGCAGTTCTGCGTGAAGTCATCATGAAAATTTAGCAGCTAAAACATCTTATTGAACAATTTCCTACTTACATGTTATTGAGTGGGATTCTGTCGGTATACATCCCAATTTATATATAGATGTTTCTCATAAACTGTCCAAAGAAAATGAATATTATATACATAATGCCAAATTTTCTACCTCTCTATACAGAATCCAGTCCATATCTAGGGGGTTTTGTATTCTAGTGTGGTGTTTGTTGTGTTTGCACCATTTTATACATCATGTGTAAATAAGGCCCTATTTTTCCAGAGTGAATTGTGTTCAAAAGCTTTCCATTGCTCTCTATTCATCTAAAGCATTATTAAATAAAACAAGCAAACAAAAAAAACATACAAGAAAGCTCAAATTTAATGTAATATTGTTTTTTTTGTGCAAACAAAATCTCAGCCATCTGATCCCTTGACTGGCTTTTATTCATTTATTCATTTATTTATCAGTTTTATGGCTTGTTTATTTAAACTCATATGTGGTTAGATCATGTGTACATTTGTAGAACTCTCTGAACTCTACATTTTGTAGAGAATGTTGATTTAAAGGTGCTACTGAAATCTGATACATAGCAACGCGATCTCCAACTGAACTGCCAGAGTGACTTTTATGTAAATCTAATTCATTCTTCATTATAAATTTGTGCACCTTTACAGTTCCATCCATCCATCTATTATCTACCGCTTTTTCAGAGAAACCCAGACTTCCCTCTCCTCAGCCACCTCCTCTAGCTCCTCTAGGGGGATACCGAGGCGTTCCCAGGCCAGCCGAGAGATATAATCCCTTCAGCGTGTCCTAGGTTTTCCCCAAGGTCTCCTCCCGGTTTGACATGTCCTGAACACCTCCACAGGGAGGCGTCCAGGAGGCGTCCTAACCAGATGCCCGAACCGCCTCAGCTGGTTCCTTTTGACACGGAGGAGTAGCGGCTCGACTCTGAGCCTCCCCCGTATAATGGAGCTCCACACCCTATCTTTGAGACCCGACACCCCACGGAGAAAACTCATTTCGGCAGCCTGTATCCGTGATCTCATTCTTTAGGTCACTACCCAAAGCTGGGGACCAGAGGTGAGAGTAGGAACGTAGACTGCGCCTATACCTCAGTCAACGTTCCGCTCCATCCTTGCCTCACTCGTGAACAAGACCCCGAGATATTTAAACTCCTCCACTTAAGGCAGGAGGTCATTTCCAACCTGGAGAGAGCACTCCACCCCTTTTCATCCCAGCCGCTTCACACTTGACCGCAAACTGGAGGTCACGGTTTAATGATGCCAGCAGGACCACATCATCTGCAAAAAGCACCCACCGTTTCCTAGACCCCACCTTTACAGTTTTTTTTTTTTTTAAAGCCTGTTACCATGGTTAGCATCATTTCTGAAGCTTCTGCAAACAGAGACACCAAACTTACTATAACATCCATTAAAAAATCAACTTTATTTCAAGAATATGTTGGGAAAAAATAAAAAAACAAAAACATTCAAAACTCACAGAGATGTGATCCTATTAATACTGTTTTGGCTGTAAATTTATTTCAGTTTGCCAGAAATTCTTCTTTATGAGAGAACCTGACCCGTAGTTCTACTATAGTAGATAGTAGATGGACTACAGTCTAAAGTAGTTCTACCACAGACAGTATTCCATCTGTTTCTCTGTATACTTTGTTGCACTGTTCTCAGTAGTCAGGACCCCCACAGGACCACTACACAGTAGGTGTTTCTTGAGTAGTGTGTGTTATGCTGGTATGAGTGGATCAGACACATGAGTGCTGCTTGAGTTTGTAAATATCTCAGTGTCACTGCTGGACTGAAAACTGTCTACCAACCAAAACTGTCCAGCCAACAGCAAACTCTGGGCAGTGTCCTGTGACCACTGAAGAAGGACTAGAGAATGACCAACACAAACTGTGCAGATGAGCTACAACGTGCTCCAACATGGTAGGAGTGTCTAATAGAGTGGCCAGTAAGTGGACATAGTGTTTAAACACTGAAGCAGCACTGCTGTGTCTGATTCACTCCTATCATCAAACACACATCCCAGCATACCAACACCCTACATCCACTATAGGCACCATGATTTCGTCAGTGTAGGTTTGTGTGCTGCGAAAAGAAGAACCACAAAAGCAGAAATAGCAGATGTTGAGAACACCGAGTTTACTTCTGAGAAAGGCTGCCTATGAAAACCTTGTAGACATGCATGAGAAGAGAAAATTGCTGGATACCAACTGTAACTATACAGATCTGAAGAATCCTGGGACTTTTGTTTGCTGACCAAGGTGCTTAAAACGTTCCTACCATGCTAGCCAAAACACATACATTCCCTGTGCAGGCGCTCTGTGGAAGAGAGGGCAATCTAAACATGAATGAAACTTAATGTAGTTCACAACATATTGTAAATGTTCTTATTAAAAAAAAAAAAAACAAACCCAAACTGGGACTTGAACCCTGTACTACAGTGAACAAAGCTGCAATCCTTTCCCACTACACTATCCACCTTTTTGAATTGACAATAATATTTGTTTACCATTGGTTTATATATATATATATATATATATATATATATATATATATATATATATATATATATATGGTTACTGTGTGTAGTGCTTCAGTTCTGTCTATCAAATACATCTTTTTTTGAACATCATACATTTTGAATCAAATTATAAATCCATAAGCATTAATATGGAGTTGGTCCCCCCTTTACAGCTATAATAGCTTTCAGTCTTTCACTTTTAATAAGAATTTAGACTGTGGGAATTTCTCCCATTTTTTCAGAAAAAAATCCAGAGGGACACTGATGTTGGATAAGAGGGCCTGGCTCACAATCTCTGTTGTAATTCATTCCTAAGGTGTTTGATGGAGTTGAGGTCAAGGCTTCATATGGGCTGGTCAAGTTCTTCCACCCCAAACTCACTCAACCAGCCTTTTTAGACTTTTTAATGGCACACACAGTCATGCTGGATCAAAAAATATCTTAGTTTGCTGAAACTGGAACTAAGGGGCCTCAGCCAACCCCAGAAAAACAACCCCATAGCAATTTATTATCCCTCCTCTACCAAACTACAGTCGGTACAATGCAGTTAGTAAAAACCAGGGAAGGTTTTCAACACTAGTTGCTGTGGTTTCTAAACACTTCCACTTTGTCAATAATACCACTCACAATTGATTGTGGAATATATAGGATGACAGAAATTTACAAACTATTTTGAAGCAACAGTAACATCCTATAACAGCACCACGCTCAAATTCAGTGTGCTCTTTCTTTCACTAATGTTTGTAAAGGCTACATGGCTACATGGGTGTTTGATTTTATACACCTGTGGCAATCAAACTGAATGAATGCAGTGTGTTCCAAAGGAGCAGGCACGCAAGGTGAATACATATGCAAAGTTTGCTTATTAGTCCAGGATGTCATAATAAGAGGTCAAAATGAAGGTAGAGATGGTTAGCACATAGAAGTCCATGACGATCTACAAACAGCAATACAAAAATGAAAAAAAAAAAAATGAAAATCCTAAGAGCATCAGTACAAGAAACAAGTTTCAAACACACACAAACTCACAATACTATCACAAACACAAATTCACAAATGCCAGACCAAAACTAGGAGCAAACAAAGAGGTATAAATACACAAGGCCAGACAGGGAACACTTGGGAAAGAAAGAGCCACAAACTAGCTACAGGTGATGGGCGTGGCAAGAGAGGAGAGCAAGATAAATACAAAGGCACAAGGCAAAAACAAGAGGGAAAAGTCAGAAACAAGAAAGGCTGTGACAGCTCATCATTGTGAGTTTATTAATGAGTTTATTAGTGGATAAAGATAAACACATTAAAAAATAGTAGGTCAGTGATGTTATACAGCAGCCATTACTGCTGCAGCACTACTGTGATTAAAGAGAGACAGGGAGGATTAAGAAGTACCACTCCCCCCAGCACCCCCACCTACCAATCATCCACTTCAAATGCAATTGCTTGGTCAGTGTGGGCATGTGCTACAACACGATGCACAACAAAAGAGGAAATGAAGGGTGACTCCTAAGACGCCATGGCACTATTTATGGTTTCCTGCATCTGACAAATGTGTTGATGAAACCATTTAATAAGGGAACAATCCTACTGAAGTCTATTCTCATCCACTTCCTGTGAGCTGCACAGAAATAGAGTGTTGAGAGAGCTGCTGAGAGAGTTGTGTAGTCAGTGCGGGTATACAGGACTAGTGTAGTGTTGGGTGTGGAGCGGTCAGTGTGCTGTGACAATGTTGCTCACTTTTTTTCTTCTATTCACTGGACATCATTTTACTGAAGGTAAGCAATTACTTACTCTTTAAGCCTCTTATGGTCAATTTGCTGGACTGAGATTAAGTCTAGTTCTGGGCCCTATTGTCTTGTGTAGTGCATCTGGGTAGTGAGGCAGGCTGTGTGAGACTTGTTTTGGGGAAGATGAAGGCCAGCTTTTGCATAGTGATCACAGCTTAGGACACAAGTAGGCATTTACACAGTCCAGCCAAGCAGAGAAAACAGAATCGAGTGAAACTGCATTATGAACGAACAACTATATGACTAAACACAGCAGAACAGATCTCCCAAAGAGAGCTACAAATAGAGGATTATGTAAGAAGGAGGGAATGAATCTAGAAATTAAGGCCCAGCAGTGGTGGGAGGCCTGTAATATTAAAAGTTTGTGACAGAGGTTCGTGGTAAGTTTCATCAGAAAAACCATCATTAGTAAAAATTAGCAGTCAGCATTTGAGGGCTGAGTAGTTAGAGCACTGCTTAAAGGCTCAGTGTGTAGAGTTTAAGTGTGTGTGTGTTTGTGTGTGGTTTGATGGGAGCAGTGTGTAGAGTTTAAGTGTGTGTGTATGTGGTCTGCTGGGAGCAGTGTGTAGAGTTTAAGTGTGTGTGTTTGTGGTCTGCTGGGAGCAGTGTGTAGAGTTTAAGTGTGTGTGTATGTGGTCTGCTGGGAGCAGTGTGTAGAGTTTAAGTGTGTGTGTATGTGGTGTGCTGGGAGCAGTGTGTAAAGTTTAAGTGTGTGTGTATGTGGTCTGCTGGAAGCAGTGTGTAGAGTTTAAGTATGTATGTATGTGGTCTGCTGGGAGCAGTGTGTAGAGTGTAAGTGTGTGTGTATGTAGTCTGCTGGGAGCAGTGTGTAGAGTTTAAGTATGTATGTATGTGGTCTGCTGGGAGCAGTGTGTAGAGTTTAAGTGTGTGTATGGTCTGCTGGAAGCAGTGTGTAGAGTTTAAGTATGTGTTTATGGTCTGCTGAAAGCAGTGTGTAGAGTTTAAGTGTGTGTTTATGGTCTGCTAAAAGCAGTGTGTAGAGTTTAAGTTTGTGTATGTAGTCTGCTGGGAGCAGTGTGTAGAGTTTAAATGTGTGTGTATGTAGTCTGCTGGGAGCAGTGTGTAGAGTTTAAGTGTATGTGTGTGTGGTCTGCTGGAATCAGTGTGTATAGTTTAAGTGTGTGTGTATATATGTATGGTGTGCTGGGAGCAGTGTGTAGAGTTTAAGTGTGTGTGTGGTCTGCTGGGAGCAGTGTGTAGAGTTTAAGTGTGTGTGTATGTGGTCTGCTGGGAGCAGTGTGTAGAGTTTAAGTGTGTGTGTGGTCTGCTGGGAGCAGTGTGTAGAGTTTAAGTGTGTGTGTGGTCTGCTGGGAGCAGTGTGTAGAGTTTAAGTGTGTGTGTGTGTGGTCTGCTGGGAGCAGTGTGTATAGTTTAAGTGTGTGTGTATGTAGTCTGCTTGGAGCAGTGTGTAGAGTTTAAGTGTGTGTGTGTGTGGTCTGCTGGAATCAGTATGTATAGTTTAAGTGTGTATGTATATATGTATGGTGTGCTGGGAGCAGTGTGTAGAGTTTAAGTGTGTGTGTGGTCTGCTGGGAGCAGTGTGTAGAGTTTAAGTGTGTGTGTATGTAGTCTGCTGGGAGCAGTGTGTAGAGTTTAAGTGTGTGTGTGGTCTGCTGGAAGCAGTGTGTAGAGTCTAAGTGTGTGTGTGGTCTGCTGGGAGCAGTGTGTAGAGTTTAAGTGTGTGTGTGTGTGGTCTGCTGGGAGCAGTGTGTATAGTTTAAGAGTGTGTGTATGTGCTCTGCCGGGAGCAGTGTGTAGAGTTTAAGTGTGTGTGTATGTAGTCTGCTTGGAGCAGTGTGTAGAGTTTAAGTGTGTGTGTGTGTGGTCTGCTGGAATCAGTGTGTATAGTTTAAGTGTGTGTGTATATATGTATGGTGTGCTGGGAGCAGTGTGTAGAGTTTAAGTGTGTGTGTGTGGTCTGCTGGGAGCAGTGTGTAGAGTTTAAGTGTGTGTGTATGTGGTCTGCTGGGAGCAGTGTGTAGAGTTTAAGTGTGTGTGTGTGGTCTGCTGGGAGCAGTGTGTAGAGTTTAAGTGTGTGTGTGGTCTGCTGGGAGCAGTGTGTAGAGTTTAAGTGTGTGTGTATGTGGTCTGCTGGGAGCAGTGTGTAGAGTTTAAGTGTGTGTGTATGTGGTCTGCTGGGAGCAGTGTGTAGAGTTTAAGTGTGTGTGTGTGGTCTGCTGGAATCAGTGTGTATAGTTTAAGTGTGTGTGTATATATGTATGGTGTGCTGGGAGCAGTGTGTAGAGTTTAAGTATGTGTGTGGTCTGCTGGGAACAGTGTGTAGAGTTTAAGTGTGTGTTGTCTGCTGGGAGCAGTGTGTAAATTTTAAGTGTGTGTATATGTGGTCTGCTGGGAGCAGTGTGTAGAGTTAAAATGTGTGTGTGTGTGTGTGTGTGTGTGTATGTGTGTGTGTGTGTGTGTGTGTGTGTGTGTGTGTGGTCTGCTGGGAGCAGTGCTGGTTGTAGAGTCTAACAGCAGAGGGAAGCTGGGACCTGTGATATCGCTCCTTCACACACTTGGGGTGAAGCAGCCTGTCGCTGAAGGAGCTGCTCAGTGCTGCCAGAGTCTTATGCAGGGGGTGGGAGTCATTAGCATGGATGCCAGCTTGGCTAACATCCTCCTGTCTCCCCCCTGTCTAGGGGGCTTCCCAGGACAGAGCTGGCCCTACTAATATGTCTGTCCAGTTAACAGCTTCATTTCCTGAATGAGGCACACACACTGTGGAGCTGGTGGGGTTTTTCCAAAGTTTTGTTGTTACAATAGTAACTAGTGTATCAGTTTGCTTAGTTACATGTATTGTTGTCATAACAAGCTGTTCTTGGTCTGTATGTGTATTTTTGGATGTAGTGTTTTTTGTAGAAACACCATAGTTGGTCAGGAATTGTTGTGAATGTTGTGTGATGTAGCTCTTCTGGGATAATGAGGTATGCACAACCCAAATAATAATGCTTAACAGTTCTGGGCATACAACATATGTTATTATTTATTTTATTTTATTTATTTATTAAGGATGCACTGTACAGTAGCTATTGTATCACAGTCCAGTCCTTATGTATTAGTTTATAGTTTCCATACAACTGTGATGCTTCTGTGAGAATAATAAGAAACACTTTTGCTTTTGATTTTAATTATACTTAAAGAAAGTACAAGCATCAAACATTCTGCCCCCCAAAATGTTTGGAAATTTTGAAGATTTGGAGATTTTTTTTTTGTAACATTAATTTGTCGCATCTCATTTTACTGATAGGTGTTACTGCAGGATGCACTATGGAAAACAACAAAATAGCACAGGTAATACCAGCACAT
Organism: Megaleporinus macrocephalus; assembly: GCA_021613375.1. Lineage (NCBI taxonomy): Eukaryota > Metazoa > Chordata > Actinopteri > Characiformes > Anostomidae > Megaleporinus > Megaleporinus macrocephalus. Next base: position 12,582,390 of record CM038707.1, on the reverse strand, counting down.
ACAGGAGAGTCAGTACTGCTGCCCTGTTACTGCATTGACCTACACACCACACCTGAGACATTCAGCTGGAAGAAACACAACACAGAGAGAAACAGATGGATAGAGATCTCCAGTGAGAGTGATCAGTACAGAAACAGAGTTCAACTGTTAAATGATCACTCTCCAGCAAATCTCTCTCTACTTATATCACACCTGACTGAAGAGGATGGAGGATATTACAGGTGTGATCTCACACAAACTGAGTACACAGACATCAGACTCACTGTTAAAGGTAAAACACTGTTTTTTCTGTATACAGTAAAAATCTATATACTGTTTCACTGATATAACAGGGTTAATAGTGTTAAGCATTCAGTGTTAATATGACACACACACTAGTTCTGTTCATATTTACCGCTTTGGAGCATTTAATACTCCAGCTGTTATTTCCACATCAGCAATAGAATTTCTACTCATCCATCTACATTTCAGCAAAGAGCATCAACATTTAAGATAATCTAATCAAGCAATCAAGTGAGATCACCTTAAATTTAAAAAAATGTTGGGACAAATATATTTGTTCTCCCATCTCAACATCAAATCTAACCTGCTCTTATTCTGTACAGGTTAGTTGGGGATGTATTACAGATCTCTCTGCTGTCTGTAACTGTAATGCTGGGAGAGGCGAAGATGCAGGATATATAAACAAGTTGAGACTAAATAAAGTAACACGAATAGAACTAGAACATGACTGGGAGAAAACATTATTATATAATGCAGGGGTGTTTAATTAGAGTTTAGTAAGGTCCAGTTAGAGGAGATTTCCTCAGACCAAGGTCCGGACTATCTGTTATGATTCAGTGCTGTGTCCTGTTTACTGAAGTAGTCTAGTATCAGCATCTTATACCATCAGCTACTGAAAGACAAACTTATTACAAACTGTTCAGCATGTTTCAGTAAATTTACTGTTTACATACTGAACTGAATGATTTTTTATTATATATATATATATATATATATATATATATATATATATATATATATATATATATATATATATATATATATTTTTTTTTTTTTTTTTTTTTTTTGTTTTTTTTTTTTTTATTTAACCTTTAATTTAACCAGGCAAGTCATTAAGAACATATTCTTATTTACAATAACAGCCTAGCAAGTAGCAGTATTTATTTATTTTATTTATTTTATTTAACCTTTAATTTAACCAGGCAAGTCATCATTAAGAACATATTCTTATTTACAATAACAGCCTAGCAAGTAGCAGTATTTATTTATTGGGGCCCCCTGATATAATGTGTTTCTGAACCGACTTTATTAACTTATGTAATTCTGCTCTATAAAGTGTTTTGCATGTAATCGTTACTGTTTAACAGGAAATATATAAGCTTATGCAGATATTATAAGGTGTTTGTCACGTCCTGCCCTGTTTCCCTCGTCCTGCCCTGTTTCCCTTGTCCTGGCCTGTTTGTTTACATTCCTGCTTGTAGTCACGTGCTTGTGTTTACGTTCTTCACCATGTGGTTCTGTGTTTTGGTCATGTGCTCCTCATGTCTCCGCCCCCCACTTGGTTTGTATCTGTAACCCCTCCTGTGTCCAGGTGTCTCGTATTCCCTGTCTTGTTATATACCCTTTGTTTGCTACCCTATATCATCGGTCATTGTTAGCCTGTCTCCCATGTTTTGCCCAGTGGTGTTTCCTTGCCTGTCCGTTTATTATCCGTCTTTGTTTACCCCTCGTTTTCTTTATTAGCTCAGTTGTTGTCTTTTATTTAGTGTTTTGTTTCTGTTTTTCATTAAAATACGTTTATCGTTTAAGTTTGCATTTGTGTCCGCCATTTGTCTGCCCTGCCTCTTTGGTTCCGGCTTCAGCAAGTCCCCAGTGACAGTGTTGTATATACCATATAACAGCTTATAACTGCATTTACAGCCAGGTTTGTAATGCATTATGAATTGTTAACATGCCTTATTCATTAGGTTACCCTGTTCATTAGTGGTTCACAACACACGACTGAGCAGGTATAGTTTGGGTGGTAGATGGGGTGTCTCCAGAACTAAACTAATGAAGAAACATATTCACTCAAAGTGGCAGCAGTCGGTGTCACTCAACTTACCTTCATCGTTCAGATCAGAGCTTTTATTCTCGTTTCAGAACGAATAAAACATTTCATCCATGTCACTTCAGTCATTTTAGTGTTGAGAATGATCCTCCAATAACAAGTGCTCACTGGTGGTCCTGAGAGGGTCTTGTCCTTGCTACAGTGGGAATAACAAAGAGTTCATATGTATTATATGATTCATCGTGTGATCCTGTTCGCAGGTTCTTCACAGTCTCTGCCCTTCGTCCCCTTTGCTTTGGTGACGATGATCTTCCTCCACATTATAGTAGCTGTAGTTTATCACACCAAGAGACCCAAAGGTACAAACTATATAATAAAATCTTTGTGTACATACTAATATTCCTGTTTTCCTCTGTGTGTGAATAAAATTTTACTTTCTCAACAGCTCAGTCAGATTCTGCTGGAGTTCACTACAGCACTAGTCAGTCTGGAGTAAAGCAGCTCTGCATGAAGTGAAAATGAAAATTTAGCAGCTAAAACATTTACCACTCACACTCATTCACTCACCTACACTCACGCATTTACGCACCTGCCTCTCGTTTCATAATCACACCTGTAGCTCAGCACAGGCATGCTAAGCTCTCCGCCATACCAGCGCTGCCAAAATCCCGCCAAGTTAGGTCTACACCTTCAGTCAGGTTCAAGGTCTGTCTACCTCCAGATACATCTGACCAGCTACTTTAATCAAGGTGCTTTCGACCTGCTCTCTCTGCACTATGTGCAGACCCTCAAAAAGCCTGTGTTGTGTTTTTTGCCCCTGCTCCGACAGGAGAAACGCTAGGGAGGATCTGCTTTATTAAACTGCTCGGACAGGACTTTGACCCTGGAAACTTTATGACTGAGGTGGTCCGCTCTATTGTCTGTTCAGACTGGAAACCAGCATCTGGCTATGCCGGTCCAGATCGAGCCTACCATCTACTAACGACATCTGCCTACTCAACACAGCCAGCTTTTCCCCCATGCCTAGCTGCATGCAGTTGGCACACTGGTTCCCTGGTCTCCTGGTTTTCACGGTCTTTGCCCAGCTCAGTACATTGCATTCTACTCTGCATTGAAGTTATTCAATAAACAAGCCTGCTAATGGATCTTACTTATGTCTCTGACTGTACTGATTCATCACAACTTCTTATATAACTTATATATATTAACTTATATAACATCTTATATATGTTTGATCTCTACACATTATTGAGTGGAAATGTGTTACCGTTGCACCAGGACTCCATATACATCCCAATCATTTCTTTAAAAATTGGCCAATGAAAATGAACTGCATTATTTTTACACTATCAATAAATACATGTCAGATGTTTATTACAGCTTACAGCTACTGTTGTGTTGTGTACAAAGTAGAAAAAAAAATAACGATGTGTGTTTACAGTGTATATATTTTGTATCATTTGTAACTGTACATGTATTATACCTTAGAATTCTGATAGATTTCTGTTTATCCCTTTTTTTAATTACTACTTTTTACATTCTGTACAGTAATTGACACATAATAAAGGTTATATTCAAAGAAATTAGAATCATAATGTAATGAATCAGACTCGAGAGGAGACATACGATCCATTCACAAGGTTTTAATGCGTTAGAGCAGTTCAAAAACAGTTCAGTCAACTCGCTAAAGCGAGGGAGTCTAGATCCAGTCCTGCGTGGATTAAATTAGAGCATTCTTTAAAGGGACTGCCGCGGAAACGAACCCGATGTGAGAGGTGAGTTCGTGGATCCATGGTAGCACCAACCTCACTCCTTGGATACTGCAGCAGGGAGGCTCAGTGGACTGGAGGTGAGTGCTAAGGCAGGTGGGAGAGTCTGCTGGTTCTCTTGGGTCCCTCTTGTGCTCTAATCACTAATCACCGGCAGGTGTAGGTGACGGTGAGTGAAGATGTGAAGGGAAGAGTGCACCCTGTGGGACGCTAAAAGGCGGGGCTTACACATAACGTTTTTTTTTCTTCAGTGCAAACTGAATTTTAGTCATCTGATCCACAGACTGGCTAAAGCCCCCTCCAATTGAATCTGATCATCAAATGTGTTGATATATTCACTGCCAGGCTCCATATTCATCAGTTTAAAACTTATGTCTGGTTAGATCATGTCTACATTTGTCTACACTCTGAATTCTAGAGAATGTGGAGAATCTGGACACAATCAAATATTCAGTTCCATTTTGGGCACCTTTCAAACGTTCTAGCAAATTCAAATACATAGCCTCTGACTGAACTTATTAAAAATTAATTTTACATCAATAATATTTTGGGGAATAGAAGAGAATTAAAATTAGTAAAGACAGATATCATCAAGACACTTGATCCAGTATGTCAGAAATTCGGCCTTCAGGAATCAGAAGTTAGGAGACCTTCAGCATAGACTTGAGTTTATTGACTCACAGGAATATGTGGGTACGATCACAACCAGTCTGTTAACGGTCGGGAAGCAGTCTTAATCACATTCTTAGGTCATCTGTCTGTTGCCGGTTCAGTCTCTTAAGGTCCAGTCCATCTCTGACTCAGTCTAACCCACTAACTCCAGTTTAAGTAGGAGGTAAGCAAAGGGTCAAATGGGAGGGGGGAGTTTGGGGTGTCAGCATTAAGGGGTATGTTGCCACCTTGGGGAGTGATTGGTATCAAGCTGGAGACAAATGGTCATTTAAATACACACAAAGCAGGGGAGGTGATCAACTCTCTGTAGAGAGAGGGTAGTATCAGAGTCCATTTGGTAAGTCTCCACAAATAAAGTGCATATGATGATAACTATTTCTATGTATATGTATGTATATGTATTTGTCTCTAATTGTTCATTACTTTTGCTAAAATTCTTCTTCATGAGAGGTTAAAAGGGAAACTGAGCACCAACCCAACATATCTAGTCAGTAGTGGGAAATGTCCTGTGACCTTACATTAACATTAAATCTACTTTACATCTAGATAATGGGCCAGCAAAGTAGGAGTGTCTAATGAAGTGGACAGTGAAGGGACACTGTTTAAAAAACAAGCAGCACTGTAGTGTCTGATCCACTCACACCAGCACAACACACACACCACCGTCAGTGTCACTGCAGTGCTGAAAGACGATTTGCTACAATGTGTGTAAGTTATATTGGCGAATGGCAAATAAGGGCACTTGACTTTACTTGAAAGAAACAGTATGACTTTATACAAACTCTAAATATTCACCAAGTAGATCATCTTTAAGGGCCACACTTTACCTCCTCCTCTCATCCCCAGACCAAGTCCACTGCAGACGTAGTAAGTTGGTCAGTGTGGGTTTGTGCACTGTAAAACGAATCACCACTAAAGAGGAAATGATAAGTGTTGCAGCGATTCTGAGAACGCCATGTCCCTGTGTGTACTTCTGCAAGAGGCTGATGATAAAAACTTTATAGAGAGGGGTGGGATGCATGAAGGGTGAAAAAAGTGAGAGACCCTGGCCCCTATGAGGATCTGAAATAAGCTGCTGGTCGCTGTACAAGGTGCTAAAAAAACATTTACTTCACACAGGCCAAACACATACATACATACATACATTCCAGTTGGCAGATACTCAATGGCAAAGAGAGCAACCTGAACATGAAAATGCTACTACAGCTAGTACTGAACCAGAGTGTGTTTGAGAGTGATGCAGGTAGTGGAACCTGAAGACAATTACTACTAAAAGATCTCCTGTACAGTCTTACGGATGAGGCCTGTCATGTCCTCCTTGGTGTCCACCCTTGTGCTCATCTTTAAAAGATAGCAGACCCTTCAACTTGAGTCAGGCTCCCCTGAGAATTGACATTCAGACTCGCATCCCAGAGACCTAAAACCCAGCTCAGATCAGCACCCCAATGGACTGAAACTCTGCTAAGTCTAGCACCCCAGTGGACTGAAACTCATCTCAGAAGAGCACCCCAGTGGACTGAAACCCATCTCAGAAGAGCACCCCAGTGGCCTCAAACTCAACTCAGACTAGCACCACAGTGGACTGAAACCCATCTCTGAATAGCAACCCAGTGGCCTTAAACTCAGCTCAGACTAGCACCCCAGTGGACTGAAACCCATCTTAGAAGAGCACCCCAGTGGTCTGAAACTCATCTCAGACTAGCACCCCAGTGGCCTCAAACTCAGCTCAGACTAGCACCCTAGTAGACTGAAACCCATCTCAGAAGAGCACCCCAGTGGACTGAAACTTGGCTCAGACTACTACCCCAGTGGCCTTAAACTCAGCTCAGACTAGCACCCTAGTGGTCTGAAACTTGGCTCAGACTAGCACCCCAGTGGCCTTAAACTCAGCTCAGACTAGCACCCCAGTGGCCTTAAACTCAGCTCAGAATAGCACCCAGTGGACTAAAACCCATCTCAGAAGAGCACCCCAGAGGCCTGAAACTCGGCTAAGACTTGCATCTCAGAGGCCTGAAACTCAATTTAGACTAGCAACCTAGAGGCCTGAAACTTAACTCAGACTGGCACCCCAGAGGCCTAAAACTCAGCTAAGACTTGCATCTCAGAGGCCTGAGACTCAACTCAGACTCGTATCTCAGCGTCCTGAATTCCACTCAGACTCGCATCCTAGAAACCTGAGACTTGACAAGGCTTGACTCGGGCTTCCATGTCAAACTTGACACGGCTCGGACTCCCACCTCAGAGATGTGAGACTCACCTCAGACTCATGTTGGTGCCACAGAGCCTTGGGACAAGTTTTTGTGTTTGTGTTCTGAACCAACTGAACTGGATCACCATCCACACTTTCACACTCAAGCTTTCCTAAATTGTTTTCCAATATTTTGTTTCTCTTTTTCAAACTATTGAGTCAAAACTATTACAGCAGCAACAAATTAAAGGCAGCACATCTCATTACTACACAAAGAACAGAAATAACAACAAGAAAACCACTGAATGGAGGGATGTCAGTTCTTGGAAAGGTATAACCGCACATGTTATCAGAAATGAGTTACATGGCTCATGGCTACAAATGTAACAGTGACTTTATCAGCTGGACTATTTATTTATTTTAAAAGGAAGTCATGTGGTCTGTAGTCTGAGCTCATCATTGTGGTTAAGTTAAAGTAGTTCCAGTCATAGAGTTTGGCTCATGAGAGCATTTTAGGAGTTACATCTGCTAAATAGGCTTTACTACATTTTATATACTTGCTTACTGGCTGCTACCCAGTATGAAATGATAAAAAATGATAATAGAAACTAAATAATGGTAGACTTGGTCATGTCCATCTGGGAATGAGTGCTGAGCTTATTAGTATATTCCAGTAAATATATAATAAAGCAGTAGATCAGTGGTGCTGTATGACAGTCTTTCACTGCACTACAGTAGTTAAGAAGAGAGAGAGAGGATTTAGAAGTATAAGTTTAATTTAGGACACCAAGTTTTCACCCAGAAGACCCCCCTCCCCCTCCAATCACCCACTGCAGACGCAATCACTTGGTCAGTGTGGGCGTGTGCTGCGAAACGATGTACAACAAAAGAGGAAACAGAAGGTGTTCTCATGACTGCATTAAAGGAAGAAGCAATTCTACTGAAGTTTAATCTCTCCCAGTCCTGTGAGCTGCACGGACATTAGAGTGAGTTACACTCCAGTGAGGAGCTGCTGAGAGAGTTGTGTAGTCAGTGTGTGTATACAGGACTAGTGTAGTGCTGGGTCAGTGTACTGTGAAGATGATGCTGATTTTTTATCTTCTCTTCAATGTGCTTTATGATAATGAAGGTAGGCACTTCCACCCTTACTCTTTAAGCCTCTTGTAGTCTGTTTGCTAAACTAGAATTAAGTCTAGTTCTGGACTACATCCTCTTTTTTTTAAATCTGTGTAGTGTTGCAAACGAGGTGAGGCTGGATGTATCTGTGTGAGAGGTTTGTTTAGGGGAAGCTGAAAGTCGTCCTTAGTGTATAATCTCAGCTCAGGGGTGAAGTACATAGTCTCAGTGGAGAAAACAGAACCCAGATAAACTAATATGAATTTATAACTATACATCTAAACACAACAGAACAGAGACCTCGCAAAGAGAGGAGTATAAACAGAAGAGTATGTAAGGCTGGTTTTCCATCCACCTACTTTTGGGATTTTGTGACCTGCAAAGAAAATTCTGAATAGAAAAGCCTGAAATTCAGTAAACCACCTGAATATTAGAAAAAGCTGAAACTGAATGAATTATGATGTTTTAAGCTGTGAAGTCACATGATTCAGATTCATGGTCTCATTGCTTGGCATACAGCACAACCACAATGTTGAACTGCTGTTATGCTTGCATCATAAACACCCTATAGCTTACATAATACAGTGGCGATACGCTTCTGTAAGAAGAAACGACTGGCCCTACAGATGACACAGAGCTTTTCAAATATTGCTTTCGACTGTAAGGATTCAGACTCAAGAGGTGTTATACGATCCACGAGTCCGAGGGGAGTGAGCAGTGGCCCTGGAGCAGTCTGAGAGGTGATCCCTTTGGGCAGGCTGGATGTAACACAGGGCCGCTGATGTTGCTTGCTGCTTGACTGGGTCACCGCACTGGAACAATGCAGTGGAGGAGGGAACTCGAGCAGCACCTCACATCCTGGTGAGAGGGGAGAGAGAAACCAGCCCAGAAGAAACCGTTCGAACAGAGGTTAAATGCTCCTTGCCGTGGTCTCGGCGCTAGTTCGGTGGCGAACAGAGAACACCCTCAATGAGGGTGGTATTCCAGTGATAACGCTAACTAAAAACCATCAATAGTGAACCGGCCGGAACCAGGGAACGGACTCGCTGCGGGGAACGAGCTTGGGAGTCTAGTGGTGCACCAACCTTGCTTTGCGAGACGCCTATGAGAAGGCTCAGCCGGGTGGAGGTGAGTGCCGGGCAGGTCAGCAGATTTTGGGCTCCAGGGAGTGAGACAGGACCCCACTGTGGACAAGCCAAGTCTGGTTGGACCTGTGGAGAGACACTTTAGCGACAGCCAAGAGACCACGGACGGGTAAGTGCTGAACCCAGCAGTATCTCAGTTGGAGGAACAGAGAAACAATGTCACGCACTCGGCTATGAGTGCCGCTAAGCTAAGTAGGGAGTGCTAACAAGCTACCGTGCTGGTGCTGATGAAAAGATTGCAATAATGAAACATGAAAAGTGGGACAATTTTATAATGAGGGGGAAGCTGTAAACAAAAAGTAACAGGGTTAATTTGTTTGAGGATTTTGAATGGACCAATGAATTTGGGACTTAGCTTTTTCGATAAGAGTCGCAGTCTCAAATCCCTGGTCGAGAGCCACACACGTTGTCCCACCGTGAATGAGGGTGGCTTGCGGCAGTGGTCCGCAAAATGTTTTTGGTGGTTGACTCACTGAAGGTGGATGTGGGCCTGCTCCCACGTCTGCTCGCTTCTTCTAATCCACTCATCTATGGTGGGAACGTCCGAGGGCTCTCCAGACCAGGAAAACAACGGTGGCTGGTAACCTAGGGCACACTGAAAAGGTGTAAGATTAGTGTATGAGCGAGTTCTGGGTGTACTCAGCCCAGGGGAGGTATCGGCTCCAGTCGTGCTGAGTCTTGACACAGTAGGACCTTAGGAACCTGCCCATCTCTTGGTTGCGCCTCTCGACCTGACCATTAGTCTGGGAATGATACCCAGATGAGAGGCTCACCGTGATCCCGAGCAGGTCGCAAAAAGCCTGCCAAACCCGCAAGGTGAACTGGATGCCACAATCCATTACTATGACCTCAGGGAGGCCATAGTAATGATAACTTCCCTGAACAGAGTCTCGGTGGTAGGAAGCCTCGGAAGGGGGATGAGGAGACACACCTTGGAGAATTGATCCACTACCACCATGATGACCGTGCTACCCTTCAATTCTATCAGATCTGTAACAAAATCAATGAACAGATGAGACCAGGGCCGTTGAGGAATTGGTAAAGGCTCCAAGAGTCCTGCCGGTTTCTGGCGGGGGTTCTGGCTCTGAGCACACACTGCACAGGCGCCAACAAAATCGGCCACAGCTTTCTTTTTAGCCGGCCACCAAAAGCAGTTGGCTACCTGCTGCAGCGTGTGCCGCACGCCTGGATGCCCTGTGCCAGGAAGGGTATGGACCCACAGGAGCACCTCCTGTCTAAGGGAGCGGGGTACATACAACCGGCCGGGCGGACAACCTGCTTTTGCGTGAGCCGGGAGTGTACGTGAGGGTGTAGTGGAAATGGGAAAAGAAAAGTGCCCAATGTGTCTGTCAAAAGTTTAACCTTTTTGCTCTTGAATATATTCGAGATTCTTGTGATTGGTTAAAATAACAAAAGGGTGTTGAGCTCCCTCCAACCAATGTCTCCACTCCTCCAGTGCCAACTTCACTGCCTAAAGCTCTCTGTCTCCCACATCATAATTTCGCTCAGCAGGACTCAACTTCTTGGAAAATAAAGCACAGGGGAACAGTTTAGCAGGTGAACCGTGCCTCTGTGACAAGACAGCTCCGACCCCAGTGCTGGATGCATCGACTTCCACCACGAAAGGTTTGGTGGGATCCGGATGTTTGAGGATAGGGGCTGAAGTGAAGCGAGCCTTGAGATCCACGAACGCATTCTCCCTACTTCAGCTGATGACTGTCAGCTGTGGGAGATCAACAGAATGAGCTGTGGAGCTTACATCGACATTCTGAAATGTACAACCCAAAACTGATTTAAAAAAATGTTCTTCACAGTGAATCAAAGTTAAAGCAGTCTTCTTGAATTCTCTGAATTTCCCGTTCCACCTTAAAATTGTGTGCGAGTTAAATTCTGGCACTGTTTAAGGTAGAAAATTTAAATAAGAAGCCAAAGCTACGTAACGGTGGTCTTTGAGTGGCACCCTCATTCTCATACTGCTTGTTTTATCTGAGCTGCCTGTTCATAAAAAGATAAACTAGGATGTAAAAATACTTGAAGGAAAAGTTTCTCTCCAACTCACTCATGTCGACGCAACCCCTAACCTTAGTAACCTACGTTATCTAAAGTTTCTTGACATAACTGTAGTGGATGGGAAAATGACTAAATTCACTATTTTTCTGCTGAAATTTGGTAAATAATTGTAAAATGGGCGGCATTTGGGTCATATAGGTTTTAGATAGCATCAATAGTTCAATAAGTTGCTAATATTTTTTTTATATTTTAAAATATTCTAAAATGCTGTTTTAGTCATCAAAATTAAAAATCATAACCTTGAAAAAAATGAAAATATTTCCATTATATAGTCGCTCTCCAATGAAAAACAGTTATCACCAAAATGGCAACTTTACAGGTGAGGCCAAAAACTGTCATCACTTTCAATGGAAGTCAATGGAACCAGAACTTTTTCCAAGCTATTTTGTAGCATTTCTATTGCTCCATTCATCATTACATTTTCCTACAATGTAAACAGCAGGTGCTGCATTTAACTGATGTAGAAACTTAGAAATAATGCAGTTTATAGTTTACACCCGTCAATATCGGTCATAATGAATAAAGCTCAAAGCACAGTGAATAACCCTTTATGAAGTGTCTAATAAACACCTTAATAAACTCCCAATATGCGTTCCATAAAATAGTGATACCATAAACTACTGCTCCTGTTTTAATATTAAGCTGATTTGGTATGTGGCTTGTAGAGTGTAACATTTCTGTATACTGTGGACTGGATAACCACTGGGTAACCACCCTACTGATGACTGTGATATCAATAAGAGTCTGTGGGCAACACTCTTAACATCTTACCTTCTACTACCTGTGTACATGTAAACTGTAAGTCACTCTGGATAAGAATGTCTGTCAAATGCCATAAAGGCACTAATAACTTTACTACCTCACTGGACTATTTATTACACATTGCACAATTTGCACACTACCAGCAATTATTTATTATTCTCTGTCTGTACTGTGTTGTGTTGTCTGTCCGCACTTGTTTGTTCGTGTTGCACTTGTGTCTTGTATGCACTGTCTATGTTGCACCATGGTCCTGGAGGAACGTTGTTTCGTTTCACTGTGTACTCTGTATGTAGTTGAAATGACAATAAAACCCACTTGACTTGACTTGACTTGAGGTAAATGTAAATGGTAGGATGACTGTAGAATTTCATCAGTCTCTTCTTTGACTTTTAAAACAACATTTCATGTTCTTCATGTAAACAACAAGAATATGAGACAAACTGTGAATGAAACAGTGTATTTATTGATTTGTTTCCGCAGCATGCACACTGAAAAACAATGCAAAGACATGGCATATCACAGCACAAACAGGAGAGTCTGTACTGCTGCCCTGCTCCTGCACTGACCCACACACCAAACCTGAGGACCTCACCTGGAAGAAACTCATCACAAACATATGGGAAGAGATATCCAGTGAGAGTGATCAGTACAGAAACAGAGTTAAGCTGTTTAATGATCACTCTCCAGCAAATCTCTCTCTACTCATATCACACCTGACTGAAGAGGATGGAGGAGATTACAGGTGTGATGTTACACAGAGTGAATACATCTACATCAGCCTCACTGTTAAAGGTAAAATACTACTATGATCTTTTATTACTGGCACAAAGCAAATCTCAAAACTACAGTACAGCAGGCAACTGACTGTGGCCACTTCACAGAGTTCTGTATTTAGACTGTGTTTGCAGTAGTTATAGTAGTTACTTGTGATGGTTTCTCTGCCCCATCACTGCTTTTTTTAGTTACTACCTCAGTCTAGCCTCCTCCACTATCCTGCCATGTGCCTCTATTCCTGATTTGGTTTTGGTTTCAGTCTCTTCCCCTATCCTGTCTCCTTTATATCTGTCTCACCTGTATCTAGTATCATATCTGTTCAAGTATTGTGATCTCTAGTGTTTTGCCTTAGTTTCAGTGCTTTTCTGGATTTTGCTTGTTAGGAATTGCAATAAACCTCTTGATTAGCACTTCCATTCACTGCCTATTCAGATCCTACATTGTTACTTTACTCCTCAAATGTAAAATATGTGTCAAAAAAATTGCAATTATCTTTTTTGGATGAAGGGTTTAAAGCATTCAACCCTTTTATTTCAAACCAACAAACAAACTTACCAACAAAAAAGGAAATGCTACAATACTTATTACAATAAGTATGAACAAGCATGCCTGCCAGTGTTTATGTCCTATCATCCCCATGTGTTTCTGTTTTGATCTGTGTCTAGTCTGCATCTCCTCCCAGCGTTATCAGGTGTTCCTAGTTACGTGTCCTAGTCCCAGAATAATAAGTTACCTGTCACATATGATGTCAGATCTTCTTCCTCAGCTCTGACTCACCTGTCTACTAAGCAGGTGGCACCTCTCACACACCTGCTAATTAGAAACAAGAGTATAAAGGACACCAACGAACATATGGCCTCGCAAGGTCTTATTATTGAACATATAGGACGCAGCTGTGCTGTTGTTGCTGCTGTTTGTACACATTGCTCTATGATTTGTTTTTGCCTGCTGCTGACAGCTCTTTTTGCTTAGTGTTACATTTTTGGTTTTGCATTTTGTCTCCATTAAAGAACTGCTCTTGTATCCATACCAGTTTCGTGACATTATCATTATAAGTCATAGGAATTTTATAAATACATAAACATTTATTGACCAATTAAGATGTTGTTTCAATTATTTGCTTGTTGTGTTTGTTTGTGATATTAAGTTGCCTCACGTTATTTTATTGATATATGTGTTACTGCAGGCTGCTTTCTGGAAAACAGTGGAAAAGTACAGAAAATCATAGCACATGCAGGAGGGTCGGTACTGCTGCCCTGTTACTGCATTGACCCAAATGCTAAACCTAAGAGATTCACCTGGATTCAAGACAACACAAACAGAAACAGATGGGAAGAGATAATCAGTGAGAGTGATCAGTACAGAAACAGAGTTCAGCTGTTTAATGATCACTCTCCAGCAAATCTCTCTCTATTCATATCACACCTGACTGAAAAGGATGGAGGAGTGTACATGTGTCTCTCACAAAGTGAATACACTGCCATCAGACTCACTGTTAAAGGTAAAATACTATTTAGTTCTGTATACAGCAAAAATCTATATACTGTTGAGTTTTAACATCACATTTGGAGTGCATTCAGTGTTAACAAGAATACTTAAAGTGCACAATATTCCACACACACAAACACACACACTAGTGCTGTTTATATTTAACACTTTGGAGCATTTAATACTCGAGCTGTAATCAGCAATAGAATTTCTACAAATCTTCAGTCCAACTACATGTCAGCAAAGAACATCGAACACTAACATTTAAGTAGTCATTTAAGTTAAATTTAATACAAGATTGAGATCAGCTTCAATTTAATACTGGGACAAATATATTTGTATTCCCATCTTAATACTTAATTTAACCTGATCTCATTGTATACAGGTTCGTTAGGGATCTTGGATTTATTAAAGAAAATTACAGAATTACAGAAGAATTATGTAATTATGTATTATGTGGGGTTATGTATGCCATATAGCAATTTGTATAGCCAGGTTTGCAATGCATTATGAAATGTTATCATGCCTTATTTAATGTTACCCTGTTTATTAGAGGTCAGGACTTTCACAAGACCACCACAGAGCAGGGTGGCATATCAGCAGGCCACTGGGGGGCGTCTTTAAAACTGTAACTAATAAGAAACATATTCACACTCGCCACAATGTCCCTGCAGTGTTGAGAATGATCCTTCAATAACAAGTGCTCACCGGTGGTCCTAAGAGGGTCCTTTTAATAGAAGAACTGGGTAAAATGGGGTTAATATGTATTATATGATTCATCATATGATGCTGTTTGCAGGTTCTCCACAGTCTCTGCCCTTCGTCCCCTTTGCTTTGGTGACCGTGATCTTCCTCCACATTATAGTAGCTGTAGTTTATCTCACCAAGAGAACTAAAGGTACAAACTATATAATAAAATCTTTGTGTACATACTAATATTCCTGTTTTCCTCTGTGTGTGAATAAAATGTTACTTTCTCAACAGTTCAGTCAGATTCTGCTGGAGTTCACTACAGCACTGTTGATGAAGTGGTCAGTCTGGATTAGCGCAGCTCAGCATGAAGTCATCATAAACATTTAGCAGCTAAAATCTTATAGAACTGTCTCATATTTACACATTATTGAGTGAAAATGTGTTGAAATTGCACCAAGATTCTGTCCCTATACATCCCAATACATATTTGCGTTTTTCTTATACATTTCTGTGCCATTTGTATTCTGTATTTATCTTACAGAGTACTGTAAAAAAAACCTCAACAGCTACTATTCTGTATATCTGTAACATTGCAGAATCAAACAAACATTTGCAGATATGAAGCAAGGAAGGTTTACTGTATAGTGTGACAGACAGAGTACAAAAGCAGATATGAACCAGGTCCAAAACAATAACAAACAGTGCAACAGGGCAAAGACAAAGGTGAGAGCTAAGCAAAAGGACAATCGGAGGAGGTAAGCAATAAGGTATGTTATCAGAGAGACACAACAAACGAGACAAAAGTGCTGGGCTAAGGCTAAGTCAAAATATGAAAAAACAGGTCAACAACAGAAGTCATACAAGGGGGAGTATGTGCTCAGTAAGGATCAGTAAACTGGCTTAATACTTTTCAAAGAAAGAGTGCAAAGCAGTGCTTGAATAGTCCTTGTCTGCATCTGAAATGGCGTACTTTCATACTGAATAGGTTGGAAAGCAGTACGCGAGAATGATTAGGGTGTCCGAATACTTAGTATTCATCGAGCAGTGCGCGAAAAGCCCCCAGATGAGGTACTGCATCTGGAGACATTTTTTAGTATGCAGCCCTAGCACACTGTCCTATCCCATGATTCCATCGGAGCCACAGAGGAATTCGAAGTGGAGGAGAGAGCGCGGTGAAAAGCGGTACATCAGCTGTGTGTATGTAGCTACGGCTAGTGAACTGCTGTTACAGGAGTTAGCGCTACTTCTGAGGTAAACAATGATTAAATTCTTCCTTACTCGCCTTCTCAGAGCTACGACACTGTGTGAGTACATATTCAGATAAACACGCAGATCAGTGTCACAAACAGGATCTAAACCAGTCAGTAAAGGGGGCTTTTAAATGAATGGTGGTGGTGGTCTAATGTCTTGCGTCACAGGATGTTGGTAAGATGGTGGACGTAGTGTGTCCAAGGTTGCGTGGATACTAAACACTCGCACACTGAAAGAGCACACTGCTTTAACAGGCAGGCAGTGCACACTAGCTCCAACTACCTTTTTACCTACAGTCAGGTTGTATAGTTTTGTTTTCATATGTTCTTGTATATATTCTTTTTAACTATTGGAATTCTTTATTCTTCTTTATACTTCTTTGTACTGGGTGTTGTACTTTTTTCTGTGAAACTGCTACTGGCTGCTAAATTTCCTTCGGGATCAATAAAGTATCTATCTATCTATCTATCTATCTATCTATCTATCTATCAACTGAGTACATACTGTTCAAGTACGCAATTTCGGACGTACCCCTTGTAATGATTAAAACTCTGGTAAACTTGATCTATGCTGGTCAGCTGACCGGGAGTCTGTTGGGAGTTGGAGTTCATTGGAGTACACCTAGATTCTGATGCTGCAGCATTGGTGCGCGATGTGACAACAACATAGATAAAATTTACAATGCAGGTATTTTGTAGCATTGTTAACTGTACGTGTTGTTTATCTTAGATACAGTTTAAATAAAATGTAGCTGCTGTAAATTTTAAAAGCATTTCATTATTTCTATTTATCTGTAATGAACAGGCTTCAGAGACAGAGGTGAGATCCATATGCAGGTATTTTATTGACAAAACAAGGGGTACAACAAAGGGCATAGTGGGGGGACTGGGAGAGAGGGCCTTAAGAAGGAAGCAGGGGAAACAGGAGGACGTAAATAAGAAATTAGAAGGGGCAAGACCAGACAAACCCTTACATTATCGCTTTTTTATTACTACTTTTTACATTTTGTACACCTAAAAAGTGAATGACACAAAATAAATGTTATAATCAAATAAATCAGAATCATAGCAATGTTGTTTTATTCAGTGCAAACAGAATTTTAGTCATCTGATCCACAGACTGGCTTTTATTTATTAAGTGTTGATACATTTCACCAAGCAGATTATCTAGGGACCACCCTTATCTCGTTTCTCATGTGTAGTCTTCCTCCAGAAGCAGACACTAAACCTATGCTGTTTTGCTGTTTTTGGAGTTTTGCTCATCTGAGGACAAGGACGAAAATTTCAGGAGATTACAGAAAAAATTAACAACGTCTAAAACCTCACAAACACTAATGTCCAGATGTTTACACATTTCCCATGGACAAGTGAATGGAAAGCAGATAATGGGAGGTGGTAGAAAGTCTCAACTCTTGGACTCAGGATGCACTCTATGTCTGATTTGTAACTTGACATATATGCGCACTTACTTGTTGCTCAATTAGGACCTACAGTCTAATCAACTACTTCAAGTTGCTTTAGACAGGTCAGGGGGCTTTTATTGAAATTTTGTTCCTCCAGGAACAACATGGTGCAACATGGAATAAAGAGTACAAAGTGCAAATGTGCAAACATGAGTGTGCAACAAAATGTAACTATAAATACAATAAATTACACAGATATTAGACACAGTAAACAGACAGGACAGTGCATTGGAGCCCACCTGTGGTAAATCCAGTTGATTGGATCTGATTTCTGATTTAGAAAAGCACACACCTGTCTATATAAGGTCCCATAGTTGACAGTACATGTTAGAGCACAAACCAAGCCATGAAGTCCAAGGAATTGTCTGTAGATCTCAGAGACAGGATTGTATCAAGGTACAGATCTGAGTAAGGGTATAAAAGAATCTCTGCAGCAGTGAAGGTCCCAATGAGCACAGTGGCCTCTATCATCTGCAAAGGGAAGACGTTTGGAAACACCAGGACTCTTTCTGGAGCAGTCAGGAAGGTGATCAAGAACCCAAGGGTCACTCACAGAGCTTCAGCATTGCTTTTTATACAAGACAGAGCTTTTGACAGAGCTTCAGCATTGGAGACAGAATAACCTTCCGGAAGGACAACCATTTCTGCAGCACTTTACCAATCAGGTAAAAAGCACAAGACAGCCCGCTGGGAGTTTTCCTTAAGGCACCTGAAGGACCCTCAGATCATGAGAAACAAAATTCCCTGGTCTGACGAAACAAAGATCAGAATCCTGAATGCCAAGCGTCATGTCTGGGAAAACCAGGTACTGCTCATCACCTGAGCAATACCATCCCTACAGCAAAGCGTGGTGGTGGGAGCATCATGCTGTGGGGTTGTTTTTCAGCAGCAGGAACTGGGAGACTAGTCATAGTCTAAGGAAAGATGAATGCAGCAATGTACAGAGATATGCTTGAGGAACACCTGCTCCACAGCGCTCTGGACCTCAGACTGGGGTCTTCCAACAGGACAACAACCCTAAGCACACAGCCAAGTTAACAAAGGAGTGGCTTTAGGAATGTTCTTGAGTGGCCCAGCCAGAGCCCAGACTTGAACCCAATTGAACATCTCTGGAGAGAACTGAAAATGGCTGTGCACTGATGCTCCCCATCCAACCTGATGGAACTTAAGAGATTCTGCAAAGAAGAATGGGAGAAACTGCCTAAAAATAGGTGTGCCAAGCTTGTAGCATCATACTCAAAAGGACTTGAGGCTATAATTGCTGCCAAAGTTTCTTCAACAAAGTATTGAGCAAAGGCTGTAAATACTTATGTACGTGTAATTTTTTTGTCATTAGCAAAAAATTAAAACAAACTTTTTTCACTTTGTCATTTTTGGGTATTGTGTGTAGAATTTTGAGGGAAAAATGAATTTAATCCATTTTTAAATAAGGCTGTAATATAAAATGTGGAAAAAGAGAAGTGCTGTGAATACTTTCCGGATGCACTATATATGCAATCACTTAGTCAGTGTGGGTGTGCACAAAGACGGACAGAAAAAGGGGAAACAGTGAGACTTCTTATGACTCCATTAAAATAAGGAACAATTCTGCTTAAGTTTAGTCTTACCCATACATCAGAGTGAGTTAAACTCCAGTGAGGAGCTGCTGAGAGAGTTGTGTAGTCAGTGTGTGTATACAGGACTAGTGTAGTGCTTGGTGTGGAGTGGTCAGTGTGCTGTGGCAATGTTGCTGACTTTTTTTCTTCTTTTCATTGGACTTTATGTTACTAAAGGTAAGCACTTCTTTTCTGACCCTCTTAGCCATTTATGGTCAGTTTGCTGGTCTGGGATTAAGCCCAGTTATCTGTGAAAATAGAACCCAGATAAATTGCAATTTGAGCCAATAACTAAACAAAGTAGAAAAGAAGCTTCACAATGAGATCTACAAACAGAGGAGTATATATAAGGGAAGTAATGGGGGAAGAAAATGGGGGAGTTTTTGATAGAGCTACGTCGGTAAGTTCCATCATTGTAAGCCAGCAGAGAGCTGAGTATTTGGTGCAACAGCTTAAAGGCTGCAGAAGATTAATTTTCTGTTAGTTACTCACAAATATAGATTTTGAAAGGTTGATTTAGAAAGTTTGAATTGAAGGGGTGACGACAATGTGAAGTTTGTGCATTTGGTTCACGGTATTGCTGTGAAATAGTAACCTGATTATCAATATTGTAGATTTACAGGCTTAGGTTGTGTTCCAGAGAAACTAAATACTGTATAATGTGACAACAGCCACGGGGCCGTACAAAAGGCTATATGTTTTGTGGTTTACACTGCTACTGCTGTCCAAGGTTTATGATGAATGGGCCAATAGAAATGCAGTCAAATCACTGGGAAACATTTCCTGTTCCACTGAAAATTAAGAAGGTTTTTGTCCTATTTTACTATTTTAAAGACTTTTAAAAACTACTTGTTTTTCTTTGGACAGCGCCATGAAAAAATGTAAATATATATATATATATATATATATATATATATATATATATATATATATATATGCACTGCTCTGATGCTTGTCTCAGTTTAGTTTGTTGGTTCTGTAAGGATGAAGACTTCAAAATTCAACCCTAATCCCAAGTTTCTGATGAGAGTTTATATATGTCCCTGATGCAAATATAGAATACTAGCAAACTGTACATATGATGGTATGTTCATATTGCAGCGTAGGCGTAGAGGAAGAAGGAGTGGGAAACAGGAGTATGTATGAGAGAAGTAATTGTGGTTTTAAATTAATGTTATTTTACTGTGACTACTTCACAGTCAAAAGAGCAGGCAAGTCATAGACAGTCAAACATTCCACAGTCACAGTGAGCACAACCCCACAGTCACCGCATTAGGTACGATGTATGGGTCAGGGATATCACCAGGGTTGGAGTCTGGGTCATGGAGAGCAACATGGACATAGTCTGGATCAGGAAGAGCATCAAGGATGTAGTCTGGATCAGGGAGAGAACCATGGGTGGAGTTTGGGATAAGGAGAGCTCCAGGGGTGGAGTCTGGATCAGGGAGAACTCCAGGGGTGGAGTCTGGGTCAGAGAGAGCATCATGGATGGAGTCTGGGTCAGGAAGAGTACCTGGGGTGGAGTCTGGATCAGAGAAAACATCAGTAGTGGGGAATTGGTGTAGGACAATACCAGGAGTAGAGTCTGGATCAGGTAGAGCACCAGGGGTGGAGTCTTGGTCACGGAGAGCATCATGGAAGGAATCTAGGTCAGGGAGAGCTTCAGGGCTTGAAGTCTGGGTCAGGGAGAGCATCAGGCGTGGAGTCTGGGTCAGGGAGAGCATCAGGGGTGGAGTCTTGGTCAGGGAGAGCATCAGGCGTGGAGTCTGGGTCAGGGAGAGCATCAGGGGTCAAGCCCAAAGGCATTGGGTCAGCTGCAGAGGCCAGCTCAGCAGGAGTCTCTAAAGAGTCAGCACAGGACAGAAAGCTGACACTGTTTCTTCTTTGACTTTCATTTCATTTTGATTTCATTTAAATGATCTCATTTGAATTAAAATCAACAATTTAAAACTAAAAGCATATGAGATAAGAATACGTAATTAATCTGATTTAATTGTGTTGCTGCAGGCTGCACTCTGGAAAACAAGCATAAAACACTGTATATCACAACATATACAGGAGGGTCAGTACTGCTGCCCTGTTACTGCACTGACCTACAGAACAAACCTGAGACCTTCACCTGGAAGAAACTCAACACAAACAGATGGGAAGAGATATCAAGTGAGAGTGATCAGTACAGAAACAGAGTTCATCTGTTTAATGATCACTCTCCAGGAAATCTCTCTCTACTCATATCACACCTGACTGAAGAGGATGGAGGGATTTACTGGTGTGACGTTAAAGGGACAGATTACACAGACATCAGACTCACTGTTAAAGGTAAAACACTGCAAACGTGTAGAACCTCTATGAGGTTTCTATAGACATACATGAACAGTTTTTTCAGGGTCGCTCTGATCACTATTTTTCTATTGGAAGCAAACTCACTACAGTGCAGTAGCTTTTAAACGACAGTCCACTAAAGACTGACTGTCTGATTGTAGTCAATAAAAGTCAATAAAATAAATAAATTATTAAAAATATAGGTTTTGACTTAATATGATTTTTTAAGTAATTTTATACTTCATATACATACATAGATACATACATACATTGCATACAGCCAGGGTGCCTTTACATCGTGTGTGAATTTACAGACAAATACACAAACTGATATGATAAAAAATATATAATAATTCAAATACAAGACAATGTTTTTCACCCTCAATAATCAGTTCAGTAATGATTTATCCTTCATCAACGTCTCCACTGACCCGTCTTACTGCAGGCTGCACTCCGGAGAACTCTGAAGAACAAATAATCACAGCACATCCAGGAGGGTCAGTACTGCTGCCCTGTTACTGCACTGACCTGCACACCACACCTGACACATTCACCTGGAAGAAATACAACACAAATAGAGACACATGGGAGGTGATATCCAGTGAGAGTGATCAGTACAGAAACAGAATTCAGCTGTTTAATGATCACTCTCCAGGGAATCTCTCTCTACTCATATCACACCTGACTGAAGAGGATGGAGGAGATTATTGGTGTTATTTTGCAGCAGATAAACAGACAGACATCAGACTCACTGTTGAAGGTAAAACACTGTTTTGTTCTGTATACAGTAAAATGTATGTAGTGTTTAAATGTTAAATTCACACTTAAAGAGTTTTAACTGGTGTTTATGGTTCAACTCTACAGACAGTAATATAACGATGTTAATAAAAGCACTCACAGTGTGCAATTACAATATTACTAATGTAAGCACAGGTAGTATTAGGAGTCTTGCTCAAGGACTCTTATTGGTATAGTGTAGGGTGGTTGCCTAGGTGGGGAAAAAAAACAACCTGCAGCATGGAGGGCAGGGTTGGTACACATTACACTATACCAACCACTATACCAATACTGTCGTCTCAGTATTGAATTTAACCTGCTCTCTTTCTGTGCAGGTTTGTTAGGGATACATACAGATCTCTCAGCCGCCTGTGACAAGTTCTAGGACTGATTAAAGATAAGATAAAACTGAATTCACAAAATAAAGAAGACATTCATGAGTGATCATAAACACATAAACAGAAAAAAATAAAAGACTAAGTGATAAAGTACATTAGAACACAAACAGAAGATAACAAAACAGTGCCTGACAAACCAAAACACCAACTAAACACCAATCAAACAACCAGTGGTATATACACACAGAGAACAAATCAGAAACACCTGGGTCAAATGAGAGAGGGCGGGCTATAAACTAGACACAGGTGAAAATAATGTTAAGGAGCCAGGACAGAAGAGGTGACAGAGACCAAAACAACAACAAAAACACACAGCAAACCTTAACTAACTGCAAACTGTAGCAAACTATAAAAGTATATATAGTTAATAATCGTTAATTAACATATCTACATTATTATACAGACATTAAAGCTATAACCTGAAGCATCTATAGCAGCAATTACAGCTTCAGGGCTTTTGGGGTATGATGCTACAAGGTTGGCACACCTATTTTTTATGGGCAGGTTCTCCCATTCTTCTTTGCAGACCCTCTCAAGCTCCATCAGGTGGGATGGGGAGTGTCAGTGCACAGACATTTTTAGATCTCTCCAGAGATGTTCAATCGGGTCATTGTCCTGTTGGAGGATGAACCTTTGCCCCAGAGCTTTCTGGAGAAACCAGGTTTTCTTCAAGGATGTCTCTTTACATTTCTGCATTCATCTAGTCTCCCAGTTCCTGCTGCTGTAAAAAAACAACCCCGCAGCATGCTGCTAACACCACCATGCTTCACTGTAGGGATGGTATTGGCCAGGTAATGAGCACTGCCTGGTTTCCTCCAGACATGACGCTTGGCATTCAGGCCAGAGAGTTCAATCTTTGTTTCATCAGACCAGAGAATTGTGTTTCTCATGGTCTGAGAGTCCTTCACGTGCCTTTTGGCAAACTCCAAGCGGGGTCTTGTGCCTTTTACTGAGAAGTGGTTTCCGTCTGGCCACTCTACCGTACAGGCCTGATTGGTGGAGTGTTGCAGAAATGGTTGTTCTTCTGAAAGTCTCTTCTCGCTCCACAGGGCAATGCTGATGCTCTGTCAGAGTGACCCTTGGGTTTTTATTTACCTCCCTGACTAAGGCCCTTCTACCCCGATCACTCAGATTAGCCAGGCAGCCAGTTCTAGCAAGAGTCCTGGTCGTTACAAACTTTTTCCATTTACAGATGATGGAGGCCACTGTGCTCATTGGGACCTTCAATGCTGCAGAAATTCTTCTTTACCCTTCCTTAGATCTGTGCCTCCATACAATCCACTACAAACAAAAAAAAGAAGGAAATGCTAACCAACAAATATAGCTAACTAAAACAAAAATAGAAACCACCAGGAAATGAAAAAGGTGGAGGGGTGACGGGGGGCAGCATTTTCGATTAGTGACCTCAAAATATACATGTCCCACAAAATAATATAAATCTAACATCAAACTCTAAATACCTAATTCACTAAAAATTAGTCAAATTAACAGCTACTACATGTTGCTATTGCTATTATGAAGTGTTAACCAACTCTCTGTCCTCAATCACATTATCACATTTAAATACTGCACTGATTAAATTCAAAGCTTCTCTCTCTACAGGGAGCTCAAGTAAAACTACAACATCTACTGCAGCCACAAGTTCGAGCCAAACACCTAACAGTAAGTACAGCATATTTCTGTATTTTACTGGGAATTATTTCTCATGTTCTTCCAAAATTCTGCAGTATACATCACTGCACACAAAGGAACATGATGCCTAAAAACTATATTAATTGTATGTTATTGCTTAAGAAACTCCCAGCATGCAATTCTTCAATGCTTTATTCAGCTTATGTTGCAATCATTACATCACTTAAAGCCTATAAGGAGTCCTCTGTAAGGACTTATGTACTGAAATGAAATTTCTTAAACATTTAAGAGACTGAAAAAAACATTGTTGCTATTCATTCCTCTCACCACTGAGCTCACGGCGAGGTATTTCTGAACAGGCATCTCAACACAAGCCTAAACAAAGTGAAAGACCCAGACAATCTAATAACCAGAGCCCATTGCTAACAACAAACACAGTGTGTGAATTGCGAAGGCTGCTAAAACACACTTTTTAAAATAAAATGTTTTTAAACAGTTTCTGCTTTTTTTGTAGTTTAATTTTTGGGTGGGACAAATCTAACTGTTTCTGATATTGGGTGGAACACATGCTCCCCACCCCCCCACCCCCGGTTCCTACACCAATGAGTATATATGTATATATATAATTTATAAACAATAGCTTTGGAAAGAGATACCAGCTGATACAGATATTTTGATATTGTACAATCTGGTCTACAGTAATGCTCTGACAATTGCCATAGTTTATAATAACTGTACATAGAATGTTCTTCTAAACATATATATTTTAATACGTTATGTATGGCAAGCCATTTGGGAAATAATTGTATATATATATATATATATATATATATATATATATATATATATATATCATGATTGAAAACTCCCAATATATGAAATGAAACTTGAGAATACGGATTGAAACTTGAGAGTACGAAATGAAAGTCTGAATATATAGAATGAAACTTTAAGATATAGAATGAAAGTCTGAATTTATGGAAGGAAACTTGAGAATATAGAATGAAAGTCTGAATATATGAAAAGAAAGTTTAGAATATGTATTGAAACTTGAGAATATGGAATTAAATTATATTCTATATAATATATTCATACTTTCATTCTATATTCTCAAGTTTCATTACATATATTCAGACTTTCATTCCGTATTGCCAATTTAATTTCATATATTCAGAGTTTTTAGTCATTTTATATATCCAGAAATGAACAGACATATTCAATCTCACTGCAGTGTTGAGAATGACCCTTCAATATGAAGTGCTCATTGATGGTCCTAAGGGGGCCCTACCCATAGACGAACAGGGTAAAATGGGATTAGCAATGACATAATATGGATTTCATGGTTAATCATATTATTCTGTTTGCAGGTCCACAGTCTCTGCCCTTCGTCCCCTTTGCTTTGGTGACGGTGATCTTCCTCCACATTATAGTAGCTGTAGTTTATCACACCAAGAGAACCAAAGGTATAAAGTATATAATCAAATCATTGACAAACTAATATTCCTGTTTTCTTCTGTGTGTGAATTAAATTCTACTTTCTCAACAGCGCAGTCAGATTCTGCTGGAGTGGTCAGTCTGGGGTCAGCATGTTAACAACCAGCTAAAGCAGCTTGTATACCTGTTTCATATTTCCATGTTTTTAATGCAAATGTGTAGAAATCACACCAGAATTCTGTTTATATAGATCCCAATTCTAATATCTAATAGTTTCAACTGACCAATGAAAATGAATAGTTGATGTTACGTTTGCATTATTTATACCATTTGATATTTGTGACATGAATTACGCTCTAAAATATATTCTGTATTTATAATTTATATACAAAAATCTCAATAGCTACTATTGTGTGTAACATGGATCAAATTTAAAGATGTGTGCTTACAATTAAGTTATTTTGTAGCATTTGTGGCTGTACAGGTCATTGCCCTTGGAGACAGTTTTTAATAAAATATCAAATACCATCCATCCATCCATTCACTTTCTACCACTTTTCCGGGGATCCGGGGGTAGCAGTCTAAGCAAAGAAACCCAGACTTTCCTCCCCCTAGCCACTTCCTCTAGCTCCTCCAGGGGGATCCCGAGGCATTCCCAGGCCAGCAGAAAAATAAAATCCCTCCAGTGTGTCCTAGGTCTTCCCTGGGGTCTCCTCCGGTCGGACATGTCCAGAACACCTCCACAGGGAGGCGTCCAGGAGGCATCCTAACCAGATGCCCAAACAACCTCAGCTGGTTCCTCTCAACATGGAGGAGTAGCGGCTCAACTCTGAGCCTGTATAATCAAGCTCCACACCCTATCTCTAAGGGTGAGACCTGACACCCCGCGAAAAAAACTTATGACCATAGGTGAGTGTATAGATTGACCGCTAAATCGAGAGCTTTGCCTTTTGGCTCAGCCCTCTCTTCGCTAGGACAGACCGGTTTATTCATCACTGCAGACGCTGCGCCTAAGATACTTAAACTCCTCCACTTGAGGCAGGAGATCATTTCCAACCTGGAGAGGGCACTCCACCCTTTTCCGACTGAGGACTATAGTCATGGATGGCCACTTCACATGGTTTGATGATGCCAGCAGGACCATGTCATCTGCAAAAAGCAGAGATAAGATCTGCAGGTGACCAAACCGCACACCCACCGCCCTCTGGCTGCGCCAAGAAACCCTATCCATAAAAATTATAAACAGGACCAGTGATAGTCGGCAGCCCAGACAGAGTCCAACCCTCACTAAAAACCAGTCCGTCTTGTTACCGGCAATACGAACCAAGCTCCTGCTATGTTCATATAGGGACCGGACGGCCCGTAGCAATGAGCTCCGTATCCCATATTTCCAGAGCACCATCCACAGGGTATCCCGAGAGACACGGCCGAATGCCTTTTCCAGATCCACATGTGTACTGGTTGAGCAAACTCCCATGCACCCTCCAGGACCATAGCCAGGGTAAAGAGCTGTTCCAGCGTTTCACGACCAGGACGAAACCTGCATTGTTTCTCATGAATCCGAGATTCAACCATCTGCCGGACTCTCTTCTCCATTTTTTTCCATACAATTAAACATAATAATATAATCAAAACAGAATCAAAGCAACAGCGTTTTTTATAGGAAAACTTGCCAGTCATGCGAGACTGGCTGTGCAACATGGGAAACACATGGGTGTCAAAAGCGAGGGAGGATGGCACCAAAAAAGAAGAAGGTGGACGTAAGGAGCTAGTTTTCACTTAAAGTCACTTAAAGTCAAATTCACTATTCACTAAATTCACAAATTCATGAAATGAGTCCATCATAATAACATTAATGGCGATGCTGACTTTGGCACACAGAATACAGCAGACTATCTAACTATCTGTAGTTATGAATGACATGGTTTGGGAATTAACTGCACAACAAATTGCCAACTCTCAGTTTTCTTATAGTCTCTCAGAGTAGCAGGCCTACCTTGGGTTAAATTATTATTATATAGACCACATTTATAAACCTTTCTAAATTCTGTTATGTGGAGAACCTCAACAGAATCAAATATTCAGTTCAGGCAACTATAAAATAAATAACCAATAATATCCATTCAGCAGTTCCTGTGACCACTTGTTGCATGACCAGCACATAGCAGCAGATGAACTATCATCTCTGACTCTACAACTAGAAGGTTTTATGAAGATATTGTGTTCAGGCAGTGGTTGACGAAGACAATACACCCACAGGCCACTTCCTTAAGTACACACTTACCTTATAGTAACACTTTCTAGCTCTACATTTACAAGTCAAGTTAAGTCAAGTCAAGTTTATTTGTATAGCGCTTTTTACAACAATGTTGTCACAAAGCAGCTTTACAGGAATTTAAAGCATGAAAAACATGAATTCACAACACTTTATTCCTTGTGAGCAAGCCAGAGGCAACAGTGGCAAGGAAAAACTCCCTTAACTGGAGGAAGAAACCTTGGGTAGAACCAGACTCACAAGGGGAGACCCATCCTCCTCTGGTCGAACAGTATTTACAGTTTATAAACTAAAGCTGAGTCTAAAGGTAAAAGCTTTAGAGGCTGTACAAGTGCTACATCAGGTGGATGATACAGTGATGCAGTCAAGGTGGAGCAAATGGCACAAATGGAGAGGAGAGCTGGTTGGTGCTGTGTGACAGGGGGGCCCTGGTGGTCAGTCCTTTACAGTTTTCCGCAGGACAGGTGGGCGGTTATTACCTCAGAGAGAGAAAAGAGACAGAGTTAGTTCTGGTTTGGGTTAGTACAGAGACAGAGTTAGTTCTGGTTTAGGTTAGTACAGAGGATGAGGAGAGTTTAGAGTGTAGCTGGTGACTCTGACAGATCTGATTATAAACAGAATGAACTAAAAGGAGACAAGCTGCACAGGTGCTACATCTGGAGGATACAGTCATTTACAGACTGTAGTCCATCTGTTTCTCTAAATACTCTGAGACCCTGTTCTTCAATGGTCAGGATTCCCACAGGATTCTCAGCACTGCAGAGTGTATGTTAGTGTAGGGTATGTTAGTTGCTGGTGTGTTAGTTTGTGCTGCTGGAGTTTTTAACATCTCAATGTCACTGATCGACTGAGAATAATCCATCAACCAGCAATATCCAGCCAACAGTGCCCTGTGAGCACTGATGTAGGACTAAAGGATGACCAACACAACCTGTGCAGCAACAGATGAGCTATTGTCTCTGACTTTACATCTGCAAGGTGGACCAACAGGGTAGGCATGTCTAATAGAGTGACATACAGTGAGTGGACAGTGTTTGAGGAATGGCTATAAAGACCACTTGACTTCACTTCAGATAAACAGTGTAAATTAAAACAAATTCTATATATTCACCAAGCAGATCACCGTTAAAGACCTCCCTTATCTTGAGTCACTTCTCAGAAGCAGACACCAAACCTCTAACCCTCACCCTCCTGCCCCTCGTACAGACGTAGTAACTTGGTTACTGTGGGTTTGTGTATTGTGAAATAAGGCACCACAAAAGAGGAAATGGTAAGTGTTGCATCAGTTGTGAGAACGCCATGCCACTGTGTGTACCTCTGCAAAAAGCTGCTGGAGACTCGCACCCCAGAAACCTGACATTTTACTCAGACTTACCCTAGAGACATAAAACCCAATTCAGACTCACACCCCAGAAACATGAAACTCCATTCAGTCTCACACCCCAGAGACCTGAAACTCCATTAAGACTTACACCCCAGAGACCTGAAACTCCATTAAGACTTACACCCCAGAGACCTGAAACTCCATTCAGTCTCACACCCCAGAGACCTGAAACTCCATTAAGACTTACACCCCAGAGACCTGACATTTTACTCAGACTTACCCTAGAGACATAAAACCCAATTCAGACTCACACCCCAGAAACATGAAACTCCATTCAGTCTCACACCCCAGAGACCTGAAACTCCATTAAGACTTACACCCCAGAGACCTGAAACTCCATTCAGTCTCACACCCCAGAGACCTGAAACTCCATTAAGACTTACACCCCAGAGACCTTAAACTCCATTAAGACTTACACCCCAGAGACCTGAAACTCCATTAAGACTTACATCCCAGAGACCTGAAACTCCATTAAGACTTACATCCCAGAGTCTGGTCCTCTGGGCTTTCCCCCCTCGCGTCTCTACCCCAAGGGTATACACAAAGTGAGGTTGGTGCGGTCATCGGACTTTGTGTTTGGCTCGCTCCTTCAAACGAACGTTATCCCCAGCACCCGCCGCTCCTCAAGTGCTTCTTGAAACTAGCAAATATAAACGGGAACGGAGGGAGTGGTGTAAATCCCCACAGGGATCCTCTCTTGCCGAGCTTTGGAACTACGCAAGGACAAACCGCTGTTTATATTGAACTGTTCAGACAGGCCTAGCTCCTGGTTTTCTCTCCAGCATTCAGGAAGCTATCCTTTCACCCACTGCTCAGACAGGAGAACCATGCCTGGGGTCCTCGAGGCTCAGTGGCTAACAACAGCGGCTACCCCGACACTCACCATCTCACACCAGCTCACCTGGTCTCCCGGAACTTTCCCATCTGTGGGCTCAGTACTGCGCTTTGTGTTCACATTCAATACCCTTGTTTGAGTTAATAAAGCCTTGCATATGAATCGTAACTTCATGTCTGAGTCTGATTCGTTACAGTATTTGTTATTTTACCCCACTGCCATACTTACTGCCAGATAGAGACTAGTGTCACAACAAATTCATCTTCCCTTACTAAAGGTGTCACATCTCATTATCACAGGAGGAGCAGACAGAAGAACTGGTGAAACCACTGAATGGAGTATAAAAAACACATTTTACCAGAAATTATTTATTTTTATGTGTACGTGTAACACACTGACGCCGTCAACTGGACCATACGTATTTTAAAACAACATCATGTGGTCGGTGGTCTAAACTCATCACTGTGGTTAACGTAGTCACACACTTTGGCTTACAGGAATATCTGTTAAACAGGCATTTCTGCATTATTTATACTTTGTTTCTGACCAGTACACATCATAAGATGACAATGAAGATACATACTGGTAAACTTTGTCATGTCTATCTGAGGAGGAGTACTGAGCTCATTAGCATGTAACAGTAAACATATAATATAGAAGTATGTCAGTGTTGCTGTGCAACAGTCTTTACTGCTGCAGCACTACATTAGTTAAAAAGAGAGAGAGAGAGGGTTAAGAAGTATAACTAATTTAGGACACTCAGTTTTCACCCTGTACACCACCACCCCCTCTCCGCCAACTAGTCGTCCACTGCAGATGCAATCACTTGGTCAGTGTGGGCATGTGCTGCGAAACGATGTACAACAAAAGAAGAAACAGAAGTGATCTCATGTCTGCATTAAATGAAGAAACAATTCTACTGAAGTTTATTCTTACATAGTTCCTGTGAGCTGTACGGACATTAGAGTGAGTTACACTCCAGTGAGTAGCTGCTGTGTACTCAGAGTGAGTATACAGTACTAGTGTAGTGCTGGGTGTGGAGCGATCAGTGTGCTGTGACAATGTTGCTGACTTTTTATCTTCTGTTCTTTGGACTTCATGTCTCTGAAGGTAAGCAACTCTTTAAGCTCTTTAGGACCCTATTGTCCTTTCAGAATCTGTATAGTGTAACAAAGGAGGTGAGGCAGGATGAGTGTGTTTTAATTTGGGGAAGATGAAGGTCACTCTCAGCACATAATCCCAGTTTAGGAGGCAAGTAGGCATGTACACAGTCCATCATCATAAAGAAAACAGAACCCAGATAAACTGAAATATGAACAATTACTAAACACAGCAGAACAGAAGCATCACAGGGGAGTTCCATACAGAGCAGTATGAATGAGTGAGTTCATGGAAAAATTTGGTTCAGGAGGGGGATTTTGTGACAGAATTACTTTGATAAGTTCTATCAGACAAACCTGCCTTTACAGCTAACTTCAGAGAGCTTGGTAGTTTGAGCAACAGCTTTAAGTCTCCAGAAACATTGAAATACATGTAACCCAACCTCAGTGCTGTAGCTTAAACTAAGTCTAGCATGAGTGTTTTAGCTAATATTGCTTTTCATTGGTACCACAATTGCTGCACAGGTTACTGTTCATACGTGTTGGGGCAGTCTATTTCCTGCAAATTCAATTAAAATCACAGTTTAATCCACTGTAGCTCAAACTGAAGTAGTTCCAACGAACAAACTTGAAACTTGAAACTTAAAACTTGAAAGTTTCGGGAAACTTCCATTAATTGTATGTTTAATAGTTTAGCAATACATCATAATATGTTGGTTCAAGACTGTGTACTAGGACACGCGTCTGTATGGAATAGAACATTCTTAAAAATTTAGCATTATCTGGTTTCACATATATATATATACACTACCACTCAAAAGTTTAGGATCACTTTAGAATTTCATTTCATGCAATTTTCATGCAATTCATGCAAAATTCACAAACAATATTGTCCATTTCACAATTAATGTAATTGTATCAGATGATTTTTTAAGAATAAAAATGTTTGTATTAAAGTCTATTTTGGTGTAGAGGCTTATTTTGCATATAGTTCTATTATCAGCAATTCTCAGTCCTCTGTCTAAATCTCTTGGTACGGCCGCCAATCCAAGTTAAGGATGTTATTGGGCTAATTGGTTGTTAGGACACTCTTGCTCAATTGTGATGCACAGCTGAAACCATTCTACTAATAATTGAGTATAAAAGGGAGAACAACATTCTAGGTTTGTTTAGTGTCTGAAGCATCAGCAGTTGATGGCTTGCTGACCGACTCAATATGACCAGAAAGAAACAACTTTCTGTCCTGTCAGTCCATTGTTGTGTTAAGGAAGGAAGACTACTCCACTCCATTGAAAACAAGAACATTTCACTGTGATCCCAAACTATTAAGCGGTAGTGTACACCCTTCCAACCATTTGCATTTTCTTCTCAGGGGGCTGCACACTTGCATGCCCAATCTCCTGGACTACACGGCTGAATAACTTGTTTACTTGAGTAGACGGTGTCTGGAGGAGAAGGTACATGTGCTGCCTCTAAAGCAGCTAATGTTTAAAATTCAGTTCAAATCTTTTTTTCATAACATCAGGATCACGTCTAACAGTTTGTTTGTATCCTTCTCTCATAATGTCTTCTAAGACTAGTGCAGTACAGACTCCTCACCTCCATCTCCTCCATTCTGTTTTTCACTTACCATCTGGGTTCTGAACGTCGTTGGAATGATGTAAATGACAATGACCTGTTGAAAGTCCACTGAACGCTGGTTGTCTGATCGTAGCCTTGGTACTGTAACTACGTCTATCTGCTGAAGGCCCAAGTAAAGGAAGAGCTTGCTGGGCTGCACTAACAAAACATATTTACTTCCAATCTAATGTTACAACCTGGTCTAGGGTCAGGCCGTAACTGAAATTGAGAGTGGGTTCTCTCCTCTGACCTCTGCCAGACCAAACACCGGACACTGTTAAAACCAGAAAAGTGCAAGTTTATTGACAACAAATGAGTGATGGATGGGACAGTGGCTTCAGGGACGGGCAAACGCCAAAACAACAAACAAAACAACTGAAGAGTGAAATCTAACTAAACCTGAAAACAAAGTAAACAAAAATACACAAAACTACCCCTAACTCCCTACCACAAACCAGGAGAAAAGGGTAGATAAACAAAAGGCACCCGTCCCCTACGTCCCACAGAGATCTTGTGGGATCTAACAGACCTGTAACTGAATGGAAAGATGTGGCAGAAGTGCCGGGCTGGTCTGGACAGGAGTTGTTCCAGGTCAGGTCAAAGGAGAGAACCCTGAACGTCTCTCAAGATGGCCGCTTGACAGTCTTTTATTCCACTAGGCGCCTCCTAGTGGAGAGTTGTGGACCTGCACACAAAGTCACAGAACACACACAAACAACATGGACACCGACATACATAAAAAATGGTTATTACGACCAACAAGTGCTCAACAAAGTTAGAGCACTTACAAGTGTTTCAGAACAACACACAAGATAATTACACAAAATTAAAATACATAAAAATTAATTGTGTCACGCCCTCCCCGTCCACGTGCTTCTGTTTATGTCCTGTCTGTGTGGTTCTGTTTGGTCATGTGCTCCCCTCGTTCTCTGCTCCGCCCTTGCCCCGCCTGTCCCGCCTGTCTGTTATTTTGTCATTAGTTATGTCAGCTGTTTTACCTTGTTAGTCTATGTATTTAGTCTTTGTCACTCATTGTTTATGATGTTGTTGTGTAGTGTGATGTATCAGTCTGTGTATTTACCCATTTGTTTCTTTATTAAATCCTTGTTTTGACTAAAAGCTTGCAAGTGTTTCCGCTCCTGCCTTTCAATTCTCCTGCTCCAGCTACTCCGTGACACATTGCATATGAATTATTTGGTCTTTTCCCAGAAAAATAGTTCTCACTGCAAATACACAAATAAACAAAAACAAAAATAACAACAATACTAAAAATAAGAAGCACTTTAGATTAATTTACTAAATTTAAAACTAAGTACCTACTTAATTCTTGCTTTAATTTAAATAAAAAACATATATTTAATTAACATCTTGTAAAATTGTATACATTTTTGTCTCACATACTTTGTAAACAACAGCTGTTCTTTACATCGTGTGTGAATTTCTTGACAAACAGATGAACTGAAATGGTCTAAAATTACGACTTAAATTGTCGTTCTATAATATCTCACAATTAAACATAAGAACATTTCTCCCTAAATTAAACATTTTAATGAGTTAAAAGTAAAACTCTTAGTGAGTGTTTGAGTTTTACTTCAAAAGTACTTGCTTTTCTTGTTTGTTTGTAACATGAATTTGCTGTATCTTACTTTACTGATGTGTGTTACTGTAGGCTGCACTCTGGTTAACAGTGAACAACAACTGAGGATTACAGCACATACAGGAGGGTCAGTACTGCTGCCCTGTTACTGCACTGACCTACACACCAAACCTGAGGAATTAATCTGGAAGAAACAGAACAAAGACCGAAACACACGGGAAGAGATATCCAGTGAGAGTGATCAGTACAGAAACAGAGTTCAGCTGTTTAATGATCACTCTCCAGCAAATCTCTCTCTACTCATATCACACCTGACTGAAGAAGATGGAGGGGATTACCAGTGTGCTGTTAAAGATTCACATATAAACATCAGACTCACTGTTGAAGGTAAAAACTGTTTTGTTCTGTATACAGTAAAATCAGTAACACTTTATTTGAAGGTTGTCTACATAACACATTTATAACAACCTACATAAACACTTCATAACATGTTCATGAATGTTTAACTACAGATTCATAACATATACATATTTGACATGATATTAATATGGACCACTATGTCATTTTACTGAGAATCTTTTTTCAAAATAAAAGTCCCTTTTTTATTTGGCAAAAACAAACTTTTGATACTTTGACTTGCTTAGACTTTAAACCTCTTTTTAATTATTATTATTATTACTTTCTTTATCATTTGTATTTTCTGTTTTCTGTGTTCTTTAAAATTATTGTGTCAGAGATTTAATTCAGCAGTCTATATATTGTTGAAGTAAATGTATTATTATATATTATTATGTATTATTTTATTAAGTTTAACTGCTTGGGTTTAAATGCTGGTGTAGCGGGTCATTCGCTAGAGGGTTGATTTGTACTTTTAATTTGATTAATTAATTTATTAACTAATCAATTTGGGTTAATTAAAGTTAAGATCAAAGGGTTACTCGATTTCAAGTGAATTGTCTGAATCACAACAATACTCAATTACTGCAAGGTTGGGTGCAACCACTACCACTTTATTATAAGAAAATCACAGGATAACTGGAAGATCCAACAACACAAATGATTGTCTAAGCACACAAGATCGGATATAGGGACTAAATGATGAATAAGTTTACACAGGAATAACGTAGTCCCGCTTAAGGAGCTTCGGGGGAAGTCGTCTAACGAAACTGTTAGATATCGCTGAGGGACTAAACTAGTAAAAGATAAGTTTACTAAACAAGTTACAAAGCTCATAGACTTTAGTAATTTTTCATGAGATTTGATGAGTCCGAGTTTCTCTGCTAGCATTAGGATATTCAAGAAAGGCCTGCAGATTAACACGGATGAGGTACCAATTTAAACCTTCGGTACACTGATTTCAAGAGTCTTAGTATACAGAGGATAGGGTAGGATACAGTAAAACAGAAAGCCCACACACATATTAGTTTTAACTGCATTTCAGAAGGCTGTAGTTGAAGTGTCTTTACCCACAGAATTTTAACATGATTTTAGATGTCTACAGTCCCATATACTCAACAGAATAACACAACTGGGTGCCTTTATACGAAGTCCAGGACTTCATCAGAGTCCGTGAAGTGACCGTTGCTCGACCCTGCATATCCGAGTGTTGGCATCAGGATGCGCTGTCGCTCCATCAAGGACTGGGTTAATTCTGCAGAGAAGAGGGTAATTTTGGAATGCAACATCCGAGAGGGATGTCTGACGCATGGTTAAGTTCAACTAACTGTCCTGGGGATGATGATCCCTGCGGGATCCAAATGTTTAGTGTAGGAATTAAAGTTCTGTATGGTAGGAGTCCTGTATATGAGTCTCCTCCGTGAGTCAGTTACCTCTTGACCTTCCCCTAATGCTTATTGCAGCTGGGGTGAGAGGGTCAGACCCAGGAATCTTCTTGTTTGCTTATGTAGATTGGTGACTGATGTTTTTTTATGGCATGGGACGCCTTTCTTGCGTTAGAGCAGGCGCTAATGGGTTTAACGGCTGGTCCCAGGCTAGTGGGGTTAAAAAACTGTCCCTGGGGTCTTTATCTACAGGCCAGGCATAGTGCAAAACCAGTTTTATGATGACTCTCCAAATGCTGGCCTCCCCCCTGGAATTTCCGGTCGGGAGGGGGGTCTGCCTTGTGTCAGGTCATGAGGGCTAAATCTTTTGAATGAAGAGAGGTCCACAACACCTCCCCCCTTTTTCCTCGAAGGCACGGTCCTGGACTTCCGAGGAACATGGATGAAGACGGCTGCAAGTAACCGGATTAGTGACAACATTTCATAAGCTCAGGACTGACGCCATGTTTTAACAGTATAACGGGACAATGGCTACATTCTAGTTAACGTGGTGGAGCCTGGGTCTGTGGGTAACCTTCTAATCCCGTAGCTCTATGAGGATGGGCTCCTCCTTTTCCTCTTCTTGGGGATCAGCAGAGGAGTTAGGTTCGGGGTTCCTACGCCTAACGAACTTAACTATACGGCTTGACCAGGTGTCTAGTTTGCACTGAAGGGCTTGGGTACGTTTCATAAACAGGTAGGTTACAACGAAGGTTATCAAGTACCCTAGGATCACCAGAATAATTAGTATAGTGTCTGGGGCTGACCAGGAGTAAGGAATTGGTAGGACTGATTCGACTTGGATTCGAACAAGGGTTTCGGGATTTAGTTCTAGGGTGTGCTTGGCAAAGAACTCAGACACTTCTATTTCAGTCTCATACTGGTCCGTGCTTAAATGGTAAAGGGACAGGTCATCTATATGCAGGATCGCGTCCTTCGGCACATTGACCCACAGGGTCCAGTTGGGCAGGAGAACGCGATCAGCAGTGTCGTGTTGATCATAAGTCAGTAGGGCTTCCTTGGCAGGAGTGTTTACTAGCCACCGACTACCAACTATTTCAGCTTGAGTTGTCGTCACCTGGCACTTAGGGGTGACAGTGACAGGGCATTGGGAGTCACTCATCATGGGTTTAAGGCCGCAGATGCCGCTGACACTGTCTCGGATGAAGGGTTTACTCGGGCAGAGATAGTGGATGTCCTTGGAAAGCGCGCACATGCGTAAGTTTGGGACTAAGTGCAACTCGGGGTTGTTATCATGGTATGCCACTATAGATGGAGTTTGAATTCTCACGTGTGCTTCGTCCTTCCAGAACCCAACATTCACTATGTCTTTGAGCCGGTAGGTGTTTTCCGCCGCTATGATTGGCAGGTTGATAAGGAATGCTACTTCCCTGTCTTGGGGGTTGACATAAATTGGAACGGCACTACCTAGGGAATATGCCAGGTGAGCTTGCAGGTCAGAGACTGTTTCCCTAATTGCCGTGGAGAGGATATCTTGCACGAGGGACAGGGGGACTAGGTATGGAGGAATTCTTCCTGTGGCTAAGCTATCTATAGAAGAACTCACGTCTCGTGTCATGTCGGACATCAACATGTTGACAAGCTGGACATGGGCGTGGTCAACTTTTATTACAGATATCAAAGTGTTCACCGTTTGCAAGGTCTTGTTCAGCTCTGCACTGTGGGTGTTCAACACCAGGATGGTACCCTGTAGGGTCTGTCCGACAGTTTGTAATCGGACTTGCTGGTCATTCATTTGTGCGTGTAGGTCGGGAAGTTCAGCCTGTAACTCGCCCAGTTGGCGCTTAACTGCGGATATGCTAAATGCGTTTACGGCAGATGTACCCAAACCTAGGATGGACCCAGCGGCTGCAGCCGCCATCAACAGGCCTCCAATAAATCGCTTAGATCACCTATTGGTCCCACTCAACTCGGCCTGTGTGGTAGTGACTTTCTGCAACTGTCGCAGCATGTGAGTGGTGTCTGCTTCCGCATGTGCTATGGCCTCCCTGGTCCATCTGATTCCTGCCCAGTCGAGGACTTTAGTCGTCTGGGGGACGTGTTGTCTACACACCTCCTTGGGGTTCAACCTGACAAACACTCTCTGGGTATGCAGGCGGCAGTTTGTGACCAGTAGTCCGGGCTGGTCTTTCAGGATGATTCCTGAACTTGGTCCGGGCTCAACAACTCCATGGAGTGCGGCGGAGGTAATCGGCCCAAGCGTC
Source organism: Megaleporinus macrocephalus (assembly GCA_021613375.1). Lineage (NCBI taxonomy): Eukaryota > Metazoa > Chordata > Actinopteri > Characiformes > Anostomidae > Megaleporinus > Megaleporinus macrocephalus. The sequence goes on along the minus strand of CM038707.1, from coordinate 12,543,933 downwards.
AGGCATGCAATTAGCCACGCCATCCTAATGAGAGAAGTGAACATAATTAAAATACTGTGATTGGGGTGGTTCCACTCAGAGATCAGAGGCAGTTCTGACTTCACCCCCCTTTTGGGAATTGATTGGTTAGAATACCCTGGGTTTGTACGACTGATTTACAACACAACTCCTGGACGCACGTGACTTCAACTGATTTGCAAAACACAGTTAAAGTTAACTAAAAGATTTGTCAACCGTAAGTCGTTACCTAATTATCCGTCAGTAAGAGTTTAACACCCGGGGGTGTTAGTGAAGTTGCTCCCGCTTAGGACCTAACTGGGACATCTGTATCCCCAACAAGTCCCATGGGGGTTGTGTGTGGTTTGATCTGTTTGCGATGAACCCACTTCATGACTGGCACGCTCTGGCCTTTGTTAACCTGAATCTGGTATATGACGGGTGAGAGCTTGTCAGTGATTACATGTGGTCCTGTCCAGCGGGGTAGGAACTTGCGGGCCAGCTTCCCAGTGGCATTCTGGGACCTACCTATAGGTTGGGCAAAGGTAAAGTACCACACCTTGTCTCCTACCTGGAACTCGTCATAGGATGCCTTTTTGTCATAGTAGGCCTTACGTCCTTTTGCGCTTTTCTCCAGTTTCTGTTGGGCAAAGGAGAATGTGGCTCGGAGATGCTTGTGCAAATCCTCCATGTACTGGTGGGTGGTGTATGCTACAGCTATGCTAGTCTCACCTGGCTGGTAGAGCAGGTGCAAAGGAAGGGTCATCTGTCTACCTGTCATTAGCTCAAACGGCGAAACCCCTGTGGATTCGTGGGGCGTGGCCCGCACAGCCATCAGCACTAAAGGCAGTTTGACATCCCAGTCGCGGTGATTGGCAGAGACATATTTCTTCAGGATGCTGACTACTGTGCGATTAGCTCGTTCAACCTGGCCAGAGGATTGAGGGTGATAGCTAACATGGAAGTTGGCCTTCACCCCCAGGAGTTGCCAAAGTTGTTGCATGACTTCTGCTGTGAAATGTGTGCCTCTGTCTGAGTTCACGCGGCTGGGGAGGCCAAACCTAGAGAAGACATGGTCCATTAGCAAGTATGCAGTGGTTAAAGCTGAGTCGTTCGGGCTCGGCAGGCACTCTACCCACTTGGTGAAAGCGTAGGTGATCGTGAGGAAGTATTTGTTACCTCTAACTGTTCTAGCAAGCGGCCCAACCCAATCTAGTTGGAGGTCTGACCATGGGAAAGCTATTCCCCTTTTCTGCAGTGGTGCTCTATGGAGCGGGTTAGATGGCTGAAATTGGCAGCATACTAAGCAGCCTTTGACATAAGCTACCACATCTTTCTTCATATGTGGCCAGTATGCTACCTGCTGGAGCACGTTGTGTGTTGCTTTGACTCCTTTGTGACCTGCAGTTGGAGAGTCATGGGCATGCATCAGCATCACCCCCCTGTGGCAGTGGGGCACTACGAACTACGAGGGGGCCACAGCGGTGCTGAGTTGGTGTCAGCGAGTTGTCCCGCCTCTTCCTCCGCCTCGGTTATGTCTGGCAGGGGAGAGGGGGCTACAGGGGCCTTAGAGTTAGTTTCAAGGCGGCAACACTGAGCTTCCAGGTTACGAGGGAGTGAAACGGGCAGAGGTGCGTGCACCTGGGCCCAGATCTTCAGGTGTTTGGAGTCAATCAATGGCTCGAATCGATTGAGCAGGTCTTTACCTATTAGCAGTGGGATAGAATCAAGCGGTGACACATGCACGGGATGAACGAGGCTCATGGGTCTGATGGCTATGTGTACTAATGCCATAGACTTCAGAGTGATGCCGGTTTTTGAGTATGGTTGTATGGTGAGGGAGCAATCCACTAACTGTAGCTCGCGGTTCGCCTGGCGCGCCCTGTCCCTTACTTGGTTGAAAAGGGTGGCAGACATCAGGGTGACGTCTGACGCAGTGTCAAGTCTGACGCAGTGTCAAGCCTCATGTACCAGTTCATGCTCTAAGGTAGTGGCTATATAGAACTTACGTGCGACTCCTTTTTCATGGAGATGGCCCAGAAGCCGCTGGAAAGGCGGTTCCCCCTCAATGACTGGGAAGTCAGTGTGGGGAGGTCCATCCCTAGAGTCTAACTGGACCACTAAGACTGCACTGGGGGGAGTGGAAGACTCCCCCTCTTCTGGTGGAGATCCGGGCACCTCAGACTGAGCTGGGGCAACCTGTTGAGGGGGGGCTTTGGCCTCCCCCCTCTCGCATCCAGAGTGAAATTCCAGCTCTGTCACTACTGATGGGCTACCACACCCTTGTGGTGGAGGCCCTGGACTAAGTGAGGTTACAGCTAGCACTTCAGCTTTCTTCTTACTCTTCTTTTTCAGGTCCTTAAGTACTTGTGTGATGAAGTCTAAGTCTTCTGGGCAGAACGAAACTGATTTAGGCTTATCTTTCGCGCTGTCACCTCTACTGGGATATTGGGTATGGTTTCTTTCACCAGTACCTGAGCCGTAGCGATGTGGGCTATGCCTCTGCTCGTCCCAAGAGTGTTCATTTTGGTACGAGCGTCTGCGGTCCCAGCTGTTATCGCCACGCGGGCGGTTATCCCAAGCATTCGATGGGAACTGTTCCCCTGAGGTATCAGCTGAGGACCTGTGTGAGTTAAAGCCTGAACGGTTCCGATTTCTACCGCGCCAGGGGGGACGAGACCGGTGCTGCTCGTGGCTGTCTGCCTGAGAGTCGGAGGTCTCCCGGCCCCTATGGGGCGGAGGAGCTGGTAAGGGAGCTGGGGCTGGGCCCTGTCGCCCAGCCCCTGGGGCTCCTTCTAGTTCCATGGCTGGGGTTGGAGCGTTAACACTTAAGACATTCGGCGCTTCTGCTCGCTTGCTAAACGTCTGTTGATGCTTTGCAAACCCTCTAATAGCTAGATCGCGCAACTGTTTACTGTTTAGTGTACGCGGGCATGCAGCTACCCCTAGGAAATGGCTAGTGTTAGGGTGGAGGTTCTGTACGAATAAGGACTTGAAGTGCAGGTCTTCCTCCATCCCTGGCTCATTATGTGAGCCAAAGAAGGCCTGCCGGAGGCGACTATAGTACTGTTGTGGGAACTCCTGGCGTTGCTGTTTCACTAGGAGCGCAGCTGTTAGGCCAGTTTGAGACAGTGGGTTAGAGAATTCTTCTTCTAATGCCTGACATAACTTCCCATAATCCGCACGGACAGAAAAAGGTTGCCGCTCAATGAAACTACTGACCTCCCGACTGGAGGTCACCTTGATCAGGTAGACTTTGTTTTCTACTGTGGCACCGGGAAAGTTTCGCAAGTAGTAGTCAATGTCTTTCAGATACATAATTACATCGGCCGACCCGTCTGGTTTTGGTTCGAAGCGAGTTATATTGCGCGCTATTTTGCCTAAATCGCGGTCTGAGGGAGCCGGACCCTGGGGGCGGCCCCATGATGCATGTGATGACCTGGCTGCCATGGATCCGGGGGGGCCTGGGGGGGCCCCACGGAGCATGGGTGAAGGAGGAAATTCCAGAGTCTCAGGAGGCTGGAGGGATGGCCAAGTGCGACTTGTCCTTGGCACCACAGGGGGGCCTTGATCAGCATCTAGAGAGTGCTGTAACTTCCTTTTCACATCAGTGTAATTTGAGAGGAGGAGAGGGTCCCCCTCCTCTCGCGCTCTAAACTGTTCCTCATTTTCGGATTTCGGCCGTTGCATTTTAGTCATGGCTAATTCGTCTCTAACTAGTGCCAATTCTTCATCGGCATGATCCTGTTGGGCTTTCAGTTGCTCTATTCTACTCAGCGATTTATCCAGGAGCTCTGTTGCCTCTGCCATTTCTTGTTCAAGCCTGGCAGCTTTGCTTACAGAGTCACTTAGCTCTAGTCCTCTTCTGGAGAGGTGTTGTTTTAGCTCATTTACCTCAAGTTTCAGTGAGGTCTTTTCACTCTCGAGTTGGTCACGTGACTGGGCAGCTATGTGAAGTTGGGCGCGGGCCTGATCTAATTCCTGTTGATTGCCTTTAAGCTTGGCTATGGCCAGAAGAGCCATTCTGCCTAGTGATTCAGCCAGTGTTTTATCTTTATGGTCCCCTTTCAAATAGCTGTCCAACCATTCCGACATTAGCCTGGATAGTGGCTGCGACTCCTGGTAGCAGAGTGGCAGTCATATCGGCTAAAGTTGCAGACCTGGGGGTTATCTGGGGTGACAGCATGTGGTACACAGGCCGGGCAGCACCGTGAAGCACTGTGGATCAATGAAGAAAGGTGATTAGTGTCTCTTCTAAGCCAGCACCAATTTATTTCTGTATCAAAATACCTTTTTATCTTTTTAATTCACTTTGAGAAAATTCATATTTTACTTTCAGTACAAAAATATATCAGTGCATAAGACATTTTTTTATACAGAGACAATAATACTATATATTACAGGAGAGACCAAAAACATACTCAAGCTATTTTGGAGCACTTCTATTGGTCCATTCATCATGAAATTTCCACACAATGTAAACATTGGTGTGTTTAAATGATGTGGAAAACTCAAAGTCGCCAAAAATGAAGATACATGTTTTTCATTGGACAGCGACGATATATATCCATATACAAAACTTTCTGGTACACACAGGTAACAATTCACATAACGAGGACGACATATTCAGTTGAGAACATACAATAGAGCCAAAATGGTGTACGTTCACATGGCAACGGTTTCCGTGGTGAATATGAGCAGAGCCAATTTCACAATACGCTGTAGCAGTACTATGCAACCCGACTTCTCTAAGTTTTATAGGCATTACCACGTAGTTTTAACAGCTGTTAACTTGATCATACATTAAAGTTTTAGAACTCATTACTGTGAACACTTTTTACCACATTCAGCTTATAAACCGATTATTTTTAATGCGGCCATGAAACGTATTATACTGCTTGTAAACACAACAAAACCTTAAAATTTTTCCAGAAAACAGCGTTAAAACAGGGAATTTTGGCCCCTTAGGAATGAATGGCAGAATGTTAAGAGAACTCAAATTTTAACTGCCAGGAGTGATGTCACAATGCACATCTCTCACATAGACACACAGTAAACAGTATACACAAACTCACACAGTGACACTAAAACACAGCAATAACAGCAGTAACAATGCTTTTAAGTGGAACTACAGAAATTCACAGTACTCACACTAAAACACAGCAATAACAGCAGTAACAATGCTTTTAAGTGGAACTACAGAAATTCACAGTACTCACACTAAGACACAGCAATAACAGCAGTCACAATGCTTTTAAGTGGAATTACAGAAATTCACAGTACTCACACTAAAACACAGCAATAACAGCAGTAACAATGCTTTTAAGAGGAATTACAGAAATTCACAGAACTCACACTAAAACACAGCAATAACAGCAGTTACAATGATTTTAAGAGGAATTACAGAGATTCACAGTACTCACAGTAAAACACAGCAATAACAGCAGTCACAATGCTTTTAAGTGGAATTACAGAAATTCACAGTACTCACACTAAAACCCAGCAATAACAGCAGTAACAATGCTTTTAAGGTGAAACTATAGAAATTCACAGTACTCACACTAAAACACAGCAATAACAGCAGTAACAATGCTTTTAAGTGGAATTACAGAAATTCACAGTACTCACACTAAAACACAGCAATAACAGCAGTCACAATGATTTTAAGTAGAATTACAGAAATTCACAGTACTCACACTAAAACACAGCAATAACAGCAGTAACAATGATTTTAAGTGGAATTACAGAAATTCACAGTACTCACACTAAAACACAGCAATAACAGCAGTAACAATGATTTTAAGTGGAATTACAGAAATTCACAGTACTCACACACTCACACTTAAACACAGCACTTTCAGCAGTAACAATGCTTTTAAGGTGAAACTACAGAAATTCATATTTCAAACATAGAAAAAGCTGTTAGAGTAGCTCTGGAAACAACAACAAAAAATACAGCAAATTAAATAAAAAAAGGTTATTAAATTATTATTTCTCGACCCTCTACACTAGCATAAATGTTATAGGTAATCTTGCTTTTCATAAAATAGTTTATGTTTGGCTGTGATGCTCCTGTATTAACAAGTTTGCGAATGTGTATAGGATACGAGTCTGTATGGAGTAGAAAGCAGAGTATGATAATTGCAGGCTGAAAACAGCCAGAACACATTCCACAGTGATGGTCAGCTTTACCACTGCACCACAACGTCACTAACCAGACCACCAGCCCAGCACACCATAACACACATAAGTATTAAGCTATCTGTCCCAAAAATCTGCATGTTTCATATCTCTCTTGATAAAAGGACACCCATGTTTTAGGCTTGCTGATAACTTAGTGACAGCTTAATAACAACTTCTATCAGATCAGTTATCACATTCTGAGTTCAGGAATGAACTACATTTCCACATCACCATCACTCCCCATAGAAAAACATTTACCTGCATGTTGTTGTTTTTTTTGTTGAGTGAGGCAGAGCACCAGGACTGCACAGGAATAGAATGACAGCAGAGGAACATGAAGGGGAAAATGTGAAATGTAGTCTAGGACTAGTTCCTGTTCTTGTCTAGAAAACCCCAAACCCTAAGGTTAAGGTGTCTTCCTCTGAGTTCTATTAACTGTATTTTTTAAATATTATAATATATATTATAATATTATAATTTCCAAACCATGTTTTGGACAGTCTCTGCTTTGACTGATTTCCTTTCAGATTTTCTTGTTTGAATTATAAACAGTATTTAATGTTTTTTAAAGCTATAAGTACATGAGATGAGAGAATATGTGATTAATGATATGATCTTAATGATATGTGTTACTGCAGGCTGCACTCTGGCTAAAACACCTCCTTTCACAGCACTTGAAGGAGAGTCAGTACTGCTGCCCTGTACACACCTGACTGAAGAGGATGGAGGACATTACAGGTGTGAAGTTAAAGACAGTGACTCCACAGAAATTAGACTCACTGTTAAAGGTAAAATATTGCAAATGTGTAAAAACTCAACAATTACATTAAACATAAGAATATTTTTTACCTTTTAGTAAAACCAAAAAAAATATTTGCATTTCTTTTTTGTTTGTAACGTCAACTTGTCACATTTTACTGGTATGTGTTTCTACAGTCTGCAATCTGGTTAACAGAGGAGAACAACTGAGTATCACAGCGTATACAGGAGGGTCAGTACTGCTGCCCTGTTACTGCACTGACCTACACACCAAACCTAAGATATTCACCTGGAAGAAATTTGACCCAAAAAGAGACAAATATGAAGAGATATTCAGTGAGAGTGATCAGTACAGAAACAGAGTTCAGCTGTTTAATGATCACTCTCCAGCAAATCTCTCTCTACTCATATCACACCTGACTGAAGAGGATGGAGCAGATTACAGGTGTCACCTTACAGCAGATAAACAGACAGACATCAGACTCACTGTTAAAGGTAAACACTATGTTGTTCTGTATACAGTAAAATCTATATACTGTTTAAATGTTTAATTTAAACAGGTAAAGAGTTTATCTCCACTTTTTTGGAGTGTTTATAATTCCACTTTACAGACATTGATAAAACACTGTTTCTAATGTTCTATCTACATCAACAACAGAGGTTATAACAATTACTCTTCCAAATCTGTTCCAAATGTTAACAGATTCAAATTTAAGGTCAATTAATCAGGTAATATCACCGTAAATTTAATGCATCAATCCTCTAAACTTAAACGTATTATTAGAACATGTTATTGCTACATTAATATTAAATTACTATAAAAAATAAGTTCTGCTCATATTGTGTACATGTTTGTTAGGGATGTATTACTGATCGCTCTGTAACAGTGGGAAAGATGAAGAGGCAGGACGCATGTGCAAGTCCTAAATTGATTAAAATCACAGGAAAAATTAATTCACAAAGTAGATTAAATAAAGAAATACCGAGAAAAAAGGCTGAAAATAAACGACTAAGTAACGTAAAGTAAATTAGAACAAAACAGAACCTGACAGAACAAAACACCAACTAAACACAAATCACACAACCAGCAATATATACACACAGGAACAAACCAGAAGCACCCGGGTCTAATGAGAGTGGGCGGGGCTAATAACTACACACAGATGAGATAGATGATAAGGAGGCAGGACAGGAGAGGAGACAGAGACCAAAACAACAACAACAACAGTACACAGCAAACCACACAAGTGAAGATTAAGTCTACTCTTTGTATTTTTACACCGTTTTACATTGTTATTGTAAGATGATGAATAAATATAAAACAAAGATGTATTTTGTCACCTTTTAATGAATATGTTATGTTAGTATTTACAGAACATCTAAAACTAACAATAATATTACTTTGGCTATTGATGCAGTGTGTCTTTTGTAAACCACTGTTTTTAAAAAGCCAACATTTTCGGGCTCCCAAATAATTCTGTAAACATGAATAAACATTTACTGTGAAGTTTGTATATGTAACTTTGTAGATGTTAATATCTGTGAATGTTCGAATGCAATTCACAAACTGATTAAACTGGAAAAGGAGACATTAGTACATAAAAATACTAAATATACACTTTATGCCTCCACTGGTGAAATAATACAGCTAAATCTATAAAGACAATAATAGAAACCACCTGGAAAAAGCACTGGTATAACTACATTCTGGTGGAAACACTAATAATAAGGAGGGGCTACATGGTTGGAGACAGAAAAGGGTGGAAACAGGAACAGAACACTGTGATATGACATGTCTCACAAAATAACGTTAATATAACATTAAACTCTAAACCCGAAATTAGTAAGTTGTGAATTAACAGATACCAGATAACTGTTGTTATTATATAGTGTGTGTTTCTGATACTGTATTCAATTCTGCTGTTCTGTTACTGCACTGATTATCAAAGCTTCTCTCTCTATGGAGAGCTCAACTACAACAACAACATCTATTTTCTGAAGTATTATGATATGTTGCATGTTTAATGTTTAAAAGTAAACTATGAAGCACTGAACACACCAGTGGCTGAGTTATAATCATCACATCACTTAAAGCATCACTTAAAGCCTATAAAGAGTGTTTTAATACTCTGTAAAGTTTTCTCTGTACATAAAGTTTCATAGTGCATTATCAGTGAGCTATATGAACAGATATTATTAATTGTTATGTAAGCTGACTTGATTAAGTCATATGCTCTTACTATATAACATGTTTTGCTGTAATCATAACTATTTAAGAGTGATTATGTGAACTCATGCTCGGTATTATAAGTTGTTATGTACATCATATATCACCTTATAACTGCATTTATAGCCAGGTTTGCAACGCATTAGGAATTGTTAACATTCTTAATTTAGTTTGGTACTCTGTTCATTAGTGGTCAGGACCACAAGATCCCCACTGAGCACGTACTATTTGGGTGGCAGATCAGACTGCTCATCAGAGCTGTAACCAATGAAGAAACATGTTCACTCAGAGTGTCAGCAGTTAGTATCACTCAATTTACCTTCACTGTTCAGATCAGAGCTTTTTCATTGGGTTTTATTGTCAATTTAGAAGGAATAAAATGTAATTCATGTTTAATCGCCCTCAATGTCACTGCAGTGTTGAGAAAGATACGCCAATAATAGTAGTAATAGTAAATAATAAAATTAGATAAACAACGAGATATTATGGATTTTATGTTTAATCTTATGATGCTGTTTGCAGGTTCTCCACAATCTCTGCCCTTCATCCCCTTTGCTTTGGTGACGGTGATCTTCCTCCACATAATAGTAGCTGTAGTTTATCACACCAAGAGAACCAAAGGTACAAACTATATATCAAGTCATTGTGTACAAACTGATATTCCTGTTTTCTTCTGTGTGTGAATTAAATTCTACTTTCTCAACAGCTCAGTCAGATTCTGCTGGAGTTCACTACAGCACTGTTGATGGAGATGAAGTGGTCAGTTTGGAGTAACGCAGTTGTCAAGAACATATAGCTTTTACAAAATCTTACATACCTGTTCAATTCTATAGAGTGAAAATGTACAGGAATTGCAGCAGGAGTGTTTTTTTTTAAACTGGCAGATGAAAACCATCTAATGGTGTGTAATTTACATTAAATTGGAGATGTTTTATAATGTAAGTATTTTGTAACATTTTAGATGCTTTATTTCCTTACCATTTTTTCCCAGATACAGTTTTAATCAAATATAGATGCTATAAATTATTATCTATTTTTATTGCTACTTTGCATTCTGTACTCCTAAAATTGACACACAAAAAATAAATGCATTTAGAATCAAAGTCTGTTTTGACCGTGTGTACATTTCTAGATCTTTCTGAATTCTGTTATGTGGAGAACAATGTAACGAATCAAATATTCAGTTGGGCAACTTTCAAATGTGATACCACAAGTTGAATACATAGCCATTTAACATCAGACTGAACAACAATCCATTAAAAAATAACCTTACTTCAAGAAGAATTTGGGGAAAAGGAGATTAACAAAGGCATTAATGAAGTTTCACTCAGATCAATACACTTTGCCCAGTATGTATGTGTTTTGGCTCTAAATGTACATCCTTTTTCTTCTTCATGAGAGGTTAAAAGGTTAAAAAGGTTAAAAGGTTTTGCAGACAAAATGCATAGTTTTATCCTTCGTAACTTTAGGAAAGTTTAAGATATAGAGATGATCCACATATCAGTGCATTCAGCAGGCCCTGCATTGGCGTGTGGTTGTGACGTCAGCATCAGTGAGTAAACCCCAAATACTGAAATTAATTCTCTGCTTTGAGCCTTCATTTCATAACTAAGGGTTAAAAACTTTGATTTACATATAAAAACACACAGCAGACCCTGCTCTTGTGTGATCCACACACCCCTTAGCACCCACCAGCCAATAGTCCAGCTCCAAATACCACCCAAAATCCAATCAGTACTGTTATATCATCTCTCTGCTTTAAAACTACAGTCTGTCTTGCTGTGTATCAGTAGCTTTAGCACTCAGTGTTATTCCAAGAGGACAGAAAATCAATAAAAACATGTCCACCTGATCATAATCATGTATTTACACTCAATAATAAGCTGAATTACTGCATTTGCAGCTCACAAACACTCTAAATACACAGTTTTTGAATTTCTGAGATGTTTTTGCTGTTACTCATTTCAAGGTCTGTACAAAATTTTGAAGGTGCTGCCAACACATGGCATGTGTGGCTCTCTCATGTAAATACTATGTAATTGTAATTGTACAATTACACTTACAAAATACAAAATACCATAACAATTTGATTCACATTTAGGTTCCCAGGCTCTAAGAAATATCCAGTCAGCTGCATCCTGTGGGCAGTGTCCTGTGACCACCGATGCAGAACCCCAGGATGACCAGCACAAATTGTGCAGCAGCAGATGAGCTATCGTCTCTGCCTCTACATCTAGATGGTGAACCAGCCAAGTGGGAGTGTCTAATGGAGTGGGCAGTAAGTGGACACAGTGAAAACTCCAGTAACACCGTTGTGGCTGATCCACTGATACCACACTAACGCACCACCTCCACCACATCAGTGTCACTGCAGTGCTGAATGAAGTTTATATATATATATATATATATATATATATATATATATGTAAATATTATATTAAGTAATATTGAGGAATGGCAATAAAGACCTCTTGACTTCACTTGAGAGAAACACTGTAAATTCTACATATTCTACAGAAAACAAACTCTACATATTCACCAAGTAGATCATCTTTAAGGACCACCCATATCATGTGCAGTCACTTCTCAGAAGCAGACACTAGCCCCACCCCCACACCGTCCACTACAGATGTAGTAAGTTGGTCAGTGTGGGTTTGTGTATTGTAAAATGAAGCACCACTAAAGAGGAAATGGTAAGAGTTACCGTAATTCTGAGAACGCCATGTCACTGTGTGTACTTCTGCAAGAGGCTGCTGATAAAAACTTTATAAAGGGGGAGATGGATGAAGGATGAAAAAAGTAAAAGACCCTTCTAACTCTAAGGATCTGAAGCATGCCGGTACTACTGTTGGTCGCTGACCGAGGTGCTGATGACATTTTCTTCACACAGGCCAAAGCACAACAAACAAAATCTTATTATGTTTACAGCCCATTACAAATGTTTTCATTGACAGTGAAAGTATTTTTCAGAGGAAAACTCATGTAGTGTTAGAAGACAACCTAGAACACTAGCATTAGAGACCAAACAGGTATTTAAACCAAAACAGAAATGCCTGTTTTACAAAACTACCAAAATCTTGGTCTGGTTAACTTTGTCATGTCCATCTGAGCATATAACAGTAAACATATAATAAAGCAATCACCCACACCAAACATCCACTGGTGGCGCAATGACTTGGGCATGTGCTGCGAAACAATGTACAATAAAAAGAGGAAACAGAAAGTGTTCTCGTGTCTGCATTAAAGGAAGAAACAATTCTACTGACGTTTATTCTCGTCCAGTTCCTGTGAGCTGTTCGGACATTAGAGTGAGTTAAACTCCAGTGAGTAGCTGCTGGGAGAGTTGTATGTATACAGAGCTAGTGTAGTGCTGGATGTGGAGCAGTCAGTGTGCTGCAACTATGTTGCTGACTTTTTTTCTTCTGTTTGTTGGACTTCATGTCTCTGAAGGTAAGCAACTCTTTAATCCACCTATGGTTAGTTTGAGATTCAGTCCAGTTTTGAACTCTATTGTCCTTTCAGAATCTGTGTAGTGTAACTAAGAAGGTAAGGCAGGATGTATGTGTTTTATTTTGGGGAAGATGAAGGTCACGCCCAGCACATAATCCCAGTTTAGGAGCCAAGTAGGCATATACATAGTCCAGCATTGTAGAGAAAATAGAATCGAGACAAACTTAAATATAGCCAACAACTAAACACAGCAAAACAGAGACCTCACAGGTAGCGCTCCATACAGAGGAGTATAAATGAGGGAGTTAATGGGTAAGGAAAATGAGGCCCAGTATTGAAAGTCTGTGACAGAATTACTTACGTTCCATCAGAAGAACCACGCTTAGCTGAAAAAGTGTTTCCCAAAATTCAAGTTTAAACCAACCTTCACAGCTAACATCAGAGAGCTGAGTAATCTGAGCTACAGCTTTAGGGCTAAAGAAACAATGAACTACATGTAACTCAACCACAGTGCTGTAGCTATAAATAAGTCTGACATGAAGGTTTTAGGTACTATTGCTTTTCATTAAATCTTAAATATCACTCTTGTTCTTGTCCACTTCATCTCCACAGGTTATTATTCATATGTGCTGGGGCAGTTTATTAATTGCAAATCACAGATTAATTCAATGTAGTGTAAACTATTCCAAGCTAACATACTTAAAACTTCTGTGATTTAATTAAGCTGTGATGGTTTTGGGAAACACTCATTGTGTGTCTGACATTCTCTAAGGGGGCTCCACATTTACATGGATGAGTCGATAGAAGGACACCTATATTTTAGGCTTGCTGATACAGTGCGTCCAGAAAGTATTCACAGCGCTTTACTTTTTCCACATCTTGTTATGTTACATTGTTACACATGTCTTATTGCAAAATGGATTAAATTCATTTTTCCCTCAAAATTCTACACATAATACCCATAATAACAAAGTGAGAAAAGTTTATTTGAATCTTTTGAAAATGTTTATAATTTTTAAAAAAATAACATGTACATAAGTATTCACAGCCTTTGCTCAGTAATTTGTTGAAGCACTTTTGGCAGCAAATTCAGCCTCAAGTCTTTGTGAGTATGCTGCTTGGCACACCTATTTTTGGGTAGTTCAGCCCAATTCTTCTTTACCGAACCTCACAAGCTGCCTTAGGTTGGATGGGGAGCGTCAGTGCACAGCCATTTTCAGATCTCTCCAGAGATGTTCTATCAGGCTCAAGTCTGGGCTCTGGCTGGGCCACTCAAGAAAATTTGCAGTTGACCCAAAGCCAATCCTTTGGCTGTGTGCTTAGGGTGGCTGTCCTGTGGGAAGACCTGTCATGCCCTATCCAGAGCTTTCTAGAGCAGGTTTTCTTCAAGGATGTCTCTGTACATTGCTGCATTTATCTTTCCCTTGACTCTGACTAGTCTCCCAGTTCCTGCTGCTGAAAAACAACCCCACAGTATGATGCTGCCACCACCATGCTTTACTGTAGGGATGGTATTGGCTAGATGATGAGTGGTGCCCAGTTTCCTTCAGACAAGAGTTTAATCTTGGTTCCATCAGACCAGAGAATTTTGTTTCTCATGGACTGAGGGTCCTTCAGGTGCCTTTTGGCAAACTCCAAGCGGGCTGCCTTATGCCTTTTACTGAGGAGTGGCTTTTGTCTGGCCATTCTACCATACAGGCCTGATTTGTGAAGTGCTTTAGAAGTGGTTGTTCTTCTGAAAGGTTCTCCTTTCTCCACAGATTAATGCTAAATCTCTGTCAGAGTGACCCTTGGGTTCATGGTCACTTCCCTGCCTAAGGCTCTTCTACCCAGATCACTCAGATTGGCCTGGTGGCCAGCTCTAGGAAGAGTCCTGGTGGTTTCAAACTTCTTCAATTTACAGATAATGGAGGCCACTGTGCTCATTGGGACCTGTTCTCTTCCCCAGATCTGTGCCTCCATACAGTCCTGTCTTGGAGGTCTACAGACAATTCCTAGGACTTCATGGCTTGCTTTGTGCTCTGACGTGTACTGTCAACTATGAGACCTTATATAGGTGTGTGCCTTTCCAAATCGTGTTCAATCAACTGGACTTACCACAGGTGGATGATCAGTGGAAACAGGAGCACCTGACCTCAATTTTGAGTGTCATGGCAAAGGCTGTGAATACTTAAGTACATGTGATGTTTTTTTTGATAAATTTGCAAAAAATTCAAACAAACATTTCTCACTTTGCCATTAGAGGTATTGTGTGAAGAATTTTGAGGGAAAAAATTAATTTAATCAATTTTGGAATAAGATAACATAACAAAATTTTGAAAAAGTGAAGCGCTGTAAATACTTCCAGGATGCACTGTAACTTAGTTTTAGCTTAAGTAACTTCATTCAGATTCTGAGTTCAGGAAAAGACTACATTTTTACATTGCATATTGTCACTCTTTTTATTTTTATTTTTCTATATCACGTGAACGCATCAGCTGCCGTTTACAGGGTGTGAACAATCCATTATTAATTGACCAATAGAAATGCTCCAAAATAGCTTGGAAATCATTCCATTGATAACTGTTTGTGTCCCATACTTTGTAAACACCAGCTGTTCTTTACATTGTGTGTGAATTTCTTGATAAACTGATCTCTTGGTAAAAAGTTGTTCTATAATATCTCACACTTAAACATAAGAATATTGTTCATACATTCAACATTTTAATGAGTTAAAAGTAAAGCTATAATGGCTGTTTAAGTGTTAATTAAAATGATCTGCATTTCTTATTTGTTTGTAACATTAATTTGCTGCATCTCTCTTCACTGGTATGTGTTACTGCAGGCTGCACTCTGCAAGACCATAGAAAAGTACTGACTATCACAGCACATACAGGAGCGACAGTACTGCTGCCCTGTTACTGCACAGACCTACAAGCTAAACCTAAAAGATTAATCTGGATGAAACACAACACAAAAACATGGATAGTGATAACCAGTGAGAGTGATCAGTTCAGAAACAGAGTTCAGCTCTTTAATGATCACTCTCCAGGAAATCTCTCTCTACTCATATCACACCTGACTGAAAAGGATGGAGGAGAGTACATATGTAAAGTTGAAGACAGTGGTTCCACAGAAATTAGTCTCACTGTTGAAGGTAAAGCAAATGTGTAAAATATCAACTAAATGTATACATCTGTATAACTGTATGTTATATATACTATACTGTTAACTATGTATAATAACGACTATACTGTTATTATTACACTATGCCTATTATATTATACTTCATGTATACAGTCTATACATGTAAATAGTGCTGCTGGTCTTTATTGCATATTTGCACTGCTGACTGTATAACTGCGTATTTGCACTAACAAAGTTTACACTGTTTACACTGTTTACATTGGTTAACTGCACTACTCTCATCATCTATCTATCTTAGTATAACTATCTATCTATCTATCTATCTATCTATCTATCTATCTAAGTATAACTCTATCTATCTATCTCAGTATAACTCTATCTATCTCAGTATAACTCTATCTATCTATCTATCTATCTATCTATCTATCTATCTATCTATCTATCTATCTATCTATCTGAGTGTTTATACACATACATAAACAAGTTTTTGTAAAACTTGTTTATGTATGTGTATACATAAATGTGTATACATGATTATATTATTTTCTTATTATTATTTATTTTTTGTATTTAGTTTCTGAAGTGCTTTCCAACAGAAGCACTTTTATTACAGTGCAGTAGCTTTTAATACATTGTTTGCAAATGACATCACATCACAGAGAGAAGGAAGTGGTTTTGTACATATGAAGCTCCGTCACGCTCTCTAGAACTCTGTGGTTTATGTTGTTTTTTATTTGCCAAAAGTTTACTTGTTGTTTTTTAGTTGTACCAAAACTTGTTGTTTATGTAAGAAATGAACAGAAAACAGCAGCAAAACTGGTTTGTGAGTCTTCGTCTGCAGTCAGGATAAGACTGAAGGAGCTTTCTGTATGAGATTCTTGTAGCTGTTGTTTTAAATCCATAACAAGTTCACAGTCCCAGCACCCACAAACCAACTGTTCACTCTACACTCCTCCAAACCACACGGGGCAGAGTCAGTTAAGTCAGGTAATTTGCCTCAGACACCAAAATATTTGTTAACTATCGAACCATTTAAGGCTTAATGGAAAAAGTGCTGAATAAGCTGACTTTACCCTCGAGCGGTCAGTGGGAGTGAATATTGTATTGTGTACTGTGACTGTTCACTACTAATAAATGTAAAATCTAACATTCGTGAAATAAACAATATTAATGTTAAGGCAAACAAGCGTCACAGAGTTAAGTGTTTGTTGCTGGTTAACCCCCAGGACAGTAGAAGAAAGCCAAACAGACACTGTGGAGCTCCCTGATACCGAGATAAACCCAATCAATAACAAAGAAATTGTACGTCAATACTTTTGTATGTTTTCATTTGTTTTCTTGATTAGAAGTGTGTCTGGAGGAGGAGGTAGTTCTTAAATCTGCTGCCTCGATAGCAGCTAATCTTTAAGTTCAGTTAAACTGGCTCTTCATAACATCAGGATCACATTTAACATATACTGTCATGTAATATTGTCTAAAACCAGTGCAGTACAGACTCCTCACCTCCATCTCTCCAATTCTGTTTTTCACTTACTGTCTCCATCTAGATTAGAACCACTGATTGTCTGATCATAGCTTTAGTACTGTAACTACACCCGGCAACTGAAGCCCTGAACAGACAGAGAGCTATAGATCCGGAAAGATTCTTACAAACCTTAACGATATTACAGCAGCACTATAAGACTTGTTGTTTTCAGTACAAAAACCATAATAAATTCACTAAATTACATTAAATCTTTTCCAGAAACTATTTCAAACATATTTGTGGTTCCATGTACTAAATTTAAAGTACTTACTTAATTCTTCCCTTAATTCAAATGAAAATATATTTTAAATCATATCTTATAACGTTGTATAATTCTTTGTGTCCTACATACTTGGTAAACACTAGCTGTTCTTTACATTGTGTGTGAATTTCATGATAACCTGATCACTTGGGAAAAAGTTGTTCTATAATATCTCACACTTAAACATAAGAACATTTTTCTGTCTAAATTAAACATTTTAATGAGTTAAAAGTAAAACTCTTGTTTAAGTGTTAATTTAAATGATCTGCGTTTCTTGTTTGTTTGTAACATTAATTTGCTGCATCTCTTTTCACTGGTATGTGTTACTGCAGGCTGCACTCTGGAGAACAATAGAAAACTACTAAGGTACACAGCACATACAGGAGGGTCAGTACTGCTGCCCTGTTACTGCACAGACCTACAAGATGAACCTAAAGAATTTACCTGGATGAAAGACAACACAAAAACATGGGAAGACATTTTCACTGAGAGTGATCAGTACAGAAACAGAGTTCAGCTGTTTAATGATCACTGTCCAGGAAATCTCTCTCTACTCATATCACACCTGTCTGAAGAGGATAGAGGAGATTACAGGTGTTATCTCTCAGAAAGTAAATACATAGACTTCAGACTCACTGTTAAAGGTAAAACTCTATTTTGTTTTTATACAGTAAAATCTATATAGTGTTTAAATGTTGAACACAGGTAAGGAGTGTTTATGGTTCCACTTTACAGACCGTGATATAACACTGTTACTAGTGTTGTTTCTAAATCAACATCAGAAACAAAGGTTCTACTGATTACTTTTCCAAATTGGTTCCAAATTGTTAAAGTAAGTTGATAAAATAAGATTGAATTTAAAGCATCAAACCTGTAAAGAGTAAGATAAGCGCGAACATAACAGTAGAACATTTCATTGTTATTTTCATATTAATATTAAATTATTATTTTAAAAAAATACTGAATTCAATTATATTAACCTGATCCCATCCTGTACAGGTTGGTTAGGGATGTATTACCGATCTCTCAGCTCTCTGTTAATGCAACAGTGGGAGAGACGATGAGGCAGGGCGCTTTGTGAAAGTTCTAGTATTGAATAAAATCACATGAGAAATTATTTCACAAAGTAAATAATGACTAAATAAAGAAATAGCAATAAAAAATCAGGACGAAAACAAGCAACTAAATACCGTAAAGCAAACTAGAACAAAACAGGGCCTGATAGAGCAAAACACCAACTAAACACACATTACACAATCAGCAATATATACACACAGGCAACAAACCAGAAACACCTGGGTCTAACGAGAGAGGGTGGGGCTAATAACTACACAAAGGTGAGACAGATGACAAGGAGGCAGGACAGGAGAGGAGACAGAAACCAAAACAACAACAACAACAACAACAGTACACAGCAAACCACAATTTGAGTGAAGATAAACAAGCCTACTATTTTATTACTGTAATTGTAAAATAATCAACAAATACGAAATTCAGATGCATTTTTTCTCCTATTAAGGAATGACATGTTAGTATTTATAGCAAGAGTCTAGATTTGCACCTGAAATTGGTGGAGACGTATATATCCGCGAACCCGCCCTTAGAAATTCATAATTTAATAGTTATATAATGTTAAATTAACTGACAGTTGACAGTTTGTTGTGCAGTTAATTTCCAAGTTAATTTTTTTTCACTCGCTTTTGACACCCATGTGTCTCCCACATTGTACCTCAGTCTTGCACAGTGAGTCTCATATGACTGGAAAGCTTTCCTTCCAGTTTTGGTGCTGCTAATAACCAAATGTAGCTACAAAGTCTCACGTTGAGAGCAAGGAAGGTCACAGCCAATCACACTGGCCATATGTATTACTGGGAAGAAGGACTCACAGTAGGGAACATGATTTAACCCTTTCTGCACCTCTAGGTTAATGAGACATTGACAGATGGGTTTTTTGGAAGGGATCAAATTATTGTTGGGGACAATTCAATAATCGCTGGATATTGGTGGGGACAAGTCACTTCCATTCATGCTAATGATTTACAGAACATCTAAACCTAATGATTATACTTTTACTACTGCATGTAAACGCAATGTGTCTTTTGTAAACCCCAATTTTAAAAAAAAGCCATGGAAACGTAAAAAACAAAAAAAACCTAATTAGTTTAAAATGAGTCAGTTATGAATTAACAGCTACCAGATGTATTATTAACTGTTGTTATTATAAAGTGTGTGTTTCTGTCTTTAATCACATTATACACTGACACTGTATTCAATTCTGCTGTTCTATTACTGCACTGATTTTAGAAGCTTCTCTCTCTGTGGAGAGCTCAACTACAACTACAACTACAACATCTACTGCAGCCACAAGTTCCATCCAAACACCTAACAGTAAGTACAGTTTAGACTATTTCTGTATTTAGTGGGAATTATTTCTCATGTTCTCCCAATAAAACACTCAGAATTCAGTTTATTGAAGAATGTACAGCTCTGTACACAGAGAAACTGGAGAAACTTGATGCTTAATAACTATATTAAATGTTGTTGCTTCCCAAAGTCCCAGTCCCAGTCTTCAGCTTTCTTAATCTTCATTTAAGAAATATTATGAGATGCTGCTTGTTTAATGATCAAAAGTAAACACTAATGATTGAGTTATAATCATCACGTCACTTAAAGCCTATAAACTTTTTAATACTCTGTAAAGTTTTCTCTGTACTCAGTAAAGGCCTGAAATGAAGCTCCATAAAGTGTTATAGTGCATTATAACAGTGAGCTATATAAACAGATATTATAAATTGTGAAACCTGACTTGATTATGTCATATGATCTTGCTTTATAATGAGTTTTGCTGTCATCATAACTTTTGAAGGGTGACTATATAAACTCATGCTCTGTATTATAATGTGTCATGTACATCATTTAAAACCTTATAACTGCATTAATAGCCAGATTTGCAATGCATTACAAAATTGTTCATACCTTTTATTTAATATGTTAACCTGTTCATTAGTTGTCAGGACCTTCACAAGACAGGTATTATTTGGGTGGTAGATCGATCTGCTATTGGGGGCGTCTCGAAAACTTTAGCTAATTAGGAAACATGTTTACTCAGCAGTTGCTATTACACAACTTAAATTCACTGTTGAGATCAAAACTTTATCATTACGTTTTTATATTCGTGTCAGAAGGAATAAAAATGTAATTCATCTTAAACCCCTCTCGATGTCACTGCAGTGTTGAGAATGATTTTCCAAACAGAAGTGCTCATTGGTGGTCTTAAGGGGGTCCTGTCATTGGTATAATAAGGTTAACAAAGATATAATATTGGTTTTAGGATTATTCTTGTGATGCTTTTTGCAGCTCCTCCACAGTTTCTACCCTTCGTCCCCTTTGCTTTGGTGACAGTGATCTTCCTCCACATTATAGTAGCTGTAGTTTATCACACCAAGAGAACCAAAGGTACAAACTATATGCTCAAGTCATTATGTACTAACTAACATTTCTGTTTTCTTCTGTGTGTGAATTAAATTCTACTTTTTCTTAACAGCTCAGTCAGATTCTGCTGGAGTTCACTACAGCACTGCTGATGGAGATGAAGTGGTCAGTCTGGAGTAACGCAGTTGTCATGAACATATAGCAGCTGCAAAATTAACATAACTGTTAAATTTTACTGAGTAGAAATGTGTAAGAATTGCATCAGGATTCTGTCCATATAGCGTCCAATCCACATCTAAGTGTTTCTGATAAAGTGGCCAATGAAAATGAACATTTTATGCTGCGTTTGCAGTATTTCATATACCATCTGTAAATATAGATATTGGTGTGTCAGGGTGTGACCAAAAACAAAGCCAGGAGGACAGTAAGGAGTCAATTTAAAAATTAATTACAAAAAAAGTTCTGGCCAGGCAAAACACGGCAACGTGGCCCCTTTTTAAGACCATGGGTGACGCCATAAACTGTTCATAGGGGACACCCCCCCCCCCCCAACAGTGGCAAACAGTTACATCCAGTTTGACAACGCTGTCTTATATCTCACAGCACATTCTCAACATACAGGATAAAATTTCAATGTCAGATATAAAAACAGTAATGTCCCACACTATTAAATAGCTCCCTGAATACATCTGGTTTATAAAGGTTCAAGATAGTTTAGGCTACATTTCCCAGAATTCCAAGCATTTCTATAAAAACATGCTCCATAAGCCCGCATTGCCTCTTAAGCACCACCCACTGACCCACGCTGCAGACGTGGCTCCTAGGGAACAAAGAAGGCGGTAAAACACATTCGGTGAGCTTAATAAAATGGTAAAACTGTCTTAACTTATGGTCTGACTCTTCTTGCTAGTGTGTGATGTTTATTCTTCTTCTGTGACGACGCGCTGTTGATAGCTTAAAGAAAAACTCTGCAGATACCAACTTAGTTGTAAATGAATTTATTATACAAAAAAGTATAGCATCTTATCTGACATCCGACGTCCAATCTCCTGATGCCAGAGAGAGGCCTTCTCTTCTTCTGATCTGAAGACGCTCTGAAATGTGTTTGCCGAACCTCGTGTTTAAGTACCCCATTTACCATTCTGAGCCCCAAGACCTTTGGCCCAAATACATTCCCCATATGTGGTAGAAAAACAACGGCCCCAAGATTTTACTAATACAAGCCAGATGTTTCCCAGACCTACCATACATTAACCTCTGACCCTAAGTCTCTCTGCAAACATTCTCTTTGCACAGCAAAAGATGAACGTCGGATTTTGTATGCAGCTTAATATATATATATATATAATGTATGAATATAAAAATGTATATGAAAAATTACACTACATGTGCACTCCTAGCTTAGAAAAGTGTACCTTTTAAAAGATGTTAAATTACCGACCATCAGCACAAGATGTGCAATGTTAGAATACCAAAGAGCTATGTATAGTGTAAATAACAGTACATTTTTATCCTTACGTTGAGTACAATAAAACTACATCAAACTATGACCTCCCCAGCACACTCCAATACCCATGTTGTTACGTGTGGGGACCTTAGTGGGCCATCACATGGTGTCATAAATGATGTTCTAAAAATATTCTGTATTTATAATTTATATAGAGCTTTATTAAAAACTCAACAGCTAATGGTGTGTATAACGTAGATAGAAATTAAAGATGTGTCTTAACAATGAAGGCATTTTGTAACATTGTGTAAGCAATCCCACCTCTCGCCACCAGAGGTCTCAGTCCCTGGAGTACTGCTCAGCCCCAAACTCACTGCACCTGTCCCTCCATACCAGCACCCTTTATATTCCCCTCACTCCCTTATCTCAGGGCAAAGAATTGCCAGATTCCCGTGTCTGCATACCAAGCGTTTTGCCAAGCCTGTCTAGCTGTGTAGCTGTCTTTTTGAACCTCTGTCTGCCTTTCCGGACTCTGCTTTGTCTCTACCCCTAGGATATCTCTGCTTGGCTACAGTGGACTGATACCCCTGTAACTATACCTCTTTGCTTTGCTTCCTTGACCTCTGCTCTGCCCCTGCTCCTCTGGATTTGTCTGCCTGATCTAGTCGGACTGATCTACGGCTGGGACCCTCTGTTCTGCTCTTGACCATGCTTTTCGATTTAACCTGTGTCTGTATAAACCTGCATAGGGATCTTACCTCTGTTTCTGAGTCTGTGTTAGACAGTTTTTAACAGAAATACAGTTTATTTTTACAGATAATGTAGCCTCTGTAAGTTATAGTCTATTTTTATTCCTACTTTTTAGTATCCTATACTACTAAAATTGACTAATGCAAAATAAACACATTTAGAGTCAAAGTAACATTGATTTGATAAAATAATTTTTGATCATAATCATTTTTAATCATTAATCATTCATTTTTTTTCATCAGGTTCAACTCACAGTAAAACAATGTTTAAAAATGTCACTACCAGATTCTATATTCTTCAGTTTAATCATAAAACATATATCTGGTTAGACCATGTGTATATTTATAGATCTCTCTAAATTCTGTGGAGAACCTGGACACAATCAAATACTCAGTTGGGCAACTTTTAAACCTCAACTTTTAAACTTGAATATATAACAATGCGATATCAGACTGGACAGTAATCTATTAAAAATCAACATCACTTTAAGAATATTTTGGGAGAAGACACTTTATCCAGTATGTAGATGTGTTTTTGCTTTAAATTTACATCCCTTTGCCAACATTCCTCTTCACGAGAGGTTAAAAGGTTAAAAGGTTTTGTGGACAAAATGCATAATTGCCTTCTAGCATTCATATCTTCAGAACGGTTTAAGCTACAGAGATGATCCCGCATATCAGTGCATTCAGCAAACCCCGCCTTGGCTTGTCTGTGGTTGTCAGCATCAGTGAGTAAACCCCAAATACTAAAATGAATTATCTGCTTTCAAAACTTTGACATGATTTACATATCAAAACACTCAGTGGACTCGCCTTTCATTGACCAAGGTGATTCCACCCACCTCTAAGCACCCACTAGCCAACAATCCAGCTTCAAATAGCAGCCAACATCCACTCGCTACAGTTATATCAGCTCTCTGTTTTAAAAATCTCAATCTGTCGTGCTGAGTTTCATAGTTTCATCACTCTGCGATATCCCGAGAGGACAGAACATCAATAAAAACATGTCCACCTGATCCTAATCATGAATTTATACTCAATAAAATGTAATAGAAAAAAACACTATCAAAATGAAGCATGAATGCATGTTCAGCTCACAAACACTCCAAACACACAATATCTGAAAAGGTATCTCAGCTGATATTTTTTTTAAGACCAGCACAGACAAATATTTAAGGAATTTAAAAAGCACTAACAACATGTGAGGCTGTCTCATGTAAATACTATGCACGTGACATTGTGATTCTCCACAAAATACCATAACAATTTGATGAAAATCACACTCTAAGGTTCTAAGAAACATCTACTCAGCAGTGTCCTGTGGGCAGCGTCTTGTGATCACCAATGCAAAACCACTCGATGACCAGCATGAACTGTGCAGCAGAAGGTGAGCTATCGTCTCTGACTCTATGTCTAGAAGGTGGACCAGCAAACTGAGACAGCACCGTTGTGGCTGATCCACTCACACCAGCACAACACACACTAGCACACCACCACCACATCAGTGTCACTGTAGTGCTGAATAAAGTTTTGCTGATATGTATATATAAGTTATATTGAGGATAAATACAGATCACTTGACTTCAGAAACAGTGTACATTTAAACTAACTGTACATATTCACCAAGCAGATCATCTTTAAGGACCACCCTTATCCTGTTACTCATGTGCAGTCACTTCTCAGAAGCAGATACGAACCCCCACCAAGCCCCCCACCCCCCAAAACGTCCAGTACAAACATAGTAAGTTGGTCAGTGTGGGTTTGTGTATTGTGAAATGAAAATACAACTAAAGAGGAAATGGTAAGCGTTGCAGCGATTCTGAGAACGCCATGCCACTGAATGTACCTCTGCAAGAGGCTGCTGATAAAGAGTTTATGTAGATCTGAAGCATGCCGGCAAACTGTTGGTTGCTGAGCAAGGTTTGGAAGACTCGTTTGATTATAGCACTACCTGAACATGAACAAAATCTAATTATGTTTACAGTCATTGCAAATGTTCTCATGAAGAGAGACAGTGAATGTCGAAGGACAACAGAGAGACGATTAAGAATGCTTGTTTTAGAGCCCAAACAGGGACTTTATCCCCAACATAAATGCTTGCTTTTCAAAACTGCTAAAATCTTCGTTTGGCAGGTTATTTGCACTCCTGCTTGCCAACATTATATTTGTTTGTTGTCCAAATAAAGCATACTGAGGAACATGATTCCAGGATTCAGAGCTCTGTGGTACTGCACTCATGTGAGACAGCTTGAAATTACTCAGGCATCTAGTACTGAACCAGAGAATGTGTCTAAGATAGATAGGGGTAGTGGAACCTGAACCTGAACACAGTTTGTAATAAGAGGTCTTTTGTACAGTCTAAGGCCAGAGTCTTTGCGCCCCTTTGGTGTCTAACCTTGTGCTCATCATATGTATAACATATGTATTTTAAGAGAACGTCATGTGGTTTGTTGTCTGAGCTCATCACTGTGGTTATGTTAACATAGTTACTTCCACTCAAAGAGTTTGGTTTACTTAGCCCCGCGTTGTCAATCCTTGTAGAGCCACCTTTTTCTGCAATTACAGTTGAAAGTCTTTTGGGGTATGTCTCTACCAGCTTTGAGACTGAGATGTTTGCCCATTCTTCTTTGCAAAATAGCTCAAGCTCACCTAGGTTGGATGGAGAGCGTCTCTGAACATCAATTTTTCATGTCTTACCACAGATGCTCAATGGGATTTAGATCAGGACTTTGAATAGGCCATTCTAACACATGACTATCCTTTGTATCTTAACCATTGCACTGTAGCTCTGGCGGTATGTTTAGGGTCACTGTCTTGCCGAAAGGTGAATCTCCTTCCCAGTCTCAATTCTTTTGCAGCCTCCAACAGGTTTTCTTTCAGGATTGTCCTGTATTTAGCTCCATCCATCTTCCCATCAACTCTGACCAGCTTCTCTGTCCCTACCTAATAGAAAAGCATCCCCACAGCATGATGCTGCCACCACCATGTTTCACAGTGGGATGGTGTGTTCAGGGTGATGAGCAGTGTTACTCTTAGCGCTTTGCATTTAGGCCAAAAAGTTCAATTTTGGTCTCATCTGACCAGAGCACCTTCTTCCACAGGTTTGCTGTGTCTCCTACATGGCTAGTGGCAAACTGCAAATGACACTTCTTTTGTCTTTCTTTCAACAACGTTGTTTTTTTATAGCTCTCCTGTGGACAGATTCTCCCACCTGAGCTGTGGATTTCTGCAGCTCCTCCAGAGTGACCATTGGCCTCTTGGCAGCTTCTCTGACCAGTGCTCTCCTTGATCGATCTGTCAGTTTGGGTGGACTGCCATGTCTTGGTAGGTTTGCAGTTGTAGAATACTTTTTCCATTTTTGGATGATGAATTTAACAGCGCTCATTGGAATGCGTAAAGCTTGGGATATGTTTTCATAACCTAACCCTGCTTTAAACTTCTCCACAACTTTATCTCTGACCTCTCTGGTGAGTTCATTGGTCTTCATGATGTTGTTTGGTCACTCGTGTTCTCTAACAAACTACTGAGGCCTTCACAGAACAGGTGTATTTATACTGATACTAAATTACACACACTAATTAAGTGACTTCTAAAGGCAGTTGATTGCACTGGATTTTATGTAGGGGCATCAAAGTAAAGGGGGCTAAATACTTTTGCATGTCACACATTTTTATTTGATTAAAATTTTGAAAACATAATCCACTTCACAATTATGTGCGACTTTATTCACAGTCATGCCCCCCCACCAAACAGGTGCAATCACAGTTTGGGCGTGTGCAGCAAAGTGATGTACAACAAAAGAGGAAACAGAATGTGTTCTTGTGTCTGCTTTAAAGGAAGAAACAATTCTACTGACGTTTATTCTTGCCCAGTTCCTGTGAGCTGCGGTATACTCAGTGTGTGTATGCAGGACTAGTGTTGTGCTGGGTGTGGAGTGGTCAGTGTGCTGTGACAATGTTGCTGACTTTTTTTCTTCTGTTCTTTGGACTTCATGTGTCTGAAGGTAAGCAATTATTTAAGCCACTTATGAGATTCAGTCCAGTTCTGAATTTGTGTAGTGTAACTAATGAGGTGAGGCAGGATGTTGGTGTTTCATTTTGGTGGAAGATGAAGGTCACTCTCATATCATAATCCCAGCTCAGGACACAAGTGGGCACGTACATAGTCTAGCATTGTAGAGAAAATAGAATCCAGACAAACTGAAGTATGACCAAAAACTGAACACAGCAGAACATAAGCATCACAAGGAGAGCTCAATATCAATGAAAGAGTTAATGGTGAAGAAACTGAGACCTAGGAGGGGAGTTTTTGACTAAATTACTTCAATAGGTTCCATCAGAAGAACCTTCCTTAGATGAGAAAAATCCCCCAAAATGTCAGTTTAAACCAACCTTCACAGCTAATGTCAGAGAGCTGAGTAGTTTGAGCAACAGCTTTAAGGCTCCAGGTACTATTGCTTTTCATTAAAGCTTAAAAAGCACTCTTTAGCACCTTATCTGCACAAGTTACTGTTCATATGTGTTGGGGCAGTTTATTCACTGCAAATTCAATTAAAATCACATATTAACCCACTGTAGCTCAAACTACAGTAATTCCAGCTAACATACTTGAAACTATTGTTATCCAAATGAGCTGTGATGGAAAACAGTTTTTGTGTTTTTTAGCTTAACAATCCATTGAGTTATGTTAGTTCAGTTTCTAGACTATATTGTATACTAGCCATCCTATGACAGTCCTGTTTTATAAGAATTAGTTCATAGTTTCTATTTGGCTGTGATGCTTCTGTATGAACGAGTTTGCATATTTATTAGGACACGAGTCTGTATGGAGTAGAAAGCAGATATTACAAAAAAACAGCCAGGATAACAGGCAGGTCACACATTCACACAACACTCACACATTCCAGCCCAGAACACCATAGCTCAGTTATAAGGATTAATCTTTCTGTTATTAATGATGATTAATGATCTAACTGTTTCACATCTGTTTGTCTGCTGTTCTCCAAGGGGGCTACATGTGTGCATGGTAAAGCCAAGGGCGTAGATTTGCTATTGACACCTATGGGACCTATGTTCATTTCCAAACCAAATGTTATTTCCAAATGTTATTCATAGCTACAGATGATGTTAACCTACTGTATGCATCATTTATAACGCTATTATGATGGGCCGATTTCATTAGTGAATTTCAAGTGTTTCTTTGAAAAATAGCTCCTTATGTGTATCCTCTTCTTTTTTGCTGCCATCCTAACAACCAAACCCAGCTACAGAGTCTCAAATCACACTGGCCATATGTGTTACGGAGGTAGGACTCCAGTAGAGAATGTGATGTAACCCTTTCTGCACCTCTAGGTTAATGAGACGTTGACAGATCAGGGTTTTTTTTTTGGAGGGGATCAAATTATTGGTGGGGATAATTCAATAATCGCTGGATATTGGTGGAGACACGTCACTTCAGTCCATGCTAATTCTACGCCCTTGGGTGAAGCTTTCTGGATGTGCATGGCCAAATGAGTCAATAGAAGGGCACCTCAATTTTAGTCTTGTTGATTTTAAAGTGTTAGTCAAGTTAGTTAGTGTTAGATGCTTGAGCAGCTCTCAGTAGCCACTTAGCTGACATATGTGTCTTACTGCACTTGTTTTGATTTTTTCACTTGTTGTAATTTTTTTTAGAAACCATAGCATTTGTTCGAAGTGTATGTGAGACAGATGGCCCAAGAATGTTGCAGAGGTCAGGGCTTTTGTGACCCCCACCATATAGGGTTTCACAGTGGTTCTTCTGGGCGGGCAGTGGTTCTTCTATTCAAGAACCACTGCCCGCCCAGAGAATTACGACTGGCCAGGTGTACCACATGGGCCAAAAGGAGCAGGAAGGCGGGCCTATACGTGACAACAGAGACACGATTGAGACCAGGGTTTGAGAGCTCAGAGAAACATCGGTACTGCAGTCCTAAGAATAAAAGCTTTTACTCTGAACTGGTCTCCCTCTTCATTCTGACGGCAACAACGAAGTCATGACACACTTGAATGCAGCAGATGTTGTTTACATGCTGTGATTAACAGAAAAATAGAAATGCTCCATAATAGCTTGGAAATCCTTCTAGACCCATTGACTTACATTTAAGATAAAGTATGTTCTAGCCCTCGCCAGTATGGTTACTATGTTAGAGATTATGTACCAGGGGGTGGGGTCTGGGTGAGGTAGAGCACCAGGGCAGCACAGGAACAGAATGACACTAGAGAAGCAGGAGGGGGAGATTGCGACATGTAGTCTAGTACATGTTCTTGTCTAGAGAACCCAAAACCCTAAAGTTATCACAACTGTTTATGTCTTCCGCTGTGTTACTTTAACTGTAAAGAATTTGCTAAAATATTTATTTGAATATTATAATTTTTTAAAAGATATTTTGGGAACCACGTCTCTGCTTTGACTGGTTTCCTTTCAGATTTTCTTGTTTGAATTATAAACAATATTGAATGTATTTTAAAACTACAAGATTATGAGATGAGGGTATGTAACTAACATGATCTTACTGATTTGTGTTACTGCAGGCTGCACTCTGGAGAACGCAGACAAATTACTATTTTTCACAGCAAATACAGGAGAGTCAGTACTGCTGCCCTGTTACTGCACTGACCCACAGACCAGACCTGAGACCTTCACCTGGAAGAAGTACGACAGAATCAGATACATATATGAACAGATATCCAGTGAGAGAGCTCAGTACAGAAACAGAGTTCAGCTGTTTAATGATCACTCACCAGCAAATCTCTCTCTACTCATATCACACCTGACTGAAGAGGATGGAGGAGAGTATGTGTGTGAAGTTAAATACAAGGACTCCACAGAAATCAGACTCACTGTTGAAGGTAAAACACTGCTCTAGTTTTTCTAGACTGTCATGAACAAGTTACTTCTCTGAGATAGTAAATGCTGTTTACCATTATTAGCAATTTAGCAACAAAGTACTCTCAGATTGTTTAGATGGTAAACACTTGTGTCTATGGTACTTTCAAACAGAAGCAAAGGTCTTATAGTGCAGTAGCTTTTGATAGGCTGTTTGCAAGTGACATCACATCACTGGGTTGCTATGTTGTGAAATGAAGAAGGCGGGCAGGAAGTGATTTTTCACAAAGGGGGTACTATCACACTCTCCCACAGTGGCTGTGGATTATGTTTTTTACAGTCACTCAAAATCAGTTTAACCAAGAAACCATAAGCTGCTTTTATCAAGTACCAAATGTTGCTGGTTATGAAGGAGACAAATGCAAGAAATTTACTGAAGAACAGCAGAAAAGATGGTCTGCAAGTTTTTATCTGCAGTCAGAATGAGACTGAAGGAGCTTCCTGTTCAAGTTTCTTGTAGTTGTTGTTTTAAATCTCTCAGTAACCAGTCACAGCACCCGCAGACCAAGAGTTTACAATACAATATACACTATATTTCCAAAAGTATTCACTCACCCATCCAAATAATTGAATATAGGTTCCAATCACTTCCATGGCCTCAGGTGTATAAGCACCTGGGACTGCTTTTTCAAACATTTGTGAAAGAATGGAAGAATTGCTCTCAGAAGTAAGTAAGTAAGTAAGCAAGTAAGAATTTATTTATAAAGCACTCTAAACACAACCGGAGTTGACCAAAGTGCTGTACATAAAATCAATCCTCAGGACACGCAGGGTAAAAACAATAAACAAATAAAATACGTAATGACATTAACACATAAAAGGAGTTTAAAAGAAAAACAAAAGAAAGAAAACTAGCAGCACCTCACATCACTACAGTCTCCTGTTATTCAAAAGCAAGTTTGTAAAACCTGACTTAAACACAGAGACAGAAGAGGCTTGGCGAATATCGGGTGGAAGACTGTTCCATAGTCTCGGAGCATAAACCGCAAATGCACGATCACTTTTAAGTTTCAGCCGAGCCCTGGGAACAGTCAGCAGGTTCTGTGAAGATGTTC
Source organism: Megaleporinus macrocephalus (assembly GCA_021613375.1). Classification (NCBI taxonomy): domain Eukaryota; kingdom Metazoa; phylum Chordata; class Actinopteri; order Characiformes; family Anostomidae; genus Megaleporinus; species Megaleporinus macrocephalus. The sequence continues at coordinate 12,512,815 of CM038707.1, read as the reverse complement.
TAAACAAGCGTTGAGAGGTTAAGGGTGTTAGCAGGCCTGTAATATAACTTTAAACTGTATTCTATACTGGACACGTAGCCAATGTAGAGAAGCGAGCACTGGAGTGATGTGATCTCTTTTCTTAGTGCTAGTCAATAATCTGGCAGCAGAATTCTAGACTAGTTGTAGACATTGCGATAGAGACTGAGTAATCCCTATATATAATGAATTACAATAATCAAGTCTGGAGGAAATGAATGCATGAATAACTTTCTCCAGGTCAGAGAAACAGAGAAAAGGCTTTAGCTTTACAATGTTTCTCAGCTGGAAGAAACTATTCCTTACCACAGAGTTGATTTGTTTATCAAATCTGAGATCTGAGTCAAAAACAACACCAAGATTTCTCACAGGGGACTTGACACATGAAGACAGACAACCCAGGTTATAAGAAACATTGTTAAGGAGATGGGGAGCACCAAAAACAATGACCTCTGTCTTGCTTACATTCAGCTAAAGAGAATTGACAGCCATCCATCTCTTCATGTCCTCAAGACAATTTAAGAGGGACATTAATGAACCATGTTCATTAGGTTTAATTGGAAGATATAACTGAATATCATCTGCATAACAGTGAAAGCTAAGGGCCCTAGTATGGACCCTTGAGGAACACCCCAAGACATGTCTGCAGAGGAGGAGAAATAATTGCCCATATTCACTGAAAATGTTTTATGTTCCACGTAAGACCTAAACCAACTCAGGACCATGCCCAATAAGTATGTTATGGTCAACTGTGTCGAAAGCAGAACATAGGTCCAAAACCAAAAGGATAGCACAATTTCCTGAATCAGCTATAAGCAAGAGGTTGTTAGTCACTTTAAGGAGGGCAGCTTCCGTGCTGTGCATAGCCTTAAAACCAGACTGAAAAATGTCAAAAATGTGGTTATTACTTAAAAACGGTAGAAGCTGATGATACACCACCTTTTCCAGTAATTTAGCTAAAAACGGCAATCTAGAAATCGGACGATAGCTACTGACCATTGTGACATCAAGGTTCTGCTTTTTAAGCAGAGGAGTAACTACAGCTTGTTTGAACAAGGCAGGAACCATACCAGTAGTTAAGGAGGTATTGATGATGTTCTGGATAAATGGTCCCAAAACACCCATTGACTCCTTAACCAACTGAGGTGGCATAATATCAAGAGGGGTTGTTGCAGGCTTAGTGTTAATCACTAAGTCTGTAAGTTCCATTATTGAAACAGTAACAAATTCTCTAAACACCTAGATGTCTACATGGCTGTGGAAGAAGAACATCTGGTCCCAAAAATATATAATGAGATCGAATATTCTCAGTCTTCCCACTAAAAAAGTTTAAAAAGTCTTCACATAAGCCAGGGGACGGAATTAACCCAAATCCAGGTACAGGTTTTAGTAACGAGTTAATTGTACTGAACAAAATGTTAGGTCTGTTAAAATTTTTAGTAATAATATTAGAAAAATAAGCTTCCCTTGCAGATTTCACAGCCAGCTGATAATCAACTAAGCAACTTTTGAATACGTCAAAGTTTATTTGTAGTCTATGTTTTTTCCATTTCCTCTCTGCTTTCCTACAAGCCTGCCTAATTTCCTGAGTGGCCGCATTTAACCAGGGTTGCATTTTAGGTTTTACACGTTTAAATCTCATGGAGGCCACAATATCCAGAGCATTTAAACAGCCCTGATCAAATGCAGCAACTAGATCGTCAACATTAGGATGGGCCAAGTCATGAGTAGGCAGCATTAAAGTGTCTAAGAAGGCTCTTGAGAAATCACTAGCAGTGGATGAGCTAACATATCTAGTCAACCGACCTGGAACAGAAACTGGAAAGTGCCCAGTAAAATTAGAGCTAAACACTACTGGCTTGTGATCAGAGAAACTGGCATCTTCAATCTCTAGCTGGTCAATATCAAACCCAGTCGAAAACACCAGATCAAGTGTATGGCCAGGTACATGGGTAGGCTCATGAATGTGTTGAGTAAAATTAAAAGCATCCAAAAGTTGCATAAAATCATTTACCAAATATTTAGCAGAACAGCAAACATGTATATTAAAATCGCCCATGAGTAAAATTCTGTCAGACAAGGGAACAATCAAGGCAAGGAATTCAGAAAATTCAGTAATAAAATCACTATGTGGTTTGGGAGGTCTATATACCAGCGCACAAAGTAAAGGAAAAATAGAATGAGCCTTAAAGACCAACACTTCAAAACTTTTAAACTTCTCGACATTAAGCATAGTGAACTTCTGTGTGGTACTGTGATAGGATGCCAGTCGTGAAATTTCCTTGCTGCTACATATTCCACAGTCAACTGTCAGTGGTATTATAACAAAGTGGAAGTGATTGGAAATGACAATAAGTGTAAATGGTGTTGAGGCGCATAGTGCACAGAGGTTGACAACTTTCTGCAAACTTAATGTGACCTTTAGATTAGCTTAAGAACAGTGCATAGAGAGCTTCCTGGAGTGGGTTTCTATGGCCAAGCAGCTGCTTGTCTGACTGCATTGTGCCAAGTGTAAAGTTTGGTGGTGGGGGGATTATGGTGTGGGCTTGTTTTTCAGGAGTTGGGCTTGGTCCCTTAGTTCCAGTGAAAGGAACTGTTAATGCTTCAGCAGGCCAAGAGATTTTGGACAATTTCATGCTCCCAACTTTGGGAGGACAGTTTGGGGATGATCTCTTCCTATTTCGACATGCCTGTGCACCAGTGAACAAAGCAAGCTTCATAAAGACATGGATGAGTTGGCTTGATGTGGAAGAACTTGACTGGCCTGCACAGAGTCCTCACCTCAACCCAGTAGAAAGAATTAGAACGGAGACTGTGAGCCAGGCCTGCTTGTCCAACATCAGTGTCTGACCTCACAAATACGCTTCTGGAATAATGGTCAAAACGTCTCATAAACACTCCTAAACCGTGTGGAGAGCCTTCCCTGTTATAGCTGCAAAGGGTGGGCCAAGATCATATTAAACCCTATGGATTAAAAATGGTCACTCAAGTTCATATGCGTGTGAAGGCCGCTTTCCCCATTCCACCTTAAATGGTGCCTCAGCGTATTGGCTGCAGCACCGTTTAGGTTTAAATGGGAAAAGCTGACTTCTGTTCCATGCGGTCAGGAGGAGTGAGTATTGTAGTGTGTACAGTTGATCTGTGAGTGAACACTGGTGATAGATTTAAAACCTAAAGGAAGTAAACAGCCAGAACACTAGGGAAAAGAGGTGGTGGAGCTGAATATTTGTTGCTGGTTAATCTACAGGACAGTAAGAAATCCAAATGGTAGACATTGTGAAGCTTCTTGATACCGAGATACCCGACTGCTATTAAACAAGATGTGCCTCAGTACTTTGATACAGTATGCTTTCATTTGTTTTCTGGAGTAGACGGTGTCTGGAGGAGAAGGTACATGTGCTGCCGTCATAACATCAGGATCATGTCTAAGATATGCTGTGATTGTGTTTGGTCTTAAACTAGTACAGTACAGACTCCTCACCTCGATCTCCCCCATTCTGTTTTTCACTTACTGCCTCCTTCTGGGTTTCGAGCACCGACTTTAACATAACAGAGAAAAAATCCCCACAGCTTTTCCTTCAAAGTATTTAACATTTGTACTTCCCAACGAACTTAACAACACAATTAGATATACAACATAAATAAAAACTACATTTAAATTTTGTGCACATGTAAATTTGATCTTTTTCCAGAAAAATATTTCTCACTGCAAATAACTACTACAAAACCAAAATAACAACAATATTTAAAATAAGAAGCACTTTGGCTTCATTTTCTAAACGTAAAAGTAACTACCTCCTTAATTCTTATTTGAATACAAATAAAAAAAAAACTATTTTTTATTAATATCTCATAAAATCGTATATGCTCTTGAAACCATAAACCATACTTTGTTTTACATTATGTGTGAATTTCTTGATAAACTGAAATGGTTTCAAAAATGTCATTCTATAATATCTCACACTTAAACACAAGAACACTTTCTTCCAAAATTAAACCTTTTAATGAGTTTTATTTAAATGTTAATTAAAATTATATGCATGTCTTGTTTGTTTGTAACATTAATTTGCCACATCTCTCTTTACTGATAGGTGTTACTACAGGCTGCACTCTGAACAACCCTAGAAAAGTACTGAGTATCACAGCACATACAGGAGGATCAGTACTGCTACCCTGTTACTGCACTGACCCACAAGATAAACCTAAGAAATTAACCTGGAAGAAAAAGGACGCAAACACAAACACAATGAAAGAGATATCTATTGATAGTTTTCAGTACAGAAACAGAGTTCAGCTGTTTAATGATCACTCTCCAGCAAATCTCTCTCTACTCATATCACACCTGACTGAAGAAGATGGAGGAGATTACAGGTGTTACCTCTCTCAAAGTGAATACACAGACTTCAGACTCACTGTTAAAGGTAAAACACACTTTTTTGTTTTTATACAGTAAAATCTATATACTGTTTAAATGTTAAATTCATAATTAAAGAGTTTTAATTCTACTTTTGAAGTGTTTATAGTTCCACTTTATAGACAGTGATATAACACTGTTAATAGTTTTATTTCTAAATCAACATCACCAACAGAAACTCTACTGATTGCTCTTCAAAATCTGTTCCAAATCTGTGAAACACATATAACATTAAAATTTAAAAAAAGATCATTGATCAACTAAGATCACCTTAAATTTAATGCATCAATCCTGTAAAGTGTAAGATGAGCTTAACCCTAATATTAGAACATTTTATTGCTACATTCATATCAATATTAAATTATTCTTTAAAACAATATTCAGAATCAGAATCAGAATCAGAATCTGACTTTATTTGCCAAGTATGCTCACACATACAAGGAATTTGTTTTTGGTTACAGTAGCTCACAGTGCACGATAACTGACAATAACACACACACCCAACACACACACACACACACACACACACCCACACACACACACACACACACACACACACACAGTGACATACACGCACAGATACACCTGTAAACTTAACATGTGCAGAGTTGTATATTTAAAGTTAAGTACTAAGTGCAGCAGTGAAAGACGGAATTAAATAGATATAAATATGGAGAACAGGAGATTCACTGGTGAGATGGTGGTACAGAGTGTTCTGAGACTCTATCAGATAAATAAAAGTGCAGTGCAGAGAAAGAAGAGTGAGAGAACATCTGGATATGGATGTATGTATGTAGTAGACTGTACAGAGAAAGAAGAGTGAGAGAACATCTGGATGGGGATGTATGTATGTAGTAGACTGTACAGAGAAAGAAGAGTGAGAGAACATCTGGATATGGATGTGTGTATGTAATAGACTGTACAGAGAAAGAAGAGTGAGAGAACATCTGGATGGGGATGTATGTATGTAGTAGACTGTACAGAGAAAGAAGAGTGAGAGAACATCTGGATGGGGATGTATGTATGTAGTAGACTGTACAGAGAAAGAAGAGTGAGAGAACATCTGGATATGGATGTATGTATGTAGTAGACTGTACAGAGAAAGAAGAGTGAGAGAACGTCTGGATGGGGATGTATGTATGTAGTAGACTGTACAGAGAAAGAAGAGTGAGAGAACATCTGGATGGGGATGTATGTATGTAGTAGACTGTATCCAGAATGTAGTGTGTGATGTTCAGCTGTTCATCAGTGTGATGGCGTGTGGGAAGAAGCTTCTCTGAAGTCTGGAGGTCTTGATTCTCAACTGGCTGAAACGCCGACCTGAGGGAAGATACTGGAACAGGTGATGTCCAGGGTGTGATGGATCATGGACGATGTTCTCTGCCCGCTTCCTGGTTCTGGCCATGAGCAGGTCTGGTAGGGAGGGTAACTTCACACTGATGGTTCTCTCTGCAGACTTGATGATGCACTGCAGTCTGTGGGTGTGGTGTTTGGTGGCTGAGCTGCCCCACACTGTGATGGATGCGGTGAGGACAGATTCTATGGTGGCGGTGTAAAACTGCACCATGAGCTCCTTGGGCAGGTTGAACTTCCTCAACTGACGCAGAATTATATTAATCAGGTCTGTTGGGGATGTATTACTGATCTCTCAGCTCTCTGTAACTGTAACAGTATGAGACAAGAAGACGAAGGTGCAAGGTGCAAGGACTGATTAAAGTCACAGGAGAAAATTCATTCACAAAGACGACTCAATACAAATCAGATGTTTGAGCAGCTCTCAGTAGCCACTTAGCTGACGTGTGTCTTGCTAGCTACAAGACATCACAGATGCAATGAAGTGTGTTGAAAAGTACTAGTTTATTTAAGTTGTTGTGCTAAATTATCTTACCTGAGAAAGTTCTCTGAACTTCCATACTGTAAAGAGCAGGGAAATGGCTGTCCAGCGTAAAACAGGTCACAAACAGTATGATGTAGTTACTTAGTGAATACAATTATTCAATGTTTTATTTCTGAGTTCAAAAAAGGATATATTTTTACATTACACGTCATCACTCTCCACAGAAAAACATGTATCTGCTGGTTGATATTTATTTTTCCAGAAATGCTCCAAAAGAGCTTGGAAATCTTTCTAGCTCCACTGAGTTACATTAAAAGTAAAGTATGTCCTGGCCCCCTTCTGTATAGTTACTATGTTGGAGGTAGTTGTTTGAGGCAATATGTTAAGTTCCTGTTCTCATCCAGAAAATCCAAAAACCCTGAAGTTATTACAAATCGTCGCTGTCCAATGAAAATCATATATCTCCATTTTTATTGATTTTGAGTTTTCTACATTATTTGAACACACCAATGGTTGTTTACATTGTTTGCAAATTTCATGATTAATGGACCAATTGAAATGCTCCAAAATAGCTTGGAAAAAACTCTGGTTCCATTGACTTACACTGTAAGTGAAGTAGGTTTTTGGTCTTCCCTGTAAAGTTGCAATTTTGGAGATGCTTGTTTTTCATTGGACAGCGATGAAATGTTTGTTATCTTTCATCTTTAACTGTACAACATTTGCTTGAACGTGTTTTTGAATATTATTTCCAAACATTTATGTGAAGATTGGTAGGATATGGTTTGGTAGCATATATATTCTTAAAAAAAAACACATTAGTCTCTGCTTTGTTTGAGTTACAAGAGTATTTAATGTGTTTTCAAACTACAAGATTAAGAGATGAGGAAATGTAACTAACCTGATCTAACTGATATGTGTTACTGCAGGCTGCACTCTGGAGAACACAGATAAAATGCTCTCTTTCACAGCAAATACAGGAGAGTCAGTACTGCTGCCCTGTTACTGCACTGACCTACAGACCAAACCTGAGACCTTCACCTGGAACAAACTCAACACAGACAGATATGAAGAGATATTCAGTGGGAGTGATCAGTACAGAAACAGAGTTCAGCTGTTTAATGATCACTCTCCAGCAAATCTCTCTCTACTCATATCACACCTGACTGAAGAAGATGGAGGACATTACAGATGTGAAGTTAAAAACAGTGGCTCCACAGAAATTAGACTCTCTGTTAAAGGTAAAACAACAAAAAATTAATTTAATTTTAGAAACGTTCATGAGCAAGTTATTTCTGTGTCACTCTACCTCTTTCTGCAGTCCTTTCAAACTGAAGAAAGTGTATTATGGTGTAGTAGCTTTTAATAGACTGTTTGCAAATGACATCATATCACTGAATTGCTCTGCTGCAAACTGCACATGGTGGACATGAAGTGATTTTCCACATAGGGGGCGCTATCACACTCTCTCACTCCCTCAGTGGCTGTGGATTATGTTCTTTACAGTCACTGAAAATCAGTTTAACTAAGAAACTACCATGAGCTTTCATCAAGTACCAAATGTTGTTGTTTATGAGGGAGAAAAATGCAAGAAATTGACTGAAAAAAGCAGCAAAGCTGGTCTGCAGGTTTTCATCTGCAGTCAGAATGAGACTGAAGGAGCTTCTTGTTCAAGTTTCTTGTAGCTGTCTTCAATTTAGTATGTAGTTTTTAAACAGAGGACGTATCAGATATTAAACTGATCAGAACAGAAGCTACACTTGATCTTAGCCTAAAGGCAGAGAAGGGTTCGATTGCCAGTCAGGGCTGCATGGTGGTGTAGTGGTTAGCACTGTCGCTTCATAGTAAGATAATCTGGGTTCGATCCCTGGTCTGTGGAGTTTGCATGTTCTCCCCGTGCTTGAGTGGGTTTCCTCCCACATGTCCAAAGACATGCAGTCAGGTTGGTTGGACACTTAAAATTCCCCGTAGGTGGGGGTGTTGGCCATGCGATGGACTGGTGAACTGTCCATGTTGTACCCTGCCTTTGCCTGATGACGCTGGGATTGGCTCCAGCCCCCCCATGACCCTGACTAGCAGGATAAAGCGGCAGATAATGGATGGATGGAATAATTGGGTCTTTTACCACAAAATAATTCTCACTGCTAATAATTACAAAAAAAGAACAACATTTTTTACAAAAATTAAGGAGTTCGCCCCACAACCTCATATCAAGTCATACAAGTTGTTACCAAGCCATTTTCCTGATGGAGCCTGGTTCTCTCCTGTCTCCTGTGAAGAGAGGATGGAGAAGGGTGGCTCAGGCTCAGGAGGTATGTTCTTCTTTATCGTTGGCTGAAAGCATGAATTACGCCGTTGTGAAAGAAGCTATCCTGCGTGCTTATGAACTTGTGCCAGAGGTTTACCGTCAGAAGTTTAGAGGTTTTCGAAAGATGCCAGCTCAGTTGTAAGTTGAATTTGTAAGGGAAGAGAGTACCATGTTTGATCAATAGGCTTGTTTGCGGCTAGCAAAGTGACAGACAAAGAATCTTTATGCTTTTATAAGATTTAAAAAATAGTAGTTTATTTAAATCAATGCCAAGTAACAACTATTTCTCAGGCTGGAGTTCCAGCTGATGAATTTGTTCTAACACACAAAAGCAAAATTTTTATTTTTAAGCACCGTTCAGAGAGCACAGGTGACTCAAGCTTCAAAACCACCCCACCAAGGCCAGATCTCCTGTTTGTAATTTGACTTCAGTAGAGTGTTTTTACTGCCACAAACAAGGACATATAGCTAATGAGTGCTATGCTTTTAAACATAAACAAAGACAGGGAAAAGCCAGTAGGGCTTGGCTTTGTCAGTTTCTTCAGAGGCAGTTATGTCTACTGATGATTGTTATCGTCTGTTTATATTTAATGGTTCGGCGTTTGTGATATCATGTGTCATATCACGTGACACTGCGGCTCCGCGCTCGTTCATGCATGCTGGTGTTCTGCCTTTGTCAGATGAAACTTCTACTGGGATCAGAGATGAGCTAAGTTCAAGTAGCCCTGCAAGATGTGTATTTGTGTTCAATGTTGCTGACATTGTCAGGAATGGTGTTAGACAGGAGTTACCTGTTAAGGGAGTTGATTTTATTCTGGAAAGCGATCTCACTGATGGTAAAGTTGCTCCTTTGTTAGTGGTGTTCAGTCAGCCAAATGATTGTATTGCTACAGATGTGCTGACTACAGGTTTTTAAGATGCAGTCACAAGGGCTCAAGCTAACAGCACAACAGACATAGTTGACCTCTCTTACTCATTTTTAACAAATGAGGACCTCTCTGTTCCTTCCATACCAGCCTGTTCTCCAGAGCAGGTACTGGACATGTCCCCTGTACCTGCCAGTCAGATTATGAGAAAGGAATTAGTTTCAGCACAAAACCTTGATAGCAGTTTAGCTAAATGTGTTAAATATTGCTCATGAGCATCCTTGGTCAGGACATCTGGGAATCACCAAGACATATTCACGTGTCTTAAAACACAGAAAGGATGTGGCTAACTACTGTTGTTCATGTGAAACCTACCAGAAAGCTGGTAAACCAAGTCAGGTTATTCCTCCTGCTCCTTTGCACCCTAGTCCAGTAATAAGTGAACATTTTAAAGAGTTTTGATTGATTATGTTGGACCCCAACCATGTTTAGATGAAATGCAGTCACAGTGTCAGATTCTTTCTCTTTGCCCAGAATTGATGACTGTGTTGATGTTGGGTCTGCTTGTTTTGTAACCAAATTAGATATTTGAAAAGTATATTGGCAAGTTTCATTAACCACTAGAGCTTCTGAGTTGTCTGGCTTTGTTACTCCCAACATATTTCTACAAATGCTATTTATACTTAAAAACGTGCCTGCTAAACTCTCTTAATTGGATGATGTAATCGTGTGATCCATGTTCTGGGAAAACCATTTGGAATCACGGAAAGCAGTTTTTAAAAGGTTGGCAGAAGCTAACTTGACACTAAATGTGAGTTTGTTCAGGCTACCATCACATATTTAGGAAAGCAAGTTGGTTTTGGACAAGTTTGCACTTTAGAGGAGAAAAAACAATGCTGTTGTTGAGTTTCCCACTCCAAATTCAAGACGTGAGTGGGGATGTTTGGGTAGTATTGCAGTCTTGGCAAAATTTTTCTACTGTGGCTGAGCCACTAACTAGTTTATTAAGCCTCTCACTTTCATTCAACTGTTCATCTATGTATCAGGAGGTGTTTAACAACATTAAAGCCCTGCTGTGTTCTGCCCCTGTGCTTGCTGCCCCGATTTTCACTATTCCTTTTAAATTGGAGGTGGATGCCAGTGGTGCTGGGGCTGGGGCTCTGTTGCTGCAGGAAGGTGAGGATGGGATAGATTATCCTGTCGGCTATTTTCTACTATTTGTCTGTGTTGGTTCTAGTCGTTTGCCAGCAGTTGTTTTTACCATCCTAAATATATATATGGAGGAGTGTACAGGTGTTACGTCACAGCAGATAAATACACATACATCATATATATTACCCTCCCGGATGTGGGGAAAACCGTAAAGGTGGATTCATCAGAGAACAATACACATTTCACATCGTCCACAGCCCAAGATTTGCGTTCCTTGCACCATTGAAACCGACGTTGGGCGTTCACATGAGTGATCAAAAGTTTGGCTATAGCAGCCCGGCCGTGTCTGTTTACCCTGTGGAGCTCCTGAGGACAGTTCTGGTGGAAACAGGGGAGTTTAGATGCACCTTTAATTCCTCCGTGATCCGGGCAGCCGTGGTTTTGGTTTCCTGGATACAATCCGGGTTAGCACCCGAACGTCCCTCTCAGACAGCTTCCTCCTGCGTCTGCAGTTAGCCCGGTTGGATGTGGTTCGTCCTTCCCGGCGGTATGCTAACATTACCCGGGATACCGTGGCTCTTGAAACATCACAAACTCCCGCTGTCTTGGTCACCAATGCGTCAGCAAGACGCGCACCGACAATTTGTCCTCTTTTAAACTCCGTTGTGTCACCCATAATGTTGTCTGCGGAACCTTCACATGCTGCTCTGCCTGGTTCAGTGTGCAATTTGTGAGGCTTGGCCTCACCAGACGTGTCCAACTAAGGCATCTAATCACCCACAGCTGTCTCAGTTTTTTAATCCTACCCCTTTATAGCAGCATGGTGCGGCCCTGGAGGTCACATCTTCCATGGTAGTACACTTTAAATACTTTCAAGCCAGGGGTAGCATGCTTATGACCTCTGCGGGGCCTTAGAGCACCAAAGGTGGCCTACCGAATGGCTTATGACCCCTGGAAGTAATATCTTCCATAGTAATGCATTTAAAATACTTTTAATCCAGGGGGAGCATCCTTATGACCTCTGCGGGGATTTAGAGCAACAAAGGCGGCCTACCGAATGGCTTATGACCGCCGCAAGTGACATATTCCATAGTAGTGCATTTAAAATACTTTTAATCCAGGGGGAGCATTCTTATGACCTCTGCGGGGATGTAGAGCAACAAAGGCGGCCTACCGAATGGCTTATGACCCCTGGAAGTAATATCTTCCATAGTAATGCATTTAAAATACTTTTAATCCAGGGGGAACATCCTTATGACCTCTGCGGAGATTTGCAGCACCAAAGGCGGCCTACTGAAAGGCTCATGACCCCTGGAAGTGACATATTCCATAGAAGTGCATTTAAAATACTTTTAATCCAGGGGGAGCATCCTTATGACCTCTGCGGGGCCTTAGAACACCAAAGGTGGCCTACTGAAAGGCTTATGACCCCTGGAAGTAATATCTTCCATAATAGTGCAATTTAAGTATTTCTAAGCCGGGGAGCATCCTTATGACCTCTGCGGGGCCTTAGAACACCAAAGGCGGCCTACTGAAAGGCTTATGCCCCTTGGAAGTGCCACCCTCCCATAAGTGCACCTTGTGCGGCCTACAAGTGATGCTCATGCCCCTTGGAAGTACCACTTTGCCGGGGGAAAGTACATAAATAATTAAATTAAAAAATAATAAAATAAATAAAATTAATTCCCCTACCCAAAGGAGCTTATGGATGTCCTACACCCCTCTTAGAGTGCACCTTGTGCGGCCTAGAAGTTATACTCATACCCCTTGGAAGTGCCACCCGCCCATAAGTGCACCTTGGGTGGCACTTAACTTACCCTAACTTAACTTAAGCCTCACATAACTTACCCTAATAGCATGCACCCTGCCCAGATACCTCCTCTCACCTAATCCCCCCACCCACCAATACCTCCAGGCCCCATGCCTCACCTAACTTACCCCAAATTTTTCATCGCAGCCACTGGGAGACCATGGGACGTGTCTTACAAAACAATGTTAATATAACATTAAACTCTAAAACCCCAAAATGAGTGAATTATGAATTGACAGCAGATCTGGGAAACTTATCTGGGAAGCAGATACTACACACTAGGTAACTCGTCAATGGGTGTAACCACATTGGGTAGCAAATTGTTAGGATAAGAAGACTTCAACCAATCATAGAGCTAGTTTTAAACTCTTGGAGGCGCCAAAAATAAAGTAATGAAATTGGTTTTCATCCATCTCCTCATCCCTCACAAGGGGGGAAAGTGTTATACACCAGTTTACCGGTAACTGGAGAGCATGGACATTATGAATTGTGAATTTACCTTCGACTGCTTTCTGTGCTCGAGTTAAATTTCTGTGCTCGAGTATTGGATTGGGTTGGTATGACAGTTTGGGAGCAGGCATGGGGGGTGTGTTGTTTTATATCTGTCCAAGGGACATAACAGTTATCAGTTCATCATGCCTAATGTCATAGAACGCCCTTTAGTTTATCTGTTTTTTATACAGTATAATGTTAAATGTCAAAAGTAACATACCATGCTATTTGGGATTATTTGTTATTTATAAGGTCCAATGTATTTAAGACACATGTCGTAGACCAATCACATTTTTTATTATATTTAAGTATAAGTTCTGTTTAAGGGACATTTTTCAGATTTTTTCAGAATGGAGAACATGTTTCAATCTTTGTGTACTAAGTGTATTAAAGCACAGAAAGCTATGAAATATATGGCATTTTCATTAAAACTTCTTGTTTCTTCATATATATGGTGGTGAGTGGGAACTATGTGCTTAGTAAAGATGAGTGAGCATGTGAACTCAATCAATACTGATACAGCAAATGTACCTGACCTTGCGCAGCGCCATCGCAGTAAGTTGTTACTCAAAAATTAGCCAAGGTTGGCAGGTCTGCAGCTACCACACGTCCTATTAACTATTGTTATTATAAAGTGTGTTTCTGTCTTTAATCACATTAGATGCTGACTTACCTTTAATTCTGCTGTTCTGTTATTGCAGTGATCGCCAAATATTCTCCCTTAACAGAGAGTTCAACTAAATCCACAACATCTACTGCAGCTACAAGTTCCATCCAAACACCTAACAGTAAGTACAGTTTAGACTATTTCTGAATTTAGTGAGAATGATTTCCCATGTTCTCCTAACAGAATATTCAGGATTTATAGCCAGTACAGAGGAAAAATAATGAATAAATTAATCAATTAATCAACCTTTATTTTCACTTGGGAGTACATTGTAAACGAGCATTACAATTTTAACAAAAAGGAATTTAAAATAAATTAAAATGTATTTTAATATGAGTACTTAAAATATAAAATAAACAATATAAACAGAAAAACAAAATTAAGTAAGACAAATCGCAAAGAATGAATATTAATAAGAAACTAACACCAACAAAGTAAAACAAAATAAAAAATTAAAAATAAAAAAATAGTAATATAGGTATAAATGTAATAGTAAAAATCAAAATAGTTAAAATAATAATAATATTAGTAATAATAATGATAATAATAAAAAAGAGTAATACAAATCAAAAGAAAAAGTGAAAAAAGCAACTGAAATCAAACTGTTAACTAAAATTAAATTAAATACTGGCAGGTCATGTGGAGGTGGTTAGAAATTAAAATGTCTTAGTGACACCAGTGAGCTGAGCTTTAGTGTTTCCTGCAGTGACTTCCAGCTCGCTGGCGCACTGGAGCTAAAAGCAGATTTTCCCAGTTCAGTAAAAGCTCTTGGTAGCTGAATTGTGAGCCAGTCACTGGAGTGATTTTGGTAATTTGTGCTATTCTGAGTGAGCATTATTGTGATATATGATGACATTCTGCCAGAAAGTGCTTTAAAGATAAAAAGAAACAAGTGTGTTTCTAAACGCTCACAAGAGAAGATTTATTCATATTTATTTATATAATAAACAGTGATGTGTGCTGTAGGGGTCATCAGTAATGAACCTCAAAGCTGAATGACATATAGAGTCTAATGGTTTCTAGTGCTTAATAATTTTATTAATTGTATGTTGTTGCTTCTCAAACACCCAGAATGCAATTCTTTATCTTTATTTTTCTTCATTATTAAATATTACAATATGAAGTATTATAAGATGCCGCTCGCTTAATGTTTTAAAGTGAACTATGAACCACTGAGCTCACTAATGACTAAGTTATAATCATCACGTCACCTAAAGCCTATCAAGAGCATTCACAATAATCCAGAATGAAGTTTTCTCTGTACTCTGTAAAGGCCTCATATAAAGCTCTATAAAGTGCTATAGTGCATTATAACAGTGAGCTATATGAACAGATATTGTAAATTGTGGAACCTAATTTGATTAAGTCATATGCTCTAGCTTTATAATGAGTTTTGCTGTAATCTTAACTATTCAAGAGCGATTACATATGATTATAAGTTGTTATGTAGACTGTTTATGAATGCATTTATATTATCAAATTGTTTACACCCTTTATTTATTATGTGACCCTGTTCATTAGTGGTCAGGACATTTCCAAGATGCTACTGGGGGCATCTCCAGAACTGTAACTAATGAAGAAACATATTAATTCCAAGTGGCACCACTTACTCTTATTTAACTTACCTTCACCACTTAGAAAAGAACTTAAAACATTGTTTTTTATATTCTTTTCAGAAGGAATAAAAATATAATTCATTTTCAACCCCACACAATGTTACTGTAGTGTTTAGATTGAACCTCCAATAAGAAGTGCTCATTAGTGTTCCTGATGGAGTCCTTTCTATAGATAAACTGGGTAAAATTAAATTAACAGAGAAAATATGTATTATATGATTCATCATGTGATGCTGTTTGCAGGTTCTCCACAGTCTCTGCCCTTCGTCCCCTTTGCTTTGGTGACGGTGATCTTCCTCCACATTATAGTAGCTGTAGTTTATCTCACCAAGAGAACCAAAGGTATAAACTATATAATCAAATCACTGTGTACATACTAATATTCCTGTTTTCTTCTGTGTGTGAATTAAATTCTACTTTCTCAACAGCTCAGTCAGATTCTGCTGGAGTTCACTACAGCACTGCTGATGGAGATGAAGTGGTCAGTCTGGAGTAACACAGTTCAGCATGAAGTTGTTATGAACTTATAGGAGCTACAAAATCTTACATAACTCGAAATGTGTAAGAATTGCAGCATGATTCTGTTGATATAGATCCCGATTGATATTTGTGTTTCTTATAAACTGGCCAATGAAAATGAATATTTTCTGCTATGTTTGCAGTATTTTATATAACGTCTGTAAATAGTGCCAAATGTTGCTGTCATAAACTATGCTCTTAAATATATTCTGCATTTATAACTAATATAGAGTATTATTAAAAACTCACTAGCTAATGTTGTGTATAATCTAGATACAATTTGAAGATGTGTGTTTACAATAAAAGGTATTTTTGGTTGTTTTATTTACAGTTTTAATATAATAAGATACAGTTTTTTTTTCCCAGATACAGTTTATAATTAATTATAGCTGCTGTAAATTGTTGCCTATTTTTATTTAAACTTTTTTGCATTCAGTTCTACTAAAATTGACTAACACAAAATAAATGCATTTAGAATTAAAGCGACTGTAACGAATCATTAGACTCAGAGAGGTTATTTCGATCCATACGCAAGGCTTTATTAACACAACAGGGAAAGAAAATTTGCAATAAGGCGTAGAACCAGGCGTGGAAGTCCCAGGAGAGCAGGCGGGCTGGAGGTCTTGGCAGCCTTAGGAGGCGGCCGCTGATGAAAACTATAGGGCCCCGGTGACTCAAAGTGCTGTTCTAACGTGTGGGCAGTGGAAGTAAAACCAGAACTTCTGCATTGAAAATACGACCGTGGTCAAACCACTACGGGTATATTCCAACCAGAAACCCTGAGATATCGCTTTCAGGTCTAGTGATGGTGGGAGTATGAAGCTGCCAGAGCTGACCAGGGATCAGGAAAGTCAAGATGCAGTACAAAACAAAGATCCAAAATTATTTCAGGACCAACAACATGAGGCTGTAGGTGACTCGATGCTTAGGGAGGAGTTGAACCACTACTTCACACAGTTCAAGGTGGAAAGTTCAAAGATTGCATCAACCAAACCATCTGACTGCAGCAGCTCCACAGCCTTACAGTGCAGTCTCTGGATAAAGACTATCCAGTTTAAAGTTCCTGGGGGTGCGCATAAACGCAGACGTCCAAGGCAGGTCCAACACCTCTTAAGAAGGAACTGTGTCCTACCATTGCTCCATGGAGAGTGTGTTGACTTATGGTATCTCTGTGTGGTTCTCCAGTTGTACCACAGCACATAAAAAGTACCAACAAGGGGTCATCAACACTCCCCAAAAAATCATTGGACATACCATACCCTCCCTTAAGGAACTCCACAGCAACCACTGTGTCAGAAGGGCAGACAGGACTAAAAAAGACAGCACACGCCCAAGGTAGCAAATGTTGGAGCTGATGCCATCTGGCAGATGTTACAGACAAATGAAAACAAGGACAAACAGACTGTTTTTTATAACAGTGCCATAGCTCTGCTAAATACAAACATGTGACTGTTTGGGTTTTGGTAAAATCCCACACTGAGGCAATGTTATGCAGTGTTACACAGGCCTGTTCAATCTACAACTGGAAAACTCAACTTTGATGGGTTATGTGCAATCATTTTTGTTTACGATTTTTAGATTTGTATAGTGTTAAAATTATTACACTAGTACAGTTTGACAATAAAGTTAATTCATTCATTCATTCATTCATTCATTCATTCATTTGATTGACAATAAAGACCTCTTGACTTCACTTGAGGGAAACTGTACACATTCATCAATCAGATCATCTTTAAGGACCACCCTTATCTTGTTTCTTATGTGCAGTCATTTCTTAGAAGCAGGCACTAAACCAACAAGCCCCAACCGACCACTACTGATGAAGTAAGTTGGTCAGTGTGGGTTTGTGTACTGTGAAATGAAGCACCACAAAAGAAGAAATGGTAAGAGTTGCAGCGATTCTGAGAATGCCATGTCACTGTGTGTGTTTCTGCAAGAGGTTGCTGATGAATACTTTATTGTTGGGGGTAAAAACTATTCTATCTAACTGTCTATTGATTCCTGAAACTCCACTCAGACTTGCCCCGCAGAGACCTGAAAATACCCTCAGACTCTCACCCCAGAGACCTTAAACTACCCTCAGACTCACACCACAAAGACCTTAAACTACCCTCAGACTCATACCTCAGAGACCTGAAACTACCCTTAGACTCACACCTCAGAGACCTGAAATCCCACTCAGACTCTCACCCCAGAGACCTTAAACTACCCTCAGACTCATACCTCAGAGACCTGAAACTACCCTCAGACTTTTGTCTTCCACTCTCTCTCTTAAAACAAAATGCTTTAGGCACAATTATCCCCACATCCTGCCTGCATTGTTTCAGAGATAGATACCCACATTACCCACACTACTTCCCCCTCTCTCCTCTCACACTCCAAACGAGATGTAAAGTTGAACTGAAATAAGTGAACCTTCTAGTCGAACATTGGCCACCAAGGACGGAGTTTGTAGTTAATCCAAATTCCAGCAAGAATTCCCCTCGAATATTGTTCAAGCTAAAATTATGATTCGTAAGAAAGAGACCGTGCTACAGGGCGTGCCTCATCTCCTCCCCCTCATCTGGTAAAAGTGCAGGACACTGACTCATCCAGAGGAAGTTAAATGTCTAGGACTGCCTAATTCTAAACTGACAGGTTTAAAGACTTTTTAATTCAGACTATTGTAGAACTTGTTCCCCATTTGTGTGTTAAATGCTAGTATTCCCTTCCAGAATTGTCTATTTAAGTGTTTGGTTTGGTTCTGCTTTCTTTTGAATATTTTCATGAACATTTAAAGGAATGGAATCCAGCCTAGCACCCGAGCTCCTCCTAAAGAAGCTGAAGAATGTGTTAGAACTTAAGAGTAGTTTGGAAGACAGCTTCATGAGGCAAGAGAAAAAAAATGCATCATAGTTTAATCATTCAAGCTTAGTTAAGTTTCAGGTAATTGCTTACAGTGTTTCTGTGAACTGTACTCCATTTTATTCAACCAGCTGAGCAGACTGCCTTTGTTTCAAGAGTCATTACTGTAAGTCTAATTTTGCCAACATAGTTTAACATCTCAGATAAATAAGCCAGCATCGATGTCCAGCACTCCACAGAAGAGTCTTCAGCCCTGTGTATGCCCACATAACCAGAGTGAAGCAGCCAGCTCTGAGATTCACTTCTCCTACAGCAGGACAGCTGTCCACTCATCCTCAAAGATAGTGAGACAGGCACATTCACACACACACCCGCCTGTGATAGTTTCCTCAATGCTATTGTCTATAAGTCTATTGATCACTCCTTCCATTCAGGCTTGTATTCCAGCTCCGCTCATCTCCCACAGAATAGCTTTCTCTGAGATTCAGTAAACTCTAGAAGTTTCCTCAGTTGAATACAACGTTCTGTTCTCTTTTTACTCTTTATTTTATCTTTTTAAATATAATGCCTATACCAATACCAATAATAACAGATCCAATGTGTGGATCTGTCATGTCTGCAGCCTCTTCCGAAATCTCTGATCTTCCTGATCCCAATTCCCAGCGTGCACTTGCTGATGATGTCACACCCACATGTCCACAACACACCAATCCTCTCTCACGCTCCTCATCTCTGGAATATTGTTTGAACACACCTGTCACATGTTACGCACACACCATGTATACACTATCACACCATACACATGTTGTGAAGTTCTTTAGCTTTGACTCCCTTTGTTATCTGATGTTCTCTCTTTCTCTCATTTAAAAAAATAAATATCCACAGCCTTTGCCTTGACACTCAACGTTGAGCTCAGGTGCTCTTGTTTCTACTGATCATCCTTCAGTTGTTTCCATAACTTGATTGGACATGATTTGGAAAGGGATACACCTTTTTATATAAGGTCCCATAGTTGACAGTACATGTCAGAGCACAAACCAAACCATGAAGTCCAAGGAATTGTCTGTAGACCTCCGAGATAGCATTGTATGGATCTGCACGTCTGTGGAAGAGTACAAAAATAATTCTGCAGCATTAAAGGGCCTTAGTCAGAGAAGTGACCATGAACCCAAACAGAGCTTTTGACAGAGCTTCAGAGTTGCTTTGTGGAGAGAGGAGAACCTTCCAGAAGGACAACCATTTTTGCTGCACTCCACTAATCAAGCCTGTATGTTAGAGTGGCCAGACGGAAGCCACTGCTCAGTAAAAGGCACAAGACAGCCCACTTGGAGTTTGTCAAAAGGCGCTTGAAGGACCATGAGGAACTGGGAGACTAGTCAGGATCAAGGGAAAGATGAATGCAGCTATGTGTAGAGACATCCTTGAAGAAAACCTGCTCCAGAGCACTCTGGACTTCAGATTGGGGCAAACAGGACAATGACCCTAAAATGGCTGTGCACCGACACTCCCCATCCAACCTGGTGGAGCTTGAGAGGTTCTGCAAATAAGAATGGAAGAAACTGCCCAGAAATAGGAGTTCCAAGCTTGTAGCATCATATTAAAAAAGACTTGAGGCTGTAATTGCTGTCAAAAGTGCTTCAACAAAAGTTTTGAGCAAAGGCTGCGAACACTTACGTAAATGTGATTTTTTTTGTTTTTTATTTTGAATAAATTTGCTTTCACTTTGTCATTATGAGGTATTGTGGGTAGAATTTTGAGGGAGAAATGAATTTAATCCCATTTTGGAATAAGACTCTAACATAAAATGTGGAAAAAGTGAAGCGCTGTGAATACTTTCTGGATGCACTGTATATCAGCGTTCTACTTTTAAAATACAGCCTGTCTCGCTGTGTATCAGAGTTTTAACACTCAGGACAAAATATCAACAAAACGTGTCCACTTAATCCTAGTCATGTATTATCATTCAATAATAATATCAAAAAGGTATCTGAGACCTGTACAGATAAATATTTAAGGAATCTTGAAGGTGCTACCAACATATGGTACCTGTCTCAAGTAAATACTATGTAAGTTTCATTATAATTGTACAATTACAACAATTTGATGAAATTCACTCTCAGGTTCTAAGGTTCTATCCAGTCATTAGGAACCTGTGGGCAGCACAAATTGTGCAGCAGCAGATGAGATATCGTCTCTGCCTCTACATCTAGAAGGTGGACAAGCAAAGTGGGAGTGACTAATGGAGTGAACAGTGAGTGGACTCCATCATCCACTAGAGACTTAGTATCTTGTGGGTTTGTTATTGTGAAATGAAGCACCACTAAAGAGGAAATGGTAAGAGCTGCATCGATTCTGAGAACGGCATGTCATTGTATGTATTTCTGCAAGAGGCTGCTGACAAAACCATGGGGGGGGAGAGAGAGAGAGAGAGAGAGAGAGAGAGAGAGAGAGAGAGAGAGAGAGAGAGAGAGAGAGAGAACTGAATCATGCCAGTACAGTTGGTCGCTGACCGAGGTGCTGAACACATTTCCTTCACACAGGCCAAAGCATATCCATTCCAGGTGGCAGTCGCTCAGTGGTTGAGAGGACTACCTGAACATGAACAAAATACAATTATGTTTACAGCCCATTGCAAATGTTCTCATTGACAGTGAAAGTATTTTTCAGAGGAAAACTAATGTAGTGTTGAGAGAAAACCCAGAACACTAGCTTTAGAGACCAAACAGTGATTTAAACCAAAACATAAATGCCTGTTTTTCAAAAATACTAAAATGCAGCACTACAGTAGTTAAAAAGAGAAAGAGGATTGAGAAGTATAACTTTAATTTAGGCCAGTTTTCACCTTCAACAGCCCCATCACCAATCACTTGGTCAGTGTGGACGTGTGCTGCAAAATGACAAAAGAGGAAACAGATCTCAAGTGATCTCATGTCCGCATTAAAGGAAGAAGTAATTCTACTAAAGTTCATTCTCGTCCAGTTCCTGTGAGCTGCACACACATTGAGTTACACTCCAGTGAGGAGCTGCTGAGAGAGTTGTGTAGTCAGTGTGAGTACACAGGACTAGTGTAGCGCTGGGTGTGGAGTGGTCAGTGTGCTGTGACAATGTTGCTGACTTTTTTTCTTCTGTTCGTTGGACTTCATGTCTCTGAAGGTAAGCAACTCTTTAATCCACCTATGGTCAGTTTGAGATTCAGTCCAGTTCTGAACTCTATTGTCCTTTCAGAATCTGTGTAGTGTAACTAACGAGGTGAGACAGGATGTATGTGTTTTATTTGGGGAAGACGAAGTTCACTCTCAGCACATAATCCCATCAAACAAACATACAACTAACAAGTGTATCCTAAAACCATCACAGCTTAGTCGGACTGCAGTAGGTTAAATATGTTAGCTGGAATTATTACGGTTTAAACTACAGAAGATTGACCTGTAATTTTAATTGAATTTGTAGTAAATAAACTGCCTCAACACATATGAACAGTAACCTGTTTAGATAAAGTGGAACTTACTGTATCATGAACAAGAGTGATATTTACGCTTTAATGAAAAGCAATAGTACCTAAAACATTTACACTAGACTTAGTTTCAGCTGCAGCACTGAGGTTGGGTTACATGTATTTCATTGTTTCTGGAGCCATAAAGCTGTTGCTCAATCTACTCAGCTCTCTGACGTTAGCTGTGAAGGCTGGTTTGAACTGATGTTTTGGGAAACTCTTGTTAGGTTAATGAATCATCATTGCATGTTAGTTGAATTTCTAGACTGTATAGTAGCCATCTTATCATAGTCCTGTTCTATATGAATTACAGTTTCTACAATAATTTAATGTGTATTCTGAGTTCAGGAAAATACTACATTTCTACATTACACATCATCACTCTCCATAGAAAAGTATGTATCTGCATGTTTGTTGATTTTTATTGTTTATCTACATCACGTGAACACAGCAGCTGTAAAAAAGCTGTGGAACAATAGAAATGCTCCGAAATAGCTTGGACATCTTTCTAGTTCTATTGACTTACATTAAAGGTAAAGTATGTTCTGGCCTTTTCCTGTATAGTTACTATGTTGGAGATAGCTGTTTGTTTTTGGACAGTGATAATTTAAATTAAGTACAAAGTTCAAAGTTCAAATCATTAAAGTAGAAATTTTTCAGGAATAGTGTCTGGGTGAGGCAGAACACCAGGACGACACAGGAATAGAACGACACTAGAGGAGGGGGGGGATTGTGACGTGGAGTCTAGTACAAGTTCCAGTTCTTGTTCAGAAAACCCAAAACCCTGAAGTTATTACAAATGTGTATGTCTGCCTCTGAGTTACTTTAACTGTACAACATTTGTGAAAATATTTATTTGAATATTATAATTTCCAAACATTTTCATGTGAAGATGTTTTAGGAATGACATCAGTCTCTGCTTTAACTAATACTTTCAGATTTTCTTGTTTGAATTATAAACGGTATTTAATGTATTTTAAAATCTACAAGATTCTGAGAGGAGAGTATATAATTAACCTGATCTTACTGATATGTGTTACTGCAGGCTGTGCTCTGAAGGACAAGGACAAACTATTGTCTGTCACAGCGTATATAGAAGGGTCAGTACTGCTGCCCTGTTACTGCACAAACCGATACAACAAACCTGAGATATTCAGCTGGATAAAAGACAACCCAAACAAACAGATATGGGAAAAGGTATCCAGTGAGGGTGGTCAGTACAGAAACAGAGTTCAGCTGTTTAATGATCACTCTCCAGGAAATCTCTCTCTACTCATATCACACCTGACTGAAGAGGATGGAGGACTGTACAGATGTGAAGTTAAAGACGGTGGTTTCACAGACATTCTACTCACTGTTAAATGTAAAACACTGCAAATGTGTAAAATATCTCTATTCCAGTTTTTATACACATACATGAATAAGTTTTTCTGTGTTGCTCTGTGAATAATTGTTAGCGATTTAGCGATTTAAAATAAACATTTGTTGTTCCATTTGTTACATTTAAAATTAAATACATACTTTATTCTTACTTTAATTGAAATACAATATATTTTAAAATCATTCCTCATCAAATTGTATAATTATTTTTGTCTCAATTGTTTTATTACTTTGAAACCACCAGCTGTTCTTTATATTGTGTGGGAAAGATTTGTTGCTGTGTAATATCTCACACTTAAACATAATAACATTTCCCCCCTAAATTAAACATTTTAATGAGTTAAAAGTAAAACGTTTAAGTGTTAGATTAAGTGATCTGCATTTCCTGTTTGTTTGTAACATTAATTTGCTGCATCTCTTTTCACTGATGTGTGTTACTGCAGGCTACACTCTGGAGAACAATAGAAAAGTACTGAGGATCACAGCACATACAGGAGGGTCCGTACTGCTGCCCTGTCACTGCACTGACATACAAGCTAAACCTAAATTCACCTGGATGAAAGACAACACCAAAAAATGGATAAAGATATCCAGTGAGAGTGATCAGTTCAGAAACAGAGTTCAGTTGTTTAATGATCACTCTCCAGGAAACCTCTCTCTACTCATATCACACCTGACTGAAGAGGATGGAGGAGATTACAGGTGTGGTCTCACAAAAGACGAATACACAGACTTTAAACTCACTGTTGAAGGTAAAACACTATTATGTTCTGTATACAGTAAAATCTAAATAGTGTTTAAATGTTAAATTCACAATTAAAGAGTTTTAACTTTTGGAGTGTTTATAGTTCTACTTTACAGACATTAATAAAACACTGTTAATAGTGTTGTTACTAAATCAACATTAGAAACAGAGATTCTACAGATTAATCTTTGAAATCTTGTTCTAAATGTTAAACACATATAAAAGTAAAAATTAAGATCTTAAGTAAGTAAGATAATGTCAGGCCCAGTTGACAGAACCAGCGCACATGGAGTTTACACTGACAAGAGGTCTTAATTAGGGGCAAACCAAAGGGATAGTCAAAACTGAGAGAGAGCAAACTACAGCCAGACAAGGAAGATCAAAACACGGGAGTCAGAAAACCTCAAAGAAGAATAAAATATAACACTTAGAATTGCAGTGATAAACAAATGCAAAACCTCGGACCACGTTGGTGGTTGGTTGGTGGTTACTCATGTCACTCCACTGCTGCGTTCCCTTCACTGGCTTCCGGTAGCTGCTCGCATTCAGTTTAAAGTTCTGATGCTTGCCTACAAAGCCAAGAATGGACCAGCTCCTCCTTATCTTATGGCAATGGTCAAAAGTCGAACCGCACCTCGAGCCCTTCGGGCTTCAAGTACGGCTCGGCTTGACCCGCCATCACTCAAGATTCATGGAAGACATGCAACAAAACGCTTCTCTGTACTGGCACCCAGATGGTGGAACAAACTTCCACTGGCTGTCCAAACAGCGAACTCTCTCGCGGTCTTCAAACGCAGACTAAAGACCTATCTCTTTGTAAAGTACTTATAAACACTATATACTAAAGTACTGGTATAAACTGTAATTGCACTTTATCTTCTAGGAGCACTGGCTAAGTACTGCACTTGTACTGTATGTAGTCTTGTATTTGTTCTCTTCTCTGTAGGTGTTCCAGTCTTGATAGGTATTGCGTTGTCTTGTTTCTAGGTATCAGCACTGGCCCTGTGTTTATGGCAGTGTTTGAGTATACGAGTGGTTTGGACTTAAACCTGTTTGTACTAGATAGAGATTCATACTCTAACTGAACACTAAGCACTTCTGTAAGTCGCTCTGGATAAGAGCGTCTGCTAAATGCCGTAAATGTAAATGTAAATGGTTGGGTGACTGGGTGAGTGACACCTGGGGGCCACCTGGGGGCCGCGGAGCTGGATCCTCAGGGTGCTGTTGGTGGAAGTATTGTTGCCCATGTGTTATAACCTAGTCTAGGTCAGTCGATAACATTATTAAAAAGATGTCCTTGCCTTCCCGGTTCCCCCAATAGAACGGCATTCAATTGCAATGATAACAGACATGTTTATGAACTTGAATTCAAGTAACAAGTTAAAGTAGAAAAAAATAAAACAATAAACAAACCAAGCTAACTTAGATTTAAACGGAAAACTAAACTTGCCAAACAACAAGAAGAAAACCAAATACAATGCCTAACCTAACTCCCTAAACAAAGCAAACCAGGAGAAAACATTGATAAATCAAAATAATCAAATAATCAATATCTCATCAAAATATATAAACTTAACTTAAAGTACAGACTGTTAAAATAAGTCAGCCAGACAAACATAGCACTTTGTAAGATAATCTCAATCAACACAACATTAACCACAACACTATTTCACACTATATCATTACAAACAAGTAGCTAAGATAGCTCTTTCACCGCACGCCTTGTCAGGGAACTGGGAACACATGGAAACACGTCAGAAGCAATACACCACCCTCTTCCCTCTGGCACACTTCCCATTTATATGCAGTGCCCCCTGGTGGTGGTCAGCATCTGCAACAAAAGAATACACTACACACACAAATAATTACAAACCTACCCCCTAGGTTCTTAACACATGATGAGTACTTAACCCTTTCCGCGGAAGACAGTTTGTGGCAATAAAAAGCTCAAGGGGTGGAGATAGAATTGCCCCTACTCCTACCTCTGAGGCATCGACCTTAACTACGAATGGTTGCTCAGGGTCCCAAGGCATGTTTTAAAGTGGTAAAAGCCAACTCAGCTGAAGGAGTCCAAGCCAATGTTTGCGCATTATTCTTTAACAGGGATGTGAGTGGAGCAGCTAAACTGCTAAAATTCCTAATAAACCTCTGATAAAAATGAGCAAAACCCAAAAACCTCTGTAAGTCTCTAACTGGTACAGGGACGGGCCAGCTCAGCATGGCCTCAATCTTGAGGTCATCCATAATGACCCTCGATGTGCTGATTATGTAACCCAGGCAAGAGGTGGAGGATGAATGAAACACTCACTTCTCTCCCTTGATGTACAAATAGTACTGCAGCAGTCTAGACAACACCCTGCACACATGCTGGACATGGGTTTGCAAGTCCATCAGAATTTGGAAATGAACCAGTTTGTAAAGAAGTTCATGTAATGCATTCATATTAAATCTGAACCAATCATTAGTTCATCAGAAGATGAAAATTCTGAATTGATTATGATTGACAGCTGGTTTACAGCAGTGTGTGGTCTCAGAAAAGTGACACTAATGCTTTGAAAATATTTTTTCTATTCTTTGTTTGTTTTCCTAATAAATATGCAATATTAGTATTTTCAGAGCATCAAAATTATTTAATTATCTTACTTATATCTTTTAATGCAATGTGTGTTTTGTAAACCAAGAATTTTAAATTAAACTACAAAAAGTTTATCAGGATCAACAAATACAAGTTATGTACAGTTGTTCTATGTGCTTTTGTAGATGTAAATATCTGTGAATGCTTAAATGCAATTCACAAACTGATTAAACTGGAAACGAAGACATTAGAGCATAAACATGCTTAAGAAAGACTTCATGACTTTGCTGTTAAGTATATTGCTTTGAGTATTTTCTAAACACAGCAGAAAAATATTAATAAATTACATCAAAAAAGTTATATTGAAATATTCGAGCTAAATCTACCAAAGACAGAAATGGAACTTTCTAGAAATAAGAGCTGGCATGACTACATTCTGGTGGAAACACTAATGATAAGGAGGGGCTACATGGAAGGAGACAGAAAAGAGGGAAAACATGACGTGTTTCTCAAAATGATGTTATTATAACGTTAAAGTCTAAAACCTAATTTGTTTAAAAATAGTCTATTATGGATTAACAATTAAAACTTCTTTCTCTACAGGGAGCTCAACTAAAACTACATCTACTGCAGCCACACGTTCCACCCAAACACCTAGCAGTAAGTACAGTTTAGACTATTTCTGTATTTACTGGAACTGATTTTATATGTTCTTCCAACGTTCAGCTAAATTTTTAGTCAGGAGATACAGGAGAAACCTTAAGCTTAATAACTATATCATATGTTCTTGCCCAACCCCCAAACTATCAGCATGCAATTCTTCATCTTTCTTCATCTTAATTATATATAATATTAAAATATGAATTATTATGAGTTGGTACAGTCGTGTACTGGTTAGGAATGTCGCCTCACAGCAAGAAGATCTGGGTTCGATCCCCAGGAACCCCGTGCAGAGTTTGCATGTTCTCCCCATGCTTCCCGAGTTTCTTCCGGGCACTCTGGTTTCCAGTCCAAACACATATATGTTGTTGTGATTTTGTGCGTGAGTGTGTGTTGGCCATGTGATGGACTGGTGACCTGTCCATGGTGTACCCCGCCTTTGCCCGTTGACGCTGAGATTGGCTCCAGACCCACTGTGACCCAACTAGCGGGATAAAGCAGAAGATAATGGATGTATGGATGGAAATATTATGAAATGCTGCTTGTTTAATGTTTAACCAATTATCACACTAAATTCTAATTATCACGTCACTTAAAACCATTTTCTCTGTACTCTGTTAAGACCTGGAGTGAAGCGCTATAAAGTTTTATAGTGCACTATAACAGTGAGCTATATGAACAGATATTGTAAATTGTTATGGAAGTTGACTTGATTAAGTCATATAAGGTGTTAATGTACATCATATAACACCTTATAAATGCATTTATAGCCACATTGGCAATGCATTATGAAATTGTTCACACCTTTTTACTCTGTTCATTAGTGGTCAGGACTTTCACAAAAGCACCAGTAAGCAGATGGGGGCCTCGCCAGAACTGTAACTAATGGATAAATATATTCACTCCAGTTGTCAGCAGTTGTTATCATTTTAACCTACCTTCACTGTTCAGATCAGAACTCATTCCTTGTGTTTTTATATTCGTGTCAGAAGAAATAAAAATGTCATTCATATTTAAACCCCCTCAATGTCACTGCAGTGTTTAGATTGAACCTCCAATAAGAAGTGCTCCTTGGTGGTCTTAAAGGAGTCCTATCTATAGAAGAATGGGCTAAAATGAAATTAACAAAGAGATCATATTGGTTTTATGATTAATTATATGATGCTGTTTGCAGGTTCTCCACAGTCTCTGCCCTTCGTCCCCTTTGCTTTGGTGACGGTGATTTTCCTCCATATTATAGTAGCTGTAGTTTATCTCACCAAGAGAACCAAAGGTATAAACTGTATAATCAAATCTTTGTGTACAAACTAATATTCCTGTGTGAATTAAATTCTACTTTCTTAACAGCTCAGTCAGATTCTGCTGGAGTTCACTACAGCACTGCTGATGGAGATGAAGTGGTCAGTCTGGAGTAACGCAGTGGTCATGGACATATCGCCTCTACAAAATCTAACATAACTGTTTTATTTAATTGAGTGGAAATGTGTAAGAATTGCTGCAGGATTCTGTCCATATAGATCCCCATCCATATCTAAGTGTTCCTGATAAACTGGCCAGTGAAAATGAATGTTTTATGCTGTGTTTGCATTAATTCATAACCACCTGTGCCAGATATTGAGTGTCATAAATTATGTTCTGAAATATAATCTGTATCTATAATTAATATAGCGTTATTATTTAAAAACTTAATGGCTAATAGTGTGTATAACGTAGATACATTTGAAGATGTGTGATTTTATGACATTTTTAGTTGTTTTATTTCCATTTTTATAGAAATGCAGTTTTTAAATATATAGCTGCTGTAAAACTACTTTTTTGTAAATATTCAGTTGAGCAGCTTTCAAATGTGATACCAAAGTTAAATACATAGCGATTCAACATCAGACTGAACAGCAATCCATGTGGTTCTGTTTATGTTTTTGTCATGTGGTCCGTGTTTATGCCCCCTCCTGTCTTCCAGGTATCTCTTGTTTAGTGTTCCCCTGCTCCCTTCGTAATGTCCTCTCACCCAGACCCCAGAACAAAGTATTGCCAGTCACTCTATGTCTGTGTACTGAGCATCTAGGCCAAGCCAAGCCAGTGTGTATGATACACTGCCTATTTGTCTTTTGGATTCAGCTCTTGTCTCTGCCCTTTAGGATACCTGCCTGGCTCACCTGACTTCCAGACTTGACCCTCTGCTTTGCCCCCCCAACTACGCACTTCATCTACAGTAGAGAAAAGTAGAGAAAGGGGAGATTAACAAAGGCATTAATAGAGTTTCACTCAGATCAACACATATGTATATAAATGTATATGTAAATATTATGTATATGAGTTTTGGCTCTAAATTTCCAAAACCTTCTTTTTCAGGAGAGGTTAAAAGGTTAAAAGGTTGTGAGGTCAAAATGCATAGTTGTTTTAGCCTTTATAAATTTAGAACGGTTTAAGCTACAGAGATGATCCACACATCAGTGCATTCAGCAGATCCTGCCTTGGCTTGCCTGTGGTTGTGACGTCAGCATCAGTAAGTAATCTGGCTCAAAAAATCCTGAAATTAGTTCCCTGCTTTCAGCCTTCATTTCATGACAAAGGGTTAAAAACTTTGATTCACATATTAAAAAACTCAGTAGACACTCCTCTCACTACCCAAGGTGATTTCACACAACTCTAAGCACCCAACAGCCTACAATCCAGTTCCAAATACCCCTCAAAATCCATTTAATGTTATATTGCAGTGCATCCTCAAAGTATTCACAGCGCTCCATTTTTTTCACATTTTGTTATGTTACACCTTTATTCCAAAATGAATTGAATTTTTTTTTTCTCACAAAGTTCTAAACACAATACCCCATAATGACAACGTGAAGAAAATGTTTGAATTTTTTGCTAATTTATTACAAATAAAAAACAAAAAAGTCACATGTACATAAGTATTCACAGCATTTGCCTTGACACTCAAAATTGAGCTCAGGTGCTCCTGTTTTCACTGATCATCCCTCAGCTGTTTCCACAACTTGACTGGAGTCCACCTGTGGTAAATCCAGTTTATTGGACATTATTTGGAAAGGCACACACCTTACTATATAAGGTCCCATAGTCGATAGTACATGTCAGAGCACGAACCAAGCCATGAAGTCCAAGGAATTGTCTGTAGACCTCCGAGACAGGATTGTATCAATCAGCAGATCTATGGAAGAGTACAGAAACATCTCTGCAGCATTGAAGGTCCCAATGAGCACAGTGGCCTCCATCATCTGTAAATATAAGAAGTTTGGAATCTTTCTAGACCTGTCCGCCTGGCCAATCTGAGTAATCCGGGTAGAAGGGCCTTAATCAGGGAAGTGACCATGAACCCATGGGTCACTCTGACAGAGCCTCAGCATTTCTCTGTGGAGAGAGGAGAACCTTCCAGAAGGACAACCATTCCTGCTGCACTCCACTAATCAGGCCTGTATGGTAGAGTGGCCAGACGGAAGCCACTGCTCAGTAAAAGGCACAAGGCAGCCCGCTTGGAGTTTGCCAAAATGCACCTGAAGGACCCTCAGATCATTGGGAACTGGGAGACTAGTCAGGATCGAGGGAAAGATGAATGCAGCTGTGTTAAGACATCCTTAAAGAAAGCCGGCTCCAGACTGCTCTGGACTTCAGACCGGTGTGAACAGGACAATGACCCTAAAATAGCTGTGCACCGACGCTACCCATCCAACCTGATGGAGCTTGAGAGGTTCTGCAAAGAAGAATGGGAGAAACTGCCCAGAAATAGGAGTTACAAGCTTGTAGCATCATACTCAAAAAAAGTGAAAAGGCTGTGAACACTTACGTACATGTGATTTTTTTGTTTTTTTATTTTTTTATAAATTTGCGTTCACTTTATGAGGTATTGTGTGTAGAATTTCGAGTGAAAAATTAATACATTTTGGAATAAATCTCTAACATAAAATGTGGAAAAAGTGAAGCACTGTGAATAATTTCTGGATGCACTGTATATCAGCTCTCTGCTTTTAAAATACAGTCTGTCTTGCTGTGTATGAGAGTTACTGAGCATTATTTCAAGAGGACAAAATAACAAAAAATGTGTCCACCTGATCCTAATCAAGTATTATCACTCAATAATAAACAATATAATGAACCACTCTCTACATTAGTGCATGTTCAGCTCACAAACACTCTAAATACACAATTTCGGAAAAGGTATCTGAGACCTGTACAGACAAATATTTAAGAAATCTTGAATGTGCTACCAACATACGGCAGGCGTGGCTGTCTCCTGTAAATACTGTATTGCACAGTACTTGAATCTAGCAGCGTCCTGTGGGCAGCGTCCTTTGGGCAGCGCCCTGTGGACAACGTCTTGTGACCACCAATGCAGAACCACATGCTATTGTCTCTGCCTCTATATCTAGAAGGTGGACAAGCAAAGTGGGAGTGTCTAATGGAGTGCACAGAGAGTGGACACAGTGTTTAAAAACTCTAGCAACACCGTTGTGTCTGATCAACTCACACCAGCACAACATCAGTGTCACTGCAGTGCTAAATGAAGTTTTGCTGAAATGTATATATAAGTTATACTGACTTCACTTGAGGGAAACAGTGTACATTTAAACTAACTGTACATATTCACCAATTAGATCATCTTTAGGGACCACCCTTATCTTGTTTTTCATGTGCAGTCATTTCTCAGAAGCAGACAATAGCCAGCCACCCCCAACACACACACACACACATCATCCACTACAGACGTAGTAAGTTGGTGAGTGTGGGTTTGTGTATTGTGAAATCAAACACCACAAAAGAGGAAATGGTAAGAGTTACAGCGATTCTGAGAACACCCTGCCACTGAATGTAGTTTTGCAAGAGGCTGCTGATAAAAACTTATGGGGGTGGGGGCATGGATGAAGGGTGGAAAAAAGTGAGAGACCCCTGTCCCTATTAGCATTAGATCTAAAGCATGCCAGTACAGTTGGTCGCTGACCGAGGTGCTAAAGACATTTCCCTTACACAGGCAAAAGCAAATCCAACTACCTGAACATGAACAAAATCTAATTATGTTTACAGCCCATTGCAAATGTTCTTAGAGAGAGTGAAAGTATTTTTCAAAGGAAAACTAATGTAGTGTTGAGAGAAAACCTAGAACACTAGCTTCAGAGCCCAAACAGGGATTTAAACCAAAACATAAATGCCTGTTTTTCAAAAATATCTAAATCTTGGTCTAGTGGGTTATTTACACTCCTGGTCGTCCATATTATATTTGTTCGTTGTTAAAATGTACTATATTGAGGAATGTGATTTAGCTCTGTGGTAATGCATGTATGATCTTAAACTGATGTGAAATGAACCAGAGAGTGTGTCTGACAGCGGTAGTGGAAGGTAGTGGAACCTGAACCTGAACAACATTTTCACCAAGAGGTCTCTTGTACAGTCTGGGGTCAACACTTATGCTCATCTTTGGAAAAAAATAAAACTTTCAGAAAATTCAGACTCAGACTCGCACCTCAGAGACCTGAAACTCCTCACAGACTCACACCCCAGAGACCTGAAACTCCTCACAGACTCACACCCCAGAGACCTGAAACTCCACTCAGACTCACACCCCAGAGACCTGAAACTCCTCACAGAATCACACTCCAGAGACCTGAAACTCAACTCAGACTAACACCCCAGAGATCTGAAACTCCACTCAGACTAACACCCCAGAGATCTGAAACTCAACTCAGACTAACACCCCAGAGATCTGAAACTCCACTCAGACTAACACCCCAGAGATCTGAAACTCCATTCAGACTCACACCCCAGAGACTTGAAACTCCTCACAGACTCACACTCCAGAGACCTGAAACTCAACTCAGACTAACACCCCAGAGATCTGAAACTCCACTCAGACTAACACCCCAGAGATCTGAAACTCAACTCAGACTAACACCTCAGAGATCTGAAACTCCACTCAGACTCACACCCCAGAGACCTGAAACTCCACTCAGACTAACACCCCAGAGACCTGAAACTCCTCACAGACTCACACTCCAGAGACCTGAAACTCAACTCAGACTAACACCCCAGAGATCTGAAACTCCACTCAGACTAACACCCCAGAGATCTGAAACTCCACTCAGACTCACACCCCAGAGACTTGAAACTCCTCACAGACTCACACCCCAGAGACCTGAAACTCCACTCAGACTCACACTGCAGAGACCTGAAACTCCACTCAGACTCATACCGCAGAGACCTAAAACTCCACTCAGACTCACACCCCAGAGACCTGAAATTCCACTCAGACTCACACCGCAGAGACCTAAAACTCCACTCAAACCTGAAACTCTACTCAGACACGCGCCATTAAATGTAAATGATGGAGCCATATTTTTTTCATAAACTGATTGACTCTTTGATTCTGGTCAAAGAGCCATTTTCTATTTTTTCAGGTTCCTTTATTTTTCCTATAAATCTAAATGCTTTAGGCACACCAACACCCATTTACTGCTTGCACTGTTTCAGAGACAAATAAGAACACAACCCCACCCCCAATTTATGATCCAAATTACCCACACTACACCCCCCTCACCCCTGCCTCTCACATTTCAAGGGACAAGCTGTAAAGTTGAACTGAAATAAGAGAACTTTGTAGTTGAACATAGACAAACAAATGTATATTCATTAGGAAACTCCTCCTGCCCTCAAACTCCACCTCAAAAGGCCTTTAGAAAAGGAGAGCCAAAGAGCCAAGCAAAAAAGAGCAAGCAAGCTGGGATTGGAAAAGTGGGTCCAGCCAAGCGTGCAAGCC
This sequence comes from Megaleporinus macrocephalus, assembly GCA_021613375.1. Classification (NCBI taxonomy): domain Eukaryota; kingdom Metazoa; phylum Chordata; class Actinopteri; order Characiformes; family Anostomidae; genus Megaleporinus; species Megaleporinus macrocephalus. The sequence goes on along the minus strand of CM038707.1, from coordinate 12,478,659 downwards.
CCACCAGAAGCAGCTGAAGATTGGGTTAGAACTTAGAAAAGTAGGTTGGAAGTTAGAAGAGTAGGTTGGAAGACAACTCCATGAGATCAGATAAATAAGACAGCATCAATGTCCAGCACTTCCCATGACAGTCCCCAGCTGTGTGTACGCCCATGTAACCAGCATAAAGCAGCCAGCCATGTGTCTGTTGGATGAACTGAGCTTCTGAGAGAACAACAAGGAAATCGGCCCATCTCAGCCATCACTCCAAGAAGCCAACCGGTGGAGCTAATGTGTCTCTGAGATTCTCTTTTCCTACAGCATGACAGCCATCCACTGCACAATAGTAAGACAGACACACACCTGCCTGTGATCTGGTCCTGGATGTTGAGTCTATTGATTCGTTGCTAATGTAAGCTTAAATCCTTCCTTCTATTTATAGGTTTATATTCCAGCTCTGCTAATCTTCCACCACTAGTCTTGGTATGGATCAATATTATGAGCAGTGTGCCAATCCTTGACCTGATGTAACACTTACCTGAGATTCAATAAGACTGTGGTAAGTGTTTGTGCTCAAACCAAGACAAACTATTATGTCTGATACCTGATGCAAATATGATGCAAATAAATTAATTGTTTAATTAATTATCCATGATTGCTATATCAGATACATCAGACACCTGAGACTTGCCTTAGACTCCCATAACAGGGACTAATGAGACGTGAGACATGATTCAAACTGCCACCACAATGATACAAGACTCCACTTGGACTACCACCTCAGAGATTCCCACTCCAGAGCCTTGGCACAAGACTTTGTGTTTGTGTTCTGACCCCACTGGACTAAGTGCCTTACATCAGGCTTCCCTAAATTGTTGCATGAAGAATTTTTTGTTTCTCTTTCTTGGTTTTCACTCCAGACATATTTGTTATTTTACCATATTGCCATGAAAGAGACTAGTGTCACAACAAAAATGGCATCAACTAACTAAAGGTTCCACATCTCATTACCATACAACAAACAGAGAGAAGAACCTGTGACACCACTGAATGGAGGGATGTCAGTTCTTGGAAAAGTATGAAAACATGCATTACCAGAACTGACCTACATGGTTTTGTTTAAGCGTCTATGGTTGTATGTGCAACACTGACTACATCAGAACTTCATCATTTTAAAAGAACGCCATGTGGTCTGTGGTCTGAGCTCATCACTGTGGTTAACATAGTTACATAGTTACTTAATCTGTTGAATACATATTCCTAAATGTTTCATATTTGCTTACTCATTGGTACATAACATAAGATAATCATAATAGAAATTGTATAATGCTATCATGTCATCTAAGGATAAGTGCTGAGCTTATTAGTATATAAAAGTATATACAGACCCATTCCAGATAATTAAAATATCATGGAAAAGTTGATCAATTTCCATAATTCTATTCAAAAAGTTAAACTTTCATAGTTATACAGTGGTGCTGTATTACAGACTTTACTGCTGCATCACTACAGTAGTTAAAAAGAGAGAGAGGATTAAGAATAATAACTTTTTAGGCCAAGTTTTCAACCAGTCACCCACTCCACTGCAGACGCAATCACTTGGTCAGTGTGGTCGTGTGCTGCAAAACAATTTACAACAAAAGAGGAAACAGAAAGTGTTCTTGTGTCTGCATTAAAGGAAGAAGCAATTCTACTGAAGTTCATTCTCACCCAGTACTGTGAGCTGCACAGACATCAGAGTGAGTTACACTCCAGTGAGGAGCTGCTGAGAGAGTTGTGTAGTCAGTGTTTGTATACAGGACTAGTGTAGTGCTGGGTGTGGAATGGTCAGTGTTGAGACAATGTTGCTGACTTTTTTTCTTCTGTTTGTTGGACTTCATGTCTCTGAAGGTAAGCAACTCTTTAAGACACCTATGGTCAGTTTGCTGGACCGAGATTCAGATTCTGTGTAGTGTAACAAATGAGGTGAAGCAAGATGTTTGTGTATTATTTTGGGAAGATGAACGTCACTCTCATTAATTATAATTACTGTATAATTACTGTAATTTAAACTACAGTGAATTAATTTATAATTTTAATGGCATTTGCAGTGGATAAACTGCCACAACACATGAACAGTAACTGGAGAAGATAATGTGGAACTTACTGTGATATTTACCTAAAACATTCATGCTAGACTTAGTTTAAACTGCAGCACTGAGGTTGGGTTACAGGTATTTCATTGTTTCTGGAGACTTAAAGCTGTTGCTCAATCTACTTAGCTCTCTAATGTTAGCTGTGAAGGCTGTTTTGGGAAACACAGCTTCTATTTGGCTGTGATGCTCCTGTATAAACAGGTCTGCACATGTATTAGAACATGAGCTGGAAAGCACCTGAATGTACATATGACTGCATGTTTATGTTTTAGCATCATAAAGAGTAACACGGCAAACACTGTAGTTTAAACGAGTACTCTTTATTGAAGTACTCAACAGCCAGGAAAGCAGGCAGGTCATCAACAGTCACACATTCTACAGTGATGGTCAGCACTAACACTGCACCTCAGCCCCACTAACCAGACCACAAGCACAGCACACCATAGTAGCCCAAGCACACTTATCAGGATTAAGCTATCAGTCCCAATGATCTGCATGTTATTCCCAGGGGCCTCCGCACATGCATGGTCAAGCCATCTAGACATGCACGGCCGTATGAGTCGACAGAAGGACACACATATTTTAGGGATGCTGATATCTTGGTGTTAGCTTTCAGATGCTAAAGCAGCTCTCAGTAGCCACTTAGCTTTCATATCTGTTGGACTAAATGTTATCGTGCCTGAGAAAGCTTTCTGAAACTCCGTAAAGAGCAGGGATATCGCTGTCCAGTGTTAAACACAATATATATATATTGTGTAGTTACTATGTTGGAGCTGTTTTTATTTGGACAGTGATAATATGCTAATTTAAATGAAGTAAAGTTAAAAAACAAGTCTTTAAGTAGAAATTTATTAGGGGTGGAGTCTGGGTGAGGCAGAACACCAGAACAGCCCAGGAATAGAATGACAGCAGAGGAGCAGGGGGGGAGATTGTGAAATGTAGTCTATGACTAGTTGCTGTTCTTGTCTAGAAAACCCAAAACCCTAAAGTTATTTCAAATGTGTATGTCTTCCTCTGAGTTACTTTAACTGTACAAGATTTGCTAAAATATTTATTTGAATATTATATTTTCCAAACATTTTCATGTGATTACATTTACATTTACGGCATTTAGCAGACGCTCTTATCCAGAGCGACTTACAGAAGTGCTTAGTGTTCAGTTAGAGTATGAATCTCTATCTAGTACAAACAGGTTTAAGTCCAAACCACTCTTATACTCAAACACTGCCATAAACACAGGGCCAGTGCTGATACCTAGAAACAAGACAACGCAATACCTAGCAAGACTGGAACACCTACAGAGAAGAGAACAAATACAAGACTACATACAGTACAAGTGCAGTACTTAGCCAGTGCTCCTAGAAGATAAAGTGCAATTACAGTTTATACCAGTACTTTAGTATATAGTGTTTATAAGTACTTTACAAAGAGATAGGTCTTTAGTCTGCGTTTGAAGACCGCGAGAGAGTTCGCTGTTCGGACAGCCAGTGGAAGTTCGTTCCATCATCTGGGTGCCAGGACAGAGAAGCGTTTTGTTGCATGTCTTCCATGAATCTTGAGTGATGGCGGGTCAAGCCGAGCCGTACTTGAAGCGCGAAGGGCTCGAGGTGCGGTTCGACTTTTGACCATTGCCATAAGATAAGGAGGAGCTGGTCCATTCTTGGCTTTGTAGGCAAGCATCAGAACTTTAAACTGAATGCGAGCAGCTACAGGAAGCCAGTAAAGGGAGCGCAGCAGTGGAGTGACATGAGTGAACTTGGGAAGATTGAAGACGAGCCGTGCTGCTGCATTCTGGATCAGTTGAAGGGCCTGATAGTCTGCAGAGGAAGACCAGCCAGGAGTGAGTTGCAGTAGTCGAGCCTTGAAATGACAAGAGACTGGACGAGCACCTGGGAGGCCTCCTGAGAGAGGAAGGGTCGGATGCGTCTGATGTTGTGGAGAATGTACCTGCATGACCGAGTCAGGTTCGTAATATGGGCTGAGAACGATAACTGGTCATCCAGAGTCACCCCAAGGTTTCTTGCATCTTTAGACGGAACAATCAAAGAGTTCTCGAATGAGATGGCAAGATCCTGCTGAGGACCTGTAGTTCCAGGGATGAACAGCAGCTCAGTCTTGCTGGGATTGAGCTTCAGATGATGAGCTGTCATCCATGAAGAGATGTCAGTCAGACATGCAGAGATGCGACTGCAAACCTGAGTATCAGATGGTGGGAAGGAAAGCATTAGTTGAGTGTCATCAGCATAGCAGTGGTAAGAGAAACCATGAGAGGTAATTACATCACCAAGAGAACGAGTGTAGAGTGAAAAGAGGAGAGGACCTAGCACTGAGCCTTGAGGGACACCAGTAAGGAGCCTGCAAGGAGCAGATGTAGACCCTCTCCATGTTACCTGGTAAGACCGCCCCTCTAGATAGGACTCAAACCACTTCCATGCAGAGCCCATGATTCCCAGGTCAGCGAGGACGGATAGAAGGATCTTGTGGTTCACCGTGTCGAAAGCTGCAGAGAGGTCCAGAAGGTTTAGAACCGATGACAGTTTGGATGATCTTGCAGTCTGGAGCTTCTCAGTCACCGCTATGAGGGCTGTTTCTGTTGAGTGCGCTGGTTTGAAGCCGGACTGGTTGGGGTCCTGGAGCAGGTTCTGGGTGAGAAAGAGAGAAAGTTGGATATAAACAGCACGCTCAAGAATTTTTGATAGAAAAGAAAGGAGTGATACCGGCCGGTAGTTGCAGACATCTGAGCTGTCCAGTGTGGGCTTCTTCAGAATTGGAACCACTCTGGCAGTCTTGAATGCGGCTGGGACCCGTCCTGATGACAAGGAGCTGTTTATGATGAATGTGATGAAGGGCAGCAGATCCATGGAAACTGTCTGGAAGAGTGTGGATGGAATGGGATCCAGTGGGCAGGTGGTCGGGTTGCTGGATTTAAGTAGCTGTAGGACCTTGTCTGTGGAAAGAGGAGAGAAGCATGTTAAGGAATTATTGGCAAGAGAATGAGTATTGGTGAGGGAAGTGGAGCAAGAGGAAAACGACTGGCGGATTTTGTTAACCTTCTCCTCAAAGAAGGTGACAAAATCCTCTGGTGTAAGGGAAGAGGGTGGTGGGGGAGAGGGGGGTTTCAGAAGAGAGGAGAAAATACTAAAGAGCTTGCGTGGGTCAGATGATAATGCTCCAGTTTCTCCTTGTAGAAGGATGACTTGGCAGCAGTAACCTCCGTTGAGAACTTGTAGAGGAGAGCTTGGTCAGAGTCAAGTTGGGACTTCCTCCACTTCCTCTCTGCCTTCCTTAGCTCTCTCCGGTTGCTGCGTAAGACTTCAGTCAGCCACGGGGCAGGTGGAGAGGATCTAGCTGGCCTGGAGGAAAGAGGACACAGAAGGTTAACTGCAGATGAGAGTGAAGAAAGTAATTTATCTGTGGCTGTATCCAAAGAAAGAGAAAGAAAAGAATCAGGATGTGGAAGGGTAGTAAGGATAGTTGAAGCGAGAGACGAGTGAGAAATGGAGTGCAGGTTGCGTCGAGTGAAGGACGAGCCTGAAGAAGAGGCATTGACAGTGAGAGCAGTGAGGGAGAGTGTGAAAGATAGAAAGTGGTGATCTGAGCAGTGTATGGGGGTTACTGTCATATCCAGCGCTGGGACAGGTCTGCTGAAAATCAGGTCTAGGACGTTGCCTGCTCTGTGCGTTGGAGGGGTCTGGTTGAGTGCAAGGTCAAAGGATGACAGCAGCGGTTCAAGACCTGATGACTGCAGCTTGTTTGATGGAAGATTAAAGTCACCAAGGAGAATGAGCGGGGTTCCATCAATGGGGAAGAGACTCAGAAGAACATCCAGCTCATCTATGAAGTTACCTAGAGGAGAAGGAGGACGATAAATGACAATGATATGCAGTTTAGTGGGGAAAGATACAGTTACAGCATGAAATTCAAAGGAAGAAATAGAGAGTCGGGAGAATGAAAGTGGAGTGAAGTTCCACTTCCTAGACAAGAGCAAACCTGTGCCACCACCCCTGCCAGTCAGTCTCGAAGAGTGGGAGAAGTTAAAGACAGAGGATAAGGCTGCTGGAGTCGCAGAGTTCTCAGGGCTGATCCAGGTCTCAGTCAAAGCCAGGAAGTGCAGTGAATGGTGAGATGCTAAGGCCGAGATGAAGTCAGCCTTCCGAACCGCAGATTGGCAATTCCAGAGTCCACCCATCACCCTGGTCTGAGAATGTGATGACCTTGGGGGATGGATGAGATTCCTTGCATTGCGCTTCTTGTGGTGACGACGGGCTCGTCTGGTTCTGTGGGTTGAGAGAACAGGTACTGGAAAACACATGTTTAAAGTGCAGCAATGTAGTAACTTGAGGGTAATGTAGTAGAATGAGAGAAAGAGATACTTAGCCAAGTTTGAAGGTGATCGCCTCTGTGTTAATATTAAATGGAACAGGAAAGTGATCTGCCTAGTTTCTTTAGTCGTTGTAGACTGCTACAGGCGGCGCCGTCTGTAGCGGACACCCCCTCAATATATCTGCCTAGTGGCTAGAAGGCCACTCCCAACAGTTCACACCTTGAGCTAACCTGAAACCACACCTGAAACTAGTACTAGCAATTAGCTCTAGAATCAGCAAAACAACCTTGTAGCAAGTAGTTTAAGTCAAAAGTAAATTGGGAAACTCAAGCCTACCTTACCAGCAGAGAAGACAGATCTAATCAGGACACACAAGCACACATATTGTGATGTTTTGGGAACCACATCAGTCTCTGCTTTAACTGGTACTTTCAGATTTTCTTGTTTGAATTATAAACAGTATTTCATGTACTACAAGATTCTAAGAGGAGAGTATATGATTAACCTGATCTTACTGATGTGTGTTACTGCAGGCTGCACTCTAATAGACAGAGACAAAATATTGCCTGTCACAGCGTATACAGGAGGGTCAGTACTGCTGCCCTGTTACTGCACTGACCTACACACCAAACCTGATGAGTTTACCTGGAAGAAAGACAGCACAACCAGAGACAGATGGGAAGAGATATCCAGTAAGAGTGATCAGTACAGAAACAGAGTTCAGCTGTTTAATGATCACTCTCCAGCAAATCTCTCTCTACTCATATCACACCTGACGGAAGAGGATGGAGGAGATTACAGGTGTAAAGTTGAAGAGGGTGGCTCCATAGACATTCGACTCATTGTTGAAGGTAAAACACTGCAAATGTATGAAATATCTCTATTCCAGTTTTTATACACATACATGAATAAGTTTTTTTTCTGTGCTGCTCTGTGACCAAATGTTAGCATTATTAGCGAATTAGCAACTGTTTGATTATTTTGTTTTCTTATATTTTGTGTGTTTTTTGTATTTTTGTTGTTCATTTTGTTATCAGTGCTTTTTGCAATACTTTCCAACAGAAGCACGTTTATTACAGTGCAGTAGCTTTTAATACATTGTTTGCAAATGACATCACATCACAGAGAGCAGGAAGTGGTTTTGTACATATGAAGCTCCGTCACGCTCTCTAGAACTCTGTGGTTTATGTAGTTTTTTATTCTCCAAAAGTGAAATTGTTGTTTTTTAGTTGTATCAAAAGTTGTTGTTTATGTAAGAAATTGACAGAAAACAGCAGCAAAACTGGTTTGTGAGTCTTTGTTTGCAGTCAGGATGAAACTGAAGGAGCTTCCTGTTTGAGATTCTTGTAACTGTTGTTTTAAATGCAACTGCTCACTGTACACTCCTCCCAACCACACGGGGCAGAGTCAGTGAAGTCAGGTAATTTGCCTCAGATGGCAAAATATTGGTTAACTGCAGAACTATTTAAGGGTGAACAGAAAAACTGGTGAATAAGCTAATAAATGTGAAATCTAACATTTGTGAAATAAACAATAGTAATGGTAAGGTAAACAAGCGTCACAGAATTAAGTGTTTGTTGCTGGTTAACCCCCAGGACAGTAGAAAAAAGCCAAACAGACATTGTGGAGCTTCCTGATACCAAGATCGCTGAAACCCAATCGCTAACAAAGAAATTGTACCTCAATAATTTGTATGTTTTTGTTTGTTTTCTTGATTAGAAGTATGTCTGAAGGAGGAGGTAGTAATTAAATCTGCTGCCTCGATAGCAGATAATCTTTCAGTTCAGTTAAACTGGCTCTTCATAACATCAGGATCACATCTAACATATATTGTTATGTAATATTGTCTAAAACTACCACAGTACAGACTCCTCACCTCCATCTCTCCAATTCTGTTTTTCACTTACTGCCTCCATCTGGATTAGAACCACTGATTGTCTGATCGCAGCTTTGGTGCTGTAACTAGTACTGTAGTCTAATCAGACAAAAAAAATCAGAAAAAAATCCTGACAGTTTCTATTTGAAATGTCACCTTTTTATTTCCTACAAAACTTAACAACAATATTAGAGCAGCACTACAAGACTTGCTTTAGTACATTGCAGTGCAACCAATACATATTTAGTTCACATAAATAATTTTATTTCAGAAAATATTTTTAACATGTGTTCTATTTACTAAATGTAAAAGTAACTGCTTAATTCTAATCCATTTTAATCCTTACTTCAAATAAAAACATTTTATTAATGTCCTAAAAAAATGTATGATTGTTTTTCCCCTTCATACTTTGTAAACACCAGCTGTTCTTTACATTGTGTGTGAATTTCTTGATAAACTAATTACTTGGGAAAAAGTTTTTGTGACACTTAAACATAAGAACATTTTTCTTCGTAAATGACACATTTTAATAAGTTAAAAGTAAAATGTTTGATGACTGTTTAAGTGTTAATTTAAATCATCTGCATTTCTTGTTTGTTTGTAATTTGCTGCATCTCTCCTCACTGATGTGTGTTACTGCAGGCTGCACTCTGCAAGACCATAGAAAAGTACTGAGTATCACAGCACATACAGGAGAGTCAGTACTGCTGCCCTGTTACTGCACAGACCTACAAGCTAAACCTAAATCCACCTGGATGAAAGACAACACCAAAAAATGGATAGACATATCCAGTGAAAGTGATCAGTTCAGAAACAGAGTTCAGTTGTTTAATGAGCACTCTCCAGGAAATCTCTCTCTACTCATATCACACCTGACTGAAGAGGATGGAGGAAATTACAGGTGTGGTATCACAAAAGATGAATACACAGACTTCAAACTCACTGTTGAAGGTAAAACACTATTTTGTTCTGTATACAGTAAAAATCTATGTAGCATTTTTACATGTTAAATTCACATGTAAAGAGTTTTAAACTTATGTGTGGGTTCACTCTACAGAGAGTATTAGAACATGGTTTATACTGTTAAACTTCCAGTGTTTAGCACGACACTGAATAGTGTTAATAAAACACTTATACTGTTGTCAGCAACCCCTCCCACCACCAGAGGTGCCTGCTTAGCTTCACTTCACCATGTCCCAACTAATGCCTCTTTAAATACCCCTCCCTTTCCACAATCAAGCGCAAAGTATTGCCAGTATCTTCTGATCTGCAAACTGAGCGTTTCCTATTTCTATTACCTCAACTGTGTATGATTCTCTGCCTGGTTCATTGTGGATTTCGTCTTTTGTCTTTTGCCCCCTTTTTGGATTTGTCTGCCTGGATCTGCTTGTCTACTGGTAACGAACCTCTGCTCTGCCCCTTGACCTCTGCTTTTTCGTCTTTGCCCCTATTGGACTTGTTGGCCTGCACATACGTACAGCCTTTTTTGGTTTTGACCCATCTGCCCTGCCTCTGACCTCGCATTTTATTTCCCCAGCTGGTTTAATAAATATTACCTGCGTATGGATCCCGACCCGGTGTCTGAGTCTGTCTCGCCAAAACTGTACACATTCCAGTATAATACTCCTGTGTTGTTTTCCTACTGATTACCAATCCAAATCTATTTGAGTAAAAAACATCTAAAATTTAAGATCAGGGGAGATTTACATTCACGTCTACAGCAAGAGCAACATTTGAATACAGAGGCAGGACGCATTGTAATAACTATGTCCATTAGTGCAATGTGTTATTTGTGAACTCAAGCATTAACAGTGATTTTCTCCATCACGATATACCTACGCTGTGTATATTGTCAATGAAAACTTTTCAATACTGAAAGAAATCACCAAACCAAATGCTATAAAAATGAAAGATGCTCAATGACTCTCATTTATTCAAAAATGATTCCCTATTCCCTGTTCTGTTACTGCACTGATTATGAAAGCTTCTCTCTCCACAGTGAGCTCAATTATATCTACATCTACTGCAGCTACAAGTTCCATCCAAACACCTACTAGTAAGTACAGCTTACATTATTTCTGTATTTTAGCGGGAATGATTTGTCATGGTCATTTACAGTTGTGCCTACAGAGGAACAGAATATACTTCGCTATGTTTAATATTTAGATTTATTATATGATATTGGTTTATTTAATTAAGCATACTTTTCATTTTTACTTTTCCTCTCGGTCTCTGCTTCACACTTAGGTACTAACTCTCCTGAGCATTCCGGCATGTATTACTTCATCTTTATTCCTGTTCTTCTGCTCCTACTGGGACTCGGAGGAGTCATCTATTGGAGATATAGAGGTACGTACACAGTCTTTAAAGATATGTGCAGTATCTGCATTTCATTCTCTCTGTTTTCATTCTAATCTCATTCATTCATTAAGTCTTCAAAGGTGGCGACAATGAGATTGACCAATGTCAACAGCTCTGAACAAACCTTGTGTTTGTTTGTTTATATTCTGCACATTCCTTTTTTTTCTTTTTCTTCAATCTCTTATCGGCTATGACAGAAATATTCTTTTCTGTTTGTCTACAATTACACACCCTTCGCCAATTCTGGCTGGGTGACCCAAAGGATGGCCCTGAAGGAACCCATCTGCTGTCAGAAGCAGGCTGTATGCTTGGGCACACTATGGGTGCCCCCTCTACCTAGCATGCTGTTGAAGAATCAGTGGTCAACATAAAAAAAAAAAAAATACACACATATACATCTGATTTAAAAATAATGCGTCCAGTCACTGGAGAACAAGCTGGATGACCTCAGGGGCAAGGTTAAGACACAGAGGTGTATTTGGGACTGCAGCTTTTGCCGTTTTGGTGAGATTTGGCTGAATCCTGCAGTACCAAACCATCCAACCAGTCTGCCAGTCCATCTTGGTCTGCCGCATGGACACAACAATTAACCAGGGAGGTCGAAACCTAAACAAGTACAAGACTGTACCCTGAACAGTAAAGGAGGCAAATTAGGCACAGTGAGGCGAACCTAGAGTCACAGTGTATCTGATGAGATGCTACTACACCCCCAGCATCAACAGTGCCCCAGTAGAGCGAGTGGTCAGAATCAGGGTTCTTGGTCAGAAACATGTCATGGTCCTGCCACATCAACAACTTGGTAAGAAGGCCCATTAGTGGCTTTACCTTCTTAGATGAGACTTTAAATTAGTGTTAAAGAACATTTACACCTGCACCATTAAGTGTATCCTGATCACAGCCTGGTTGGGGAAGTGCACCAAGCAGGATAGGTGGGCTTTCCAGAAGGTGGTGCACATCATCCTAACAGAGCTCCAGGGCCTCTAATCTAGTGGTGCTGAGTCTAAGTCAGAAAGACCTCAGCCATTCCAACAATGGACTCTTCTATATTGCAGTCAAGGGAAATGCTTCCACTCCCTGAAGGCTAACACAGGGAGTACAAAGAGGAGCTTCTCCCTGCAGGCCATTTGGACTCTCCACCAGTCCAAAAATTAGGACAACTTATATATAAACACATGTACCTATATAACTACTGCACCCATACATCCTATTTATACCATGCATACAGCTTTATTTGTATTAATCATAAACCCTTTCATTTCTACTACTTCCCCACTCATTTGCATACATATGCAACATCTGTTCTTTACATACGCTTATACTTTTTATACATGAAGTTTATATAATACTGTTTTTAAAAACAACCTGAAGTCAGTTTGCATTTTACTGCACATTATTTTGTGTATGGCGGCTTGTGTCACCAATGAAAGGTGATTTGATTTTGATTAGCAGGGAGACGAGGACAAATAGGGCATGGGGAACGAGAAGGGTGTCAGAAAAAGCAAGGGGCAAAGGTGAGTTCATACAAACCAACTCATCTCCTCGCATCCAATTATATTCCCTCACATCCCATCATATTCCCATAGATACCATCATATCCCAGTGCACCCCAGCTTAATACATCACATCCTATCACAGTCCATAATATCTTAACCCATCATAGACCATCATTATTCATATCCCCTCACATTTTATCACATCCTATCATATCTTAATACACCCCATCATTATAGATCACATCCTATCACACCCCGTCATATCCTAGTGCATCCCATTCATATCCCATCACATTCAATCATAATTCATCACATCCCTCATATTTGATCACATCCCATCATGTCACACCCCATCATATCCTATTGCATTCCATCATAATTCATCACATTCCATCATATCCCAGTGCATCCCATCATAATAGATCACACACCAAACACATCCCATTCTACCCTATCATATCCCCATGCATTCCATCTTTACAGATCACATCTCATCCTATAGAGACTGCTAGTTTGCTGAGAAAGATATTTAGACTTTATTAGAAAACCACCAAATGCTGCTAGAATCACCGGCAATCACAGGTCACCTGTGAAAACATCAGGATACATTACATTACAAAGTTCAAAGTGACCCATGTAGCATTCAGTAGGTATGCTATATTTATATTTATTTTCTCTCTGCAGGATCATGTAACATATTCCACTGTAGTCTACAATAACAAAACCAGAAACCACACTGCGGTCAAAACTGGAGATGAGACTGAATATGCCACCATCAAAGTCAACTAATGACACCCTCCACCTTCACCATCACCATGTTTATTGATATTTTTACTTCAATAGCTTTCTTTTTTTTCTTTTGCTTCAGCCTTTATGATTAAGTTTGTTTAAATTTGAACTCAGGGTGACTAAAATACAGTTTCAAGAAAAAGTAAGTTAACCCTTTGGAAGGACCTGCATTTCTGCATTGATTACTGCACTAATAAAATGTGATCTGATTGTTATCACAATTATAGACAAGTCACAGTCCCTCCATTTGTAGAGTGTTTGTTTATTCATAGAATAATGTGCACTCCAGTCTTTAGCAATGCTTTTTTAGCTTTTTGCGGTTATTTGTAAGTTGTTTGCATTAAGGCATGGTTATTTTTCTTAAGAAGAACAGATCAGTCAGTAACCAGGCTTTGTGTGCTGTTTTCATTCAATGAGTGAAGCACCTGTGAGACCCATACTTTCAATCTCATATCTTTATTGAAGACAATGTTTAAAGCCATGTTCATTGTGTATTAATTGAAATGTTAACATGAAAATCAGTGTTTATAAAGTGTTTATATTGTGCCAAATAAACTTTCAGCTTGCTGAGTGCATTTTGTCTAACAAACCTGCCTACACATAAACACTCAAAATATAATTTGTCATTATGTGTATATACTGTTATTAATAGACATATGATATTTCTCAGCTCTAAGTAAAGTGAGACATGTCTTATAATGATACTATGCTTATAACTATATTATGATGAGACTTCAAGTCAAGTTGAAGCCCCAAGTAAGCAAGCCAAAGGAGACTGTGGCAAGAAAACCTACCTAAGAGCAAGAGGAAGAAAGCTTAAGAGGAGCCAAGACTCAAAAGGGGAACCCGTCCTCCTCTGGTCAACACCAGACATTAAAACCGTAACACAAGAGCAATTTGAACAGAGGATAAGATTTTATAATTAATATACAAGAATAAATGTAAAGTAGAGAAAAATGAGAAATCAGTCAGTCTTAGGTTAACCACTGTTAAGGTAAAATATAGTACATACGATTGCTCCACCATCAAGCAGATCGCCTTTATAGACCATTGTTATATTATTGCTTAGGCCCACTCTTTCCTATGAAGCAGACATTCTACCTTCACCCCTCATCCTCGCACCCACTCCACGTCTGCTATAGACGTAGTAGCAGGGTGGTTTTGTTTACTGTAAGATGACACACCACAAAAGAGGAAATGGCAAGTATTGCTGCAATTTTGAGAATGCCAGGTGGAAGAAGAGGCAACTCCAACAGGAATAAAACATAATTTAGCTTAATTCATTTTGGTTTTATGTCCAGTCATATTTGTTATCTTATGCCCCTATCCCCTAATATTACCTATAATCTGATTCCACTGTAGGTAAGGTAGTAAATCATTATCTGTACTTTTGTGTATTATTAGAAAAATCCAAATAAAAGATCAGTTTACAAACTAAACCAGACACTCCACATTATATGGTAGATTATACATGCAATGTCTGGATTATATATATATATAGAAAATATATATTCTTTTGGTTTTATATATATATAAAACCAAATATATATATATTTTCTTTGGTACCATAATGCTGAAATTAAATGACAAAAACAATGTACAGTATGTGTTGAGGTTTCCTGACTAGACAAGACTAACATTAATGTTAGACAGTAAGGCTGTGTCCCAAACAGTACCCTCTGGAACATTACATACTGCACTACTGTAAACACTTCTAACGATGGGGTCCTTTTATTTATTCATTCATTTATTTTATTTTTTATTTTAATGTGTTTAGTGTAGTAGCAGTCTGCAGTTTGGGGCGTGGCCAGAGAGTAATGTAACTTTACATTTCAGAGTGCTTTCTGACTAAAGTTAATATAAACGTTAGCTAACCCAAACCCTCCTAGTCTGATACCATAACAACACATTATACTAAAGCTGTTTTTATTGCAGTATATATGGTTATCTTTGTTATTCACTGCTCTCATCACTGACCTCATGTTTAAAGCTGGAGTGAGCTACCCGACGCTCCAGCGAGGCAAGAGCTCGGGTCAGAAAAGCTGCTGACTGCAAGATATTTCTGAACACGCATCTCAACACAAGCCTTAACAAAGTGAAAGACCCAGACCACTTAACAACCAGAGCCAGTTGCTGACAATAAACATGTGCTTTAAAATAAACTTTTTTTTAAACAGTTACGCTTTCTGTGGTTTAATTTTGGGGTGGGACAAATCTACCTGTTTCTGACATTGGGTGGGACACCTCTCTCTTATCCCTGACAATCTGCTCAGCCTGCTCGCCTGGATATCTCCGCCAGGCTTCCATGGTTTCCTGGTTATCATGTCTCTGTCCAGCCCAGTACACTGCTCATTGCATTTCACTGTAGTTTTTAATAAAACAGCTTCTTTATGGATCTTACCTTTGTCTCCTAGTCTTGCAAAACATTATATGAATATGTTCGAGCCCTATTAAGTTGTCCCAACTTAAAATAAGACATCAAATGTCCAGTGCATATCATCCCGGGAGTTAGGGTGCCTTGGAGAGATTTAATCAAACATTGGAATCAATGTTGTGTACCTACTGCACAGAGTCTGGCTAAAAACTGGGATGAGGGAGTTCCACTGTATAAGAGGGAGTTGGTGTTTGCACATACATTTAGAGGGTCGTTAAAGCTTTTACAGGAGAAGTGGATGTCCGAAAGTAATGATGCCACTTTGCATGGTAATTTACTGGATTATGTCAGTTTATTTTGGGAGCGCTTGCATCGTGTATGCGAGTTGGCTCTCACAGCCATGTCAACTTAAAAAGAAAACCATTTTTGACAAAAAGGCTGTTTCACGTTCTTTTCATCAAGGTGATAGAGTATTGTCTTCGTAACCCGTCTCTGGCTCAACTTTGCAAGCCTGTTGTTCTGGACCTTATGTGGGTCAGCCAAAACTCGGTGAGACTGATTGTCATTGGCACTTCTGATAGAAGGCATAAAGCTAGAGTATGCCAAATTAATATGTTGAAGCCCTTTTTTTGCAGAGAAGAGAATGTTTTAGTGCCAAAACATGTGGTTGCCCTAACTGCTACTGTTTTGGCGTTACCCACTACAGTTACGTCGGAATCTGATTAGGGATGTGTAGCATTCCTGTTACTGGTGCTAACCAGTAATATTATATTAAGTTATATTAATGATAAATAAAGACCACTTGACTTCACTTGAGAGAAACAGTGTACATTTAAACAAACACATTCACCAAGCACATTCACCATCTTCTTTCTCATGTGCAGTCACTTCTCAGAAGCAGACACTAACCCCACCCCCACCCCCAAACCTCCCACAACCATCTACAGATGTAGTATCTTGGTCAGTGTGGGTTTGTGTATTGTAAAATGAAGCACCACAAAAGAGGAAATGGAGTTGCAGCGATTCTGAGAACGCCATGTCACTGTATGTATTTCTGCAAGTGCTGCTGATAAAAACTTTAAAGGGGGGGTTGGATAAAGGGTGAAAGAAGTGAGAGACCCCCGTGCCTATAAGGATCTGAAAAATGCCGGTACAGTTGGTTGCTGACCGAGGTGCTGAAGACACTTTCTTTACACAGGCCAAAGCATATCCATTCCAGGTGGCAGTCGCTCAGTGGATGAGAGGTCTACATGAACATGAACAAAATCTAATTACGTTTACAGCCCATTGCAAATGTTCTCATGAAGAGAGACAGTAAATGACGAAGGACAACAGAGAGACAATTAGGAACGCTAGTTTTAGAGCCCAAACAGGGATTTAAACCCCAACATAAATGTTTGTTTTTCAAAACTACTAAAATCTTGGTTTAGCAGATTATTTGCACTCCTGCTCATCCACATTATATTTGTTTGTTTCATGAGCACAATTTGTAATAAGGTCTCTTATACAGTCTAAGGGCAGAGTCTTTTGCCCTCCTTTGTGTGGTGTAACTGAGATAGAGGGTGCGTCCGAAATGCGTACTTCCATACTGAACAGTGCGCAAAAGCAGTGCGCGAGTGTGACTAGGGTGTCCGAATACATAGTGCTCGGCGAGCAGTGCGCGAAAAGTCCCCAGATGACATACTGCCCCGGCAGATATTTTCAAGTATGCAACCCCAGCACACTGTCCTATCCCAGGATTCCATCGGAGCCGCGGAGTAATTCGAAGCGGAGGAAAAAACGCGGTGAAACGCGGTACGTCAGCTGTGTGTATGTAGCTACGGCTAGTAAACTTCCGCTACAGGAGTTAGCGCTGCTTCTGAGGTAAACAATGATTACATTCCTCCTGTTTCGTCTCTTCTCTGAGCTACAGCTAGGCACCGTGTGAGTAGATATTTAGACAAACACGCAGAACGGTGTCACAAACAGTCTCTAAATCCGTCAGTAAACGGGGCCTTTAAATGAATAGCGGGACCTCTACTGTGATAGTCTGACGTCTTGCGTCACAGGACATTGGTAGGATGGCGGATGTAGTGCATCCGAGGTTGCGTGTGTACTCCACACTCACACACTGAAAGAGCGCACTGCTTTAACGGACAGGCAGTGCGCTTTAGCTCCAACTGAGTAGGTACTGATGTAGTACGCAATTTTGGACGCACCCAGAGAGTGTCAGTGTCGGGGACTGATGGCGTGTACCGACAGCGCGAGAGAGACGCAGAATGAGAGAGAGAGTGAGCACATGTTCTGTTAATAAAAGAGACACGCTAAAAGAACAGTTGGACTCACGTGAGTGTTTTTAAAAGACGCGACATGGTGTCAGAAGTCCTGTAGTTAGCGTGGAGAGAAGCAGCCAGTTGTGAGGATTGTGTACTTCCGCGGAGGAGAGAAAGACGAGATAAGCCACGGAGGAGACGTTAGCGGTGGGAGCCAGTAGCCGGCGGCAGCACCTGTACAGAGAGTCGCTGCGGGGGCAGGGCCATGCGCTACGTTTAATATCCAGCCACCGGAGTCCTTCGACTTTTCAAAGCCGCAGAGTGGGACAAATGGATCCGGAGGTTCGAAAGATTTCGCCTGGCATGTAACCTGAATGCAAGCTCAGAAGAAAATCAAGTTAACAGCGGATGACATTTTGCGTGGGCTAACTTTAACGGGTGCGGAAAGGAACACTTACAAGGAGGTACGTGATGGCTTCCAGTGGTTTTTCGTGGTTAAGAAAAACGTTTTTTTCCTTGGCTCTCGGAAGTTTGTTAGCTCTGGATGCTAACCTCTGGATGCTTAACTTGACACTGACTGTAAATTTTGGCTTCGCTGTGTGGATATTCCGAACCGGGTGCAGGATTATGGCTGGATTTTTCGGTGAGTATGCACCCGTTTTTCCACTTTTTGTTTCCCCACCGCGGCTCGCTGTTGTGATAGAAACTGTTATAGAAGCCGGATAGGCTAATGCTAACGCTGCCCTGCCAAGTTTGCGTTCACGCTGATGGACTGTCTTCGTTAACGGCGGATTCTTTTTGCTTTTTGGCACTTTTGTCGTTTTTGGGAGGATTCGTGCAACAAGGACCGACTTTTGGGACATTGTATGTGTCTGCAGCGAGGCTCTTGAGCGCGGGACCTGTTGAATGGACTGTGTTGGATGCCTGTTTATTCGCCCGTCGGCTTCTGTAGTTACCGTGCGCGGAGAACGGGTGTGTTTTGTGGGGTTATTTTTCTTTTTTCCTACTGCTAATGCCTGCTTTTTCTCGATTAAGCGGAGGACTGTTCGCTTGAGTGCTTCTCAGACCAAGTTCTGAACTCTCAGTGTGTTCAACTGTTTACATGTTCAGTGCGGCTGCTGCTGCGTGACGTCAGCGGTAGAGAGAGAGAGAGACTGTTCCCGTTGGACATTGGGGGTGCATTCACAGAGCTTGCACTCCACAGTACAGCATACAGGTGGGAAATATCATTCACTGTGACTCTAAGTGACGAACATTGGGCGGAAACATTCCTTTGTGTGTTAATTCCATTTTAGTTGGTTTGGCTGGGGTTATTTTCAGTATAAACTGTGTTTGCTGTTTAGTTCCTCATAAAGTACTGTACTCCTGGAAAAAAAAAAAAGGAAAAGGGGGAGATTTACACCTGACTCAAGACTGTTGTATATATGTATATTGTTATTATTTTTTGTTTCATTTCATTACATTGTACTGGTTGTAGCAGTGTTTTGGGGCATTTAATGTGACAATTTTGTTATGGAGCAGTATCTCAACAAAATGGCTGATAGCGATGATGATGATTGTGAACCACGGGATGCTAGTCCACAGTTACACACTGGTGATATGCAGGTACAAATGAACCTATTGAGACAGGAAATGGGGGTCCTGAGAGATTGTTTGAGTAGCTCCTTGAAAGCAGACTGAAATTCTTAAGCAGTGGCGAAAGGAACCAGAGCCCTATGCCCCTAGTCGTGTAGTCACATTTTCTGACCCAACTTGTGCTTCCACGCCCTATCACATTAACCACACTGTTCTCCTGTTGAGGGTCAAGCTTATGCTCACAATGCACCTGAAGTTCACAGAACTGCTTATGACTTAAAACTGCCGTCATGCCCTGTTTCGGGGGCTACAGGTCTAAACCCTTGCTCACCTGACACGCTCTTAGCTGGGGCAAGGCCAAATGCACCTTGCTGCAGCGACGGCTGCTCCGGTGGTCAACTGTTGTCGGATTCGTCTGTTCTCAGTAGCACATCGAGGGTCTTGACTTTACGGTTACAACAATCCAAGCTTGAACCTCCGGTTTTTAGTGACTCCAGCGGTGTCTCTCCGGAAGATTGGCTTCGTGCAGTGGACTCTTACAAGCACGATGTGGGGTTGTCGGATGCCCAAATCCTGTCAGAACTGCCGAGGTTCCTAAGGGGTGAGCCTGGTCGCTGGTTTCGGGTACTCAAACCTCATCTTCGCTGGGCTCAGTTTTCAGAACTTTTTCAAAAAGCTTTCTTACCATTCGATAACCAGGAAAGAATTTGGAGAAACATTCTGGACCACGTTCAAGCTCCTGACGAGCCCCTGCCAACTTTTGTTGCACACATGCTATGTGAATTCGCTAAGCTCAGGAACCCACCACCTGAAAATGAGCAGGTTGAGAGTATTTGCAAACATGCTTTGGAGAAGTATACTGTTGCTCTTTATGGCACGCCTGTTCTGTCAGTCGCGGACCTATTGCTGCGAGCCCATGAATTACATGCAGCCCTTGGTCACCGTGGCCGCAATAGACCACTGCCTCCCTACCGCACCTCTCCATTGAAAAAGAAACTTATCGAGGAGCAAATACAAAGAATGTTAGAGGAGGACATTATCGAACCAGCTTCAGGACCATGGGCAGCGCCGGTAGTCATTGTGCCAAAAGCCTCTGGGGAGCCTAGGACTGAACCAGGTGACCGTCAAAGATCGCTACCCACTGCCCAGAGTTGATGAATCGTTGGACTTCCTAGCAAGAGGGAAGTTCATCTCCACTATCGACTTAGCCCGAGGATACTGGCAGGTCGGGGTCGATAAGAGTTCGAGGCCAAAAACGGCATTTGCTTCCCACTGTGGCCCCTTCCATTTTAAAGTTCTCCCTTTTGGTTTTTGCAACGCTCCAGCCACTTTTCAAAGACTCATGAACACAGTCTTGGCGGGCCTTGTGTACAAGTGCTGCGCAGTGTACCTGGACGATGTCGTGATTGCTTCGCCAACTTTCGACCAACATCTCCTTGACTTGAGAGAAGTGTTTACGAGGCTCGTGTTTGCTGGGCTGTCGCTGAAGCTGGGCAAGTGTCAGTTCTGTTTGGACGAACTCAGGTTCCTGGGGTATAGCGTCACCCCACAGGGAATCCTACCTGACCTTGACAAGGTGAAAGCAGTGACTGAATTCCCCGTGCCTACTGATGTAAGACAAGTGAGACAGTTTTTAGGTTTAACCAGCTACTACAGACGGTTCATCAGTGGTTATGCAAAACAAGCTGAACCCCTGTTCGCTTTGACCCGACAAGACTCTCTGTTTCTGTGGGATGAGAACTGCCAACAGGCGGTGGACTTCTTGAAAGAACGCCTTACCTCAGCACCTGTTCTGCGTTTGCCTAATTTTGAGCGCACCTTCTACCTGCATACGGATGCATGTGACATGGGACTCGGGGCAGCTCTTATGCAGCAGGACGAGAATGGGAGAGAGGTAGTCATGGCATTTGCCAGCCGGACCCTGCACAAATCCGAAAAGCCCTACTCAACAACCGAAAAAGAGTGTCTAGGGGTGATCTGGGCTCTCGAGCATTTTAGACCTTATATTGAGGGACTTCCAGTGATTGTCTATACTGATCACAGCAGCTTAAAGTGGCTCATGTCCCGGCCAAACCCGTCAGGACGACTTGCAAGATGGTGCCTTAGGCTCCAAGATTTTGACATCAGAACTGTTCACAAGCCTGGTGCCAGGAATCAGGTGCCGGATGCGTTGTCACGGAACCCTGGACAGTCGGACCAAGGCCCCTCTGACCTCCTTCCGGAGCATGCAGTAATAGCAGGCCTAGACCTCCGTGCCCAGCCCTCAATAGAACTGACCAACAAAGAGCACTTGCGGCATCTTCAGCGTAATGACCCAGCCTTGGCTGCTATTTTGCAGAAGCTTGAGACGCCTGAGTGTCCTGAGTCTGAGGAGGACTGGGAAACCAGGTTTGTTGTGCATGAAGGACTCCTGTATTACAGGGAAAGTCGAGTTAGCTGCAGTCTACACCCTTTGAAGGAGCTAAGGCTTTATGCCCCGGAATCCATTAGAGGATCTCTTTTGAGTTATTTCCATGATCACCCTACCGCCGGTCATTTAGGCGTCACAAAGACCCTAGCTAGAATGCGCCTGCATTTCTTTTGCCCGAAGATGAGAAAGGATGTGAAGACATATGTGCTCTCTTGCCCAGTGTGCTAACTTGCCAAACCTAGCCAAAAGAAACCTGCCGGTCTGCTAGTGCCTGTCCATGCCAGTGAGCCATGGGAAGTTGTGGGTGTCGATTTTGTGGGACCATTGCCTTGCACAGCACTACAGGCTAGCCACAAGCGTAAAAAGCACTATTATGACATGAGACGTCGACCTGTGACCTATCAGCTCGGAGATTTGGTCCGCCTCAAGACTCATCCCCGCTCTGACGCTGTAGCGAATTTGACTGCAAAGCTAGCATGCGTTTATGCTGGACCCTACCGGGTTGTCCAAAAGCTGTCTGAGGTCAACTACCGTCTAGCTAATATGGATGGCACTGATGTGGGTGTTGTGCACGTTGTTAACCTCCAGCCTTTCCACACGTGGGATACGGCGGAGTCTCCAAATAGTCAGCGGCACAGCCCAGGCTGTTTCAGGCGACGCAGGTCTCACGAAGCAGTTGTGGGAAGTCCTGCTATGGCAAGTGGACGGCTGAATGATGGAAGCAGCTCGGAGGATGAGTTCTCAGCACCTGACGAGGCCGTAGGAGAGGACCCTACCCCCGAAGGTCAAATGAACAGTCCTGAGTCTGGCCTTGTTGACTTGTCACAGCCCCTAGCTCAGATGTTTGACTGTGACACCGACATCCCATTAGCTTCAAGTTATGATTTGAGGAGCAGGGCGGGCACCACGCCTATGCTCGAGACTGACATTAGCTGCACTGCGGCCCAAAGCCCCGACGGTAGTGCTGCTGATAGTCCTACACACGTTAGTGGCCCATCTGATGTTCGATTGACTAGCGCTTACAATCTTAGGCCTAGGGTTCACCCTAGGGTTACCACTGACTGGAGTTCTAACAGATGGACAAATAGCTATCATACTCAGAGATTGAACCTGGTTTGAGTTGAAACTGTCTGGTTAAGGACAATGGGGTTTTGTTGCATGAAAGGTATACTGCATGGTTTTGGGATGTTGGAGGAGATGCATTTGGTTCTGTACTGAAAAAGGGTGATAAAGGGACACTAACTAAAAAGAGACTATGCAAGGATGAAAATGTATATAGTAATGTGGTGGATGAACTGTTCAAAGTTTAGGATACTGACTGGATCAGTGTGTTATGTTTTACGGTGTGTGTGAAAAAAAAGAGGAAAGTGTTTAAGGTTATGTTGCAATTGTTCTGTCTTGCCCAGTGTTAAAACATAATAAAAGGAAAAAAGCGGGTGTTGGATGGATGTGTTTAATTAGCAAATGTGCCTGTTTTTGTTTTATATGAATTTGTCTTTTGTTTCTTTTTCTTACACCTGTACGCCTATCGAACTGCCAAGTATGGTTGCTAATGTGTTGACCTTTTTGAAGCTTGTTGGCTGGGGTCAGCCTTTTTTTTTGTTGGGGGGGAATCTGTTACGGTGGTTTTACATATGTTGTGTACTACTGCGCATGCATGCAGGAGCTGTAGCTCTCTGTGCGGGAAGGTGAGCTGGCTGTGTGATGTCCTCCAGTCTTTTTGTGCCTACACTGAGTTATCCGGACAGTAATGGTGAGAAGCGATGGTGACTTGTACCATTAAACACGTCTTCTACCCCGCACGGAGTGTGCCCTGTGTGTTTTCCCTGCTAGCTCCTCCACTACACGCTTTTTCAACCATTACAGGGTGCTGCACAATGAGCTAATCAGAGACAGACTCGTAGTCAGACTGCTGGATAAAGGGCTGTCTGAACGCATGCAGCTGGACGCAGAACTCAACTTAGAAAAAGCTGTCAGGCTGGCACATCAGAGCGAGGAGGTGAAAAAGCAGCAAGCTTCTCTGCGAGGTGACATCAGAGTCAGAATGCTCAAAAATAGCAAGCCTGCTACGAACAAACCTCAGCATGTTAACAATTCACACAGTGCTCAGGGTAGCAAAGGAAAGTCTTCACAGCAGCAGTGTCATAAATGTGGCAGTTCTTTTGCACATCCAAAACGTGATTGTCCTGCCAATGAAGCTAAGTGTCATACATGTGGCAGGAAGGGACACTATAGTCGTGTGTGCAGGGCACCAAAAGTGGTGCATGAAGTAAAAGGAGAGGAGTAGGAAGCTATCTTCCTCGGCAGCATAACGACTGATGGTGATCCATGGATGGTCAGCATCAAACTCCATGACAGTAGCGTGATGTTTAAGAATGACACTGGTGCTGACGTCACAGTCTTACCCCAGGGTATATTTCAGAAAGTATATAAGGGAAATCCACCCATGCTCCACAAAGCAACAAAGCCACTACTGGGACCAGGGAGGAGTCCACTGGATGTTGTGGGCGTCGCCAGGTTGCTGCTGAGGAGAGGTGAAAAAGAGGTGATGGAAGACACATATGTAGTTCATCATCTGCACACTGCCTTGCTGGGAAGATCTGTGAGCTGTAGGCTGGGGTTTGTTACACGACTGGACAGTGTCACAGTGGAGACGTTAAAGCAAACCTACCCAAAACTATGCAGCGGACTTGGCGAAGTACGCCATCCATATGCAATAAAGTTGAAACCTGGAGCTGATGGACAAAGTCAAGCAAGAATTGTCTCGTATGGAGAGCCTCGGGGTGATATGCAGAGTTGAAGAGCCGACAGACTGGTGCGCTGGCATCGTGGTGGTGCCCAAGAAAACTGGTGCTGTGCGCATGTGTTGAACGAGCCAGTGTGTCGTGAGAAATTCATCTTGCTGTCAGTGGAGGAAACACTGGGGATGCTGGCTGGAGCCAGAATTTTTAGTAAGCTGGACGCTAATATGGGGTTTTGGCAAATTCCCCTAACAAGAGAATCAGCAAAACTGACAATGTTCAGAACACCCTTTGGACGCTATTTTTTCAAGAGGCTACATTTCGGCATAGCTTCAGCCCCTGAACATTTTCAGAATAGAATGGTAACTGAGGTCACAGAGGGACTTGAGGGGGTAGTGTGCCATATGGACGACGTGCTGGTTTGGGGTCGTACACAAGAGGAGCATGATGCTCGCCTGCATGCTGTGCTGGAGAAAATTCAGAACTTAAACCTTAAACATTGACAAATGCGACCTGGCAAAGACAAAGGTGAGCTTCCTAGGTCACGTGGTCTCTGACAGTGGCATCAGCCCAGACCCAAGCAAGATAGAGGCTGTGAAAAGGATGCAGGAGCCAACGACAGTGAGTGAAGTAAGATCTTTTCTCGGAATGGTAAACCAACTGGGCAAGTTTATCCCACAGTTGGCAGAGAGAGACAAAACCCTGCGCAATCTCCTGACGAAAAACAACTGCTGGGCATGGGGCATCGACCAAGCAAAAGCCTTTCAAGATCTGAAGGATGCGCTGACGTCACCACCTGTGCTAGCCATGTATGATCCGAAGAGAGAGTGCAAAGTCTCAGCAGATGCATCATCGCATGGACTGGGAGGAGTGCTGCTCCAAAAGTGGGACGAGGAGTGGAGGCCGATAGCCTACATGTCACGGTCTCTCACACCAACAGAGCAGAGATACGCGCAAATAGAGAAGGAGGCATTGGCACTGACCTGGGCCTGTGAAAGGTTTCGAAACTTCTTGATTGGGAAACATTTCCAGCTGGAGACGGATCATAAGCCTCTCCTGAGTCTCCTGGGGTCGCAACCACTGGATGCTCTACCTCCTCGGATCCAACGTTTCAGAATGCGCCTGATGCGCTATTCTTACTCCATATCTCAAGTGTCAGGGAAGTGTCTAGGGACAGTGGATACACTGTCAAGAGCGCCAGTGGAGAGAGGAGAAACACCAGCGGAGAAGGAGCTGTTTGAAGACACTAACATTTATATAGACATGGTAATGGAGAATCTACCTGCGAGCACTGCCTATCTGGAGGAGTTGAGAGATCAGCTGCAGAAGGACAGTGTGTGCGCACGTGTGATGCAGTTGTGTGCAGAAGTCTGGCCAGCACATGGCACCAACGAACCTGCACTCAAACTATACTGGAGTGACCGAGCCCTTCTCACAGTCCAGGATGGTATTTTGCTAAAAGGTCAAAGATTCGTCATACCCTCAGCATTGAGAAATGATGTTCTCATTAAGCTGCACGAAGGACATCAAGGTGTGGTCAAGTGCAAAGAGCGGGCACGACAGTCTGTATGGTGGCCAGGGTTGAGCCAGCAGCTGAATGAGTTGGTTCTTAACTGCCGAGCCTGTTGCCAGGAGAGACAGAATCATAGGGAGCCACTGATATCAACGCCATACCCAGGCCAACCATGGCAGAAGTGTGGAGCGGATTTGTTCACACTAAAGAATAAAACCTACCTGCTAGTGGTGGATTATGCGTCAAGGTATGTGGAGATTGCTTTGCTAACTCCCACAAGGTCTAACGATGTGATCCTTCACCTGAAATCCATTTTTGCACGTCACGGGATCTGTGAGACTCTAGTCACTGATAACGGACCACAGTTCTCTGGAGCTGCTTTCGCTGAGTTTGCAGCATCATATGGATTTCGTCATGTGACCAGCAGTCCAAGATACCCACAGGGCAATGCAAAGCCAAACGTGCGGTACAGACAGTGAAGGGGCTCTTGAAGAAGTCTGATGATCCCTACCTTGCTCTGCTTGCATATAGGGCTACCCCACTACAAAATGGGTACAGACCGGACCAGCTCCTCATGGGAAGAAGGCTCCGTACCACTGTGCCTACACTTCCTGCGCTGCTAGTTCCTGCTCTTCCGGATAGAGATGCAGTAATGCTGAAGGAAAGGGAGAGGAAGATGAAAGATGCCCAACGCTATAATCTGCAACACCGCACACAGAATCTTGCCAGACTTACCCCTGGGCAAGACGTGTGGGTCACAGATCAGAGAGCAGCTGGAGCTGTCATTGGAGGCCATGCCACACCCCGCTCATACCTGGTGGAGGGACCCCACGGGATTCTCAGGCGAAACCGTCGTCATCTCATCGCCACGCAGCCTTTGGATGGAGATGGAGGGGATGGAGCAGCTGAGAATAACCGGGGAGGTGTTCCAGAACAACCTTCAACTGAATGTCCTGCAGCAGCACCACCACAGCAGAACGTTTTGGAACAACCATCTACACCTACACTCAGAACAAGGTTTGGGAGAGCTGTAGTAGGACCATCTCGGTTAGACTTGTAATTGTGCTTGCCACAAACTGTTTCTGAAAAAAAAAGACTGAGAAAGAGACTTTTTCTGAAAAACAAAAGAAAGAGAGAAATGACACTGAAGAATTGCACAAGTTGTGGAAAAAGATGTGTTACTGTGATTGAGCCATTTTTGTTTTTTTGCACTGTGAAATGTAATATTCAAGTCTCAGGATTTGCAGTTAGGACAGGCAGCTCAGAGTTTATTTTGTATTGTATCTGAAAAGCTTTGTTCCAGGTTAAAATAAGCTGGTGTGTGGTTGTGTGTGTCATAGTTCAGATGCAGATAGGAGCAGACCTTCCAGCCACAGGGCATAATATCAATCAATCAATCAACCTTTATTTAATCTCGGAAATAGATTGAGGGATGACCCTCATTTTCAATGCAGCCGAGCATATACAGTTAAAGGGATCGAAAACAAAATGAGCAAAAATAATAAATAAAATACCAATTTTAAATAAACATTTAATATAGATGCATTAAAAACACAATGTAAATAAATGTTAGAAAATCATTATAAAAGAATATAAAAGAATATAAAATAAACATATTACATACACCAAGATAATAAAAAGTTGAAATGCTAATAAAAAATAAAAAAATGCTAATAAAAAAATACTCAATAAAACAATCACGATAAAAAATGGATAATTATAATAATAAAATAATACAAATAATAAATAAAAATTAAAAAGATAGTAATAATAAAAAAATAATAACTAAAATAAAAGTAAAATAAAACAAACATAAAAAAAAATTAAATAAAAATAATAAATAAATAAATAAATAATAATAATAATAAGATAAAAATAAAATCCTAGTAGATTTATTCATTTAAAACAATCACAGGCTTTCTGATGGTGATTAGAAACTAAAAGTTTAAAATAATCCCCTAAGGTCCTGCAGAGTCAATGGTAGTCTACCCATTGATTCTAGAAAGGGGAGATGTGGTGTAACTGAGATAGACAGTGTCAGTGTCGGGGACTGATGACGTGTACAGACAGCACGAGAGAGACGCAGAATGAGAGAGAGAGAGATTGAGCACATGTTCTGTTAATAAAAGAGACACGCTAAAAGAACAGTTGGACTCACGCGAGTGTTTTTAAAAGACACGACACTTTGGTGTCTGACCTTGTGCTCATCCTTGGAAAACAGCAGACCCTTCAGGAACCTCAGACTCACCAGAGACCTGAAACTCCACTCAGACTCGCACAGCCGCGTTTGAGTCCACAGCATTAAGCAGCCAGCCATGTGTCTGCCGGATAAACTGACCTTTTGTGGGACACGCCGAGGAAATCAGCCCAACTCAGCAATCGCTCTAAGAAGCAAGCAAGTCCAGCGGAGCTGATGTGTTTCAGAAATTCACGTCTCCTTCAGCAGGACAGCTGTCCACTGCACAACCAACAATGTTCTTCTCATCCTTAAAGGCAGTAAGACCAGTGCCCACCCACACCTGCCTGTGATCTGGTGCTCAATGCTGAGTCTATTGATAAGCTTGGATCGCTCATTCCATTCAGGCTTATATTCCAGCTCTGCTCATCCCACACAGAATAGCTTCCTCTCAAGAAGTTAAATACAATGTTCTGTTCTCTTTTTACTCTATATTTGATTTATTCCTTTGAATGTAAAGTTTTTTTTATTAATGATCAATCAATAAAACATCTTTTATAAATACTATTCTTGATGTGGATCAGTAGTAAGTGTGCAGACCCCTGACCGCGAGCAACTCTTACCTGAAATTCAACAAGACTGCTCTTAAACCAAGCCAACCTATCATGTCTGTTACCCAATACAAATAAATTGATTGAAAATGTAATTAATTAATTAATTACCCATGATAGCTACACCCACATCAGATACCTAAGACTTGACTTAGACTCCCATGTCAGAGAATTGACTTGAACTGCCACTTTAACGGCATGAGACTCCACTCAGACTACCACCTCATAGACTCTGATTCACACCCCAGTGCCTTGGGACAAGACTTTGTGTCTCTGTTCTGCCTTACATCACCATCCACAAGTGTCACTTCCCTAAATTGTTGCATGAAGAATGTTTGGTTTCTTTTTTTTAGTTTTCTCTCCAGACTTTTTTGTTATTTTGCCCCACCCCCTTTATTACCCCTGATTCTCACCCATAAAAGAGACTACTGGCACACTAAATATGACATCAACTAACTTTTGACACCACTGAATAGAGGGATGTCAGTTCTTGGAAAGGTATGAAAGCATGTATTACCAGAACTGACCTACATGGTTTTTGTTTTAGCGTCTATGGTTGTATGTGTAACACTGGCTTCGTCAGAAGAACCATATGTATTTTAAAAGAATGTCATGTGCTCTGTGGTCTGAGCTCAGTGGTTAATTTCAGTCATAGAGTTTGGCTCGTGACAATGTTATATCTGTTACACAGGCTGTCCTAAATTTTTCTTATTTGATTACTCAACGGTACATAGTATAAAATAATCGTAATACAAATTAAATAATGCTCGACTATCATGTCCATCTGGGGATGAGCACTGAGCTAATTGACATATAAAAGCATATATATATATAAAAATAAAGCAGTAGATCAGTGTAGGTGTATAGCAGTCTATACTGCTGCAGCACTACAGTAGTTAAAAAGAAAGAGTGGATTAAAGAGTATAACTTTAATTTAGGACATTCATTTTCACCCTGAACACACCTCCCCCCACCAATCACCCATTGTAGGCGCAATCCCTTGGTCAGTGTGGGCGTGTGCTGCAAAACGATGTACAACAAAAGAGGAAACAGAAAGTGTTCTCGTGTCTGCATTAAAGGAAGAAGCAATTCTACTGAAGTTCATTCTCACCCAGTACTGTGAGCTGCACACACATTAGAGTGAGTTACACTCCAGTGAGGAGCTGCTGAGAGAGTTGTGCAGTCAGTGTGTGTATACAGGACTAGTGTAGTGCTGGGTGTGGAGTGGTCAGTGGACGGTGAGAATGTTACTGACTTTTTTTCTTCTGTTTGTTGGACTTCATGTCTCTGAAGGTAAGCAACTCTTTAATCCACCTATGGTCAGTTTGAGATTCAGTCCAGTTCTGAACTCTATTGTCCTTTCAGAATCTATGTAGTTTAACTAACAAGGTGAGGCAGGATGTATGTGTTTTATTTTGGGGAAGATGAAGTTCACTCTCAGAACATAATCCCAGTTTAGGAATGTGCATAATGCAGCATTGTAGCAAAACCAGATAATCCAATAACTAAACACAATGAATGAGGGAGTTAATTGGTGAAGGAATTTAGTTTCTAGACGGGGAGTTTATGACAGAACTACAGGAACAGATATTACATCAAAACAACCATTATTAGAGAATAAAGCGTTTTCCAAAATGTCAGTTCAAACCAGCCTTCACAGCTAACGTCAGAGAGATGAGTAGATTGAGCAACAGCTTTAAGGCTCCAGAAACAATGAAATACATGTAACCCAACCTTAGTGCTCTAGCTTAAACTAGGTCTAGCATGAATGTTTAAGCTAATATTGCTTTCATTAAAGCTTACATATCACTCTTGTTCATGATACAGTACGTTTCACTTAATCTGCACTGGTTACTGTTCATATGTGTTGTGGCAGTTTATTCACTGCAATATTCATTACATATCACAGGTTAATATACAGTTGTATGTTCTTGTAACGTGGTAACTTGCCCAGAAGGGGATTTGAACCATTGACCTCTTGTATGAAGGACCAACATGAACTGAACAAGCTACCAATTGAGTTGTTCATAAGCAGACCCAAGTGCGGGATAAAAAGTAGACACAAACCAAAACCTAGACGCTATCCAAAATGACAAACCCCAACAGGATGTTTGTGGGGGCAGAAGAGAGAGGGGCTCAGGAACAGAGGGAAGGTAAATACAAAGGGAAAACTCAGAACAGATCTGTCCAGGATTTGAACTGCCAACCTCTTAATTCAGAGGCTGGTTTAAACCCACTGCACCACTGATAAGAATTTGTATCGCAGGACTAAACAAGGCTATCAGGGGAAGACTGAACAGCTCTAAAACAGACAGCAAATGGAAACTTAAGTAAAACAAAGGAAGGTAAAGGTGGGAAAATAGACAGAGGAGGCTGAGAAGAAAAAAGCAAAACGCTCAAGAGGCCTTGAGTAGTCAGACTCAGGAGATCATTTCAAGAGGCTTTACCAAATACCGGTCAGGCTTGTAATACACTCTGCAAAGAGATACCCAAGACTGAGCATTGAGGAGAGTGTTGGCTTCCCTTAAGTAGGAGAGAAGCAGGTGCTGCTGATTGCTCCTAATTAAGCTGTGGTGGCTCCAAGTCTCCCTCCTGTGGCTTGGGGTGGCCTAGCTGGCAACCGAGCCTATCTGGGCCCTTACAAGTCTAGCTAACATGCTTGAAACTACTGTGGTCTGACTGAGCTGTGATGGTTATCACAGTCCAGTTCTATATTAATTAGTTTATTGTTTCCGTTTGGCTGTGATGCTCCTGTATAAATTGGTTTGCAAATGTATTAGGACACGAGTCTGTATGTAGTAGGAGGCAGAGTTCGAAATATGAAAATTCAGGCTGAAAACAATCAGGACATATTCCACAGTGACAGTCAGCACTTACACTGCACCACAACCCCACTAACTAGACCACCAGCCCAGCACACCATAGCAAACTTATAAGAATTAAGCTGTCAGTCCCAACGATCTGCATGTTTTATTTCTCTCTTCTTGAATGTCTGCTGTTCTCCAGGGGGGCTCCACATTTGCATGGCTGAATGAGTTGGTAGAAGGACTCATATACATACATACATTATATATATATATATATATATATATATATATATATATATATATATATATATATATATTATATATATATATATATATATTGCTGATAACTTAATTATTATAACTTTGGTAGCTTAATAACTCCTTTTATTAGATCAGAGTTATCAAATTCTGAATTCAGAAAAAGACTAAATTTTTACATTACACATCATCACTCTCCATGGAATAAACATGTTTTAACAAATCAGAACCCTCAGACGACAAGGTGAGATCCATAAGCAGGCTTGTTGATTGAATAACAGTCAGAGAAAGTAAAGATAACGTAGAACAGGAGCAGGTCTTGTAGAGTAGATGGGAACAGCTGTGGATGTAGAACCCGGTTAACCCTGGTCACTTCAGGCGCTGATTTCCCGTCCGAGCAGTGAGTACAGCGGTCCCCCTTGGCGTAGTGATAAGCAGGAGCGTAGTCCTGTGCGAGCAGATCCTCTCAGCCTAGGTGTTTCTTATCCAGCAATGAATTCGAGTTTGAAATCCGCTTTGTAAGCATGCCTCTTAACAGGAGCCATTTTTGGGGCAGTGGGTATAGAAAATGAATGAATGAATGAATGCACAAACCTTAATGTTGAATCACAGATTGTATTACTCCATGAGGCTCCTGACTACGGTAGCCGTACTGCTCAATTCCTTCAAGCAGTGCAGCTTCATAGCTTACCAATGCTGTGCTAAAACATTTGGACAGATTTTTCAGCGCCGTGTACCACATAAAATCAGTTCTAGGTCAGAAAGCACAACCAGAATTAATTCATACATTAGGTTCACCGCATTTTAAGGGGCACTGTCGATTTTTAAGAAAATTAAAGAATTTTAAGTCCTTATGGTTCATAAAATACAGTACTTGACTGGGAGGAGAACAGCAGAAGCTGGCTTCAAACAACAAGGAAACAAGCACACAACAATGTACATTCAATACCACACGCCGAGCATGAGAAGGGTTTATGAGGCATGGCTGTAATGAGCTGCAGGTGTGATTGAGAAGCGAGGGACAGGTGTGTGAGTGTGCTTTCTAGGCTACTTAGTACTGAGACCTCTGGTGGCACTGGCACGGAGATACACATGTATGTATGTCATTTAATAATGTTTTTCTGCATCACGTGAATGCAGCAGCTGCCATTTAAACTGTAAACAATCCATTATTAATAAAGCAATAGAAATGCTCCAAAATAGCTTGTAAACCTTTCTAGTTCCATTGACTTTCATTAAAAGTAAAGTATGTTCTGGCCCTCGCCTGCAATAGTTACTATGTTGTTTGATAATATGCTAATTTAAATTAAGTAAACTTAAAGTATACAAGTGGTTGAAGTAGAAATTAACCAGGGGTGAAGTCAGGACAGGAATAGAATGACAGCAGAGGAGCAGGAGGGGGAGATTGTGAATTGTAATCTGAGTTATTCCAAATGTTTATGTCCTCCACTGAGTAAGTTTACCTGTTTTTTTTTTATATTATAATATATATTATAGTATTATAATTCTCAAATCTTTTAAACTATGTTTTGGACAGTCTCTGCTTTGACTGATTTTCTTTCAGATTTTCATGTTTGAATTCTAAACAGAATGTAATGTATTTTAAAGCTATAAGTATATGAGATGAGAGGATATGTGATTAATGATATGATCTTAATGATATGTGTTACTGCAGGCTGCACTCTGGCTAAAACACCTCCTTTCACAGCACTTGAAGGAGAGTCAGTACTGCTGCCCTGTTACTGCACTGACCAACACACCACACCTGAGTCCTTCAACTGGACGAAGTACGACAGACAAAATGACATATATGAAGTGATATCCAGTGAGAGTGATCAGTACAGAAACAGAGTTCAGCTGTTTAATGGACACTCTCCAGGAAATCTCTCTCTACTCATAACACACCTGACTGAAGAGGATGGAGGACATTACAGGTGTGAAGTTAAAGACAGTGACACAGAAATTAGACTCACTGTTAAAGGTAAAATATTGCAAATGTGTAAAAAATCAACAATTACATTAAACATAAGAATATTTTTTACCTTTTAATAAAACCAAAAAAAATATTTGCATTTCTTTTTTGTTTGTAATGTCAACTTGTCACATTTTACTGGCATGTGTTTCTACAGTCTGCAATCTGGTTAACAGCGGAGAACAACTGAGTATCACTGCGTATACAGGAGGGTCAGTACTGCTGCCCTGTTACTGCACTGACCTTCACACCAAACCTAAGATATTCACCTGGAAGAAATTTGATACAAACAGAGAGACATATGAAGTGATATCCAGTAAGAGTGATCAGTACAGAAACAGAGTTAAGCTGTTTAATAATCACTCTCCAGCAAATCTCTCTCTACTCATATCACACCTGACTGAAGAGGATGGAGGAGATTACAGGTGTCACCTTACAGCAGATAAACAGAAAGACATCAGACTCACTGTTAAAGGTAAAACACATGTTTTACCTGTATACAATACAAATGCTAAATTCTGAATTTTAAAACACTAATAATAGTGTTAAACTGTCACTGTTACTAGGACAGTGCACAGTGTTGGTAAGAATACATACAACATTTAATATTTGAACATTAGGACTTTTAATTATAAAATTAAAGTTGGAATGAGATTTGCATCTATAGCATTTTTCTGATGCTCTTATCCACAGCGACTTCCAGTTGACTCATGCACAGGTGAAGGTAGCATTGAGAGTAGTGGCGTAACCCACTACATTATACCAACAAGTTTAAACTTAATACAGAAAACCTGTAAAGAGTGAGATCTGATCAAATTTTATATTTTGTAAAATATAATGCGTTCCCATCTCTATATGAAATTTACTCGCTCTTATTCTATACAGGTTTGTTAATTATATATTATAGATCTCACAGCTGCCTGTAACTGTGATGCTATGAGAGAAGAATAGGCAGAATTAGCAAGTCTTTAGATTTATTGAAGTTACAGAAGAAAATGAAAAATAAAATAAAAAAAGACAAAAAATAGAAATAAAATAAAAGACTAAATCACACAAAAAGGAGATAGCAAAACCGGGCCGAATAAACCAAAACACCAATCAACCACAACCAGTGGTACATATACACAGGACACAAATTAAGAACACCTGGGCCTATCCATAGGGCGGAGCTATTAACTACACACAGATGAGACAGATGATAAAGTGGCAGCACAGCAGAGGACACAGTGACCAAAACAACAACAAAAAGAAAGAAAGAGATCATTTGATATTGATTAGTTACTAATCATTAAGTAATCATGAACTCTCATCTCATTTATTAATATATTTTCAAATGTTGTGTATATGTACACAATCTATAACAACTGTAGATGTAAATATCTTTGAAGGTCTATATGCACTTTAGAAACTGTTTATACTAGAAATGGAGTCAGTAGTCTCAAGCCCAATGAACGCATGCATCTTCAATTGTAACAGAAGACACAGATATTGTTAAATATTCCATAGTGAATAAATAACTAGAGATACTATATGTCTTATCAACTATTTTTATTATAAAGTGTTAACCAGTCAGACCATCATTGATCACATAATATGGTGATAGTTTTGAAGAACTAGTAAATAGCTTTAATGTTACTGTGTATCTACTATGAGCTGTTTGCTGCTGTTCTGCTGCTGTTACTGATTATCAAAGCCTCTCTCTTTATAGAGAGCTCAATTAAATCTACATCTACTGCAGCTACAACTTCCATTCAAACACCTACTAGTAAGTACAGCTTACATTATTTTTGTATTTTAGTGGGAATGATTTGTCATGGTCATTGCAGAATATATATATATATATATATATATATATATATATATATATATATATATATATATATATATATATATATATATATATATGACATTGCAATATTCAAGCATACTTTTCATTTTCATTTTTCCTCTCTGTCTCTGCTTCACACTCAGGCACTAGCTCTTCCGAGCCTTCTGGCATGCATTTCTTCATCTTTATTCCTGTTCTTCTACTTCTGCTGGGACTCGGAGGAGTCTTCTATTGGAGATACAGAGGTACAGCTAACAGTCTTTATATCTTTTTTTTCAAACACATCTCTTATCAGCTATGACAAAAGAGAATAAGCTGGACAACCTCAAGACCAAGGTAAAGATCTGGAAGTGTATTTGGGACTGTTATTTTGGTGAGATTTGGCAGAGCCCTGCAATACCAAACCTGTCTGTCCTTCTTGGTCTACTTCATGGAGCCAGGGAGGTCAAAGGAGTAGTGAATCTGATGGTGATCTGGAGTGGGTCCAACAGAACGGTCATAGTCAGAGCTATTTATATAGTTGGATCATGCCAGAACACGTACAAGACTATTTCTTAAACAGTGAAAGAGGCAAATCAGCAAACTGGGGGAAATCAGATTCACAGTGTGACTGCTGAAGGCTAACAAAGGGAGTAAGAGGCGGGGCTATTCCTGCGGGCCAATTGGACTCTCCACTGACTATATATATACAGTGAGGAAAATAAGTATTTGAACACCGTGCAAGTTCTCCCACTTAGAAATTATGGAGGGGTCTGAAATTTTCACCTTAGGTGCATGTCCACTGTGAGAGACATAATCTAAAAAAGAAAAATCCGGAAATCACAATGTGTGATTTTTGAATAATTTATTTGTGTGCTACTGCTACTGCTGCTAATAAGTATTTGAACACCTGTGAAAATCAATGTTAATATTTGGTACAGTAGCCTTTGTTTGCAATTACAGAGGTCAAACCTTTCCTGTAGTTTTTCACCAGGTTTGCACTGCAGCAGGGATTTTGGCCCATTCCTCCACACAGATCTTCTCCAGATCAGCCAGGTTTCTGGGCTGTCGCTAAGAAATACAGAGTTTGAGCTCCCTACAAAGATTTTCCATAGGGTTTAGATCTGGAGACTGGCTAGGCCACTCCAGAACCTTGATATGCTTCTTACGGAGCCCCTTCTTGGTCATCCTGGCTGTGTGCTTTGGGTCATTGTCATGTTGAAAGACCCAGCCACGGCCCATCTTCAGTGCTCCAACTGAGGGAAGGAGGTTGTTCCCCAAAATCTTGCAATACATGGCCCCGGTCATCCTCTTCTTAATACAGTGCAGATGTCCTGTCCCACATGCAGAAAAACACCCCAAAGCATGATGCTTCCACCCCAATGCTTCACAGTAGGGATGGTGTTTTTAGTATGGCACTCATCATTCGTCGTCCTCCAAACATGGCGAGTGAAATTAAAACCAAAAAGTTCTATTTTGGTCTCATCTGACCACAGACCTTTCTCCCATGACTCCACTGGATCATCCAAATTGTCATGGGCAAACTTAAGACGGGTCTGGACGTGTGCTGATTTAAGCAGGGGAACCTTCTGTGCCATGCATGACTTTAAACTATGACGTCTTAGTGTATTACCCACAGTAACCTTGGAAACAGTGGTTCCAGCTCTCTTCAGGTCATTTACCCGCTCCTCCCGTGTAGTTCTGGGCTGATTCCTCACCTTTCTTAGGATCATTGATACGCCACGAGGTGAGATCTTGCATGGATCCAGTCCGAGGGAGACAGTCATGTTTAGCTTCTTCCATTTTCTAATAATTGCTCCAACAGTTGATCTTTTTTCACCAAGCTGCTTGGCAATTGCCCGTAGCTTTTTCCAGCCTTGAGGAGGTCTACAATTTTGTCTTTGGTGTCTTTGGACAGCTCTTTGGTCTTAGCCATGTTAGTAGTTGGAGTCTTACTGATTGTGAGGGGTGGACAGGTGTCTTTATGCAGCTAACGACCTCAAACGATTTTTTTTTTTAGATTATGTCTCTCACAGTGGACATGCATCTAAGATGAAAATTTCAGACCCCTCCCTGATTTCTAAGTGGGAGAACTTGCAAAGTCACAGGGTGTTCAAATACTTATTTTCCTCACTGTATATACCTATATAACTGGACTACTGCACACATACATCCTATATACACCATGCATACAGCTTTATTTGTATTAATCATAAACCCTTTCATTTCTATTTCTTCCCACTCCTTTGCATACATATTCAACATCTGTTCTTTACATACACATGTACTTTTATGTATTAAGTATATATAATACTGTTTTTTTAAAGCAACATGAAGTCAGTTCGCATTTTACTGCACATTATTTTATGTATGGCTGCTTGTGTGACCAATAAAAGGTGATTTTTGATTTGATTTTGATTTGCAGGACAGAGACGAGGGCAAATGAGGCATGGAGAACAAGAAGGGAGTCAGAGAAAGAAGGAGACACAGGTGGGTTCATACATACCAACTTATCATATCCCCTCACATCCCATTATATTTCCTAACATCTCATCATAGTCCATTACAGCCTGCTTCTGACATGCACCCAATCATAATAGATCACATTCTATCACACCCCATCTCATCCTAACCCATCATATACCATCATTATTCATCATATCCCCTCACATTTGATCACATTCCATCATATCCCAGTGCATCCCACTATAACAGATCACACACCAACAACATCCCATTATATAAATAACCCACCCCATCATATCCTATCAGATCTCACCATATCCCAATGTATCCTAGCATAGAAGGCCATCATAATTCATCTAATTCCCTCATAGCTCATCAGAGCCCCTTACACTTCATTATATCCCGGTGCATCCCATCATAACAGATCATAAATGATCTTATCCACACACATTATGTCACATCCCATCATTTCCAATACATCCTCTCATAACAGATCCCATCCCATCATATCTCATCATATACACTCACATCCCATCAGTATACAGTCTTGCTAATTGGAATTAGGTTAGGTTTATTTGACACAATATAACAAGTTATAAACACTGTTTATAATGTTTCATGTTAACATTTCAGTTAATGCACAATTAGCTAATGGTTACCATTAGAAACTGCTAGTTTGCTGAGAAAGATATTTAGACTCTATTAGAAAACCACCAAATGCCTCTAGAATCACCTCTAGGTCACCTGTTAAAACATCAGGATACATTTCAACCCATCAAGCAAAGTTCAAAGTAACCAAAAGTCATGTAGCATGCATAAGTGTCATATATTTATATTTAATTTCTCTCTGCAGGATCAAGTAACATATTCCACTATAGTCCATGGTGATAAAACCACAAACCCCACGGTCAAAACTAGAGATGAGACTGAATATGCCACCATCAAAGTCAACTAATGACACCCTCCACCTTCACCATCACCATGTTTATTTATATTTTTATTTTAATGACTTTCTTTGTTCTTTTTTATTCTTTGTTTTTTTCCCTGATTATGTTTTTTTATATTTGAACTTAGAGTGATACAGTAATACAGTTTCAAGAAAAAGTAAGTTAACCCCTTGGAATGATCTGGATTTCTGCATTGATTACTGTACTACTGTACTACTGCACTGGTCTGATTGTTATCTAAGTCACAATTATAGACAAATACAATCGAATTGAACCTATAACAAACTGTTGTACAGTCCACAGTGCAGGCTAGAAAACAGAAAGTGACCCCTTTGAACTGAATCACCTGTAGCAGTAAATGTTTCCTGTGGCTGTAGATAAGATTTAAGCAGCATTGATTTATTTGTGTATTTTGGGTCATTGTCTTGTTGCATTACTCAATGTCTCTTCAGCTTGAGGTCATGATCTGCTGACCTAAAATGTTTTAATTTAATCCTAAATGATCATAAGACGTCCAGGCCCTAAGGCAGCATCACGATGCTCTCTCTAACATGCTTCACAGGTGAGGTTTTAGTGTTGGTGTGCATCATCTTTTTTACTTAAACAGTGTTGTGAATTTGTTCTAAAGACTTCCACAGGCCCATAGTTTCATCTGTTTAAACATTTTTCTAGAAGCATGGTTGAACATCAAAGTGGTCTTGGGCAAACTTGAGAAGGGCTACAATAATTTTTTTGGACAGTAAGAGCTTCCTTCATGGGGTCATTTCATAAACACTATTCGTCTGTAGTGTTTTTTCTAACAGTGGACATGAAGAAAGGCTTTTGAAGTTTGTAGAGTCTTCTGTAGGTCTTTTGCTGTTGACCCGGATGTGTTATGCACCTCTTTCAGGATGGGTTGTTCTGATCTTGGGATGAACTTAACAGGATGCCCACTCATAGGAAGGGTAGCAATAATTTCCTCCATTTGTAGACAGTCTGTTTAACATGTACATTTAAGACATTAGCAATGCTTTTGTAGCCTTTTATTGGTCTTCTGAAAATTGTTTGCATTGGGGCCTGGTTACCTTTCTTGAGGCTTTGTATTCTGTTTTTTTATTCAATGAGTAAAACACCTGTGAGACCCACACTTCCAATCTCATGTCTTTAATAGAGACAACGATTAAAGCCATGTTCATTGTGCATGAACTGAAATGTTAACTGAAACATTATAAGCAGTGAGTGAGCAAGCCAAGGATGCCAGTGGCAATATACCTTGAGAGGGGGACTCAAAAGGACTCAGAAGAGGGAAACCATCCTCCTCTGGTCCACACCAGACATCAAAACAAAAACAAGAGCTATTTGAACAGAGGATAAGATTTTTCTATTAATATACAAAACTAAATTTAGAGAAGACGAAGATGAAAACCTTTTAAAAAAGTATTTAAATGAACT
Source organism: Megaleporinus macrocephalus (assembly GCA_021613375.1). Taxonomy (NCBI): domain Eukaryota; kingdom Metazoa; phylum Chordata; class Actinopteri; order Characiformes; family Anostomidae; genus Megaleporinus; species Megaleporinus macrocephalus. The sequence continues at coordinate 12,438,362 of CM038707.1, read as the reverse complement.
ATTGATAACTGAAAACTAGAGGTATATTGGAGTATCAGTGAGAAGGAGGTCTATGAAAATCAGTCAGTGGTAATTTATTTACATGTATTTACATAAGAATTTTTTAACCACCAAACAGATTTGCTTTATAGACCATCTGAATTCTGTTTCTCGTGTTTGACCAGATGAGAAACATTAACATTAGAATTTTAGGGTCAAACATTTTGGTGATGAATAAGAAAAGCATGGGTTCTCCTTCTACGCTGACCGATGGCTGATAGAGTGATACAATATAGAGCATAAGAAAATATAAGAAAACAAGATCTTACTCTGTTCTTGTTGAAATATTATTCAGCTGAGACTGGGGCTAAGTGAGTCAGACATTAAGGACTTAAACTGTATGTGTGAACACATTTCTCACAAGTCTCACTTTGAATTCAAATAGATCTTAACCATGTCTAAGAGAAGTACCTTGGATGTAGACGTAGTGACTTGGGCAGGATGAGTTTTGGGTACTGTGAGACAACACACCACAAAAGAGGAAATGGCAAGCATTGCAGCAATTCTGAGAATGCCATGTCACTGTGTGTACTTCTGCAAGTGGCTGCTGTTGAGAACTTTATAGAGAGGAGAAAAAAGATCCCCTGTAAAGATCTGGAGCATCCTGGAACTAGAAATGGGTGCAGGAGATTGGTGGAAGAAGAGGCAACTCAAACAGAAATGAAACCTAATATAGTTCAATTCTTTCTGGTTTTCTGTCCAGTGATATTTGTTAATTTACCCAACCAACACCATTACCAGTCATTATCAGGCATAAAGAGATTACTGTGATTATTATAATTATTATAGCATCAGCGAACGAAAACCATAAAACACTATGAGCCTGGATTACCATGTGAGCAGATCTCATTACCGCACAAGAAGCAGAGAGAAGAACTTGTAAAACCAAATCAAATGGGGGGACGTCAGGTCAGTTCTTGGGAAACTATGAAAGCACATGTTGCCAGAACTGACTGACATAGATTCCATTTATATAAAATGCTGACTTTATCAGTTGGACTATACTTATTTTGAAAGGAAGTCATGTGAGCTCATCATAGTTCATCATAGTGGCTGGGTTCCAGTAATAGAGACTGACTCATTACTAAGTTAGAGCCGTAAACAAGGCCTTTTTAGGACACTCTGGACCCTCTAACACCCCTACCCCCTCCACTAAACACCCACTGCTGATGCAATCACTTGGTCACTGTGGGCATGTGTAGTGCAAAAGGATGCACAGCAAAACAGGAAACAGAAACTGTTGACGTCTTGGATGACACTATGTGTGCTTTGCTGTGTCTGATGAAGGAATTAATCAAAAAAAAGAAGAATGAAGAATGGAAGTTCCGCTGCAGTTAATTCTCTCATGTTAGAGTGAGTTAAACTCCAGTGAGGAGCTGCTGAGAGAGTTGTGTACTCAGTGTGTGTAAATACGTTCCATTAGAATGCTTTGCTACACAAGTTGATGATCTTTTTGTTCTTAAGTTGATCAAAATTGGATTTGAGTCTTAAACTGTATGTAACTGTACCTGCAGGAGGGGCTGGTTTGATTTGTAGCTGGCTTGGTTGGTGAGGAGGAAGTCTGAGCAGACATGTTTAGGTCATGCTGTGGAGGCCAAGTGAGCTGTGTAGAAAATGTTTGAAGAGAACATATTTGAACCAAAGAGGTTTGGGTGCTGACTGTCCTCCTTCAAAAGTGCCCAGAGTACCCCCAAAACTGACTAATATTATTAATATTAATATTATTAATCAAACACAAGGATGGATTAAGGATAATCTGGGCCCCTGGGCCCCCAACCCGCGCCCCTTGTGATCAAGGGCACTCTAATGGTATGCCCTGCTTTTCTCTAGGGCCCCCTGGTAGGGACTTTCATAACCAGGGCCCTCCAATATTATGCCCCCTCTGTCCTAGGACCCCTAATAGCCAGAAGTCAAAGTCAGAGCAGTGCCACAATGCCTCGTCCATTTTCATAAGCATGGCTAGGGCCCCCAAGAGGCCCTGGGGTCAAAGTCTCAAAAAATTAGAGGATCCTTAAATTGTAGGGCCCTCGAAAATAAAAATATATTATATCATGTTTTTGGGCCAGGGCCTCCCCAGGGTCCCTTGACAAAACTATAAAGAAGGATCTCTGTGACCCTTAAACTGGATTTTTACAAAAAGGAAACAATCCGGAGAGAAAGTGTTGATAGTTGGAGGTAGATAAATAGTTTTTTAAATAGTTTCTAAATGATGTGAATACTTAGTTAGCTGTGAGAGAAGTTTATAGTTTAATTCATGGTTTATATTACTCTTGTATCTCTCATAAGCCCATTACTCTTATATACATTACTTTTATGCCCCATGTATATACTTGTAACCATGGTTAACCCTTGTGTGCATATATGTCACCTTTGTGTGTATCTCATTCTGCACTGTAGATACCATACATCTTCACTTTTTGAAGTAACAACTGCTGAACTCAGCACCTGCCCTTTAGGCGAGGGGTACTGAGCGTTATACGTTCAGACCACAGAATGTAACCAAAACCACAGGAACTTGAGGGTGGAACAGCACAGAGCAACTGTCTGAGGAGGGGGGCGTCTGTAAGGATTCAGACTCAAGAGGTGTTACACGATCCATTTGCAAGGTTTATTAACTCAGAGCAGTGACAAAGATAAACAAAAACAGTCCAACGGCTCGCTAGCGTGAGGAGTCCAAGGGGAGTGAGCAGTGGGCCTGTAGCAGGCTGAGAGGTGATCCCTTTGGGCAGGCTGGATGTAGCACAGGGCTGCTGATGTCAGTTACTGCTTGACTGGATCACCGCGCTGGAACAATGCGGTGGAGGAGGGAACTCGAGCAGCACCTCACGTCCTGGTGAGAGAGGGGGAGAGAAACCAGCCCAGGAGAGACAGTTTGAATAGTGGTTAAATGCTCCTCGCTGTGGTCTCGGCACTAGTCCGCTGGCAGCCTCGAACAGAGAACACCCTCTGTGAGTGTGGCACTCCAGTGATAACGCTAACTAAAAACAGTCAATAGAGGACCGGCCTGAGCTGGGGAATGAACTCGCTATGGGAAACGAGCTCGGGAGTCCAGTGTTGCACCAACCTTGCTTTACAGGAACGCCTACGTGAAAGCTCAGCCGGGTGGAGGTGGGTGCCCGGCAGGTCAGAGGTATAGCAGATCCTCTTGGGCTCCAGGGAGTGAGACAGGACCCTGCTGTGGAGAAGCCAAGTCTGGTTGGACCTGTGGAGAGACCCGTTAGCGACGGCCCAGAGACCACGGACGGGTAAGTACTGAATCCAGCAGTATCTCAGTTGGAGGAACAGAGAAACAATGTCACGCACTCGGCTATGAGTGCCGCTAAGCTAAGTAGGGAGCCCTAACAAGCTACCGCGCTGGCGCTGATGACCGTCAGCTGTGGGAGATCTGTTGCTGTGGTGATGTGCATGTGTGTGAGGGGTCTGTGCGATGTGTGTGTGTGTCCAGGGCTACTTAAAATTCGGGCGACTGTGATCTCCCAACAAAATTGGCTGTGGAGCTTACAGTGTCTTTCCATTTAGTTCACATCTCATTTTCTCATTTTCTTTGTCTGTTCTGAAACCACCTGCCTGACTATCTCTTGCGACTTGCTTAAAAGGCCGGGTATGTAGGGGTTCGGGTTCAGAGTTCTTTGTTGACTGTATGGTGAATGCTTTAAGGTGACCCTCATTAAAAGCTGCTTGAATTATATGACCAACTCTGTCTTGCATTAATTTCCACCACATAGCTTGCTAGATACATGGTATCAGATAACACAACAACATAGCAATGAAGTTCAATCGTTGTATCTGACGTCTCAAGCTCTGTGGTTATAAATTTTGACGTGTTGTGTGTTTGTCGTTCCCAGTGCGTACATCCAGAAGGCTATGTGATGCTACATTTGAACACTTACTTGTTGTTGTTGTTGTTGTTGTGTTTTTCCCTGCAGTAACTGTTTAACGTTTATTTCCTTTTATCACCAAAGAAGCTCCTCTGAAGTCTGTCTTCACATGATTGTGTCTACGTATTAACTTAGAATAGGTCGACACCATCAAGACTACATTAAAGTGACTGAAAATACTCCCTACTGCCAGAAATAAGAGCTGTACATATACAAATTAAATGTATAAATATATTTTAGAATAGATTATCAATCATCAATGTGTATGTAGAACATAATTACCAAGCAGACCAACTTTAAGGACCACGCTTACAGACACTCAATTTCCACCCCTCATCCCCACCCCCACCTACAGATGGAGTAATTCAGGCAGCGTGGGTTTGTTTACTGTGAAACTAGGCACCACAAAAGAGGAAATGGCAAGTGTTGCAGCAATTCAGAGAACGGCATATCAATGTGTGTACGTGTGTAAGAGGCTGCTGTTAATGAAAACTTAAAAGAAGTGAAAAAATTAAAGAGAATTCTGCTCCTACGTTAATCTGGAGCATCCCAGAACTTTCAGTCACTGACCAAGGTGCTGAAAACCTCTCTTGCCTATAGGCCAATGCACATACATGCTGGTGGGCAGGAGGAAGAAAGGGCAAACTTACGGTGGCCGAGAAGACTCAATGCACTGCAAAAAACTGAACTTCACTTAGTTTTGTTCACACAAAAACCTGGAAATTTACTCAACTAATTATTTCAAGTGAAATGGACTTTCAAAAATTAATTTGGTTAACTTAAATCAAATTGGCAGAACTTATTTTTTCAAATTTTCACAACTATGCAGGAAGTTCTCTTAACATAATATGGCAAGTTTTTCCAACATACTTAAATTAGTTAAATGCAACTTAGTTAGGTAACAGTTCATACAATAGTAACCGTTCAAATCAGCCTGCTGAAAAAAATACTCTGAAATGAGAAATACATTTTGGTTTGGTAAGATCCAAAACCATTTTATTGACAATTCACAATCTTTCACAAAATTTCCATTTGTTGGCTGAAGCAGAAACATCATCAGCTGGGAAGGGGGCGTGATTCTATAAAGAAAGCATATAAAAAATACCGAAACAATACTTTAATGCATCCAATTGACAGGTTAAATACCTGTTAAAGTATATAAACCATTAAACATATATTATCATTGCTGACCGCGCAGGATTAGTGATTATTGTGGATTATTGTTATTCAAGTTTACCTAATATACAATACTTAATTTTATAAGTAGTCTCTTAAATGATCTACACCTTAAATTGAAGGCGCTGAAATACATTTTAGCTTAGGAATAATATATTAAAACTCAAACACCTCCTTCTATCAAATCGTATTGATTGCAATTATATATCTCGTATGCTGCGTCAGTTAACATCAAAAAAGAGGCTCGTTTTATGTCAGACGGCAAAGCAGAACATTTGCTTGTATTTTACAAAACACTGCATCTCCTGAAAAACAGACGGGAGATGTTCCCAGTACTGCCAAAACCATAACCCAAGAATCTTGCCACACAACTACTAATACAGAGACTTTTTACAAGCACTTCTTATTCTAAATGGCCTTTTATTTAGCTTAGCTCGAGAGGAAAACAGTACAACCTCACTGAGCTTCCTCGCAAACCATCCACACTGAGATGGTTTATTCACCTTATTCACTAGCTAGCCAGATAGCTAACTCTGCTGTTTACGTTAACGGTTGCTTATAAACATTCAAGACAGTACAAAACAGGACACGGACATGAACTGCGAATACAGTTAGCTAACCTAGCCACATATAAACACTGGGCCAGCTAGCTAGCTGGTTATATCACCACTTAAAGGGTGTTAACTGTTCAGGAATCGACTGATATCACAGTTACCTTCTACCTAGCTAACTAGAACAGCTATTGTGTGTAACGTTAGCCCGCTAGCTAGTTTTGCTAGCTACAAGCCAAATCTATGTTTAATGTGCCATTCTCCATTTTAACCATTATTGTGGCTACATATGCTAATGAACTCTAAAAACATGCAGTAGAGATGACCCAATGTGGACTCTCACGTGGACAATGTTAGTTAATGGTAACTATAATGCCTGTCGGGCATTATATACATACCTTTCAGCTAAGACAGCTAGCGCTAGCTAGCACAAACTAGATACTGTCTAGTTAAAATTGTTTGGTGCAGTCAACCTTGTTTGAATGAAAAAGGTTTGGATTCCAGTCACTCTTATTTACTTCAGAACGATGGGGAGAATATATTTTGTGTAGCAGCTGCAGAGAACGGCGCTTTGCAGAGATGGCTCACGTCAGACACTCGGCGCATGCGTGGTATATGAAATGTTGTCTGGAAAGCCTTTTTTTTGTCAGTCAAACGAGATTTTAAGTTTAAATGTTCATTGTCAAGTTGAAGTACTTAGAACTCATTTTATTTCGTTGTAATAGACAGTCAGTTTAATCAATATGATAAAAGCAGTCCATCTAACTAAAACACAAAATCACTTTTTAGAGTGTACTTGTTCCCACGCTGACAATGTAGCAGGAGGCCATTGCAAATAGTTGAAATGACAATAACAGTTTTGGCCAGCAGGGGTGTTTGTGTGCACATGAAGCTTCGAGTAATGAACCTTTTTTTGAACCATCTAGAGCAGGGGTGTCAAACTCATTTTCGCCGAGGGCCACATCGGCATAATGGCTGTCCTCAAAGGGCCAGATGTAACTTTAAAATGGAACAAAATGGAACCAAATGTAATATAAAATGAATGTAACTACTCCTTAATGTTAAATAACTCTGAATGTATTACTTATTCAGTTTGCTTGTTGCTCTGTTATAACATAAATCCTTTTAATTTGTCATGTTTTGAAATCCATCAATCAAGGATCAAACTATTCAAGTGAACAGCAACTACACAGATCTGTGATTTCATCAACAGCTAATGAAAAAGCTGTGGAGCTGCATGACTCCTCGGCCAGCTAGTTCCTGCTAGTTCCTTAACTTGGTCAACGATGGTGTTTCTTGACAAACTGACATTGTTAAAAGTCTGAATCTGGTCGGGACACACCTGTTCACAGACCCAAAAACGCTCCCTCTGAAAAGCACTTTGCAGCATGGGCGATTTCTTCAGCCACAATAAAGCTAGCTTTCACTGCCGCATTATTTTTGGCTTTCGTGAACAGATTCTGCTGCAACTTCAGTTTGTCTTTTAATTCTTGTGCAATCTGTTGCTTTTCTTGAAGGCTAGCTTTGCCATACTTAGCTCTGTGCTTGGTGTTAAAATGCCGGTGTAGGTTGTCTCTTTAATAAACGACATGTTGCTTCGAAACACAAAAGACAAGGTCTTTCACCTTGAAGCACGAACATGTATTCACCTTCCCATCTTTGTTGAAACAGCCGTCCATCTGCATCAATTTTTCTTTTTCTGGACATTATGGGATGGGCCGCGTTATCACATCAATGACTACACTGTCGTCTAGTGGCCGTAAGCCGTAACACAATCGACATGCATTATGGGAAATGTAGTTTTTGGTCAAAACACGTTTCTGACCTATTTATTTTTAGACACTAAGACCTTTCAAGCTCTCGCGGGTCACATAAAAGGACGTGGCGGGCCGCATTTGGCCCGCAGGCCTTGAGTTTGACATATATGATCTAGAGGGAAAGCTTCAACGCTTCAAGAGGCTTGATCTGGCCATCACTAGCTGTGATGAGAAGTCTGGATAGTTAGCAAGTACAGCCAAACTTACTTCTCATTACACGCTACTGCGGCTTTGTGTCGCCGTATATGGTCCCACGTCCTTTAAGTGTCCTCTGAAAACACTTCCACTGTGTTGTGGTTTTGCAGCGTGTTCGTGTTTTTGCAGCGCGATTGTTAAGTGTAATGCCCATGTTGCCGTTTTGATGAAAGTGTTTTCTGTCTGTCTCTTATTGACAAATTACATTTGCAGCATATTGTAAATATTCTTAATAAGCTGTGATATAATATGTAGTATTAAGAGACAACCAGGAGCACTAGTTTCAGAGCCCAAATAGGAATTTGAACCCCAACCTCCATATAGCTATGTATAAAAAGTTCAACAGTGCACAGCATATTGGCTTGTTTTTTTTGCAATACCAAAACTTTGCTTTAGCAGGTTATTTGCAAGCCTGCATGCACATGTTAGATGGTTGTGTTAGGCCAGGCTAGGCCAGACCGAACATAAGGTGGACAACCCCTTCCCTCCTGCCCCGATCCAGACAAACACAAACGACCACTATGAACATTACAAGACTAGATGCTTTATTTTTTTGTGTGCAGCAAAAATGGCATCAGGAATAAGTTATTGCCCAAAACAACAAACAAACCAACACTAACTCATTTTATAACTCTAACTAAACTAACGGAAAAGAAGTAAAATAAATTACAATCCTAAACCATCTCCCTAACTATTCAAAAACCAAGAGAAAACTTAATCAAAATAAAGGGGCCTTATACCTTACAAAGCTGCAGGTTTGTAATCAACAACAGGTTATTAACGTGAGAAGTATTAAAAACCAAGATAAAGATTCTGACAACAATTGGAATTCACAACACAACCAAATGCCCACAGTAGTTCATAGTCTGACTGGCGGGGAGCAGGAAAAGAAAGGAGTGACGTAGGTAGCCTCCTCGGTCGGTCCTTTGCAGCAGTTCCGGGAATCAATTCGCCAATCAGAACAAGTTATCACTCTCAGGAGGTGGGTCCCATCATCAAGGTCAGGTGACGAACTTCACTGAAAACCAGAGAGAGAGAGAAAGTGGGAGAACAAAACATGGCATGGAATAAACCATGCTCCACGTTAAAAAAAAAAAACTCCACATCCGTAACAGTTGTTCAAATCAACCAAAAACATGAGAAAGCACCCAAAAGTAACAAAGCTAGTGGAACCTGATCAAACTCAGAAGCTATATTCCCAGGCCAGACTAAGGCTCTTCTGGGATCATGAAGAACTACCATCTCTGTGCAAGCTGGCAAGGTGAGCACTGCTGTTTTGGAGCATTTATGGGAAGAGTGATCACCTGACTTCAGAGAGAAACATAACGGCATTCAAACCACTCACCAATACTAGTGCTCACCTAATAACAACACATCTTCAGTGTCCTGGAAAGGTGAATAAAAAATCAAGGAAGGTACTTACGCTGGATGCATTTTGCACCTGATTCGCATATTGATCTGACTTTCACCTTGACTCGGACGCATGCTTAACTGACTCGTAAATTCATGACTTGGATCAGACTCTTAAATTGTGTAAGTTGTGCTTCTGAGACTTAAGTCTCAACTCAACTTAGCCTTACATCCTAGAGACCTTCAAGCTGACTTTGAATACATGAGACTCGACTTAAACTCACATCTGAACCCCCCTGAGACTTGATTTAGTGTCACATGTATGCGACTCAAGATGTGGCCCAGACTCCCACCTCAGAGACTCGAGACTCAACACTGTGCCTCACTTCAAGGACTTAAGACTCAAAATGCCCCTTAGTGATTTGAAACAGACTTGCATCTAAGGACTTTCAGCTCGCATCTTGCACCTCTGAGACTCAGGACTCAAGTCAGCCTCACACTACAGAGACCTGAAACTTCACTCTGTACTCTGTATCCCATTTCAGGCAATCAAGACTTGAGTATAACATAAAAGACCTGTGACTTGATTCAGTCTCCCACTTCAGAAACCTGTGACTTGACCCTGTCTTATCTAGCAACTTGTACCTTTTGAAACTCAAGACTTGATTCAGACTCTCACTTCAAAGACTGAAAACCTGACTTAGGCTTGCATCCTGGAGGCAAGAGTCTTGACTCGGACCCTCACCTCAAAAAACAAATACTCAATTCAGACTCAGAGACTCACACCACAGAGGGTTGGGACAATCCTTTGTGTTTATATTTTGACCTCACTAATTCAAGTACCTCATAAAACCTGACACTCAGACTCCCCTTAATTGTAGCATGAATAACATTTATTTTCTTTTTCTGGGTTTCTCTCTGCTATTTGTCATTTACCACCATCATTACTGGCCATAAATAGATAAGAATCAGCCTTATTATAGCATAAACAGACTAAAGGCACAGACTACACTGACACTGGGTCACCATGTGATCAGATCTCATTACCATATAAGGAAAAGACAGAAGAACTAGTGAACCTACTGAATACAGAGATGCCAGTTCTTGGAAAAATATAAACACATATGTTACCAAAACTGACTGTCATGGTATTAGCTTGCGCATTCAAGGTTATATGGGTAACACTGACTTCATCTACAACTATTTTGAAAGAATGTCATGTAGTCTGTAATCTGAGCTCATCATTGTGGTTTAAGTAAAAGGCTGCTTTCCACTGTCTCATGAGAATCTTTAATGAGTTAAACATTAAAAATGGTCTTTTAAAGTCATCATACTTCCTTCCTAATTACTTTAGAACATCTAAAGTATATACACACACATACCAAACATACATTCACTGCAGATGCAGTCACTTGGCCATGGTGGGCATCAATACTGCGAAACTATGCACAAGGAAACAGGAATCAAAAAGTTACTGAGACGACGCTACATGTGGTTTTCGGCGTCTGACGAAGGTCATGATGAAACTATTATTGAGAAGTATTATAAGACAGAACAAGGAAGCTGATTCTTTCACAGTCCCTGTAAGCTGCACGGACATTAGAGTAAGTTAACTTTACAGGGCTAGTGTGGTGCTGGGTGTGGAGCGGTCAGTGTGCTGTGATAATGTTGCTGACTCTTTATCTTCTCTTCAATGTGCTTCATGATACTGAAGGTAAGCACTTCTACTTCTAGTCTTTAATCCTCTTGTGGTCAGTTTGCTGAACTGGGATTAGGTCTAGTTCTGGACTACATTGTCCTTTCAGAATCTGTGTAGTGTTACAAATGAGGGGAGGCAGGATGTATCTGTGTGAGAGCTGTGAGTGTACATAGTCCCAATAGAGAAAATAGAACTCAGACAAACTGTAACACAGACTTGTTTAGATATAGAGACCTCGCAAAGAGAGCAGTATAAACAGAGAAGTATGTATAGCTGGTTTTCCATCTACTGACTTTTTGGAAATTTTGAAAAAAGGCAAAGACAATCCTGAATGGGAAAGCCTGAAATTCAATAAAGCACCCAAATATTGCAAAAAGATTTTTTACTTTAGGACCAAAAGGAAACGTTATAATAAGTCTAAAGCTGAAACATGAAAAAGGCTAATTATAAAGGAAGATTTGAATAAATCTTGATTCAGTTCCAACTGATGTCATTGCTTGGGGTACATTGTAAGTGAACTACTGTTTCGCTTACACCAAACGTGTCACCCATAACTCTATATACTTCACACACATGGCCAGCTTACATGATGCAGTGATGATTATCTTATTTGATTGCGCGTGGCCAAGGACTAGAAGCGACCAGCCTATCACATAGTCCAATCATGGCACACACTCCATTGTCAAATGTACAACCTAAAACTTGTTAGAAAAATGGTTCTCCACAATGAAACAAGGTTAATGTTAGCTTTTTATTTTAAGTTTCATGTTCCACCTCAAATAGTGCAGTAATTACTCTTATTATTATTATTATTATTATTATTATTATTATTATTATTATTATTATTATTATTATTATGGCACTATTTTTTAAGGGTGGAATGAGAAATTTAAATAAGAAGCCAACTGCACCTTTGTGAATGTGGACGTGTCAGGGTGGGGCGGAGATTTCAACCCTCATGCTTTTTCTGCTTGGTGTATCTGAGCTGCACGTTGACAAAGGGCTGTAAAGATCTTTCATTGTGAATTTAATATTGATGCTGCCCCTAATCCCAATAACCTACACTACTGTGCAAAAAAGTACCTGAGCTCATTGTTTTCATCCCCAAACCAAAAAAGTTGGGATGCTTTGTGAAACGTACTGTAAGTACCTGATGCAATGATTTGCATCTCATTGACCCATATATTATTCACAATAGACCATATAACATGTAACGTAACTAGGGGTATTTATTTAATCCACCAATTAATTAATCGAATTAATTAATTTAGATGAATCAAATTTACCCTTATAAAATATTAAGTTTCTGAGGTTGAGGTTGGTTTGAGTTCAGTGATCCACACACTGGTAATAATATTGAAAACACACCAAGACCAGCTTATATAAAAGAGGCTTTATTAGATAAACACATCAAAAGGACGTATATATATTAAATAAAAAGAAAAAGAGATAAAAAGGGTGAAAGAAAGGAATCTAGACTAAAAGAAAGCAGAACTTGCTATATAGAATAAAATATGCACTCTGTGGAAACGGGTTCTCTAACAAATAGCACACAGATGTTTGCGCATGCGTGTGCCTTACTGCATTTCCGTCTGAGGGAAGCGGCTTTGTTGGTCTGGGCGGCGGTCTCGTTGGTGTAGACATCAAAAGCATCTCCGCTAAACTGGGCGACACACTGGTTGCCTCGGTGACGACGGGCCGGGTGGACCTCTACTGCGCATGGGTGGTTTGGTTGCTTCGCGCGGGTCACGTGGTTCACGCACCTGGGGCTGCAGGGCGACACGCTGGTTGCCTCGGTGACGGCAAGGCGTGCAGGGGTCGTGCGCCTCGGTTAGACGAATGAAGCACGACTCACGTGCGCACGGTGAACCGTTCACCAAACGAAACTTAACTGAACTTGAGTGACGGGCTGTGTAGACCGTCTCGGCTGATCTTCATTCTCCGTGAAACTACCGTCTTGTGGAGCTGTTGCGGGTTGACCTCAGTTCAACCCCTGTCGGCTCTCTCGCGAGCGGCTTGGTTTAGGCCATGTCGTTGCTTCCGCAGTTCCGTGGCTGAAAAGCCCCGGATGAAGAGAGAAGTCTGCCTCTAAGGGCCGACGCCCTGGAACTCCTTGGAGTTCCAACAGCTTGCCGTCTTTGTCCAGAGTCAAGAAGAAGAGAGCAAGAACGAAGAGAAGTTTCTCTCGTTTATAGAGTTCCTGAAGGGGGAAGGGTGATGTGGAGGGCCCCCTCTCATGCATTTGCATCACTTGTGTTTAACACATACAGTCATTCGCGCCAAGCCGGGCGCATCACATCACACTATCCTGATTGGCTGAGGGCAAAGCAGGCATCTTTTGAACTTTGAATCTTACATACCAGAGGAGAATGCAGATTCAAACAGAATTAAGAAAAGAAAACAAAAGAGTAGATTAAAATGAAAATAAGCATAAATCTCCAATTAAAATTCAAGTGTCCTGTGTTCATCTGAGCTGCTGTAAAGGCTTTGGTAAACGTAAGGATTTAAGTAGATCTTTAAGTTTACTAAATAAACTTACAAAACTTTTAACACACCGCTAAATTCTACCACTTATAACCACAATCAAACTTGAATATGAGGTTATGAAAACATTCTTCAAAGGTTCATTTAGCATAAATCGAAGAATTTAGCTTGGATCAAACTCAAAGGTCTTGGAGAGAGAGAAGGAAATTAAAAGACACAGTGTAGACATAAGGTTGACACATAACTTTACATATTTCACTGCCACAAATAGAGGAACATTTCTATGAAAAGTTAATTTGGCTTATAAAGTCTGGTCTCTGCTAAACTGGTGTCAGCAGGATGTGTGGGGGTAGAGGGGTCATAAATAGTTTTAGGTCTGTCTTATCTGATTTTTAGGCAGGATGAGAGGGGGTGGTGTGTGTCTGTGTGAGAAGATTTCTTGTCTCTGGTCTGTCCTAGAAGGGGATGGTGGAAATCGCTGGTTGACACAAAGTCTGGTTGACAGACAAAATATGCTGTTCGCCAAATCAGAAAAAGTCAATGTATGGGTTTTGTGCATGGATCGTTACAAACACATATCAAAAAGTGAGACTTTTTACCATTTCATTAAAATTGTTTATTCATTCAGAACATAATGGTAGTAACACATCTCAAAAAAGCAGTCTGTAAATATTTGGGAAGTAAGGAGACCAATTGTTGGAGTTTTGGGAGAGGAATGTTGTCCCATTGTTGTCTGATTCTAGCTCCTCAAAAGTCCTGCATCTTCTTTACCTCTTTAACACCCATGCTGTTTTGATGGATGCAGTATGTGGTTTAGCATTGTCTTGTTGTCTGGATGGGAGCACACATTGTTGTTAAACCTCTACCTACTGTTCAGCATTGATAGAGCCTTCTCAGAAGTGTAAGCCGCTCAAACCATAGGCACTAATGCCCCCCAGACTATCAGAGATGCAGAGATACTTTTTAACTGATAACAAGCTGAATGGTTTCTCTCTCTTCTTTTGAGTCCACTGGAGACAGTGTCTGTGATTTCCAAAAAAAAATTAAAATTTTGATTAATCTGACCACAGAACAGTTTTTCTTTAGTCCATTTGAAATGAGCTTTAGTCCAGAGAAGATGGGGACATTTCTGGATTGTGTTGACATATGGCTTCTTCTTTGTATTTGTGGATTGCACAGGAACAGTGTTCACAAACAACGATTTCTGCAGTGCCTTCTGAGGGCCCAAAGATCATGTCCTTACCTGAAGGGACTCTTTCAAATATATTATGTATTGTAGATGGTGGGATTTCCAAAGTATTTGCAATTTTATGTTGTGAAACAATCCACAATTTTTAGACACAGATTTTCAGAATCAATCAGAATCAGAATTGGACTTGATTGGTCAAGTATGCTCACACACAATTGTGTTTGGTTACAGTAGCTCACAGTGCACGATAACTGACAATACAGAATTAACAAACACACCCAACCTAACCATCCTCCTACACACACACACACACACACAGAGAGAATGACATACACACACACACACACACACACACACACACACACAGTGACATACATGCACAGACACACCTGTAAACTTCATATGTGCAGAGTTGTATATTTAGAGTAAACTTCTGAGTGCAGCAGTGAAGGACAGTACAGACTGAATTAAATAGATTTAAATATGGAGAACAGAAGAGTCACTGGTTGAGATGGTGGTAAGGAGTGTTCTGAGAAACTATCAGATAAATAAAAGTGCAGTGCAGAGAAATAAGAGTGAGAGAAACATCTGGATATGCATGTACTGTATGTATGCAGTAGACTATATCCAGAATGTTGTGTTGTAATGTAGTATATGTAAGGAGGCAGCATTTTCCGCCGGCAACCAGAAGGGGGCCTGGCCAGCGCAGTAAAAAAAAAACTGGTGGCTCTGGGTCAAAAAACTCTAAGTCCCAGAGACAAATAGTGGATGCAATTAACCTTCTCTTATTGATATTTGTTTCCGCAGCGTGCATCCTGAAAAACAATACAATGACATGGCATATCACAGCGCATGCAGGAAAGTCTGTACTGCTGCCCTGCTCCTGCAATGATCTACACACCAAACCTGAGAACCTCACCTGGACCAAATACAACACAAATACAAAAAAATATGAAGAGATATCCAGTGAGAGTGATCAGTACAGAGACAGAGTTCAGCTGTTTAATAAACACTCTCCAGGAAATCTGTCTCTCCTCATGTCAAACATGACTGAAGAGGATGGAGGAGATTACAGGTGTGCTGTTACACTAAGTAAATACGTCTACGTCAGCCTCATTGTTAAAGGTAAAATCATAGTCTGGTCTTTTATTTCTGGTGCAAAGCAAATCTCAGAACAACATTTAACAATTTAGAGCTGAATCACAGCATGTTTTTACAAATAGAAAAAGGACACTAGGTGCGGTCACTTCACTGAGCTCTGCAGTTAGACTGTGTATGCTGTAGGTAGGCTGTTTAATCTTTTCTTGATTGTGTTTCATACTACAGGATGTTTCAGTAGAATTGTATTTCTCTTGGTACTAATTATGGTTACTCTTGGTTACAGTTGTGTTTTTTCTTGTATTTTGATATAAATTTACTTTCTTTCTTCCTTTTCCTTAGTTTCTTATTTATGTTTAAGCGTTCTGTTTTCTAGTGTTTTAACTTAATTTTTGTGCTTTTCTGGATTTCTTTGGGACTAGTGCTTACTTTCTGCCTATTTACTTCACCTCTGTTATGTAAATTATGTGCCAAAATATTAAACTTTTAAAAGTATTAAACTGTTTTATTTCCAATTAACAGAAATAGTCTACTACAAAACTTACAGAGTTTAAATTCACCAAGAAAACTGTTTTAAATAACAATTTATTCAAATATACTAAACCTATTTTTCATTTCACAGAATTAATAAGGCCTCTTTTGGAGGCCCATGAAAATTCCCTACTGCTAATATTTATAGGGATCAGGCACTATTAGGCACTATGCTACTTTTATTGAAATACAAATTCTAAATCATATCTAATCATTACAATTCACTATTTGTTTGTTTTATTACTGTGTAAACACTACTGTCTATATTGTGTGTAAAGTTCATTACAAACTGAACAACTGAAATGGCCCAAAATTACTTTAACTGATAGTAAAGATTTGTTCTATGTGTTCTTTTAAACACCTCTTTTGTAATCCAATAGCAATGTAAACATTTTATGACAGTTTCATTTGTTGTTACAATTATTTGCTTGTTGTGTTTGTTTGTAACATTCAGTGGCCTCATGTTATTTTACTGATATATGTGTTACTACAGGCTGCTCTCTGGAACACAGTAGAAAAGCACATAAAATCACAGCACATACAGGAGAGTCAGTACTGCTGCCCTGTTACTGTACTGACCCACATGCTAAACCTGAGAGATTCACCTGGATTCAAGACAAAACAAACAGAAACAATTGGAAAGAGATATCCAGTGAGAGTGATCAGTACAGAAACAGAGTTCAGCTGTTTAATGATCACTCTCCAGCAAATCTCTCTCTACTCATATCACACCTGACTGAAAAGGATGGAGGATTGTACAGGTGTCACGTCACACTAACTGAATACACAGACTTCAGACTCATTGTTGAAGGTAACACTATTCTGTTCTGTATACAGTAAAAATCTATATACTGTTTAAAGAGTTTTAACTCTACTGTTAGAGGGTTTCTGGTTCCACTTCATATGGTTCCACTTCACTGTTCTTCATAATTAACACTTTAACACATAATTAACACATAATTAAGAAATAATAGTAACAGTAATCTCATTATTTAAGATATTATTAATTAGTTTATTAACATGTTCATGTGAAGACAACTTTACAATAAAGGCACAAAGAACTAAATAATCATAAATACTTCTTAAGACATTACAAATAAATCTAATCTAATCTAATATAATGCACCAAACAACACCTAGAAGTGAGAAGGTGTGCTAACATTCACTTCTTGAAAAGAACGAGAAAAGCAATCATCTAAACATAGACCGTAGAGCCTGTCTATAGATTTCAGGCTCCAGCAGTAAACTAGAAAAATAGTAGAGCCAGTATTAAGGCTCACTTATACTCCCTCGTGTGGAAATGTCTGTGTGCGTTTAAAGCAATATAACCGCCACTGCGCGTCAGCTCCGTTGGCATGGTTGTTGAGCAACACGTCCAGTAGAGGGCAGTATGAAGTAAATCAAACATGACGGCGGTGGATGAGCTCGTAGTTCTGTATTTACTTTAAAAACGAAGAAAAACAACTGTTTGTCTCTCCGCCACAGTGAAGATACATCCTGGTTAAAATTTATAACCAGCTCGCAACCACTCCTCAACAAGTCCCGCCGTTTCTTCTTCGCTGTGTTTGTATGGAAGTTGTCGCATCTTGCACTGCCCCCACGGTCTGCAGCGGTACTGCTCCGTCCCGTCCGTATCCGCAAGCTTTCTGAAAATGTGCAAATTACGGACAAAATAAACGCAAAGTACGGACAGAAAGCTCCATGCATATCCATATTTAACGTTGAGTATAAATGAGCCTTTACACTGTACACTACCACTTAAGATGATATTTTGGGACCTGGAACAGTGAAACATCTAAAAGTTCAGGGCAGGAATCCTCCAGCCGCAACTTAGGCAACCACTGACTTTTACATATATCTGAAAGTCTTTATATTTAAAAGAATATGCTAGTTGTTATTACTATTAGTTAATGATTAATTAAGATCTTATTTAACCATTCAGTAATGCTTATGACTTTTTTATGTTCTATAGATGTACACCTACTACAATGTCTTACTGAGTAATGAGCTCAGTGAATTATATACCAAACTGGAAATGAATCGTAATGAGTTTATAAAGTAACAGTCAACAGCAGAAAAGCACTCTCGTTCTAAGCTCCTGTGATTCTAAATCTCTACAAAAGATTTTAAGTGATTTCTTTATCATAATAATTTTGCTTGGTTCAAGAATTATGCAGTAGAGAGTAACATAGAAGTAAATATATATGAAGTGAAGGAGAGAAGATATCCACACAATCCTTCCATTAAATATTATAAGGATTTTAATAGCAAGAACATATTTATACTGAATGTTCTTGCTGTCAAGAATACTTTATACTCCTCCCTCTTTATTTCTCACAAATACAAAAACATGCATTCTTTTGTCTGTTTTCTCACACACAGGCACTACCGATCCCAGCATGCAATTCTACATCTTCATTCCTGTTCTTCTTCTCCTGCTGGTGCTTGGTGGAGGAATCTACTGGAAATACAGAGGTATACACATTATGCATAGATCCACACCAGGGCTGGCCTGCTAATCTGGCGTACCGGGCATTTGCCCGGTGGGTCGACAGTCCTCAAGGGCTGATGCTGTTAAATTTTTTTTTTTTTTAAGAGACTGGCCCACAATTTAGAGGCCCTTCAATGTAGACAGTGGACTGAACCAATCAGGATATAGGACGAAAGCGGCCCAACCCTTTCTCTGTGAGGTCCGCTGTAACTCTCTCAGTGTTGAGCGTGTATGTTAAAGGAGGGGCAATATGGAGAAACTGAAGCGACAGAAAGGGGGTGTGGAGAAGTTACGTGCAAAACGATTGAAGAGTGTCACTGTAGATGCTAAAAGTGGCAGGCTTTTAAAAGGAAACCTGAGGGACAGACTGAACGGGAGAGTGTAGTACGTAAGCAGGTAGTAATGTTAGGATAACACAGGAACTTTGAGGTGATGGAGGTAACGTTAGCTCTCTTACATGAGAATGAAGAGCAGTGGTGATTGATTAGTATCAGTATTTATTGGTATTTATTTACGTACTTTCCAAATTCTGGCAGCCATGCATGACACCTTCTTCTGATAAAATAGTAAACGGTCAGGGCTGAGAAGTGCTGGATGAGCAGCAAGTGTCCACTTTAGGCTACATCATAGCGTTTTACATATTAAGGCTAAAGGTGTGATGAAAGGCTGCATAGTAGTTTGAATTTGTAGCCTCTATGCTGCGGTTCAACATGTTTTAAAACACTAAACAAGTGAAATAACAGATCTTAAAACTGACCAATCAAGTAAAAGCTCTGCAGTTTAAGTTTTACTAAAGTAAGTGTATAAAAGTATTATTAGTAAAAGCTATGCCCACAGTAAGACAGTGTTAAATGCTGATGCGTTGCATGAGTTCACAAAGCAGCCCTGTCTGTTTTTATCCTGATCCAAATGTATGTTATAGCTTTTTAAAAGAGGGAGCACCTTTTAACCTGAAGAGTTAGAATTGAGCTGTTATATCAGAGAAAGTCAGTAAATACATATGAGTAGACAAAAGTGCTAGAACTACAGTATGTGTAAATTGACTTATTTGTTTTCCACAATGGTTATTTGATCGGCTTCTAAAATAATGATTCACTGTAAATTTCTAATAAGACAAAAGTTATGTTTTTTTTTTATATGATGCGGTTATTATTTGATAATTATTATAAGATAATAGTAAAATACATTCCTTCGCGGAACACATACATAAATTACTGGTCGGCTGTGCTCTGCTTATTATGACGGGCTGGTCTAAGCCAAAAATGCCAGGGCTGATGTTTTGTCCCACTCCAGCCCTCATCCACACACACACACAACTAAACACATTGTGAGGCGCTCGAGGGTAAGAGAGAGATAGTCAGCAGCCGTGCGGCTCCTCGGCTCCAGCAACAATGGGTGCTGAATTGCTTGGCGCGTTTTCAGCACCTTGGAGAGTTGCCCCTGTTGATGTTGGCTCGGTGGAGCGGGGCCACGACACATACATGCACACGCTCTAAGATATGTGCAGTAAGCGTATCTGGTTTCTTTCTGTAGGACGAAGACAAGGACAGATGAAGAGTGAAGAACAAAGAGAGAGGAATACAGAACAGAAGACCCAGGTAAGTTGATACATTCCTCCTCATCCTATTCCATCCCGTTTCATCTCATAAGATCCCATTGTATGCTCCCATATCTCATCATATCACCTCACATTCCATCATAACCCACCCCATCCCTTCATAACCCATCATGTCCCATCATTACCTGTCACATCCAATCATATCCTACCATTTTCACCACATCACATCATAACCTCCTATATCTTATCATACCCACTCATATCAATTATAACCCACCACCATGCTATTGTAATCCATCATGTCCCATCATATCCTCTCATATACAATCATAACCCATCACATCCCTTTCTAGCCAATCATGTTCCATCATAACCCATCAGATCATACAAAGTGCACTACAAACCATCATATCGTCCTATATCTTATCATACTGTTACCTATCAATTATAACCCACATGCTACTGTAATCCATCATAACCCATCATATCCTTCCATATCTCATCATATCCTCTCATACACAATCATAACCCATCACATCCCTTTCTAACCAGTCATGTCCCATCATAACCCATCATATCATACAAAGTGCATTACATCCCATCATATCCTCCCATATCTCATCGTAATCCCCTCACATGCCATCATAACCCACCACATACCTTTATAACCCATCATGTTCCATTATTACTGTTTACTTTCCATCATATCCTACAAAGTGAAATACATCCAATCATATTCCCCCATATCTTATTATATCCCCTCATATGCAATACTAACCCACCACATTCCTTATTAACCAATTCTGCTCTATTATGTCCCATCATAACCCATCATACATTATGTCTTATAATATAGCCTCACAACCAATCAAAAGCCATCAGGCCCCATCATAACCTATCACATCTCATCTTAATCCATTTTGATCCATTAGGAAACCATCAAATACCATTACTGACTATTGGACACCAGCATAAGCCAACAAAATCTTTTCTATTTTTCAGCAGGGGTTTCAGAGGTTCCCTGTAGAGCTTTAGGATCCAATACTATTATATCAACCCATCAAGTAAAAACTTGAAGTGGTGTAGTGTTCTTTATGTAACATGAATATATTATTGTTTATGTTCCCTCTGCAGGATGAAGTGGCGTATTCTACTGTAGTCCCCACTAACACAACCAGAACACCTACAATGATCAACACTGAGGATAAAACTGAATATGCATCCATCAGAGTGAACTAATATCTCCCTCCTGCTTCCACCACAGGGTGCAGCATACAGGAGGTCCTAGGGGTCCAGGCCCTCCTAATTATAATCTTGGATGCCCTAAATGTCTCCAAATCAAAAGACTAGATGTGTTAGATCTTAGTTTATGTGTGGAAGACAGCAACACCAGACCAGAAAAGAGCATTTCCAGAAGTAGAATTATTAAACCAAAAATTTGTAGTGATGCTACAGCAAGTCAACAGCCTGTCAGCACTGGATTAGTGAGTCAATATGGGACCCCCTGAATACCATGGAATATTAGACACATCATGTTTATCAGTTATTTTTCTTTAAAGGCTTTTTTTTCTGTTGCTTTTTTTCATTGTTCACATTGTATCTCAGCTTGCTGTGAAAATGCTTGCAAAAACAATAAAAAATTAATTTGTAAAAAAATGTTTTATGTTTAGTATTTTCCATATATTTTGTGGGCTGGTTTCTTGGAGTAAGTCTAAAGTGAGTCTAACCTGTGGTGCTTCCATAAATATGTTAAAAGGAAAGTAGACATAATGACTTTCTTTTAAATTGTTTTCTTTCTTTTTTCATTAAAGAAAATGGCTGTTGATTGTAGATGCAGGGTATTCTATCCATGGATATGTATATATATTATATCTCTAAATATAAATTCTTTTAGATTCTTGTCCCTTTTGGTTTATGTATTGAGTTATGCATGATGGTTTCAATTCTCACAGTTTAAAAAAAAGTGATCAGTAAGTTTACATGCACTTAAAAGTCTAATTATGGTTATTTGAATATCAGTAGTTATCTGATTAGTTAAGTGCTCCTGTAAACAGCATACTGTGACTTCTTAGATCAGATTAAGGCTCGTAATACTGATTTTAAAATCTGCCCAGCTGACATAGACCCGGAATTTCCCATTATCAGTTCGCCTGTGTCTGGGGTGTCCAATCATATCCACAATCAGGAGAGCTCCTGCTCCTTTGGAATAAAGACCTGCACCCATGCCGGCCCTTTGCAAATAAGACTGGACAACCTTGACCTAACTGCATGTAAACAAGTCACACAGATTACTGCCAAATCAGACTTTCTGCACTTATTGGATTATTAACTGCATGTATGTGCACTCAGTGTTATGGTTAAAATTTAGCTAACATTCCTTATTCTATTAAATAAGAATTCTTTGAAACCATCTAGGTGGTGTAGTGGTTAGCACTGACATCTCACAGCAAGATGATCCGGGTTGGATTCCCGGTCCGGGCCGTTCTGTGTGGCGTGTGTGGCGTTCTCCCCGTGCTTGAGTGGGTTTCCACAGGGTACTCCGGTTTCCTCCCACAGTCCAAACACAGGCATGTTAGGTTGTTTGGTCACTCTAAATTGCCTGTAGGTGTGAGTGCGTGTGTGAATTTTGGCCATGCGATTGACTGGCGAACTGTCCATGGTGTGCCCTACCCTGGCTCCAGCCCCCGTGACCCCTACTAGCAGGATTAAGAGGCAAATAATGAATGGATGGATGAAACCATTTAATAGACCTGCTATACAGCATATGTTGACTGACAAAAAAAACAACAAAAAAAACAGTATGTTGAGACATCACTAGGGCCTTCTCTCCATCTCTCCTCCCATGTCCACTGCAGACGCAAAAACTTGGTCAGTGTGGGTATGTGTATTTTGAAACTCACACCAAAAAGGGGAAACATCAAGCGTTGTCATGTCTCATGAAGCCATGTGTGGTTCACTGCTCTCACGAAGCTGCTAAGAAAATCTTCAAAAGACAGAAGAGTTCTGGTCTAGCTGATTTAAACACAGGTCCTGTGAGCTGCACGGACATTAGAGTGAGTTACACTCCAGTGAGGAGCAGCTGAGAGAGTTGTGTAGTCAGTGTGTGTATACAGGACTAGTGTAGTGCTGGGTGTGGAGTGCTCAGTGTGCTGTGAACTCAGTGTTGTGTTACTAGTGACGATGTTGCTGACTTTTTATCTTCTCTTCATTCTGCTTCATGTCTCTGAAGGTGAGTGTCACCTTTTCTTTCAAATTAATATCTCATTGTATATTCATATGAAGATTTTCACCAGTGAAATGATTTTTGGTATATTTCCAACATCATGAACTGTTGAACAAACACATTTTCTGCTTAAAGACTTATTTATCTCTTCTTTTGATGTCTTGTTTTAAATGTGTCATCACTGATATGAGACAAAAGAGAGCGTGATTAGTGTGTTGCGGACCTCTCTTCATTCAAAAGATTTAGCCCTCATGACCTGACACAAGGCAGACCCCCCTCCCGACCGGAAATTCCAGGGGGGAGGCCAGTATTTGGAGAGTCATCATAAAACTGGTTTTACACTCTGCCTGGCCTGTAGATAAAGACCCCAGGGACAGTTTTTTTAACCCCACTAGCCTGGGACCAGCCGTTAAACCCATTAGCGCCTGCTCTAACGCAAGAAAGCGTCCCATGCCATAAATAAGAACTTCAGTCAGTAAACACACCAGAAGATTCCTGGGTCTGACCCCCTCACCCCAGGGTGCAGCTGCAATAGAGATTAGGGTCAAGAGGGAGCCGATTCACAGAAGAGGGGACCCCTATACAGGACTCTCTACCATACAGAACCTTAATTCCTACACTAAACATTTGGATTCCGCAGGGATCATCATCCCCAGGACAGTTAGCTGAACTTAACCGCGCGTCAGACATCCCTCTCGGATGTTGCATTCCAAAACTACCCTCTTTTCAAGAGAATTAACCCAGCCCTTAATGGAGCGACAGCGCATCCTGATGCCAACCCTCGGATATGCAGGGTCGAGCAACGGTCACTTCACGGACTCTGATGAAGTCCTGGACTTTGCGTAAAGGCACCCAGTTGTGTTATTTTGTTGAGTATATGGGACTGTAAACATCTAAAATCATTTTAAAATTTCTGTGGGCGAAGACACTTCAACCACAGCCTTCTGAAATACAGTTAAAACTAATATGTGTGTGGTTTTCTGTTTTACTGTATCCTACCCCATCCTCTGTATACTAAGACTCTTGAAATCAGTGTACCGAAGGTTTAAATTGGTACCTCATCTGTGTTAATCTGCAGGGCTTTCTTGAATATCCTAACACTAGCAGAGAGACTCGGACTCATCAAATCTCATGAAAAATTACTAAAGTCTGTGAGTTTTGTAACTTGTTCCTCTCAAGGTTTTTCTTTTCCATTGTAAAAGTTCCTTTCTTTTATACCTAATTTTGTACTTATAAGGTTTGTCTTCACTGGTTGTAATAAGGTTCTATTTAGGAAACCAGTTTAATCATTTTATTCCCTTTTCGTGATAGGAGAAAAGCTTGTTTATTGTGGGGGAAGTCTTAGGAAAACTCACAGCCAATTAGAGTTGTAGCCTAGAACCCACCCGTATAGCGGTAAGCCAATCCCGGCTGGACCCCGCCCTGGAGGGAGGAGTCCAGGTTCCAGATAAACAAACGGCGCGCAGCCGAGGAAAGTTGAGTTGAGTTGAGAGAGAAGGAAGAGAAAAGAAAAAAAGAGAAAAAGAGCGAGAGAGAGAAGGAAGACGCAGAAAGTTGGAAGCAATTCAACCAACGACCAGAACTTCTAAACGTGAGACCTCCAACTCGGCGTGCTTCCACCGCTCAAATCTGCAGAATTCTTTGTTGTTCGCGCGTTTTATTTTTCTTTTGTTTTAACCAAAGTCCTTTGTCACCTGAGTTAACTTAGATTAACTATCGCATGGCCAGCGAGAGTTGTCTTTGACCTATAACTCAGGGCTGTAGTTAAACTTCATAGTTACTATTAGTTAGCCAGAGAGAACTTGGTCTCAAAACCTCGAGCTTCACAGCACCCTGCTACAGCGCAGCTGTTCCGACCTACGAGCCGATTCCAGAGGAAGATTCGAACAAAGAGTCGAGTGAAACCCAGCGAGAACCGATTCCTGCGAGGCTAGTGAAACAAGCCGCTGCAGAGAACCAGGTCACGCCAGGAAGAAGACCCGGCGAACCCTACAACCAGTTCGAGCGACCGCACGGAGAATCGTCCCCGGGTCCAGGGAGAAGTCCCGTCCCGCAGACGACACCGCAAGGCCGCAGACGCCAGCTCCGGGTTCCGAACGCATCCACGCTCCGACTCCAGCGACTCACCCGCGGCCGAGGCCACACAGCAGCTGAGTAAGAGTGACTATCTTTTCTGAGCTCAGGTGTTGACGCCAAGTTTAGTAAACTTACCTTTTACTAGTTTACTCCCTCAGCGATATCTAACAGTTTCGTTAGACGACTTCCCCCGAAGCTCCTTAAGCGGGACTACGTTATTCCTGTGTAAACTTATTCATCATTTAGTCCCTATATCCGATCTTGTGTGCTTAGACAATCATTTGGTTTGTTGGATCTTCCAGTTATCCTGTGATTTTCTTATAATAAAGTGGTAGTGGTTGCACCCAACCTTGCAGTAATTGAGTATTGTTGTGATTCAGACAGTTCACTTGAAATCGAGTAACCCTTTGATCTTAACTTTAATTAACCCAAATTGATTAGTTAATAAATTAATTAATCAAATTAAAAGTACAAATCAACCCTCTAGCGAATGACCCGCTACAAGTGTGTAGTACTAATATTTGTGTGTTACTGAAGGCTGTACTCTGGAAAACAGTGGAAAATCATTTTATACCACAGCACATACAGGAGGGTCAGTACTGGGGAGTATTGCAAAGGTTATAGATCTTTAGTGAGTCTATGGCGAGTACCTGCTATAGAGCCATAACAAAAACAGAGACCCTCAGCAACGTATCTGTTGCCACATGAATATTTCTTATTTCTTTTTCTCTAAGTTCACTAAATAAATGCAGCATGGAGTATAAACATTTAATACAGTTTGAAATTGTCTATGTACAATTGGCTGTAGAGCGACCATATTGTCCTACTGTGTATGTTTCAGTACTCAGTGCGCAGTGTGATAATTTAAATGTGCTATTGATGGAGCATTTTCCTACTGTGTGAAATCAGCTGTACTGACATGAAACAAACCTTGCTGTTCTCCACTGTAGTGCTACTCAATCCAAGTATTACAACTAATGGAATGCAGATTCAGGTGTAGTTTTTGTAGGACGGGGTGTAGGAGGAACCAGCGACTCGAGTGCCTCACAACTTTATATGTTTATTGTTCTCCGACAACCTTAACTACAAGTGATTATCATACATTTTAGATTTAATTATTTAGTGTTTCACATGCTCCTTATGGTTTGATTCTATCTACTGCAGCATTTCCAGTTCCAGTCTGTAGTTCACTAGCATTGCACCACAATGTTTTACTGCTCTAACACGTCTGACTCTGACGTTAAAACAGTAGTACTGAAACAGTATTAGTGCATTAGTAGTAATACAGTAGTAGTAAAACAGTAGTAGTAACACAGTAACAGTTCAGTAGTAGTAAAACAGTAGTAGTACATTAGTAGTAATACAGTAGTAGTAAAACAGTAGTAGTAGTACAGTAAAAGGGCAGTAATAGTAAAACAGTAGTAGTAACACAGTAACAGTTCAGTAGTAGTAAAACAGTAGTAGTACATTAGTAGTAATACAGTAGTAGTAGTACAGTAAAAGGGCAGTAATAGTAAAACAGTAGTAGTAGTACAGTAACAGTTCAGTAGTAGTAAAACAGTAGTAGTAGTAAAACAGTGGTAGTAAGGCAGTAATAGTGCAGTAATAGTAAAACAGTAGTAGTAGTACAGTAACAGTTCAGTAGTAGTAAAACAGTAGTAGTAGTGCAGTAACAGTTCAGTAGTAGTAAAACAATAGTAGTAGTAGTACAGTAACAGTTCAGTAATAGTAAAACAGTAGTAGTAGTAAAACAGTGGTAGTAAGGCAGTAATAGTGCAGTAATAGTAAAACAGTAGTAGTAGTACAGTAACAGTTCAGTAGTAGTAAAACAGTAGTAGTAGTAGTAGTAGTACAGTAACAGTTCAGTAGTAGTAAAACAATAGTAGTAGTAGTAGTAGTACAGTAACAGTTCAGTAGTAGTAAAACAGTAGTAGTAGTAAAACAGTGGTAGTAAGGCAGTAATAGTGCAGTAATAGTAAAACAGTAGTAGTAGTAGTAGTAGTACAGTAACAGTTCAGTAATAGTAAAACAGTAGTAGTAGTAGTAGTAGTACAGTAACAGTTCAGTAGTAGTAAAACAGTAGTAGTAGTAAAACAGTGGTAGTAAGGCAGTAATAGTGCAGTAATAGTAAAACAGTAGTAGTAGTAGTACAGTAACAGTTCAGTAGTAGTAAAACAGTAGTAGTAGTAGTACAGTAACAGTTCAGTAGTAGTAAAACAGTAGTAGTAGTAAAACAGTGGTAGTAAGGCAGTAATAGTGCAGTAATAGTAAAACAGTAGTAGTAGTACAGTAACAGTTCAGTAGTAGTAAAACAGTAGTAGTAAAACAGTAGTAGTAGTAGTAAAACAGTAGTAGTAGTACAGTAACAGTTCAGTAGTAGTAAAACAGTAGTAGTAAAACAGTAGTAGTAGTAGTAGTAAAACAGTAGTAGTAGTAGTAGTACAGTAGTGCTCTACTCCACCTCAGCCAAACCTCATCAAGAAGAAATTCTTCCAACACAGAGAAATTTGGTCTTATAGCCCCCCTGGGTTAAGGGTCTGGGTCTCCAGCATAATCTAATTTCAGTTATAAGGCAGGGAAGAGTAAAAAGTTACTTCTGTGTTCTTCTACTTTACCCCCCACAGCACCTCCACTGTATGATGGAGCAATGTTACTTTGGGTGTGAATGCACTACAAAAGAGGAAACAGTGGTAACACCACTCAGAGGAGGCCATGTCACTGTGTGTGGTTTTGCTAGTGAAACAAAGTTGCTGATGAAGAAAGACGAGTTCCAGAAAAGTAAAGTCTCTCCCAGCTCCTGTGAGCTGCACGCACATTAAAGTGAGTTACACTCCAGTGAGGAGCTGCTGAGAGAGTTGTGTAGTCAGTGTGTGTATACAGGACTAGTGTAGTGCTGGGTGTGGAATGGTCAGTGTGCTGTGAACTCAGTGTTGTGTTACTAGTGACGATGTTGCTGACTTTTTATCTTCTCTTCATTCTGCTTCATGTCTCTGAAGGTGAGTGTGACATTTTCCCATTTATCAAGAGTTTTACCAGCCAAATAATTATTTTTAAGATTTCACATAATATAAGGTGTTGAATATACAAACTGTCTCATTAAATACTTTCTTATCTCTTCTTTTATTGTTCTGCTTAATATGTGCTTAATTATCACTGATATGAGACAAAAAGACAGTGTTGTTAACTTGTATTACTGATGCTTATGTGTTACTGCAGGCTGCACTCTGGAAAACAGTGGAAAATCATTTTATACCAAAGCACACACAGAAGGGTCCGTACTGCTGCCCTGCAACTGCACTGACCTACAGACCAAACCTGTGACAGTCACCTGGAGCAAACAGAACACGGACAGATGGGAAGAGATCTCCAGCGAGAGTGGTCAGTACAGAAACAGAGTTAAGCTGTGTAATGATCACTCTGCAAGAAATCTCTCTCTACTCATATCACACCTGACTAAAGAGGATGAAGGAGTGTTCCAGTGCTATGTTCAAGGGGGTGGATATCTGTATATTAAACTCATCATTGAAGGTAAGAAGTAAATATCTTCTAATGATGTTCATAGTTCTTTCTTTATGTTCAAGCATAGTTTCTGTATTACTACATCTTTACACTGGAGTAAAAAAATTAAGATGTACTATAATAATAATAAGTTTGTTAAATTAATATTAAACAGTATTTTCACCTCACATTAATAAATCTAATAGTTGAAATTATTTTCATTTGTCACTTTGTCACACATAATATACACTTATTACTGATAAACTATAACACAGATATTTTACTGTAGTGTAACAGTGGTTAACTGTGACCAAATGCACTGTAAAATAAGAGTAGTAAACTGTAGTGAACAGTAGTTAACAGTAAAATAAGAGTAGTGAACTGTAGTGACCAGTAGTTAACAGTAAAATAAGGGTAGTAAATTGTAGTGACCAGTAGTTAACTGTAAAATAAGAGCAGTGAACTGTAGTGACCAGTAGTTAACTGTAGAATAAGAGTAGTAAACTGTAGTGAACAGTAGTTAACTGTAGAATAAGAGCAGTAAACTGTAGTGAACTGTAGTTAACTGTAGAATAAGAGCAGTAAACTTTAGTGAACAGTAGTTAACTGTAGAATAAGAGCAGTAAACTTTAGTGAACAGTAGTTAACTGTAGAATAAGAGCAGTGAACTGTAGTGACCAGTAGTTAACTGTAGAATAAGAGTAGTAAACTGTAGTGAACAGTAGTTAACTGTAGAATAAGAGCAGTAAACTGTAGTGAACTGTAGTTAACTGTAGAATAAGAGCAGTAAACTTTAGTGAACAGTAGTTAACTGTAGAATAAGAGCAGTGAACTGTAGTGACCAGTAGTTAACTGTAGAATACGAGTAGTAAACTGTAGTGACCAGTAGTTAACAGTAAAATAAGGGTAGTAAACTGTAGTGACAAGTAGTGACATCACGTGCATTGTAAGTTCACCAAAGGCACTCCTCAGCCAATCAGAAGTTGATGGTAAAAACCGCTTTTCAACCAGGAATGGAGAGACATATGCTTGTTCTCCCCACAGACAGCTCCAAACCAACAGGTCCAGATGTGAAACTGAGTAAACAAGAAGCTGCACATTTAATTTACTTTTTATATAAATAAACACTTTAAGGCACACTTTTTTAAAAGTATTCTGTTTTTAATGTAGACCTTTTTAGCATTTTAAACAACAAATATAGTTGAAATATACTGAACGGTATTTGTAATTTGATTTATCTTTCAGTTGCTGATGACATAAAATGCTAATAGAACTACTAGGCTTTTAAGTATGCAGGATGCGGCACTGAATCATAACACAACTTACAGACACAAACATGTTAACACAAACACGGTCCGGACCTTGGCCTGAGGAAACTCCCTCTGACTGGACCTTACTGAATTCTTATTGAATACCCCTGGTGTAGAATAACAATAGTGAACTATAGTGAATAGTAGTGTCAGTAGTGAACTGTAGAAAAACAAAAGTGAACTATGGTGAACTGGAGAATAACAATAGTGAATTGTAGTGAGAAAAAAGTGACCAGAAGCAGACAAATAGTAGTGAACTGTAGTGAACTGCAGAATAACAATAGTGAACTCTAGTGACTGGTATAGTGACTGATATAGTTGTACTGATTGTCCAAACAAAAGTCAAACATACTTACACAGTAATTTTCATTGTACCATCTTTACCTTTGATTAAGGTGTGCATTGCTTCTACAACCTTATTATTTCTTCCTCAAGAAGAGATTACAGCATGTTTACTTGTGTAATTACACATGTGTAACAAGGTAATGAACAGCTACTACTGCATTACTACTATTACAAGACTATTCTTAGTGTAAGAGATGTGTATTAACCTATAATAATAATAAATATTATTATTATTGGTGTTGTTGTTAGAGTACTTACGCTGCATCTGCACATAAATACAAACTTTCTTAGTTTTTAATTAGCTGTAGTAAAATGCTTGTGTTTCAAAAAACAGCAGTTTATAGAGGTGAAATTACTGCTGGCCTGCTCCTGCCAGACTAGAGACATGTACCTGTAGGAATCAACACTGTTGTGATCTGTATTCTACTCTCTGTTAGGGATTAAAAGCAGTTCTAAGAACTGTTTTGACTCGAATAAAAAACATCATCCACTGCAGTGGTCAATAGACACATCACTCTAATCACTTTAGTGACAAGCTTTTTTAATGGATTACAGTAACTGCTTTATCGTATTTCAGTGGGATGTCTTTATTATGTTTTAAATGCTTCTGCAAAAGACAACACACACAACATAAACCACCTCACTTTCTGTTTTACAAAATGCAGGTACTACCACTGCCACTCCCATAGCTCCCAGCATGCATTTCATAATCTTCCTTATTCCGGTTCTTCTTCTCCTGTTGGCACTTGGAGGAGTCATTTACTGGAGATACAGAGGTACAAACACACACACACACACACACACACATACAAAACTATATGTGTGCAGTATCTGTGTTTTACTGTGTGGTTTAATTCTTAAGGACAGAGAGGAGGACAGAAGGTGTACAAAGAGCAAGAAAGGACAGAGAGAGAGCAGGAAACACATGTGCAGGTATTCATATCCACATGTATAGAGATTTTCACACATCTCTTTAGCTCCTTTTACAGTAACTCTTTATTATAGTTATTTATTATGGTTGTTTTTTACTTTCGGCCTGATTTGCAGTGTAACTTGTCCCGCAGTTTTCGAAATATCAACATCCAAATCCATATTGTCCGGTCTGATTGTGTGATTTGGGCTTGTATACAGCTTTTTGAAAGGATGCACGGATTCCGGAAAACAACAGATTTTTTCCAGAATTTTTTTCCCATAGAGAACGAATAGGATAGAAAAGTGCACGCCAATCTACTGTGCTTCTACGAAAGCGACAGACACCATTTCGCATACACTGATTCAGAGCAGACCCCCGACCACGACTGCTGTGTTGGTTTGATCCACACTCGTCTGTTTGTCTTTTTTTTCCATACCTCATTTTTCTCCATGGAGTCCCATTCAATTTTGAGTGCAGCCAAACATTATGGTTTCATTAAACCTACAGCCACCAAACTGCACACACTGACCCACACTGCTCTACTTGTCGTCTATTCATCCCTTGGTCCACACACTTTCCGTCAGGAAATGCACTTTTCTAGTTATTCTTTTTTATCCGTTATTATATTTTAAAATCTATCTATAAAAATCTATAAAATCTATTCCAATTTCATTAGTTATGCTATTTATCGCCTTCTGTTGAGCGACTGAGCTGATGTAGTGATTATTATGTGTTATTTATTAATGTATGTATTCTCTCTGCAGGATCAAGTGGTGTACTCTATTGTAGTCCACAATAACACAACCAGAACATCCACAGTGACCAACACTGGAGATGAGACTGAATATGCCTCCATCAGAGTAAAGTAATAAACCGCTCCCACCATTGCCACAACCATGTTTTTTTAATACATCCATATAGAAAGAAAATGTATCCAATTTAAATTCACCCTGTTTCTTTCTTCATTATATTCCACTAAATTATTATCAACACACCAATAAATTATTTTTAGTGTAACATTAGCCTTGTCTCTTTATTGTGAGATATTTCCATGTTTTGCATGACCCTCTGTCATATGCATATGCATGACAGAACCACATTTCACTTTTTAACCATTCATATTTCTCATAAAGTGTACATTTAGGCTTGTATTTTATTAAACAGACTTAGTAAGTCTGTTCTGCACTTACTACTACTAGCTTACTACTTTAAGAACTAAATACACTCATGTACTCATAATGGTAATTGTAATACAGAATAAGAGCAGTGAGAGTAATGATGACAGTTAATGAAGTTAAAGGGTTAGTGGTAACTAGTTAGAGTCCATGTTAATTTTAATAAAGTATGTAATGAAGGAATATGCAGGAAAATGTTTGGAGAAAAGCAGAAGGACTGCAGTCTGTTATTGTAGAACTACAAAGTTCATCTGTATAGTAGTAGTAGTAGAGCTGATAAAAGGACCATGAGCATAGCTACAAGGTATGGTTATCTATTAAAGAGCTCAATAAGAGCATATAATGACTAGTATATTTGTCCACTAGTATACTAGTCATTATATGCTCTCAATGAGCTCTTTACATTAAAGGATTAAGGGTCACCAAATATTTCCAAGAACAAGCGTGTTGCAATGCTTTAAGAACCAGCAGAGTGTCTTTCGACATCCTATGCGTTTGTGGTTAACAGCAGAATAGAGAACAGGATGTTACAGAGAATGATCTCAGATGTTTTTGGTGACAGGGCTACATAAGTAAAAGCAAAATTATGAAATAAACAAATTAACAATACTTCAGCTAGAGAAACTATCTGAATCTATCTATATGTAGCTCTTGAAGAGTTTAGAAGAGTTCTTTCTATTGTACACACTGTACTCTGAATCGAACACTCAACCTCTCCCCCTAAAAACCTCCCATGCTGCAGGGACTGTGACCAGGTCAATGTGGGCATTTGTAGTGTCATTTCCTGCTTCTTACATAGCTGTTTATGGATGAAGCATGAAGATGCATTAGAGTGAGTTACACTCCAGTGAGGAGCTGCTGAGAGAATTGTGTAGTCAGTGTGTGTATACAGGACTAGTGTAGTGCTGGGTGTGGAGTGGTCAGTGTGCTGTGTGCTAGTAGAATAAACTTTATGTATAATATAAATTGTAGAAGAGTACAGTGTCCCAAGTCCTCTTGACAAGTTCTGTGCAGCTGAGAACAACACCAGCAACAGCAGACCTACACCTGGCCACTTTCAACTCTTGCCGCAGCCCACTGTGCCATCAACCCTGGCATGAACTGTGAGTGTGTAGCATAAATAAACATAAACAGATATTTATTTTAGGTCAGACCTGGTAGTTTAGCTTAGTTTAAGCACAGACAGTTACCACAGATTGAATCAATCTCAAATAAGGGTGCAGGGTTTTATACCTGAGGTCAGGGATCTGCAGAGCTTCTCTAAATATTGATCTACACATCAAAAGTTATTTATTGAATGGATATTAACAACTAATGCTACATTCAGCGTGAATTCAGCTTTGCTGGATTGGGTCAGTCTCAAAAGAAAGTGTGAATGGGTTCTATTCCCAAATTTTGCCAGATTAAACACTGTTTAAAACCAGAAAACTGCAGGTTTATTTTCCTCCAATGTTCAACAGCAAGCTGGGACAATGGCTTCAGGGACATGCAAGTGCCAAAATAACAAAACAACTAAAG
This sequence comes from Megaleporinus macrocephalus, assembly GCA_021613375.1. Classification (NCBI taxonomy): domain Eukaryota; kingdom Metazoa; phylum Chordata; class Actinopteri; order Characiformes; family Anostomidae; genus Megaleporinus; species Megaleporinus macrocephalus. Next base: position 12,404,248 of record CM038707.1, on the reverse strand, counting down.
GTTACAGAAACTAACTAGAACCTAAAACAAACAACATCTAAAGTTCATATAAGTTCAGAAACAAAAAACATAGTCAGTGATGCAAAATACTACATTAGAATTAATGTTTATATGTTAAGTTCAGTGCTGCCTAGCTAAAATACATAGACAATGTTCTTAACTAATCACACTGTCATTCAGTTTTTAATCACTCTTTTTCTGAACCTCAGATCTCCACCTGGAAATTCTACCTACTGCTTTTAGAGGTCAATGTCACCTTAATTCTTAATTCTTAACACCTTGATTTACCTCATCTAAATAAACCTGCACTAGAATCAAGGTTGTCTTTGGCTTGATGTTTATGTGTGATTTGTAGGCATTGGTCGAGGTGATGTAAACCAAGTCACAAAGTACAAAGAGGATGAATTTGCTGGCTTCATTGTGAGTGAACCTCACTGAGTCATTGAAAAGTTGTCATGATGATCACAAATTAGATCAACCCATGATTTCTTCTTTTTTTCTGATTTTTGGTGTAATTTTGAATACCTCTTAATGGGTTGATTATGTTTCCATTGACCATTGTTATGTCATTATGTTCAAAAGTCTCAAGTTACATGAGAGATGAATGTGCTGGCTTGATTGTGAGTCATGATTAGATTTAATTATTATTTTTTTGCTTTGATTTTCTGAGTGATTTTAAATACTTTTTCAATGGGTTGATTAATTTGGTTTCCATTGGTTTCCACAGTGACTGTGGAGAGTCACTGACAGATTTTTAGTTACAGAGATCAGTTTCACTTTTACTTTCACTTTTATCTGTGTAGAGTCACAGAGAAGCTCAGTTAGAGAGAACAGTTTCACTTTTGCTTTCACTTTTATCTGTGTAGAGTCACAGAGAAGCTCAGTTAGAGAGAACAGTTTCACCTTTACTTTACTTTTATCGAGTCACTGAGAGGTTTAGTTAGAGGGAACAGTTTGGACAGAATCATTTTGAAAACATTCTTCTAATGGGTTGATGAAGTTGGTTTCCATTGACCATTGTTATGTCATTTTGTTCTCAATAAATTACATAATTAATATTAATGAATATTTGAAACTAAGAGGTTTACTGCCAGAGAACAGTTTCGCTTTTACTTTCATTCCTGTCTGTGGAGAGTCACTGAGAGGTTTACATACTGAGAAAAGGTTTGTTAGTGTTGGGGCTAGTGTTAGTGCTTTTCTTGTTTATGGTGTATTCTGCTCTGTGCAATGTGAATATAGATGCCAATCTGAAGTGCTGAGCTCTCAAAAACTCAAAGAGAATCATTAAATTATTACATAGAAAGAAGAAAGAAATTGCCTTTTGCTTGATGTTTATTTGTGATTTGTAGACATTGGTCAATGTCCTGTAAACTAACCAGAAAATCACAAGTTAAATGTTGGATGAAGTAGTTGGCTTGATTGTGTGGGGCTGCCTGAGTCATGTTATGAAATTGAGTTGAGTTGCCGTGATGGACTTTACACAAATTAGACCAGCCCATGATTTCTTTTTTTATTACTTTGATTTTGGGTGTAATTTTGAATGTTTTCAAATGACCATTGTTATATAATTTTGTTACACAGTTTACATTATTGAAGATTTTAAACTTAAGCAAAGAATCACCAAGAGGTTTAGTTAAAGGAAGCAGTTTCACTTTCATTTTATCTGTGGAGGTTCATTTAGAGGGAAAAGGTTGGTTAGTGTTGGAGTTACTGTAGCTCAAATTGCTTTTGTCTGTTTCTGGTGTATTCTGCTCTGAGCAGCTTGAACAAAGTTGCAAACTTGAAGTGCTAAGCTCTCAAAAACTTTAGGAGAATCATTTTGTTATTAATGTAGAATCGGTTTAAGATTGCATTTGGCTTGATGTTTATGTGTGATTTGTAGACATTGGTCTAGGTCATGAATTTGCTAGAGTGATTGTATATGGGCCTGTCCACCTATGGTTATTTCTGGATGGTGGATCATTCTCAAAGCAGTAGTGAGACTGACATGGTAGTGTTAGATATTTGCTGAGGTTTTTAAACACTGAACACACTCACTGGCCACTTTATTAGAACCCCTTTCTATTTTGCAGGATTTTTTGGCTAGATATTTGTGGTTGGAAAACAATCCTAGGCCCAGTGTTAATGTTGAGTTTAGCAAGTCTCTATGCAAGATGCACTTGCAGCAGCACAACACACATTAGCATGTAAGTGTCTGTGATGAGAATGGACCAACACCAAAGTACTACCTGGTCAGCAGTGGTTCTACAACATCCTTTTCTATTGATGGATGGGGTACAAGGGAGTGGATTCTGTTAATAACTGTAAACCTACAAATTGTACCACTAATTGGGTCATATCTATTATAAGTATTTGGAAAAATTACATAACAGCCACAGTCCTGACAGTATATTAATTATGTCACGTAATTAATATACTATGTTACATTAGATTCAAGATTCAAGATTCAAGAGTTTTATTGTCATGTGTACAGCAGAACAGACAGTTACACTGTACAATGAAATTCTTACTTTGCTGCTCCTCCATTCACCAATAGATGAGATAACAAATAAAAGAAATAAAAAATATATATACAAAATATACAAAGTATAACAATATAAGTTGAAGTAGATAAAAGTATTTTTTAGTTAAAGAATAAAAAATAAAAGTTATGTGTGCTTTTATGTGCAAGTATGAAGAGCAGCAGCCATAAAGTGCAAGTTGCAAGTAACAAATGTAAACAATAATGTTTTGTGTGAGTAGTGAATGTAAACAGTATTCTGACAGTACAGTGAGTGTAAGGTGCAGTTTAAACCAGACCAGTTAAAACCAGTTCAGAAAGGAGAGGTTGGAGAGGTAGTGCGTGAGGTGTTCACAAGCCTGATGGCCTGTGAGTAGAAACTGTTTGTCAGTCTTGTGGTCCTGGACTTCACACTCCTGTAACGTCTGCCTGAAGGTAAACGTGTGAAGAGTGTGTGCTGGGGGTGTGTACTGTCCCTGATTATGTTGTAGGCCCTCCTGGTGACCCTGGTGTGGTAGATGTTCTGCAGTGAGGGGAAGGCTACTCCTGAGATGGACTGTGCAGTTTTGATCACACGCTGGAGAGCCTTTCTGTCCTGAGCAGTAGAGTTTCCATACCAGACGATGATGGAGCTGGTAAGAACACTCTCAATCATACTCCTGTAGAAGGTGCTGAGAATTTTGGTTGGCATACCAAATTTTCTCAGCCTTCTCAGAAAGTACAGTCGCTGCTGGGACTTCCTGATGATGATCTGAGTGTTGTGGGACCAGCTGAGATCCTCACTGATGTGAATGCCAAGAAACTTAAAGGTTTTCACCCTCTCCACCTCAGTCTCCCCTATGTACAGGGGTGTGTGTAGCTCTCGCTTCCTCCTTGGATCAACAATCATTTCCTTGGTCTTGTCTGCGTTCAAGGAAAGATTGTTGTCATGACACCAGGCCACCAGCTCAGCCACCTCCTTCCTGTACGCTGTCTCTTCCCCACCAGTGATCAGTCCAATGACTGTAGTATCATCAGCAAATTTGATGATGCTGGTGTTGTTCTGGGAGGCCACGCAGTCATATGTGAAGAGCGTGTACAGAAGGGGGCTCAGCACACAGCCTTGAGGGACCCCCGTGCTCACTGTTCTTGTGCTGGATGTGCAGCTGCCGACTCTGACTGACTGGGGTCTGTCTGTTAGAAAGTTCAGCACCCAGTTGCAGAGGGCTGGTGTCAGTCCGAGGGTGAGGAGCTTTTCTGAGAGTCTGTGTGGGATGACCGTGTTGAATGCTGAACTGTAGTCAATAAAGAGCATTCTGACATATGTGTCCTTGCCCTCCAGGTGTGCGAGGGCTCCAGGTGTGTGAGGGCTCCAGGTGTGTGAGGGCTCCAGGTGTGTGAGGGCTTTGTGAAGAGCAGCGTTGATTGCGCCGTCTGTGGACCGGTTCCAGCGGTATGCGAACTGTAAAGGATCTATTGTGTTGGGAATGGTCTTCTGGATGTGAGTCATGACGATCCTCTCGAAGCACTTCATCACGATTGAAGTGAGTGCAACAGGGCGATAGTCATTTAGGCATCTCACATTACTTTTCTTTGGGAGGGGCACGATGGTGGTGGTCTTGAAACAGGATGGCACAAAAGCTTGTGTGAGTGACAGATTGAATATGTCTACAAAAACATCAGCCAGTTCTGATGAGCAAACCCTGAGCGCACGCCCGGGGATGTTGTCTGGGCCTGCTGCTCTGCGTGGGTTGATTCTCATCAGGTTCCTGCGCACATCCACTGTTGTTACAATGAGTGATGGGTTCTGTATGCTCTCCTTGGCCGCAATGTCCTTCAGTTGGTCAAGGTTGAGGACATTGAAGCGAGCATAGAACTCATTCAGCTCATCAGGCAATGCAGAATGGCTGGTTGTGAGTGCCGTGCTTGTTTGTTGATGGTTGGTGATACGGTGCAGTCCTTGCCACATGCGCCGGGAGTCTGCTGTGGTGTAGTAGCCCTCCAGCTTCAGCCTGTACTGTCTCTTAGCTTCTCTGATAGATCTACGCAGGTCGTATCTAGACCTTTTGTAGTCATCAGCGTTGCCAGAGAGAAATGCAGTCTGGCGAGCACGTAGCATGGACCGAACTTCATCATTTATCCATGGTTTTTGGTTGGGGTACTTTATGCAGCGCTTTGAAGGGACAATGGTTTCAATGCAGCTGCTGATGTAGCCAGTTACCCCAGAAGCATAGTCCTCTAGATCAACAGAACATTAACATCAACATTAGTTTATACTATAAATATTTTTTCAGCATCTGAAGTGATTGCACACCAATGCGATCAAAGTCTGACTGAAGACAATTTGAAGAAATTAAAAAAAAAAAGTATACAACTGCAGAGAAATGGCTTCAAAAGAAACACATGATATTTCAAGCTATTGTTTTTGGACTACTTTAAGGACTACTTTAAAAACTAACCTTTCAATGACTGGAAAAACAAACATTATTATTAGTCAGTGAAGATTTTAACAGGGCCATCTCTACTGCAGACATAGTAACTTCAGTATGGGTGTGTGTATTGCCAAACGTAGCACCACAAAAGAGGAAACAGTAACTGTTCTCACAACTGCCACTGTGTGTGGTTTTTACAATTCTCAAGAAACTGATGATGAAATTCTTAGACAGAAAAGGACAGAAAAGTTCTGGGAAAGTAGAAAGTGTTATTTAAATCTGCTCATTGTTGTCACACAAATAAACTATTACATCAATACAATTTTTGCAGAAAATAAGTATAACAAAACAACAACTAAATATATATACTTTCACGTTTATTTTGCAAAGAGTCACTGAGAGGTTTACTTACAAAGAACAGGTTTGCACTCTTGGGGAATCAACTAAATGAAATGCAGATATCAGGCTTATGGAGAGTCACTGAGAGGTTGAATTAGATATAACAGGTTTACTTTCACTTTCACTTTTACCTGTGGTGAATCATTGAGAGGTTTACTTACAGAGAACTGGTTTACACTAATGGGGAAATTATGTATTTGAATGAAGTAAATTAAATGCATCTTTTTAAGTGCACTGTAAAAACATCTGTCACATAGACACGCCATAGAAGTTAATTTAGGCTGCTATTGCTACAGATTACACCAGTCTAATGATTAGAAAGATACTGTAGAGTAACCTACAACACATGCATGGAGTGTAAAAGACAATTGGTTAACAATATAAATTATTTTAGCTGACACGTTTTTGGTACTTAACATCTTCACATTAAATAGCCTACTTTATAATGTAGCTTACAGAGCAGCACTGCTGAAGGGATCATGTTTACAGTCACTCTCTCTTTTGCACACAGATTACAATTACTGAAATGAACTGTCTTTGTAGTCGGCTGCCTACCAGTGTGAGAACAGGCCTTGTAGTCTCCATCCACCGCAGTGCTGCTGGAGTTTTTAAACACCTCAGAGGACACTGCTGGACAGACCAAAACTTTCCAGCCAACAGCGTCCTGTGTGCAGAGTCCTGTAACCACTGTTAAAGGACTAGAGGAAGACCAATGCAAACTGTGCAGCAGCAGATGGGGCTATTGTCACTGATGTATATATATATATATATATATATATCTATATATATAGATAGATAGATAGATAGATAGATAGATATATTCACACGCCACATGCAGCAAAACGCAGGGGAGAATTGAAGAAAAGCAACAAAAACATGACCCTACAAAAATTTAATCTACATACATTGTTCAAAATCAACTTACAAAGAAACTTTGACTATTTAGTAATACAAAACAGTGGTTACATAAATAGAAAACGTGTAACCGCCGTAACACAAAACGCTGGCCATTCACATAGGCTGTAACAGCAGCTAAGCTAGTTAGCTATCATTTTTATCTGCACTTACAACTATTTACACACAAAAAATATTACTCACCAAATCCAATCCAGTATAAATTGAAGTCGTCGTTTGACATGTATTTCATCTTGAAGTTCACCCTCGATAGTGACTTTAATGAAAAAAGGAAATTTTGTGTTCACAGTTTACATAAGGCAAGTTCAATAGTTGCATTTATCGGATTTTTTTCCAACTCTAATAAAATAGCCATTCTAAGCATCAAAACCTGCTTAGAATTTTTTTTTATCTAACAAACCAATAAAAAAAGTTTTTCTTTGTGGTTTCACTCCAACTCTCTCTTGCTCCTTCTCTGTGTCTTGTTCCCAAGATGCCTCTCATGAAAATGGGCAGAGCTAATGCACACTTGATGCTGATTGGCCATCTTTCGGTAAGATTGTGACTGGTCAATAGGCTTGTTAATTTTCATACTCAAATGATTTAGTTTACATATCGTAAATAGATAATAGTCATTAGTCATTTCTGGGTTATATTGTGCCAGAAATATATAATAGTGTTCCAAATAAATTATAAATGAGTTATTGCTTTTATTACTCCAACTTGTGTCTGGTTTTAATTTCTAGTAATTTTAAACTTGAGTTACATACAAAGTCAAAAGTCTGTTTTCCAAACATAGAGCTTCCTCATTCAGTGAGCCAATGAGTTACTTATCATGCGTCCAACATGGTATACAGTTTGAAATAAGAAAAAAAGAAAACTTTCAGGAAGGTTATTTGGGGTGCCTCCACACTTTTCTGAGAACAGACGTTCAGCACCCTGTTCACACAAATCAGATAATGCTGACACTCAACTGCTCCCCACTCCTCATCCCACTTCCACTTTCACGCCAGACACCTTGGTCAGTGTAGGGGGTGAGGATTGTAAAATGCTGCACCACAGAACAAGAAACAATACATTTTCTCACGACTCACAGGCTGCCGCATCATCAAAAAGTTAATAATGGAAATGGCAGAAGACACTCTGAGCTGCACAGACATTAGAGTGAGTTACACTTCAGTGAGGAGCTGCTGAGAGAGTTGTGTAGTCAGTGTGTGTATACAGGACTAGTGTAGTGCTGGGTGTGGAGTGGTCAGTGTGCTGTGAACTCAGTGTTGTGTTACTAGTGACGATGTTTCTGACTTTTTATCTTCTCTTCATTCTGCTTTATGTCTCTGAAGGTGAGTGTGAGATTTTCCCTTGATGTTAAAAATGTGTATGAGTCAAATGCATGTACTAGTACTCCAGTTAAATAGGGCAAGGTTTTATTACAGGCATTGGCGTAGTAACTGGGAGGGATGGGGGGGACGTGTCCCACCCAATATCAGAAACAGATTTGTCGAACCCAAAAAGTAAATCACAGAAAAAGCAGAAACTGTTTAAAAACGTTTATTTTAAAAGCGTCTTTGGCAGCCTTGGCAATTCACGCGTTTGTTGTTAGCAACTGGCTCTGGTTGTTAGGTTGGGGGGTGGCTCTCGCCTCTCTGGAGCATTGGGTAGCTTGTGCCAGCTTTAAACGCAAGGTCAGTGATGAGAGCAATGAATAGCAATGATGACCATATATACTGTGTTGTTATGGTAACAGACAAGGAGGGTTTGTGTTAGCTTACATTTGTATTAACTTTTTCATAAAACACTCTGAAACGTTACATTACTGTCTGGCCATGTCTTAAACTGCAGACTGTTGCTACACTAAATACATAAAAAATAAAATATAATAAATAAATAAAATAAATAAACAACTGAATAAATAAAAGGACACCATCGTTAGAAGTGCTGTCAGTAGTGCAGTATGTAATGTTCCAGAGAGTGCTGTTTGGGACACAGCCTTACTGTCTAACATTAATGTTAGTCTTGTCTAGTCAGGAAACCTTAACATACATTTATTTATCATTTCATTTCAGCATTATACTCCAAATCATTTTTTTTGGTTATATATGTATATAATCCAGACATTGCGTGTATAATTTAAAAGTTTTCTGATAACAGTATCATGTAATGTGGAGTATGTTGTTTAGTTTGTAAAGTGATCTTTAATTGGATTTATCTAATAATAAACAGAAGTACAGATAATGTTGTATTTTGTTTATTGATTAGTAATTTACTGTAATTCCACAAATGTTGTTCTACGTCACTATACATACAGTGATTTACTACCTTACCTACAGTGGGGTCAGCTTATAGGTAATTTTAGGGGATAGGGTGGGCTTTGATTCATATTTGTAAATGTTTCCCCCCACAATGTCAAACACGCTCCTACGCCCTTGATTACTGGTTATCTTTAATTCTCTCTAAAGAAAACAAAAGACACAGTCAGACAAAGACCCTCATTCCCCTTACGTAACCTGACTGTGAATAAGTTGAGAGATCTACAAGAGAATGCCACTACTTGAATCTGCATTTGTACATTTCACGTGGTTTGATCCTTCAACTTTGATCACTTTTTGCTGCTGGTACTTTATTACTTGGAAGTCATCAAGATTAAAATAAAAATGATTAAAGTACATTCCTGAGTCTGAGCTCCTTTCACATTGGCCAGGTATTGTTGCTTTCGGGACACACTCGTCATTCGCCATACTCTCATATATAATTATTTAATACTAAATTGTAAATGGATTTAAAGTATAGGGAACATGTGTCAGTCCCAGATTGCTGGACAACAGCTGCGGTGGTAAACTGCAGTCCTGGAGGTTTGAAGTCCAGCGCAGTTTGGTAAGACTCCAACTCAAACACACCTGATACTCAACAGGTAATTGCTGGGCTTAGTTGGAGTTAGTAACAGTTTACCACCCATGGACTAGAGTGCCTGTGACCTGAAAATACAAAAGGTTTGACCATTGTATAATTTATGGCTTATAATAATATAACAAAAAATAAACAAATGAATAAATAAATAATTTAATTAGCATTAGGTGGCCATATTATGTTTGTCTCTAACCTTCAGTCCATGCCGAGTGCTAAAACTCAAATAGCCAGCAAGGCAGGCTTTGGATTGTCTCTCTTAAAGCCATAGTATTCCTTTTGAAGTGATCTTTATTATTCAGATTAACATGGATTTCATATATTACTTAATGAAAAATTATATTATTAACTATTAGTTTAGTGGCTACAGAGGCTCAGTCATGCCCTCTATTGTTAGATTTAGTTATGTTCTTTATAGGGTGAATCCTGCTGTCATGATGTGGATGCCATTACCCCTCATTACCCTTTTATCTTCTTCTTATTGGGCTGCATGTCTCTGAAGGTAAGTGTCTTAACTATCTTGTTACTGAGGTACTGATGTCATCTTAATGTATATGCAGGTTAAAAACTGCAATTAGTGTTAATACTTTAAAAAGTAAGTAATTTAGTTCATGTAAAATGTTGACTTAATTACATATATAATAAACAAATTAATATTCTGTATTTTTATTATGTTAACATAAGCTGCTTTTACATGATAATAAAAGTAATTATTCAGATGATAATAAACACAAATATAAAAACTGGAAAACGTAAAGATTCATATTTTTTTATTTTGGCTGCAACAATTTGCATTATATATAACTGTTCTGATTATGTTTTCTTTTTTATAAAGCTTTGTCATCCAAAGCTGTGGGTTGATGTAATATACCTAAAATCTGTAATCATGAAAATCATGATTTTACGTAATCAATCTGATCTTGTTATGTGTTACTACAGGCTGCACTCTGGAGAACAGTGAAAAACTACTGAGTATCACAGCACATACAGGAGGGTCAGTACTGCTGCCCTGTTATTGCACTGACCTTCACACCAAACCTGAGGATTTAATCTGGAGAAAACACAACACAAACCCAGGCACATGGGAAGAGATATCCAGTGAGAGTGATCAGTACAGAAACAGAGTTCAGCTGTTTCATGATCACTCTCCAGCAAATCTCTCTCTACTCATATCACACCTGACTAAAGAGGATGGAGGAGATTACATGTGTGCTGTTAAAGATTCACATACAATCATCAGACTTGCTTTAAAAGGTAAAACATTCTCACTTTATATTTTTTATTATATTCATACAGCACTTCAGTTTTTATATGTATATGTAATATATTGTCACAGCCCAATGGAAAACGAGTATCTCCAAAATGTTAACTTTACAGGAGAGGCCTAAAACCTTTACTTTCAATATAAGTCAGTAGAACCAGAATTTCTTCCAAGCTATTTTGGAGCATTTTTATTGGTCCATTCATCATGAAATTGTCACTCAATGTATAGAGCAGCTGTTAAGTTCAAATGATGTAGAAAAATGTTCATGCTGGTTAAATGACGCTTTATTAATTGTTCAAGTGAAAATGAATTACACATCCTGTGTCTGCATAAGCTTCACCCATCATGATTGTGTTTACTTGTTTATTGTTAAACATTAAATCCATGTTTTTTACTTATTTAGATAGTTTATTGATATTTTCACTGCTGTAATGAATAGCCTGTTCAATCATTCAGACATGTCAACATGTATATATATATATGGATATATATTTTTAGTCATGACACACCTAAATAAATAAAAACTCAGACTGGTCCTTAACAAAAAAGAAAGAGCCTCAGTGACCTGTGTTATGGCTTTAAAAGGTTTCTATGGGCGATTCATCCTACTATCTTGCCATCATCAACATTATATATAAACACTCAAAGATATTTGTAGTGAAATGAGTCAGATATGACTATGTGCTCTGTGTTAAAAGTACCAGACATGATTGATATGAGGTTTGAGATCAGGAGAGTAGAAAAGGATGCCATCTATATAGCCGGCTATATGTAGTTGGCAGCATTATGTTCTGGGGAACAGTTTCGTGACATTCTCTGAGCCTTTTCATCCATGTGGAAGGCACTTTCAACCAATTTGGGTACAATTACATCCTTACAAATCACATACATGCTGATTGTCTTCCCTGGGGGATCTTCCATCGAGACAATACGGCAAGAAATGTCCCACATTGATTGGAAGAGCATGACCCATCCATGACCTATGCTGTCCGCGCTGCACACAGCGGTTACCCTGGATACTAGCTGGTGATGGTAATGTTACTCGGTTGTATACGAATCAGATTTTTGGTACTTCTTAGGAATAGTTTTGTGAATATTTGAGCATTTGTTCAATTGCAACAGGAATCAAGGGCTAAGGGTAAGGGTACCTCATGTGATTTGATTCAAACCCTTAAAATAGACCTCAATCTTTCTTTGTAACAGAGAAAAACCCTGAAGCTGTAGGTGAGGAAGATAAAAGTAAATAAAGCTTTGAGCTGAAGACTCATTTACACATTCGTCCATGGCCTTATTGCCCTATTCTGTGAGGGAGCAAACACATGCCTTGTGTAGAGTGGCCTCTTTAATGCGCTTGATAGTGCAATCATGTGGTCTGGAAGCTGCGTATTTTTAGGGAATTTTTATTTTACTGTCTGTTTAGGGACTCTGGACTGAAGTAGACCTAAGAGCTAGCATAGGGAATTTCAAACGTTCTCTTTTACAAGACTCTGACCGTGAGCTGATTTATTGTTCTGGCCATGAATTAATAGGATTAGAGTTCTCTAACCATGACACACCTAAATAACTAAAAACTCAGACTGGTCCAGAACAAAAAAGAGAGTTGTTCATGATGAAGAGCTTTGGTTGCAATTTCCACAGCCTCAGCGACCTGTGTAATGACTTTAATCCCTGCAGGCCATTTATCCAGGTTTATAACATGAAGGGTTGTCTTAAGGGTCTTCAGTGTAGAACTATTTGCAACTTGACATTTGAATTGAACCCATACATTCAGTGAAATGCCCACATACACACACAGTAGTGAACATACACACTAGGGGGCAGTTAGCTCACTTGCCCAGAGCAGTGGGCAGCCTTATCAACAGTGCTCAGGGAGCAGTTCAGGGGTTAGTTGCCTTGCTCAAGGGCAATTCAATTGTGTCCTGTCAGTTCAAGGAATCAAACCGATTGCCTTCTGATCAGTCTATGAATCTTCATCAACCAAGTTGGCAATGAGGAAATTTCCCTTGGTGAATACGACAGAACATGATAGTGATAGTTAAGCCTAAATAGTAAAAATAAAGCAAGAGGAATCCAAAAACAGGCTAAGGTCAAAATCAGAAGGGGTGAAAAAAACATCACAAGGGACATGAACAAGGGCAAACTAGGAACAGAGTAAAGTAAAAATTACCAGGAGTGTCATTCAGTCCTCAAGTTTAAATAAGGGGATGAATTGAATTCCCCATTTAAAAAAAGCATTTAAAAGTAATTTTTTTTGCTGTGTATGTTCAATAAGCCAACCATCTGACTGCTCAACGCTGCTCTCTCTACAGAGGGCCCACCTAGAACTACACAATCTACAATGGTGGTCCACATCCAAACCATTCCAGGTACCTCAATACCAAGTTCCTCTCAAATGCCTGATGGTATGCATGGCGCACAGACTGCAAGTATGGTTAACTTGTTATTACTATCGTTACTAATATTTTTTCTAAATATGTACTGTAATCATATTTGTTTACTCTTATTTCATAACAAGAGCACTTGTCAAGGTCTAGGATATAGTCTACATGGGCTGGGGTGAAAGTCCAACAGGGGCCAAATCAGTGTGAGGAGGGGCAAACATGAACTGGCCACAGGGTTTTGGGTGCTGTGGTGAAATGTGTAATGTAAATGTAGTAATGTGTTGTTGGTGTCTTAAAGAAAACTCTGCAAACACCAACTTTAATTGTAAATCAATTTATTATTCAAAAAGTATAGCATCTTATCTGACATCCGACGTCCAATCTTCTGCCAGAGGGAGGCCTTCTAGCCGAGATGTGAAAGCACTCCCAAGTTCCTTTCGTATGTTTTCAGACATTGCTCTATGTCTGGGAAGGCCCCTAGCTGAATGAATAAGACCTCCGAAGTCTCTGCTGTGAGCCTGGTCATTTACACCCAGGACCCCGAGACTCATGGTTTAAATCACCTTCCCATATTTGGTGCAGAAGTGACTATGCTATAGGGTTTGTTAATACAAGCCAGATGTTTCCCAAACCTACCGTACATTGACCTCTGACACTAAGTCTCTCTGAAAAACATTACTTTGCACAGCCTTGTATGTATATAGAAAAATATAGGTATATAGAAAAATATATATGGAAAAATACACTTCAGTACCCAAACTCATTGATACTTAAGGGCAATCAATGGTATCCTTTCTGGTCCCAACCAACCAAAGCACTAGTAAGTTAGAGATTTTCAATAATGCTACTGAGAGGAAGCTGTCACAACACACAGTGCAGAACACCCTGTTTACATATGGAGCTGTATCGATTGCCCTGGCCTCCAAATTCCCCAGCTCTTAATCTGATTGAGCACCTCCACCTAACAATTTACAGGCCTTAATTCATAGGTGGCTGATATCCTCATAGGGCACTTTTAGGGCAGGTTGGAGCTGTTGGTGGCACATAGAAGGTTAATTAGTATGTATGACAGGAGATCAAAATGTTTTGGCTCATTGTGTATATCTGATGTTTATCCCTCAGCTCAGTGCATTGCCATCAATCATACACCTAAAAAGTAGTACACCAAACTATTTTTTGACTATGAACTTTAGTTGACCTAAACATAACCTAACTATGGTTCTCTTATACTTAAATGGTTAATAATTCTGTTAATAATCAGCTTATTATTATCATGCTATCATCTCAAAATTAAAAAAAAAGTCCATTTAGTTACAGTAAAATGTTTCTGTTCAGTTACTTTCTGAGCAGTTTGCTGCTGTTCCTGATCCTGAACTGACTATCAAAGTCTTCTGTACCTACAGGGATCCCCACTACAAAGACAACCCCTACTGCAAGTTCCATTCAAACAGCTGATGGCAAGTACAGCAAGCAGTTAAAAGCAAAATGTTGTCCTAACTTCATTTGTGAGGACAACCATAGCTTTCTATTAATTACTGTAGCAAACTAGTACTACACCTAAACCTAACCCTAACCTTAACTAACCTTGTCCTAAATTATATTACCTAACCTAAAACTCAGTATCCAAAATAGTACTACACCTACACCGAAACCTAACCTTAACATTAACCTCGGTATCCCAAATTATACTACATCTACACCTAAAACCTAACTCTAATACTAAATAGTACTACACCTAAACCTAACCTTAACCTCTTTAACCCAAATAATACTACACCTACACCAAACCCTAACCACAGTATCCCATATAATACCACACCCTCATCTAATCCTAACACTAACTTTGACCTTAGTATCCTACACTAGGGCTGGTGCGATGTGCCTGTGTAATCGATTACAAAATTACACCGATTAGTATAACGTGCTACGATGCGTCGAACAGATGGCTGCGCCTACTGAAAGCCTGGATTTATTCAGAACGCAAGCTGCAGCTGGAACAATCGCCAGCGTGCATCTAAAGTTGTGGGAGTATTTGCCAACACAGCAGTAAGACAGCTGTTAACTTTTTTGTTCCCCTATTTCAGCAGATTATTATAGGATTATTAACACGTGTAACATGTTTCTTAGTAGTGTCACCTGAAAAGTCTCATTGCTTACCATTTCTTAATCGTCCAGTGTAGAACCTAAGACTGTTCTCGATACCGCGGGAGCTTTAAAACACAAGTAGCTGCTTCTCAAACAACTCTCTGCAACATATATACTCCACAAACTGTCAGGACGAGGGCTTGCTGCGACATCCATAGAAGCAGGAGGGCCTGTGGCAACATACACAGGGGGCAGGAGGACCTACAGCGATGTCCACGGGGGCAGGTGGCCCTGCAGAAACGCCCACCTTCTGGTTCCGTGGACGTCACAAGAGGCCCTCCTGCTTGTGAGGACGTCTGTGCGACCACCAAGTGGCGCAGTGATGATCGCAACCACCTTGCAGGTCCCCCCGGTGGCGCTTCGGCATCATCAAGCCTTAACTGCTGTATTCGCAGAGACAAACTGGCCATTAACCCCCCGGCCCCCACCCCCTTAAATATTTTTTCAGACAGGTTGACCTCGGCCGCAGCATTTATTGCCCCGCTTAGCTTTAGTCCTTTGTTTAGCCACCATCTCAGCCACAAGCTTTACATAGTAAGACAAGTACAAACACACACATCTACAAATATACAACTTGTTTCTCAT
Source organism: Megaleporinus macrocephalus (assembly GCA_021613375.1). NCBI lineage: Eukaryota > Metazoa > Chordata > Actinopteri > Characiformes > Anostomidae > Megaleporinus > Megaleporinus macrocephalus. The sequence goes on along the minus strand of CM038707.1, from coordinate 12,388,768 downwards.
TTCTTTCTTGACACAGGTAATTCCTCATCCATACCATTCTTTGTCTTTATTCCTATTTGTCTTCTCCTGCTTGGAATCAGTGGGGTGCTGTACTGGAGATACAGAGGTACAACTACACACATATTTGCACAAACCAATTTGAGGTACAGTATGTGCATTATCTGCGTCTCACTCTGTCTGATTCATTTTTGCAGAACAGGGACAACAGCAAGCAGAGAGCCGAGAGCTAAGACAGATTATGAGAGACCAGAAATCACAGGTAAATTCATACATATCATCACATCTCATTCTATCCCATCATATTCACATCTCTTCACATCCCATTATATCTCATTACATCACACCATCATGTCTCACAAAATCTCACCATATAAAGATCACATCATTCCCAATGTCTGCTGTATACACAACCTATCACATTCTGTAATTCTGCTATATCTTATCCAGTCCTGTAATATCCCATCACTTCCTATTACATTATCCTTATCTTATGATGTGCATCCTATCATAACCCTTCATTCCAATATATGGCATCATATTGTTACACATTGTATCTGTACACACAATCATATGCCATCATATCTCATTTATAAATCTCATTTACATATTAGGTCTACAATATTCTATTTACTTAACCCTTATAGGAAGATATATTCTCAAATGCAAATAAAATTTTACAAGACACGTTCTACATATATTACAGTTTCAGGTAGTACAGCATATGTAAATACATGAGTACCACGTAGGGTTGTAGCAGTATCCCGGTTTCAGTGTATACTTACTGTATTCATAGTATTTGAATATTCAAAAAAATTGTTTTTAAAAAAAGTGTTTTGCTGAGCTAATAAAAGCTTCCTGTATGGAAAACAGCTTGCCAGCTGCACTTATTTTTGTGGTTAATAAACTGGAATAATGTTAATGTGTGTTCGAATCACTGGTAGATTCTACTCCATGTGATTTGTTGAGATGAGAATTTGCTTATTTCTTACCACCTCACTAAAGCTCTGCTATCTGGGTTGGAGTGGAAGTCTGTAGATAAGCTAACCCCAGGCTTTACATTGTGTATGTGCATTTTCTTTCTCCCTGGCAGTGTGAATGTGTAAATACTGGTAATAACATATCTATCTATTGCTATATATATATATATATATATATATATATATATATATATATATATCCATTACATAATAACAGGGGAGATCTGGGATTTTGAGTTCATAGCCGAAACTCACCATATGTGTTATACTTTCTCTACCCCAATGTGACCCCACTAGTCAATGTGACGACTAGCAGGATGTTCCAATTACATTTAATCACAAAGTGTCTCTAAGTGTCTGTTAAATGTTACAAATGTTCTGGTCACCCGTTGAAAAATATGCTTTTATGACCAGGAAGATACACTTCTGTAATTACAAAATCATTAAAAACTGAAGTTGGTACACATGTATTAAGCTGCACCACTGTAAATACATCACCAGTAGCTACACTGCTGTTGCACAGTTATTAGTTTTATCAGCAACTACATTGATATTAGAGAGTTATTAGTTATTAAATTACTTCAGAATTGGGAATATAAATATTTCTGTTTGTGAAATTCCATTCAACCCTTAAAGTCAAAAAAGCAAGTAATTTTACTCATGTTCATTTCAGCAATTAACTAATACAGTGAATGCCAGTCTGCTTGATTTATACAGCAGGCTACAGTCATGTGTAGAGTGAACAAGGGTGTGCCTAATAACTGGCAATGTGTATATGTATATTCTGTTCCTACTGAGGAAGAAGCTGGTCCTGATAGTTTGAGTAACACTCTGAAGTGATGTGAAAATTGTGAAAAAGTATTGCGTGTTGTAACAGTTGTTATCTCTCTACAGGATGAAGTGACTCTACTGTAGTCCCAAGTAGAACACCTGGAACTACACCTACTGTCACTGACATTGGTGATAAGACTGAATGTGCCATTATCAAAGTAAACTAATTACATTCATCCTATAATGTGTTTTATTAATGCTAGTAAATAAAACTGCAGCTGAACTATTATTTGATTCTTTCTCCAGCTTGCTTTTTAAAGTAAGTTAATTTTATTATCTACTATATAATGGCATAATACCACATCCCCCTAACATAAACACACACACAGAGTCAGACTTGCATAATTTTAATGAAACAGAGAATAATGTAAAAAGGTTGGAGAAAGTATGGAGAGTCCAGAATCAGAGGTACAAAGTCCTGCACACAGTACAGTGAAGATGATAACTGCAATACTGCATCAGTCTTTATTGCAGAATAATTATAAACAACATGACACATTTCAGTCCAGCACTCCGGTCCACATCTTCCAGGTTTTTATACATGCTGTTGCTGTGTGTGACTTCATTGATGTGAAACGGATGGGAGATGGAGAAATTGTCTGTATTGACATTATTGGTTATGTGGTTAGCTTGTATTACACTTTTGTATTTTTGCCTTTGTCCTGATTAAGTCCTGTGTTGTTTTGCTTTATCCATCTATATTTAACAGTACAATACAGGGGTTTCAACCTATAGCAGATCCTTAATATTATAAATGTTTATAAACACTATGTGTGTTTGTGTGGTCAGTAGTTACTCTTTACGCCCATGTCAACTACATCCTGAACCCACACTTTCCTAACCCATAGGCATGTGTTTACTGAAGCATTGCATGGTACTTACCAATCCTGTGTAGCGTAAATAGCATTAAATAAAAAACAATAGCTTGATATATATTGTGTTTCATTTGAAGTCATTTCTCTGCAGTTGTACACATTGTTGTCAAATTGTCTTCAGTCAGACCTTGATCGTATATGTGTAGCTATTCTGTGATATAAACATTTATAATTATGAAATGTGGTCACATGGTAGACTAGCACTGGTGTGCATTTACTTCAGATGCTGTAAATGTTGATAGTATAAACTAATATAATATAATATTATATTATATAATATACTTTATATACTGTCAGGACATTGGCTGTCATGTATATCTTCCATATACTTATAATAGCTATGGCTCTCTGGTGGTACAATTAATAGGTTTACAGTTACTAACTGAATCCCCTCCCTTGTACACCATCCATCAATAGAAAATGAGCACTATAGGACCACTGTTGACCAGATAGTATTTTGGTGTTGGTCCATTCTCATCACAGACACTTACATGCTAATAAGACTGAGAATTGCTCACCAACCAAAAATATCTGCAAAAATAGATGGGCCATAGGTGAAGCTACAACAAGAGTGGGGTTTCTAATAAAGTGGCCATTGAGTTTGCTCAGCGAATAACAAATACATATCAGTCTCACTGCTGCATTGAGAATGATCCACCATCCAGAAATAAACATAGGTGGACAGGCCCATATACAATCATGCTAGCAAATTCATCCCACAAATAACTTGTGACTTTCAGGTTAGTTTTCATGACCTTGAACAACTCCTACAAATCACACATAAACATCAAGCCAAAGGCAATCTTAAAATGATTCTAAATTAATAATTCAATGATTGCACTTCAGGTTGACATCTACGTTCCAGCTGCTTAGAGCAGAATACATCAGGTGAGCTACAGTAACTCCAACACTAACAAACCTGTTTTCTCTTAATGAACCTCTTAGTGACTCCCCACAGATAAAAGTAAAGTGAAAGTGAAACTACATAAGGAGAGAGAGAGAAAGAGAGAGAAAGGGAGAAACAGGGATAGAGGTAGAGAGAGAGATAGAGAGAGAAATTAATGTATGATTGTGTGAGGAGTGGTGCTGCCAGCACGGGGAGTGGTCAGCACAGGGAAAGAAATGGTGGAGTTGGGTTAAGAAGCTCCAAGTCCCAGAAAGCACAGAGCTGATCAAGGCCAACCAGCAGCACCTGTGAAACAGGGCATAAAAACCCAGCTTCGAGCCTTGTTCATGGCCACACCTTTGTAGAGGGGTGACCGGTAAGGTAGGTATGACGAGACGAGACGAGATGAGACCTCAAAGGAAAGTTTCTGGGAAAATAAAGGAAGAAAAAATAAAGAGAGAGTGGGCTGAGTTTGAGCTCAGCCTGGTTCGCGTTTGATTTCGTTTGTTTCTTTCCAAGTTTCGTTTTAGAACTCGTCTTGTATTTGTTTATTCCCAGATTGTCGTCTCCTTTGTTGTGTTTTCCCGCCTTTTGTTTCATACCGCATTTGGAGGGGTTTCTCCACCCGATCTCGCAGCTCCACTCATAGCATAGCAGTACAGGAGGTTGGGAGTTTGACCCCCGGCTGGCCCTAATCCTGGGTTAACACACCAATACACTTACACTCATGGACAATAATTAAATACATAAATCATTCAACACAAAATAAAATTATTAATAGTAAACATAAATAAATAAAATACACCTCGCATTTGGATCCTCCACCACACCCACCCATCACAGAACCATACAATAAATATAGATAATAAACCTTGCAATGTTTCTACTGTGGCTGTACTTTAACATGATTGACAAGAGGTTAGAACAAATTATTAGAGATGATGCTTCTTCATCCTCTCATGTTGATCTCATGGCAGGCTCAGTACTACATCAACTCACCATCGCCTTTGAGGTGTAAAGTGGTATTAAAGTATAGAACATGCTGGGGCTAGCTAGTAGATATTTCAGCACAGTGCAGATTTCTTTGATATCCTGTCAACACTGTTGTTTTTTCACATTCTGTTGAACATTTTAGGTCTTTTTAAAAAATGTTTAAACTGTACCTAAAATACACATTTAACAGACAACATAATGTCACAAGGGTAATTAGGGTTCTCCAAAGAACAGAGTGCAGTAAACAATAACTGAAGGGGCATCAAAAAATAAATAAATAAACAGGCATAAGGTAAAACAGCTTAAAAGCAAATAGCTTAAATAGGGGCATGAATAGGTAAACCTGAGTCACATGAGCTCTACATGAGATATCCTGGGGCTTGTAGGTTTCAGGCCTGGAGGGTGGTGTGACAGTATATTACAGCTTTTATTTAAGATTATGTGGTCTGAGCTGCATAATTTCATAGTAAGGGATTACTGTTAAGACTAAGGACTACTTTAACACAAGGACAAATGTACTAACCTTTAAATGACTGGAAAAATGTACATTATTATTATTCATTGAAGACTTTACCGTGTCTTCTCTCCTACTTTCTTCAATCTAGTAACTTCAGTACGGGTGTGTGTATTGCCAAACATGGTACCAAAAAAGAGGAAACACAACTGCCACTGTGTGTGGTTTTGCAATTCACAAGAAACTGATGTTGCAAGAGTTCTGGGAAAGTAGACTGTTATTTAAATATGTGTAAAATAAACTGAAAAACAAAACATACATATTTTAGTGACTCTTGGGAAAAATATGTATTTGAATCATGTAAATGAAATGCAGACAACAGGTTTGTGGAGAGTCACTGATAGGTGAATTAGAGATAACAGGTTTACTTTCACTTTTACATTTATCTGTGGTAAATCATTGAGAAGGTTTGCACTATTGGGGAAATTATGTATTTTAATTAAGTTAATGAAATACATCTTGTTTTAATGCACTGCAATAACATCTGTCACATAGACATGCTATAGAAGTTCATTTAGACTGCTCTTGCTACAGGTTAAACCAGTCTAATGATTAGAAAGATACTGTAAGGTAACCTACAACACATGCATGGAGTGTAAAAAGCAGTTGGTTAACAATATAAATTATTCTAGCTGACACGTTTTTGGTACTTAACATCTTCACATTAAATAGCCTACTTTATAATGTAGCTTACAGAGCAGCACTGCTGAAGGGATCACGTATACAGTCACTCTCTCTTTTGCACACAGATTACAATTATTGAAATGAACTGTCTTTGTGGTTGGCTGTCTACCAGTGTGAGAACAGGCCTTGTAGTCTCCATCCACCGCAGTGCTGCTGGAGTGTTTAAACACCTCAGTGGACACTGCTGGACAGAACAAAACTATCCAGTCCTGTGTGCAGTGACCTGTGCCTTCTGTTATTAGAGGCCTAGAGGATGACCAAGTCAAGTTGTACAGCAATAGATGAGCCATTGTCATTGACTTTACATGTACAAGATGGACAGCATGGTCGGAGTGTCTAACAGATTGGACAGTGGGTGGACACAGTGATTAAAAAACTCCAGCAGCACTGCTGTGTCTGATCCACTCATACCAACACAATACCCATTTTCATTTCTACAAGATGAAGGGACCAATAGAAATGCTTCCAGCCAAATCACTTTTACTGGTTCCACTGACTTACATTGAAAATGTAAAGTTTTTGTTCTCTGCTGTAAGGTTACTATGGTGGAGATTGGACTTGTTTTTTTGCATTAGACAGTGATGAGCTGTAACAAGTTATATATATATATATATATATATATATATATATATATATATATATATATATATATATATATATATATATATATATATATATATACATACAATATGGCCAAATTCTCTTTTTAGTAAAGTAATATGGCAGTTAGCATTGCCACCCATTCACATTCACATGTGGCTACTTCTAACATAAGCTGTAACAGCAGCTTAGCTAGTTAGCTGTTATTTTTATGTGCATGTACAACTATTTACACCAAAAAAATACACATATTACTCACCAAATCCAATCCAGTATAAATAGAAATCTTCTTTTCAGGAATATTTCATCTCAAAGTTGACCCTCAACAGTGATTTTAATGATGAATTCTGTTTTTTAATAGCTTTCCGTTAAATAGCTTAAAATAAGGCAAGTTCAGTATTCTCATTTAACTGTTTTTTCCAACTCCAATAACTTCAAATGTCCAATAAACACTCATCCTATAAATAAACAAATTAAAACATATCTCTCAATAAAATTATTTTAGGTGGTTCTTCTTTTGTAGGACTGCAGTTTATACTAATTTGGAAGAAAACTTCGTAAATGGAACCATATACGGAGCACAAACTATATCAGACCACATTAAGGCTACAGCTCAACGTCACGGTTTCAGTTCTCTAAGCTTTAAAAAAGCCAAATAGCTTTTAATAAATAATTTTCCAAAGCCTGTAAAATGCTGCATCACAAAACAGGAAGCAGTAAACGGTCTCACGACTCAGAAGCTACTGTGTCAGAAAAGTTGATGATGAAATCTATATAAAGCAGAAGACACTTCGAGCTGCACGATCATTAGAGTGAGCTACACTCCAGTGAGGAGCTGCTGAGAGAGTTGTGTAGTGAGTGTGTGTATACAGGACTAGTGTAGTGCTGGGTGTGGAGTGCTCAGTGTGCTGTGAACTCAGTGTTGTGTTACTAGTGACGATGTTGCTGACTTTTTATCTTCTCTTCATTTTGCTTCATGTCTCTGAAGGTAAGTGTGAGGTTTTCTCTTGATATTAATGACATTATGAAGTGTGTACTAGCCAAATACACTTTTTCTTAAATTTCACATAAAAGAAATTGTTGCATGTACTAGTACTCCAGTTAAAGATGTCTAGGCTTGATTACAAATAGTCTTCAGATGTATGTAAATTAGGTGAGAGATCGATATGATTATTATTATACACTTTATTAAATTTCACAAAATGATCCGTTTTGGCCGCAGGGTGAACTTTAGGTTTAGGGGGTCAGCTTCAGTGACCAGAAATATAATGCTGTATAAGTTGACAATGACAATCAAATTCACTGGTAAAAGCAAAACACTACCTGAATCTGAAACATGTGTCAGTCCCAGTTTGTAAGACCACAGCAGGGGTGGTAAACTGCAATCCTGGGCGTTTGAAGTTCAGCACAGTTTGGTGATATTCCTACTCAAACACCTGATACTCAACAGGTAATTATTGGGTTTGTTGGAGTGTTAGAGACAGTTCAGTTCCCCACCCCTGTGCAAGAGTGTGTGTGCCCTGAAAATGTAAAAAGTTTGACGGTCATGGCTTATTACAAGAAGAAAAAAACAATAATAATCTGATTAGCAAAAGTTGGCCACATGTTTTGTTTGTCTTTCATCTTCAGCACGTGCTGAGTGCTAAAACTCAAATACCCAGCAAGGCAGTCTTTGTAATATCTCTCTTAAAACCAAAATATGTCTGTAGACGTGATCTTTGTTATTCAGATTGACATGGATGTTAAATATTACTTAAGAAAAAAAATATTATTAATAAGTTTAGTCTCATTGATAGCTATAGATGCTCAGTGATGCACTCTTCTGTTAGATTTAGTTATGTTCTTTATAGCTAACTGGGTGAGCTATAGGGAAACCATAACCCAACCCTTACTCCCAACAACCAAAAACTTCATTAATGATTATAATTGGTGACATTTTCATGGGGTTTCTAGACTGCCAACCTACAGGAGACAGAAGTCAATGCTATCTAACATGGTTGACTAACATTGAAGAACACTCAACAGGGATGGTGATGTTAGATAACTAGCTGGATTTCATTTGAAATCAACATGGATACTGAAATTGTTTTTTTAGGTCCATATAGAGGGATACTTCTAAATTACTGGATCTATTAAGGACTTCTGTGACCTGATGAAATGTTTGTCTTTATTCTTCTAAATAGGGTAAAAAAAAGTTGGAGGCTTGAGGTAAAACCACACAAAATTATATTAATGACAAGTCAAAAAGTTCTTAGGAATTTAAGCTGCGAGTGACTCAAAGAGGTCTTGTTACACAGGTCACAGTAATGTGGAGCCATGCTGTGCAGTTCAAGTCTGGGGAGTTAGGGGATATTATTATTATTATTATTATTATTATTATTATTACCAGAATATTATTTGGAAGTCTTTGTCACACACTTGGCCCAAAAGCCTGTGATGATCCCCAACTCTGATAAATCACCCCTTTTACCCATGACAGCAATAAGGGATATGTGTGCAGACCTTATATACCCAACAAGCCAGCTCAGGACACGTGACTTCCTTCATGAGCTATGGCTGCCGACTTGAAAGGTCATAATGATGTGACATGACTGTGTATTTACTAAAGTGGAAACAAGCACCACTGACTACAATGAAGACACAACTTCATACTGTCTACTCACACAGAGACATAATTTAACCTAATCTACCTGTCAGTTGAAATGATATGTCTCTCTACTGTATGCGTAGCCAGTATGACGTTTTCGTACTTACCTACTTAAATAGGTAATGCAAATAAACAACGGTAAAGGTCCTAATTTAATGTAACCAACAACAGATCATGTAACCTAAACTGAGCAGCTACAACAAGTCTATAGTAATAATGCTGATTTGGACAGCTAGAAAAGTGGTCTAAATAAACAAAGAAAATATCGGGTTTTAATTGTGTTGTAACTTCTTTTCTTGACGTCAAAATGAAGAGGCAGACCAGTTCAGGGTACATGCTTTATTCTTGAAGATATCGCGGTACAGACACGATCAGAGAAGGTCTGAACGAAGATCTCAGAATGGTCTGAATTTGTCTGGCAACTGCACAGTCCCATAGGCCTGCCTCCATGTTCCATCTGGCCAAGTTGTTATGTCCTGGGTTTGGGGCAGATTGGGATCTGACGGGATCTACTGTGCTCTGAACTGTATGACAGCCATCTGTGTTTCAGACCCACTTTAGCAGGCGGGCATGGTATGCAAGAAATATTTACAACAATTGTAGATGTGCAAAGATAATACCAGGGTGCGTCTGAAGCGCAGCTAGTATGTCTGAATACTTAGTAGTCATTGAGTAGTATGCGATCGGTACGTGAATAACCTACTGAATCAGGAGACAAATAGGCAATCGCAGCACACTGTGCTGTCCCATCCTTCAACTAATGCTGCACATGAGTTCAAAGTGGAAGGAAAAAAAGCAGCAGAAAGGGGTACTCCAGCTGAGTGTATGTAGCTACTGCTGGTGAAGTGCTGCTACAGAGTTCAGAGCTACCTGTGAGGTAAAAATAGTAAAGTTCCTCCTGGTTCATCTTCTCTGAGCTACAGCATGAGACCGTGTGAGTACATATTCTAACAGTACCTACTGACCGATTTCAGGTGCAGCCCCAGTCTTGGCCATACTAGGAACTGGGGGGCAGTTTCTGTCCAGTATTGTTCAGATAATGAATGGGATGGTAGAGTGTTTCTGTTCTATAGACATATTAATATTCATAATCAGATGCATTTTTCTAACCAGAAATATCCAGGTACCAAAACAGGCTCTACTATGCAAGCGTCTATGGTTAATCCAGTGTAATTCCCATATTCCAGCTATCAGAAAAATAAACTGTATTTGTAACCACAAACCAGAGGTCATGTGAGGAGAAGAACCAGAATGAAAAAGCGTGATATTTTTAAAAACATGTAGTCAGGGCTACCCAATGCAGTGTTCACACACTTAAGTGTAAGAACTGATTACACAGTGATTACACAGAGACTGCAGTGACAGACCAGCACAGCACTGTTTAGAAGTGGCTACATATGGATTTATAGAAGAACATTCCTGAAACGGGTGCATATTATTTCTCTTTAGTCACCGAATCATATATTTGACCTTTCTCAGTAAACCCCACCTCCTCCCCACGTGGTCAGTATGGGCATGTGTACTGTGACACAACACACCATGAAAGAGGAAACAGTAAGTGTTAGGCTCAGAGGACACCACGTCACTGTGTGCGGTGCAGAGAGAGCCATAAAGCTGCTGATGGAAGCTATCAAAGACAGAAGAGCTCTGGGAAAGTTGATTCTCTCATGGACATGAGTGTGAGTAGCTGCTGAGAGAGGTGTGTAGTCAGTGTGTGTATACAGGACTAGTGTAGTGACAATGTTGCTGACAGTGTCTTGTGTATACAGATGTCACACTGAATGCTAAAGAGATTGCAGGAAGGTTATGGTTCAGTGAATCCCGTCATACAGTTTTATGGCTCAGCAGATCCGGTTACGGCAGAAACTCCTGCCCGAGAACCTCTTCCCCAAACTCAGGAGATAATGATATGGTCATACAGGTTGAGGCTAGTTGACCTGTAGTCAGCTGGACTTAAATACAATGTGTTTGTTGGTTTAAGGTTAGACCACGTTTCGAGAGCTCACAGAACATCTATACTGCAGTATCTTTAAGAATAAAGCTTGTACTCTGAACTGGTCTCCCTCTTCATTTTGATGGCAAAGAAGAAGTTACAACACTCTGAAGGTGAGTTTCTCTTATTACGTTGTTACTGAGGTACAGATATCACACAACTCTTAATCTACATGCAAATTAGCATGAGTTTGGTTTTCTATTTTAATGTTGAACCGTGAAAACAGTATTACATAAACAAATCACTGTAAAAAAAAAAAAAAAAAAAAAAAATCTTTACAGAATAAGCCAAAAACTTTCATTACTTTTAATGTAAATAAAATACTGTATGTGAATTAATGTATGTAAATTAATGTAAGTCAGTGTTATGATTTTTTTTCCCATGTTGTTTTGAAAAATGCCTGTTGCCTGCAAATTAAAAATGATGCAGCTTTGAAACTTAAAAAGTAAGTCATCTATTTAACTTAAATTGTTAATTGAGTAAATAAAACTAATTAATATTCTGTGTTTCATATTTTAAAACTGAAATTCAATGATCTTAGCATCTCAGCTCAATCCTGTTACTTATTTCTGTAAGTTTCAAAGCTGCATTATTTGTTATAGTGTTGGTCCTTTCATTATGAAATCTTCACAAATGCTGCTTTCACATAATGCAAAAAACTAAAAACAAAAAAAAGAGATGCATGTTTTTTGTTTGGCTTTAACAATTTGTGTTGTATGTTACTGCTCTGTTTATATATTTCTTTGTTTTTAAAGGAGGTCATCCAAAGCTGTGGGTTGACACTTAAAATAGAATCTGTACACGTGATGTCATACAAAGTTTATGATTAATCTTGTCTTACTGGTGTGTGTTACTACAGGTTGCATTTTGACGAACAGCAAATTACTGAGGATCACAGCACATACAGGAGGGTCAGTACTGCTGCCCTGCTCCTGCACTGACCTACACACCAAACCTGAGGATTTAATCTGGAGGAAACACAACAAAAACAGAAACACAAGGGAGAAGATATCCAGTGAGAGTGGTCAGTACAGAAACAGAGTTCAGCTGTTTAATGATCACTCTCCAGGAAATCTCTCTCTACTCATATCAAGCCTGACTGAAGAAGATGGAGGAGATTACATGTGTGCTGTTAAAGATTCACATTCAAACATCCGACTCACTTTACAAGGTAAAACACTTTGACTTTACTGCATTTAAAATTTTATAAATGTAACAATTACAGTTGTATGCAACAGTTTGTTCGCGCTGGTTAAATTATGTTTTATTGAATGTTTGAATAAAATTTGACACCTTTAGTGTTTGCACTAGGTCCACCCCATCATGTCTTTGTTCAACTGTTTTTGTAAAACATTAAATAATCGTATATAATATCGTATACATGGGCTGGTGTGCATCTTTAACAGGGGCCAAATCAGTGTGAAGAGGGGCAAGATAGGAGGGGCAAGCCCTGGTGACAGGGTTTGGCTGCCCAAACTCATTGATGCTCATGGGCAATTAATGTTATCCTGTCTGGCCCAAACCAACAGAACCACTAATACGTAGAGATTTTTAATAATTGTCACAACACACAGTGCAACATTCTCTGTTGCATATGGAGATGCATAGCTTGCCCTGGCCTCTAAATTCTCCAGTTTATTTATTTAAACTATGGTAGTTTAAATAACTAACTTAGGTATCATATACTTAAATGGTTGATAATACTGTTTGAATTAGCCTATTGGGTCTTGAATATTCATGCTGTCATCTCAAAATAAAATAAAAAAAAATCTTAACAAAGGCTCTTTTGGATACAGTAATGTTTACTGTTTAGCTGTTTGCTGCTATTTCAGATTCTACATTGACTATAAAACTCTTTTGTACCTACAGGGGTCCCAATTACTACATCTACTGCAAGTTCTCCTCGAACAGCTGATGGTAAATACAGCAAGCAGTCGCTGGCCTTCATTTGTGAGGACAGCCATAGATTTCTATGATTTTTTTGTCTTACTGTAGCAAAAAAGTACTTAGTACCTAAACCTAACCTTAACCTCAGTATCCCAAATAATACTACACATACACCTAACCTTAGTCTTAGTATCACAAATATAATACACCCAAACCTAATCATAACCTTAACATTAGTATCCCCAATAATATTCCACCTCCACCTAACCTTAAACTCCCAATCATTAACCCTAACATTACCTTCTGCATCCCAAATAATACTACACCTAAACTTAACCTTAACATTAGCCTCAGTATCCCAAATAATAGTACACCTAAATCTAACCTTAACCTCATTATTCCACAAAATACTACACCTAAACCTATCTTTAATCTTAATTCCAGTATCCAAAATAATACATCACCTAAACTAATCTCAGTATACCAAACAGCACTATACCTACACCTAAACCTAAACTAAATCTCAGTATACCAAACAGCACTATACCTACACCTAAACCTAAACTAAATCTCAGTATACCAAACAGCACTATACCTACACCTAAACCTAAACTAAATCTCAGTATACCAAACAACACTATACCTACACCTAAGCCTAAACTAAATCTCAGTATACCAAACAGCACTATACCCACACCTAAACCTTAACTAAATCTCAGTATACCAAACAGCACTATACCTACACCTAAACCTGACCTTAAACTCAGTATCCCAAATAATACTACACCTTCACCTACTTAAATCCTTAACCTCAGTAACCCAAATAATAAACCTAAACCTAATCATAACCTTAACCTTGACCTTAGTATCCGGCTATTTTTCTACTCTTTTAAAAACAAAATTTGAAAACACACAACACACAGACTAGCAAAATGTTCTAACTTCTCCTGTACTGCTGGGGATAGTGGTCTTTACAAACATAGTAAGACAAACACACACACGTCTACAAATATGAAACTTGTTCTCATTTCTCTCTTAACACAGGTAATTCCTCATCCATATATTTCTTCATCTTTATTCCTGTTCTTCTTCTCCTGCTTGGAATCGGTGGGGTGGTCTACTGGAGATACAGAGGTATAACTACACACATATAGTTGCACTGTTGAGGTATGTGCATAATTTGCCTCTCACTCTGTTTGGTTTCATTTTGCAGAACAGCGACGGGCGCAGACAGAGAGCCGAGAGCTTAGACAGATGATGAGAGACCAGAAATCACAGGTGAATTAATACATATCATCACATGTCTTTCTATCCCATCATATTCCATCCTTTCTAATCATATCCCATCACATTCCTTCACATCCCATTATTTCACAATATCCCATCATATAAATATTATTCCCATCGTATGCCATGTATACATCCTAACGCATCCTGTAATTTTGTAAATCTTATCCTAACCTCTAATAACCAGTAGAGAACCGTGACCCTTAAGCCTCGGCCCTCTCCCCCCCCAACCACTGTCCAATTTTCACTGACATTACTGTTTCTCAACCATATATTTATCCCAGTTTGCGTTTCCACTAACCATAAAAGCACAAACAGGTCTGGTCCAGTAAATGTAGCATTACATTTTTTGGAATTTTTAAAACCAAACAATTAATCGATTTATGGAATTAAAAATAATCAGCAGATTCCTCCATAGTGAAAATAATCATTAGTAGGTTACAAAATAAAGATCTCCACCTCTACCAACTTCAAAAGTAAAGTCTTACTTTAACATGACATTTTCTGAGATGATTATCCTCCTATTGTCCTAATCTCATACAGCTGCAAACCTAGTATTAACTTAACTTTTTACTAATCACACAAGTGTGTTCACCAGTTAAAAAATCTGCTTTTATAACTGTAAAGATACATTTGTGTAAGCTGCACTGTTATGTGTACATCACCAGTCCACTACATTGCTGTTGAACATATTGTTAATGTGTAACATTTATGAAATTCATGGAAACTCTTAAAGTTACAAAAACAATTCATTTTACTCATGTTTATTGGCGCAATTGACTAATATGAGCAATGCTGATTTGCCTATTTTATTCTGCACACTACAGTCATGTGTTGAGTGAACAAGGGCTTAGCTAATAACTGACAGTGTGTATATGTATATTCTGTTCCTACTGAGGAAGAAGCTAATGCTAAGAGTTAAACTGTGGTGGGAAAAAAGTGAAAAAGTGTTGCATGTTACTTAACAGTTGTTATCTCTCTACAGGATGAAGTGACCTACTCTACTGTAGTCCTCAGTAAAACACCTGGAACTACACCTGCAGTTACTGATATTGGTGATAGGACTGAATATGCCATTATCAAAGTAAACTAATTACACCGTAATGTGTTTTTTATCTATAAAAATTCAAATATAAAGTTAAAATATTTGTCTCTTCAGTTTGCTCTTTAAAATAAGCTAATTTTCTTATTTATATTGGCATAATATGTATATGAACTCATATTGTCTGATAATAGAAGTTACACTGAGAAGAACAGACCACTAAAGAGTACTGTGAAGAAGAATGAATGATGAGGCATTGACAGGTTTATATCCATTCATGTTTTAGCCTAAAAGAATGAAGAGATGAATGAAATTGAAACAATCTTCTATAAGGCTGATGCTTAAATGGCAGCCTCATGCAGTTTCACTCTCACTTTCATCTGTCACCAAGAGCTTAAGCTAGAGAGAACAGGTACACTTTTACTTTTACTTTCATCTGTGAAGTCACTGAGAGGTTTAATTGAAGAGAACATGTTTGCTTTTACTTTTACTTTTATTTGTGAGCGGCTTAGGTTTAAAAAAAACACACATACCACGTCAACAACCAATCAGAGACCAAGCTCATCCATTAAAACTATGCTGACAAGATGTCAACGGAATCTGTACTGTGCTGAAATATCTACTAAAGAGGGTTATTGCTCTCTGGATGAAGACTCAGCATCTCTAATAATGTTTTTTAACCTCTTGTGAATCATACTAAAGGTTTATTATCTGAATTCATTGTGTATTATTGCTGTATCCAGTCATACATTTTTTTTCTCTTTCTGTACCTCTATCCCTGTTTCTCCCCTACCTCTCTTTCTCTTTCTCTTTCGCTCTCTCATGTAGTTTCACTTTCACTTTTATTTTTATATGTGGCGACTCACTGAAAGGTTTAGTTAAAGAAAACTATTTTACTTTTACTTTCACATTTTCTGTGGAGAGCCTGGAGCCTTTCACAGATGTTATGAATGTTCTGACATTGGATGATCTGAGCTGCTACATAGGTTTTATTTTTTTTGCAACAGCATTACACATGTAGGAACTGTAGCAAGTTTTTATTTTTATGTGTGTTTTTTGGGTCTGTGGTCAGTTCTTATAATGTAAAACAAGTCCAGTTAAAATGTATTTTCCAACATTCCCAACATTAGCACTTTGAGATTTGCTTCAAATGTAAAGTGAGTTACAAATAAAATGTATTATTATTATTATTATTATTACTTGTCTTTGATGCCCTCCTTGGTTATTGTTTACTGCTCTCTGGTTTTGACCCTGGACTGTATCTTGACACTGTTTATGTGTTTTTGTTTTTTCATTAAAACCAGTAACTTAGTTTTATCTGTGAGCATCATCTGCTCTCACTTTAGATACTGTATTCTTACATATTGAAATTGGAAAGTAGGCATTGAGTATTACACATCTTCCCTAACATTTTGCATTAGGACTGCAAATGTGAAGAAAAATGAATGTTAAGGCTTTCACAGGTTTGACAGGTATGTTATCTCTCTCTCTCTATCTTTCTTGAACACACAAACAAATCACTGCATGAACACTCCCCGACTCTCCGATTTTAACTTCTCTCACACAAAGCTTTAAACAAGATCTAGACAGGCAGTGTAACGTAGTACTACATAAAGGCTGAACTCATATTGTTGAATTCTAGTGGTTACCCTGAGAATAACAGACCATGGAAAGAGTACTGTGAAGAAGACGGGTTTGAAAATGTTGTAACCTGAAAGAATGAAGAGATAAATGAAACCAAAACGATCTACTGTAGGGCTGATCTGATAACATGTTGGCTTATACTTTCACTTTCACTATCTGTGGAGACTCAATCAGAGGTTCAGTTTCAAAGAACATGTTTGCTTTTACTTTCACTTTTATCTGTGAAAGGTTTAGGTTTAGGGAACACACCTTGTCAGCTACCAATCAGAGACCAAGCTTATCCATTCAAACTTTGCTGACAAGATGTCAACGGAATCTGTACTGTGCTGAAATATCTACTAAAGAGGGTTATTGCTCTCTGGATGAAGACTCAGCATCTCTAATAATGTTTTTTTAACCTCTTGTGAATCATACTAAAGGTTTATTATCTGAATTCATTGTGTATTATTGCTGTATCCAGTCATACATTTTTTTTCTCTTTCTGTACCTCTATCCCTGTTTCTCCTCTACCTCTCTTTCTCTTTTGCTCTCTCATGTAGTTTCAGTTTCACTTTTACTTTTATATGTGGCGATTCACTGAGAGGTTTAGTTAAAGAAAACCATTTTACTTTTACTTTCACATTTATCTGTGGAGAGTCTGGAGCCTTTGACAGATGTTATGAATGTTCTGACATTGGATGTTCTGAGCTGCGACATAGGTTTTTTTTTACACATGTAGGAACTGTAGCAAGTTTTTATTTTTATGTGTGTTTTTTGGGTCTGTGGTCAGTTCTTATAATGTAAAACAAGTCCAGTTGAAATATATTTTCCAACATTCCCAAATATTGTAGCTCCATTCATTTGCCATATGTAGTGAACTGTGAAGTGGAAGATCTGCCACTGTGCTATAGACAACCAATATCACGATGCTGTCTGTAAACCTCATTTTCTATGCCCAACAATCACCAGCAACTGACAGTCAGTCTTATACTAAGACTATTCCATAATATAGGGGCACACAAAGCAAAATCACTGTCTCCCTTTAACTGCAGGTTGGTTCTAAGAACAACAAGAAGCTCTCTATTTGTGGGTCTTGGTAACTATTTTCTTATATGGGGAGAGTTAATGCTGATTTATACTCCCTCTATACTCCCTTTCAAGCGATATAACTATCACTGCCCACATACTTCTTTGCGTTAGCGCCATAGGGATGATTGTTGAGCAACACATCCAGTAGAGGGCAGTTCTGAGCAAATCAGACATGGCGACGGTGGATGTGCTCATAGTTCTGTACTTATTAACCCACTCACACAACCAATCTTCAAAAAGTCCCCTGTTTCTTCTTCATTGTGTTCGTATGGAAGTGGTCACGCCTTGCACTGCCCCCATGATCTGCAGGGGTGTTGCTCCATCCTGTCCGTATCCTTAAGTTTTTCAAAAACCAGAAAATGACTCACAAAATAAACGCAGAGTACGGACAGAAAGCTCCATGTGTATCTGTATCCATATTTAACGTGTAAGTGTATTTGGGCACATCACAATGCAAACACTTGTAACTAAGCACCAACACTTTAAAATCAATTCTAAATTTCACTCGTAAACAGTGAAGAGTGGCTAGCACTGAGCTGAGGGGATTACTATGTCTAGTTTTTGTTAAGGCTGATTTATACTCCCTCTACGTACAGAAATGTCTACGTGCGTTTAAGCGATATAAACGTCACTGCCCACATAATTCTCTGCGTCAGCTTCGGTAATTTGGTTGGTGAGCAACATGTCCAGTAGAGGGCAGTTAGAAGTATTAGAAATGGTGACGCTGGATGTCCTGTACTTACTTCAAAAACGACAAAAAACAACTGTTTGTCTCTGAGCAGCGACAAATTTACATCATGGTTAAAATTTCTAAATGACTCGCACAACCAATCTTCAAAAGTCCCACCGTTTCTTCTTTGTCATGTTCATATGGAAGTGGCCGCATCTTGCACTGCCCCCACGGTCTGCAGCGGTATTGCTCCATCCTATCCATATCTTTAAGCTTTCTGAAAACGTGCAAATTATGCACAAAATGAATGCAGAGTGGACAGAAAGCTCCAGGCGTATCCATATATAATATTAAGCATAAATGAGCCTTTAAAAGCTGAGCAGCTGCATCTTGCTAAAGCTCATTGCCTAAGACAAAACAGCATTCTCTCTAGATCCTAAGAAGTTACAAATATTTTGATCTTTGTTTGCCCTGTGTGAGACCCTTCCAGCGGTTACATTACACTGGGAAACAGAGGATCTTTCACATAGTTATGTTACCATAATTTGTGCCTTGGCCCCCATTACAGCTTGCCAGTCTTTCCTTACAATCCTAGTCCTAGTCCCTAAAAGTTGTTTTCAAAGACTTAAAATTTTAAATATATTGAAATTTGGCTGGGTAGTTTACACTTTTTTCGTGGCATAACAAGCTCTGAACTCATATTTACTATGACTTAATACAGATTAGATAAGATAAAACTTTTTATTTTTTATGCATTTTAAAATTTTAAACATGTGCACACATATTTAAATAATTAATTAAATAAAATTAAAAATGGTTGTTGACAAATTAATTTTCATAGCAACGAAGTGAAACTGAATAAACACTGATCATTTTATGGCAAAATGAACCTTGATCCTGGTAAGATCCTGATTCTAAATGTCATCCTTTTCATGCGGAGGGGTTGCTGTTGCTTCCCAATTGGGTGTATTCTCAGTGCTGTTCTCCCCAACACACACTTACACACGCACCTACCTGCCAGTGGAATTAGCTCTGGAATAGAAGAATAGAACAATAGCTCTCCTGGAATACCTGCAGGATTGGTCATGATAAAGAAACAACTAGGAGCAAAGTTGATGTTAATAGAACCGAGCAGAAGTAGAAAGCAAGCACAATAACATAAACAAAAAATAAATGTACTGACACAACACAACCGCACTCCATTTTGATGGACTGGGGACACATCCTCTCTTTGTAGAGAGTGTTAATCCAACAAACTAGATTTTCAAGGGTAGCTCTGAAAGAGATTACTCAAACCTGAGATGATTGGATTCCCAGGTACAGTGTGTGGTTCTAGTGTCCAACTCAATCTAGCCAAGAAAAAAAAGACAAATTCTAAAGAAAACTTATTGCCATGCTCCTAGATTCAGTCTTCATCCCAGTTGAATTTCAGAACTTTATTTCCCATGATACCCCTCATACACAAGCCACCATGTCCACATGTCCGCCTACAACCAGTTACCAAAGCCCCTCACTAAATCCACACACCTGTTATTCATTCATTAGTTCTGTTTGTATATATACTGGTCTGTTTATCTCTTGTTGTGAAGTATTATCATTTATTTCTCCTTGTATACTGAGCGCTCATTCCTGTTTGTCTACTGGTTTTTGATTAATTTCTTGTCTTCTGGTTTTCCTGTTTTTGTCTTGCCCTTTCTGGTTTTGGTTGCTCTTCTGTGTTGTTCTGTTTTGACCTATGTCCGCTCTAGTTTTGCCCATACCGTCTTTTTGCACTTGTTGGTTTTGACTCAGTCTGTTTCTTATGACCCCGCTTCAAGCCGCCTTACACATATACAAACATTTCTAATGTATTTTTTCCTCTAAAGCAGACACACAACCTCTTATACTCAACCTCTGCCTACACACTTGCTAAATAGATATCTATGCATTTTGTCAAATGATGCACCACAAAACAGGAAACAGCAAGTGACCTCAATAAGGAGAGGAAATCACATCACTGTGTGGGTTTTATTTCCACTCTGACAAAGCCAGTAGTGGAAACTTTAAAAGACAAAATACTTTTGGCCAAGTATGTTGATGCACACTCAGCTCATTAGAGTGAGTTACCCTCCTGTGAGGAGCTGCTGAGTTGTGTAGTCAGTGTGTGTGTACAGGACTAGTGTAGTGCTGGGTGTGGAGTGGTCAGTGTGCTGTGAACTCAGTGTTGTGTTACTAGTGACGATGTTGTTGACTTTTTATCTTCTCTTCATTCTGCTCCATGTCTCTGAAGGTAAGTGTGATTTTTTTGCTGATACTATTTACTCAGCACAGAGACATGAAATGACATTTCCTCAGTGTGTCATAAACTAAACTGGTACAGTTTGCATTTTCTTTGACACATAAACAACCCTGAACGAAGTACAACCCTATTGAGTCACCAGTATATTATTACCTGAAACTGTTTTGGGTGAAAGATGGTCTATTTTATTTACTTCACAAGGCAACACAAACTGGAAATGTGTGAATGTGGTTTCACAGAACTACATGATGTTCAATGACTTTCTAGCTCACACTTTGTGCTTCAACTCTTCAAATGGCAATGGTCCTCAATCCTGGGTCTGGAATACCACTACCCTGCTTTTATTCTATGACCCAACTGAGCATCTTATTATGGGAACAATGTGTAAAATGACACAACCTGTCAAATTCATACTCCAAACATAGGACAACATATATCCAGCAAGTTGTGGTGTTGCCCCTATCATACAAAACCAGGAAACCCACTGTCTCTCCTCCTTAATGTTAGCATTAAAAGCTGTTTACCTACCAGTCTAGAAGAGAAGTTCAGCATCAAACTTCATCTCTTGACTTGTTTTGCTTCTATTTCTACATTGGCTACCACATGATAGATTAGAATAGGTTAGAATACTGTAGCAGCAGTGCTAGTAATAATGAATTCTGGTCTTGTATATGATGTTAATAATTATTGCTGTCATGATTCCGGTCTCTCCTTCCACCTCCATTGCTCCCCCTGACTACAATCCCCAGATTACTCCACTCTGTCAGGAAACTATCACATGCCCCTCGCTGGCCAATCCCATACCTTACTCCTGTTTATCATCCCCGGAGTTCAAATCATTGTCACTTGCAGTTCATTAATTGATATGTATACTACCATGTACACCAGCTATTGCCAACCAGTGTATTGAGTGGTTCTGTCTAGTGTCTGTCCTGTTTTGACTATTGCTCTGTTTTCTGGTTTAGTGATTGTTGTCCTGCCCCTTTTGTTTTGATTATCTAGTTAGTTTGTTTCTCAGTTTGGACTATTGGATTGATCTTCTGACTACATCTCTGGATTTTCCTTTGGTTTGGGTTGCTGTGTTCTCCTTGCCTTTGTTCCTACCTGTCTGCATTGGTTTTAACTTTAATCGTGTAAATAAACCCAACCTGCCTTTTAACTCTGTGTGCGTCTGGTTAGTCCCCCGAGTGTTACAATTGCACACAAAAAATTTATTTTTTAAAACAAACTATTTGTTTGGAACCTCTGCATGAAAAATGTTAATTTCTGGATTCTTAAGCTTAATATTTAAGATATATGTTAGAAATGAGCACATGAATTTTTATCTGGTTGCAGGCTGCACGCTGGTTGACAGTGGAACAACATTGCATATCACAGCACATGCAGGAGGGGCAGTATTGCTGCCCTGTTACTGCACTGACAACTCGACACCTGAAAAGTTTATTTGGAAATATATGAAAATGGGGAAAACGATTGATATTGAGAGTGATCAATACAGAGTTCAGCTGTTTAATGATCACTCTCCTGGAAATCTCTCTCTACTCATATCACACCTGACTGAAGAGGATGGAGGATGGTACAGATGTGATGCTAAAATGAGTGGCTACATTGATGTCATGCTCACTGTCAAAGGTAAAACACATTTCAGACCAGTATTCCATGTATATTGACCTGCTTGGGTAATTCTAAACTGTTGCTTCCAGTATTTAAAATGCAATCACAGTATCAAACAAAATGAGCACTATTGACTGCTTATAATCCCAGGCTTGTTGCATCTTACGGATTACTGTTGAATAACTAGGATAAAGAGCAATTGCGTAATTTGTGATGCCTTGAGTCCCTGCTAGGTCACTCCTAGCCACCAGAGGGAGGCAGAGAAAGGTGGCCAGCTGATTTGGTATGATTCTACCGAGGGGGCCGCTGCCATGCCTAAGGAGAGTAGATGCGGCATTTAGTGCTCAGTCTTGAGTTTATGCTGCCACGTGCACAAGCTTTCAATTCAGTCAGTAACCGTGTTCTTTGTCTAAGGCCTCTTGAGTCTTGGCTCTAGCTCTCCACTTGGTTTCTTCAGAGAAGTTTGTGTAGGTAATGAACCTCTCCCATTCTTTCGAGGAATTACTTTAGCAAACTAATGTTTGTTTCTACAGGATGCACTTTGGTAAATAATGGAACTGTATTACAAATTACAGCACGTACAGAAGAGTCAGTACTGCTGCCCTGCTACTGCATTGACCTACACACCAAACCTAAGAGATTCAGTTGGCAATAAATCAGTAACACAGATGAAAAGATATCCAGCACAGACACAGTGTTCAGCTGTTTAATGATCACTCTCCAGGAAATCTCTCTATAATCATATCACACCTAGTTTAATGTAAATCTCATAATCAAATTAAACCATGTAGAGAACCAGATGCAGAAGATAATGTTAAGGACACGTTCCAAATTTTTGAAACTTTTAATATTTTCTTCATTGTGTCTCATTATCAGTAACAGTAACTTTTTAATCGGGTTTTTGATTCTCACATCAAACATTTTTGTTGTTTTTTAATTTTGTTTATATAATAAGAATATACCATATGCTCTATATAACCTTTGAGAATTTCATGTTCATTGGGCAAATTAAAATGCTGCAAAATCACTTCTAATAAAGCCCTTTTTACATTAACTTACATTCAAAGTTGAGAAGGTTTTGAAGATACATATTTAATACACTGTTTTTTTTAACAGTGATGATACAAATGCAGCTGTGAAGGTAATTTCATATTTGTTGTGATTATAGTAATTGTTATGAACAGTGGTCTAGATTGAATAAAGTGGTTGTTTGGGAAAAAAAACTTAACATTGTCCAGCAAAATGTTATTAACTGTTTAAGATTCCAGCCTTATCACACCCAACAGGTCATTATCAAGTAACTACATTGACTACAATGCAAACTCAAGTATAATGATAGTTTAATAATTTGGACAGCAGAGTTAATCTTACTGATATATGTTTTTGCAGGATGTATTTTTGTAAACACTGGAACTGTTTTAGACATTGCAGCACATGTAGGAGGGTCAGTACTGCTGCCCTGCTACTGTACTGACCTACAGACCAAACCTGAGACCTTCACCTGGAAGAAATTCAGAAATGCATGGGAAGAGATATCCAGTGAGAGTGATCAGTACAGAAACAGAGCTCAGCTGTTTAATGATCACTCTCCAGCAAATCTCTCTCTACTCATATCACACCTGACTGAAGAGGATGGAGGAGAGTACAGGTGTGACGACAAAGAAAATGGATACTTAGACATCAGGCTCACTGTTAAAGGTAAAACATTACTTGGATCAGTTTTTTTTACATTCAATTTATAGTATTCAAGTACATAAGAACTGAAAACTATTTATTTCCATACAGCACCACCTGCACTTACTGGTCAATTGACATATTTATCATATTTCCCAAACATGCAATTGTATTTATAAAACAATGCATCAATGTGATTAACTAATTAAGAGCTGAGATAACATGGTCACTTTGATTTACTTCTTGTTGCAGAGCCTCTCCCGTCTCTGCCCTTCGTCCCCTTTGCCTTGGTGACGGTGATCTTTCTCCACATTATAGTAGCTGTAGTTTATCACACAAAGAGAACCAAAGGTACAAACTATACAATCAAGATATTATAATCGTAATCATTTTCTTCTTTGTGTAAATCTTTCTTGAAAACATCTTTTTTAGATCCTGCTGGAGTTCATTACAGCACTGCTGATGGAGATGGAGTGGTCAGCCTGGCGTAGTACAGTTATGCAACACTGGCATGAACTTAAAATAGCCAAAACATCTCAACATCTTAAATGATTGTTCCAAATCTTCACATGCTATTGAGTGGAAATGTTCACAAATTGCTCCATGTATGCTGTTTATATACAGACCAAACAACACACCATTAAACTGTTTGTACTTTTTTTTACTGCTTCCCACAAAGATAGTCATTAAACATGTATTTTCTTGCTTACACACTGCTCACTGTTGTCATTTTGATGGACCATTAAGTTTATAATATGCTCTGTTTTAGGCTGTGTTTCTCTCTCATATACTCATATATACACATTGTGAACAGCTTGTAATTAGTCTCTACATATTAAGTTGTGAGTGAATTCCTCATAATTATTATTATTATTATTATTATTGTTATAAATGTCTCTGTATATGTCCAGAATCATCAGCAGATGTATTTACAGAGATACCCTTGCTAATTAAAATAAATATTGCTTCATGTAACGAGTCCATTAGAGGTAGAGGTAAGTTCATAAAACATAAGCAAAATTCACGTAGGCAAAATATTTCAAATCGAAGATCCAAGAATGAAGTCTTTAGATGAAACAAATTACAGTTTTTTTTATTTGGCCATGAAAGTGTAATTAATCTAGTAAGAATAGTGAGCCCAGCTAAATTATGAATTCAGGAATACTAGTGTTGATGTTGTTTTAAATCAATGTATGAAATCTTTTTTTATCCACACTACGGGCCACACCACCTCTCTGCCAGGGCCAATCTCCTACAGCCCCTTTCCACCAAGGCCAGCTTCCTCCAACTCTCCACCAGGACCAGCTTCTTACAACACCTGTACACCTTGGCCAGCCTCCTACACCACCTCCCTGTCTGTGTTAGCCTCGTTTTCCATCTCTCCACCTGGGCCAGCCTCCTACACCAACTCCCTGCCAGAGCCAGTCTCCTACTCCACTTCTCTGTCTGGGCCAGCCTCCTACACCACCTCTCCACATGGACCAGCCTCCTACATCACCTCTCTGCCAGTGCCAGCCTCCTTTACCACCTCTAAACCTGGGCCAGCCACCTACACCACCTCCCTGTCTGTGCCAGCCTCCTTTACCTTCTCTCCACCTGGGCCAGCCTCCTATACTACATTTCTGCCAGGGCCAGATTCCTACACCATCTCTCTGCCAGAGCCAGTCTCCTACTCCACTTCTCTGTCTGGGCCAACTTCCTAGACCACCTGTCTGCCAGGGCCAGCCTCTTACACCACCTCTCTGCCAGGACCAGCCTCTTACACCATCTCAAAAAATGAAAGAGGTTCATAACAAAGAGACGATGAATATGAGTGAGAGATGGTAAAAGATTGTACACCACTTCTCGGATTGGACCAGCCTCCTACACCACTCCCTGCCAGGACAAGTCTTTTACACCACCTCCCCTCCTGGGCTAGCCTACTATGCCTCTCTGGCAGGACCAGCCTCCTACCGCACCTCTTTGCCAGGACCAGCCTCCTACAGCACCTCTCTGCCAGCGCCAACCTCCTATAGCACCTCGCAGCCAGGGCCAGCCTCCTACAGTACCTTTCTGCCAGGGCCAACCTCCTTCACCACCACTCCACCTGGGCCAGCCTCCTACACCACTTCTCCACCTGGGCCAGCCTCCTACATCACCTCCCTGCCTGTGTCAGCCTCCTTTACCATTTCTCCATCTAGGCCAGCCTCCTATACCACCTCTCCACCAGGGCCAGCCTCCTTCACCACCTCTCTGCAGGGGCCAGCCTCCTAAACCACTCCCTGCCAGGGTCTGCCTCCTACATTACCTTCTTGCCTGTGCCAGCCTCCCTTACCATTTCATCACCTGGGCCAGCCTTCTACACCACCTCTGTACCAGGGCCAGCCTCCTACACCAAAAAGGGCCAGCCTCCTACACCAAAAAGGGCCAGCCTCCTACACCACTTCTCCACCTGGGCCAGCCTCCTACACTACCACTCTGCCGGGGCCAGACTGCTAAACCACTCCCTGCCAGGGCCAGCCTCCTACACCACCTCTCCACCTGGGCCATCCTCCTACATTACCTCCCTGTCTGTGTCAGCCTCCTTTACCATTTCTTCAACCTAGGCCAGCCTCCTATACCACCTCTCTGCCAGTGGCAGCCTCCTACAATACCTCTCCACCTGGGTCAGCCCCCTATACCACTTCTCTGTCAGGGCCAGCCTCCTACACCAAAAAGGGCCTGTCTATTACACCTTCTCTTTGCCAGGGCCAGCTACCTAAATCCCTCTGTCAGGACCAGCCTCCTTCATCACCTCTCTGCAGGGGCCAGCCTCCTACTCCACTTCTCTGTCTGGGCCAGCCTCCTACACCAAAAAGGGCCAGTCTATTACACCACTTCTCTTATTCCAGCTCTTAGATTGCCATTTAATTGTGGATCACAGGCGAGACAAACTGAGATGAATCCCAGCATTTGCATTACAGCCCAACCGATATTAAAGTGGCGTTCAGTATAGGAGGTTAAAGATTACATTAACATTTATTGTTATGACAAAAGACAAATCCAAAAAATCAAAGAGGGTCATAACAAAGAGTTGATTGCCAGAAAATAAACACACAGTATGTGTGAAGGATGGAAAACAGACTGACTGAAAAGGAAGGGTTCTCATTGGTGGGTTAAGTCATATGACTGATTGATGCATTCTGGAAAATGAAGTCTTTAAGAGTAACAGAAGTCCAGAATAACAGGTACAGGAAAGTCAAGGGAACTGAGGAGCGTGACATCAGTTTTATGAAAGTTTTAAAAGCAGGTAATTATTGGGGTTTTTTTTCCTGATAAGTGGATCAGATCAGATCTGGACTTGATGCAGTGCTACACTTGGTCCAAAACTGCTACTGCATACTTGACCTTTTGCGGCCCAGGCTGCCATAAGAACTGAAATGAGAGTTCATGTAGTAAGTTGGCAGATTTGTAACATAAATAAAGCTCTCTGCGTCACTGGTGCTGGTGTCTGTGTCTCTGAGTTCTCATCAGGTTTCCTGTCAACATGCATCTGCTGACCACCTACCTGATACTATTATAATCACCAACAAATAGAGACATAAACCACGTAGATGTTTCACAACCAAGACATCATACTTCAATACAATAAACGGCCAGAAAGAACTTCTAGTTAAACCACAGAAAAAAGAACTGATACTTTAAATATAAACACAAGACACAGAGAAGCACATGCAGTCAGAGAGGCCTGACCGAGTTTTAGTTTTCAAACTTTAAAGTATAAAAACTGTTTAAAACAGTTTTGAGAATCAAGATTACAGATACAACAACAAATCAGTGTTTATATTGTGTATATTTATAATACAGTTATTAATAGACTTCTATATACACTGATCTCTCCAAACACATACAGTATATACAAACTTCCAGAGATGATGTGAAACTCACTGCTCAGACTGCATCATGGAAAGTCAGGCAGGATGGAGGACTGCACAAGAACAGAGAAGCTGTCAGTGGAACAAACCTGGAATATCTCTCCTGGAATATCTGCAGGACTGGAGACTGTAAAGGAGAAATTAGTGGTGAGTTACAGTTCAAGGTAACCAAACTAAAAAGAAATACACAGACGTCTGCAAACTGGAAAGAACATACCTGCTAGGAAAACCAGCACATGGTGTGTTTTGGAGATGGGAATGCTGCTCAACCAGTATGTCCATAGAGAGTGATCAGCAAATCCAGCATTAGACGAGCATAAATGACTTAAGGCCAGCAAAGGATTCAATAATAACTGCTGTTGTTTTAGAAAAAGGATGTGAAAACAATGACACGGTGCGCTTGACTTCTTTATTTAGCAGGTTCTCGCATGCACCTAACTGTGTGCACTGAGAAATGATGCATGATGCAAATGGAAACACTAAATGTTCTCTCGACTCAGAGAGCATCATGTCATTGTGTGTGGTTGTGTTACTAGTGACGATGTTGCTCACTTTTTATCTTCTCTTCATTCTGCTTCATGTCTCTGAAGGTGAGTGATATTTATTTCTCTGGTTACTAAGATACTGTTGTCATACAAACATTCATGTATCAGACACAAATTAGATTTTGACATTGAAAACTTTAAAAAGCATCTTGAGGTGGTTCTTTTAGATAAATACTGATACATTTAAATAGATACAGACTCGCAGTGACATTGTAACATATTAATGATGTAGCAGCAGTTACTTTACTCAGTTGTGTAAATAAAACTTGTTAATAATTTAATGAATTCGGTTATTTTTACTTTATTTGGAGGGTCTAGTTTTTTGAAGATCACCACGAAAAAACCTCTGTTCGGAGGCATCGGTGATCACTTGGTGCTCGCTCAGTCGTGTAGTGTGAACTGCTGAAAGACACCGAGTGGTCGCAGACTAATTGCAGATGCCTGGCAAGCATCTAGCATGTTTAATATATAGGCCAGTTGGTGACTATGCGTCAACAGCAGCGTCTAGCTACAGAACAATGGGATCATGTAGAGAGAAAACCACAACACAGTTGATGCAATCTCTCTGCGGCTGCGGACGACTCAACAGTCCAGGAGGAGTAAACACACAAACAGTAAACAATGATTACAAGAGGTTCTCACTCTACTCTTCTTTCGTCACCGACAATCAGTGCAGTAACCACTTGTACAGCTTGACTGTTGATGTCTGTTTTGGAAATAATGTATGTTCTATGTGGTGTCGCTGGTTCTCATACATTTAGTTCTCACGCAAGTTCAGTTCTCGTGTTGTCTCGAGTCGGCGGTTCCCCAAGGTGAACGTCCTGTAATTCGTGACCCTGTGTCGCGGATCAGTCATGTAGTGTGAAAGCCACAACAACTGAAATACTCACTATTACAGCACAACTAGCTGTCCAAATTACACGATTGTTTGAGTGGTCAGGTCTTTGTACTGTTCACACTACACGACTGTTTGAGTGGTCAGGTCTTTGTACTGTTCACACTACACGACTGTTTGAGTGGTCAGGTCTTTGTGCGGTTCGCACTACACGACTGTTTGAGTGGTCAGGTCTTTGTGCTGTTCACACTACACAACTGTTTGAGTGGTTGGGTCTTTGTGCTGTTCACACTACACGACTGGTTGAGTGGTCAGGTCTCTGTGCTGTTTACACTACACGACTGTATTTGTCGTGAACAACTACACGACAGTGAACAACTACACGACTGTGAACAACTATATGACGGTTTGAGTGGTCAGGTCTTTGTGCTGTTCACACTACACAACTGTTTGAGTGGTCAGGTCTTTGTGCTGTTCACACTACACGACTGTTTGAGTGGTCAGGTCTTTGTGCTGTTCACACTACACGACTGTTTGAGTGGTCAGGTCTTTGTACTGTTCACACTACACGACTGTTTGAGTGGTCAGATCTTTGTACTGTTCACACTACACGACTGTTTGAGTGGTCAGATCT
Organism: Megaleporinus macrocephalus; assembly: GCA_021613375.1. Lineage (NCBI taxonomy): Eukaryota > Metazoa > Chordata > Actinopteri > Characiformes > Anostomidae > Megaleporinus > Megaleporinus macrocephalus. The sequence goes on along the minus strand of CM038707.1, from coordinate 12,358,697 downwards.
TTGTACTGTTCACACTACACGACTGTTTGAGTGGTCAGGTCTTTGTACTGTTCAAACTACACGACTGTTTGAGTGGTTGGGTCTTTGTGCTGTTCACACTACACGACTGTTTGAGTGGTCAGGTCTTTGTGCTGTTCACACTACACGACTGTTTGAGTGGTCAGGTCTTTGTGCTGTTCACACTACACGACTGATTGAGTGGTCAGGTCTTTGTGCTGTTCACACTACACGACTGGTTGAGTGGTCAGGTCTTTGTGCTGTTTACACTACACGACTGTATTTGTCGTGAACAACTACACGACAGTGAACAACTACACGACTGTGAACAACTATACG